>CM053590.1:105862367-105899293 GCA_028646515.1 Pseudochirops corinnae
GTGTTGACTTCTTCAGTCATACTTCTGCCTCTCTTTTCATGATTTTCCTGCAACATTCTTATTTCTCTTCCCAATTTTTCTTCCACTTCCCTTATTTGGTTTTCAAAATCTTTCTTCAGCTCATCTCTAGCTTTAAGGCATTCTTCATGTTTATTGGAGGCCCCTGGTGCGGGCGCTCTGGCTGCGCTCTCCTCCTCCCTCTCTCTCCCATGATCTTTCTTTTCCCCAAAGAAGGAATCTAGGGTTTGGGTGCTGTTCTTACTTTGCTTCTTATGCTTATTCTTACTCATGGTTGTTCAGTCCGTGATTTTTTTTTTAAATCTCTGGGGCCTCTGCTTCCAGATGGGAAAGCTCTATCTCAAATTGCTGGTGTCCTCCCAGCTGCCATAGCTCTCAGGAAGGTGCTGGGACCCTTCCTACTTACTTCTGGCTGACTGGATAGTGAAGACTCCAGGACCGAGGCCCAAGACGGTGATCCGGATCCAGGCTGCTCAACGCAAGAGCACTCAGCCTCAGAACAATCGCTTAGTCCCCCTGCTGTCTGCAGGCCATGGGCGGGAAGCTGCAACGGGGAGGTGGGTGCAAAACCTCTGCCTTTCGCTTTTCCGCTCTGGAGGCCTTTCGGCTGGACCGCTCCCCTCCGAACTTCGCAAGTCCCACTGAGCTAGTTCTGAACACTGCCCACAGCTGCCACTAATCTGCTCACCAGAGAGGCTCCTCTGCTCCTCCTGTCCAGCCGTCCCCGGGGCACAGCTGCGGCTTCAGGCCAGGCTGGTTTCGGTTGGCAGTGCTGATATGGTTCTTCATAGCCGAGCTGACTTTAGTGGGAAGTATCTTTGTGTGCGTTTTGGAGTTCTAGGATTGGTTTAGAGTCCTATTTTATGGGTATTTTGGGATGGCTATGTGAGAGCTGCGATATGTTGCTGCTGCTACGCCGCCATCTTGGCTCCGCCCCCAATAGTATGGATTTTGTGACATCTAATTTGGCAACTCAGAGTTCTTTGCTGCTTTCTTCCTTGTCCTTGGCTATGTCTTAGATTGGTTAGATATTGCTTACCCGAGTATGAGGAGGATGGTGAGTGACACCTTTAGGAAGAAGCGTGCATGAGCTGGCTCCAGAGAGGGGTGCCTGAAAATCTCCAAATTTGTGGGCTTAAAGGTAGGCTTCCCTGGCAAATAAATAGAGATAGAGATAGAGAGATAGAGATACAGAGACAGAAATAGAGATAGAGGTAGAGAGATAGAGATACAGAGACAGAGATACAGAGATAGAGATACAGAGATAGAGATAGAGACAGATAGAGATAGAGAGATAGAGATAGAGAGACAGAGATGGAGATAGATAGAGATAGAGATATTGATAGAGATAGAGATAGATACAGATATATAGACATAGATATAGATATAGATATAGATATAGATATAGATATAGATATAGATATAAATATAGATATAGACATGCCTGCTATTATCATTCTGAAACAGCAGATGAAAACACAGCAGAAGTGCAAGTAAGAGTAAAACAAGGCCTCCATTACAAGGATGCTGCCACCGTGGTCCTTTGGGGTCCAGAGTCTTGTTCCTGTGCAAGAACCCTCTTTCTATAGCATTATTTGGTTCAAAGGGATGCTCAGAGGATGTGGTTGAGGTTTATTTGTCTGTATGTGAGTGTTCTGGGAGAGACTACCCACATATGTATCATTTATGTTGTCTGTCTGGACCTACAGAGGCCAATCAGCCCAAAGGCCAGGGCCAAACAGACGCCATTGGGGAATCAGTGAAAGGTAAAATGGACGCCCTTAGCTCCAGTGGCCTTCAGGATGTGTGAAGTTTCTGACTAACGCCTTTCCCTTTCCCTCAAGGGTATATGCCTAATCCAAAGGACTTGGCATCTGGCAGCTATTTAAGGGAATCCTGCAATGAACTGCTTTGTGAAGTGAAGAATTTTTCACTGTGGATGAGCTGTGTATGCACATGTGCCTTAAGAGATCGAGTTTTCTTAACTAAAGATAGCACAGCTGATCATGTCATTTTCTTATTTGGCATCTGGAGATTTCCTGGTGTATTCTCCTCAGTCCCTTAGAGCTAAGAATCCTGCAAGCTAACTTGTAAAATTTCTGGAATATGTGGCTTCCAGTAAGTCTGAAAAGACAGAAAGGAATGTCTCTGGGGGTCTCTGTTTCAGTCTCTTATGCCAGCCAAATCAAGGAGTTGAAAAAGTTGTTGATGTAGGGATTTATTTATTTTTTTTAATAACCAAACATTTGGAGCCTTGGAAAAACATAGGGAATCTGGCAAAATGCATGGAAATGATGTGGGCATCAAGCCACTTTCCCTTGCTTGTGATAACAGAAGCGCCTTATATGCTGGAAACTGGAGCAATTGACTTTGGAAACTGAGAGACTATGCTCTACTCTACATATACGCTCATTAGAGGAAGGAGGGATGGTGACATCCAAACAAAATATAGATATGTGTGAACTTTAAGTACAGGAGAACAAATCATCCTGTCTCCTTATGATTTCTTCTGCATATTATTAGAGACAAACAGAGTAAGCTTTGTGAAATGGGGAATGAAGAGAGGTCTTTAATGCTATTAAGAACGCAGTAGTGATCAGCTAGGCAGTGGATAGAGCACTGATCCTGGAATCAGGAGGAACCGAGTTCAAATCCAACCTCAGACACTTACTAGCTATATAATCCTGGGCAAGTCATTTAAGCCTGATTTCCAGGAAAGAAGGAAGGAAGGAAGGAAGGAAGGAAGGAAGGAAGGAAGGAAGGAAGGAAGGAAGGAAAGAAGGAAGGAGGGAAGGAAGGAAGGAAAAGAGAAAAAAGAGAGGAAGGAAGGAAGGAAAAGAAAGAAAGAGAGAAAGAGAGGAAGGAAGGAAGGAAGGAAGGAAGGAAGGAAGGACGGAAGGAAGGAAGAAAGAAGTAGAAGACACAGGCGGGACACATCCAATGGGGGTAGCCTTAAGCAAAGTGCTTTTCTTAACTGGGCCTCAGTTTCCTCACCTGTAAAAAAAAAATGAAAGAGTTGGACTAGATGACCATTTCTCCTAGTTCTGATAGACTATAATTTTATGACACAACCCTTTCAACACTTTCAACATTCAAATCAACCTTACTTTCAAAAGAGGGCCCCAAAACTCATTTCTTCCTCCTGTGCTAGCTGAATGTACTTTTGATGTTTTGACTGTGACAAATCTGTGATTTTCCCCTAATTTACTACGATCCATCTACAGCCCTGATGAGGACTGAAAAGAGCCCTCCATGAGTTAGATCACAGTCTATCTGGACAGGTTTAAAGGAAGATGACATATTGCATTCTGGGGAGCAGAAGGGGGCATAGCTAATTACCATCCCACAAAGTTTGTCATCTAGAATTCTGGCATATATACTTAGGAAAAGGACTGCTAAAGGTTAATGGTGGAGTGATGATTCATAAATTCATTCATTCCGCTTAGGAGGTTTCACAGTAACTTCAGGGATTTCATCATGAATTGTTTGGGGTTTTAAAGCAGGTTAATCAGAACTATGTCTTATTCATCACTGTACCCTTCACAACACCCAGCACAGGGCCTATGAACAAAGTAGGCTCTCAAAAAATAGTGTGAATGAATGAATTGGTTCATGCAGCCAGAAAAAAAAAAGTTCCCAAAGTCATACAGTCAGGTAAAATTTCTGGAATTTCTGCTTTCCTGAACTTGACAGTCCATCTTCATGCATCTGCACAAGCTCCACGCCTAAAATGCACCTTCCCCAATTCCTCCTGCTCCCAGTTGTTAATGTGCTCGTCTGCCTCAAATAATCTATTTATTTACCTATATACATTCTAACTACACAGTAGGACATAAGTTTCTTAAAGACAAGGACTTTTCTTTTTTTTGTCTTGCAACTATTTGCCTTGCAATAGTAGATGCTTAGGAAATGTCTGTTTAATTAAACTGAATACAGTCCATTCCCCTCTCTCTGACGGACAAAACAACTGAAATCAATAGGTGTCTGTATTATCATTTGACAGTTCTAGGGAAGGATGACTACATATCACCTAGTAATTTTTTTATGCCCTTGACAGTATTAAGGCTCTTTCTTATGTCTAATCTTAAATGTTTCCAGCTGCAATTAAAGTCTTATATAAAGCAGACTATGACAGTAGACTCTGGTCTATACTCCCTACTCCAGACTACTCCCACTGCTTCTCTGTGTATATCCAATGTTTCAGCCAATCAAGACTACACCTTGGCTTCCTCAAATGTGTCTACCCTTAACTACTTTCACATCTCTGTTCAAAGTAGTCCTTCTGCCCAGAACGCACTCCTCCAACCTTCACCTATGGAAATTCTATCCAAGGTTCAACCCATACACCACCATTTCCTCATTGAGCCTTCTTTGATCACCCTAAGAAGAAGTGGGCCTCTTTCCTCTGCACTCAGGCAATAAGCATTTATACAGTGCTTATTCTGTCCCAGATACTGCACTAAACTCTAGGGATACAAAGAAAGGGGAAAAAATATGATCTCTGGTATCCAGGAGCTGACATTCTAATCAAGGAAAGAACATGCAAAGAACTAAGTACATACAAGATATATCCAGAGTAGATAGAAGGCCTTCAAAAAGAAAGTAGCAGCAGTGAGAGGGGAGTAGAGGAAGGAGAGAAAGGTCTGCAAAAGGTGAGATTCGGGCAGAGTCTTGAAGGAAGCCAGAGAAGACAAAAGAAAGAGGACAGAGAGCACTCCAGGCAAGGACGGCCAGGTAGAGAGTAGGAAGATGGATTATCAAGGGCCAATGCTGCTAGATTATAGTAGATGAGGAGGAATAAAGTGTAATACGCCTGAAAAGCTGGGGAAGAGGCCAAATCGTGAAGGGTTTTAAATGCCAAACAGGGTTTTATACTTGATCCTAAAGGGACCACTGGAGATGGGGTTGGGGGAAGGGCTGAGACCAACATGGTCAAACTTAAACTTCACTTTGGCAATTAAGTGGAGAATAGATTGGAATGGGGGGGAGCTTTAGGCAGGGAATCTGACCAGAAGGCTATGATTCCTAGGTGCTCATCAGATGCTGCTCTTTAATTATTCCTGCATGTAGTACTTATATTGTGAGAACTGTGAAATGTCAGAGTCTGGAAACAGCTGGGATGAAGTCAAGCAAATTCTTAGAACTGACCAATTTTAGTGACATGGAGCTTGAAGAAGAAGAATAGTTATAATAATACCTAACATTTATATACCACTTATTATGTGCCATCCCTATGCTAAGTGCTTTATAAAATTATTTCATTTGATCCTCACAACAACTCTAAAAGGTGGGTGCTATTATTATCCCCACTTTCCAGATGAGGAAAATGAGGAAGACAGAGGTTAAATGACTTGCCCAGGGTCACACAGTTAGAAGTGTCTAAGGTCTTCCTGACTTGAGGCCCTGGGCTCTATCTACTGTGTCATCTAGCTGACCAGTTAAAAAATAATTTCAAGTAGAAGAAAGAGAGAAAGCTGAGTCACCCAGAAGCTCTGGAAAGGTTGGGGTATGAGAGGACTATGCATTGAGATGAGGGACCTGCCCCACACTCAGCAGCCTCCAAGTACCAGGACCCTTGCAGGTTGCCACTGAGGAGGTGAGGACCAACTCTCCCTCCTGCCAAGAATGGATGGGAACTGCAGGTAAGCCAGTGGAAGCAGCCAGCTATGGAGTGGGCTTGTTGCTATTTGTCCTTCCTTCTCAAAAAGGACCATAACATCAGGGAGGTGATACCAAGACTTGTAAGTAGATTGAATTTAAATGAGGCAGGGCCTCACTCTCCTCTGGGGCCATTTGGGTCCAGTGGCCAGATATGGATCAGGAACACTGGGCTAGTGAGTTTCTGACATGCTGAGTCCCTGAGTCCGTGATCCCTTCCTTTTCTCCCTCTCTGTCCCTAGTGGGGGGAGCAGCCCTCCATTAAGTTATCTGAACTACCTCTTTTCTACATCTGTTCTTTCTGGGGTGAGGAAACATAATGGGGTTTTGTCCCTCCCAGGCAATCTCAGGAACTGAGTAGCTGCTGCTCACATCCATGTTACCTTGACTGTAACAGTTCTGATGCTATTCCAATTGTTGGACATGTGTATGCATGTGGAGAGAGAGAGAGACAGAGAGAGAGAGAGAGAGAGAGAGAGAAAGAGAGAGAGAAAGAGAGAGAGAGAGAGAGAGAGAGAGAGAGAGTTGACAGGGGCCATTCCTTACTCATATAGTTAATTATAGTGGCTCAGAATGAAATTGGGAAGAGATTTTTCCTTTTAAAGATATGTGAGAGACCAGTGCAGCTAGGTGGTGCAGTGAATAGAGCACCAGTCCTGAAGTCAGGAGGACCTGAGTTCAAATCCAGCCTCAGACACTTAACCCTACTAGCCTTGTGACCTTGGGCAAATCACTTAACACCAATTGTCCTGCCTTCCCCCCTCCAAAAAGAAAAAAAAGATATGTGAGTTTCTTTTTTTTAATTTTTCTTTTAGCAATGGCTGAGAAGTTGATCCCTGGGTCCCTGTGAGAGAAAGGCTGGATACAAACTAGTCATCAGTTTCTAGATTTGTCAGAGAAACCTCTGAAACCATAAGTTATTGTCATCGTAATAGAGACTAGGACCATTGTATGTAAAGAGGATTTTGTTACCCTTTTTAGTTCAGTTTCTCAGGATCCATGGCCATGGCAATGTCTAATTTCCAGATGTCAGATAATAACTCCAAGAATAGCCCCAAGGACCCTAGATAATAATTTCTAGAATCATAGCGATAAACAGTCCTACTGAGTCTGTGCCGTGAGATATTGGGGGGGGGGGGAATTGGGGGATAGAGACATAATTGACATTTACTATGCTTGCACAGAATGATGCTAAAGTTAACTTGTGAGCTTAATGTTGGCAAAATGCCTTCTTTGTTTGTTGCCCAATAAAGCAAGTGTGTACTGGTCAGTGAGTGAGGGGAATCCATAGGGGAAACCACCGGGAAGTCATGGGGGAAACTATGGGTAATGCATAGAGAAATGCATGCACCTGCCTCAACCAGTCCCTATTGAGACCTGAGGGGATTTAGGGGAGTGCACATGTGCCTGTCTCAACTGACTTCATGGAGATGTAGGGGTAGTTGTCCCCTCTTCTCACTGGCCCCTGCAAGAAGGGTGATTAAGGAATGCTGCAGGAGCTGGTTCTCCTATTATCAGTAACCTTGTTGAGAAGATTAGAATAAAGCTGTTTATTAACCCCTCTGAAGCTGTCTCCCTGTCTGACCAGATCAAGAGTGAACCTGTTAGAGGCTAGAGCCTGAAAACTGCAGTCCCTCCTGTGTGTTATCTGTGAAACAACCATATGTGAACAGCCTTTCACAAATGGGAGGTGGGAGCTCGCTACAAGTGGATGCTCTTAGTTCTCTCATAATTCAGCTACATGTGGGAATTCATGTATCATTTTTACTCTTAGTCTATTCTCTAAGGGCAGCACCAATATCTAAACCATCTTCAGATACTTCCCACTGCCTTGAAGAGTGCTCGACACATAGACGATATTTAATAGACAGAAGGAAGAAGAGAAAGAGAACAAGAAGGAAGAGGACAAGGAGGAGGGAAAGAGCTAGTACTGTGATAGGACTTTAGGTTTACAAAGCACTTTCCAGATGCTGATTCATTTTAGCCTCACAACACGTTTGTGAGGTAGGAATTATTATTATCACCATCTTACAGATGATGAGACTGAGGTGTAGATCAATGTGACCTGCCTAAGTGACCCACAGCTAGCAAATATCTGAGGCAAGATTTGAAACTCATGCACATACATGCACATGCACGCACACACACACAAACATGCACACATGCGCACACATGCACACACAAATGCACACATGCACACACACACACACAAACACACGTACACACATGCCCAACCAAACTGGTCTACTTCCTGTTCTGCATGCACAGCATTTGGTCTGTGTCTCAGTTTCTTCACATGTAAAAAGGCAATAATAATAGCACAGGATAAACTGATCACTTCTAATCTTGTCACCAGGCTACTAACTCTGCCTTGGACACTCAAAACCTTCCCACCTCCTTCAGCCTCCCCTCCCCTCTGATAGGAAGCCTAGATGGTAGAAACTAAATTGCACCCAAAACTTCCCTTTATTGTGGGCAGAACCTGGACTTCACAACTCACTCTACTTTCCATCTGCAGCTCTACTTGGTTTGAAATCCCCAGGAACAGTCAGACAAGTTTTCCAGATTCCTTTTGTGGGTTATCTTCCCCCATTCACTTACAGGCTCTTTGAGGGTAGATACTGTCTTTTTCTTATTTATGTCCCCCCAGCTGAGCACAGTGCCTGGCACACAGATGGCACACTTAATAAATGCTAATTAAATTGAGGCAAAGAGAAATTAAGTGAATTTGCCCAACGTCACAGAGTTTAGGGAGGCTAGATTTGAACTCAGGTCATGCTGATTCTAGATCCAGCACTCTCTTCACTGCATCATCTAGCCTCCTAATGGAAGAAACAGCAAACATTGAGTGTCCTTGGTCCCTACACAGACAGCTTTGAGAGTAGAGAACTATCTGTCTGCCTCTTCTACTTTGTGTCTCTTTACACAAGTCCAAGTGACCAAACAGCAATCCTAAGAGAGATGTTTCCAGCCTTGGTAGCAATCTTGTGAGTTTAAGTGGTTTGGAACTCCTGGGTCCCTAAGACAATGCCAGGTGCAGTATACCTACTACAGCATTTCTTGGAGAAAATTGCCACCAACCACCTAATAAGCCTGTGCCCTTAAGTGGGTCCCTTTGGCTCCTAACCAGAACGAAGAGAGTACAGAGCAACTTTGAGGAAGACAGTACAGAGCAGAGGTGAAAGGGAAATACCTATTCAACAATCTCATTAAATACTTTATGTTTTGATGTTTTAAGTATGAACCTCTTGAGAGAACATACTAATAGTTACAAGTTACTCCTACATGTTCAAGTCACTGCTACATCTTTGCCAGCATGTACTTGCGAAGTTTTGTATTTTAAGCATTTCTTTTATGTGAAAGAAATTAACAGCTAACTCACACCTGATCCATGCTGCGTATCAAGTAACTCAAACCTAAGCTTTAGGTGATTTTCCCTAGGGCTCTGGGGGAGGGGTATAAAGAACTACAGGGCTGGAGATAAAGTAAAGACCTGGATCCCTATCTTGAGAGACTAAGCTCTTCCAGAACTCATGTTGGTCTACCAACATGGATCTAGAGCCAAGGGTTCCTTGAGAGTGAGACATGATTGCACCAGTCCCCAAGGCCCAGGCTCGGTTGTATGTTATGTTATACATACAATGATGTCCCACCACTACCATTTTGCATATCTAGGTATAGATATAGATATAGATATGCATAAGGGATATGTGTGTATGTGTGTGTTCACACACACACAAAGTATGTACATAGTATCATTTGAATAAGGTCTTATCACTCCTGTGAACATCCTTTGGTACTCTTACACATTTTTCTTCCCAATTAAAATAATAACAATAATAATAGTAATAGTAATAGCTAACACATACAGCACCTTAAGGTTTTTAAAGCACTTTATCAAAGTCATTCCTCATGTTTCTTGTGGGGAGAACACTAGCTAAAAGGCAAAGTTTTACCAACCTTCCTCCCCCTCTCTACATGACCAGTGCACTTCAGATGGCAATGGGGACCAGGGATTCCTCTGTCCCATAATAGTACCCCCAAAGCAGTATCATGATTCCATGCCAGGATGGCAGCTGATGGATGACCCATTACTAGAGAAAGCGGGCAGATGGTTGATGCATATGGAGAAGGGCAAAGAATGATGGATGAGACTCAGAGGTCTGGGCACAGTCAAACTTGTGCATATTGTCACCCATGGAGTCAGCAGAGGGTCTGGAGAGCTCTCAGTGCCTTCTTTTAGCTTTAACTTTCATGTTGGAAATCTTTTGTGGTCAGAATCAAACATAAACTTTCTCCTTCAGCACCATCATAAAAGGATATATGGAAGACTTTCTAGAATCAAGCAAAACATTTTCTCCAAAGGACTCCAAACTTAGAAATATCCCTTCTGCACCCTATTCCCAACCCCATGGTCTGAAAAATATCAAATTAGTTATTACAATCAAAGTAAAAAAAAATCAGTGTGCATTATTTTTAAAAAATATTTTTAATATATCAGATAAGTACAAGGACTTAAGCATTGTGGGCTTAAAGCAAATCAGTCTCTTGAAAATCAGGATAGGTTAAAAAAAAAACTGTGTATATGCTATTTCTACTTTCCATTCTGCTCAATTTTTTTTCAGCACCTCCAAGGAAAAAAAACTTTTAGAGTAATGAAGGTAAAGATTTTTATGGCCTCACAAGAGGTAGAGCATATGAAAACTTATGGATCGCTTTGTAAGAGAGGTCTAAAAGGTAGAGGATTGGACATCAAAACTATGAACTAATTTTGGAATACCCAGTTTATCATTATCCATATTCTGTCCAGCCCCTCCCTTCAATCTAGTAAAATCAAGGTTAGTTACAAACAATTACTCTTGCTAAAATTCTAGAATGAAACATTCGTTACTGTATTTGTCTTTGAGAGCCTCTCTGATTTTAGCACGTTTGCTCTCTTCAGGGTTGTTTGGACAACTTCTATAGTTTCTCTTCCCCCTCTCCCTTTTCTTCCCTTCTAGTGTCTTCCCTCCCTCCTTCCCTTTTCCCTTCCTTCCTTCCACATCCAACAAATGAAGAGCAGCATGGTAGGCTTTGGGGGGAAAAAGAGCCCTGCCTTTGGAGTCCCAGAACCAGAGTTCAAATCAGGACTCTGCTACTCACTAGCTTAATTATAGAACATTAGGAAAGTCACAACCTCTTTACTTTTGGGTTGCATCCTTTGTAAAATGAGAGGCTGAACCAAAAGATCTCTAAAATGTCTTTCAAGCTATAATTTCTATGATCCTATGATTTCCAAAGTGTTCACTATGCATTAGTCCCTTTGTTAAGCATAATGGGAGATAAAAAGCTGAATAAGAGACGGGGACCTCCAGAAGCTTACAGTTTGGAAGAGGAACCCTGCTCACACTTAATTAACTAGCATAACACAATAGCATCTTATCTCTTCCCAGTACCTTCAAATGTAGATTTCTAGAGGGCAAAGAGCACACCCACTACATTACTAGGAGACATGGTACAATATGGTCTCTGAATGACTAAAATTGGGGGTCACCTAAATGATCAATGGGGTTACATAGAGGTATGAAAAGGTCACAACTTATCACCAGTTAAGAGCTATCCAGGAGAAGTGATGTAAAAAAAAAAATCAGTGGTATATAGAGCTATATCATTGGGCACGGGGTGGGGAGGAGGTGAAGAGTAATGTAAAGAGCTTAGGACAGAGATAGGGAACCTGAGGCCTTGAGGCCACATGTGCCTCTCTGGGTCCTTGGGTGCAACCCTTTCACTGAATCCAAACTTCACAGAACAAATCCCTTTAATAAAAGGATTTGTTCTATAAAACGTGGACTTAGTCAAAAGGCTGTACCCAAGGACCTAGAAGGTCATATGTGGCCTCAAGATCACAGGCCTCCCCCCTCCCCACAGGTTAAGGGATAACTGATGGCCAAAGTATTCCATTGATATCCAGGCAATGTCAAGAGATCTAAGAGGAAGGTCCTCAGTATAATGGGTGGACTCTCTATGGAGGAATATGAACAAGAGTAGCACAATTAATTAACAAGCTTTTATTAAGTGCTTAGTGTGTACAAAATATAGTGACAGGAGCTAGGATACTGAAGAAAAAGCAAAAACAGTCCCTGCCCTCAAGAAGCTTATATTCTAAGGGGGGAGACAGCATGTACAGGATGAAAAGGTGTGATTGGGTTGCAATCTGCCCTGATAGAGTATACACACAGATCCAATAAGCATTTAAGTAGCTGATACTGATCAAAAATCCCCAATAAACTGCACACTAAACCTCACTGGTTTACAGGAAGCTCCCTTCAGAATATAAGTCCTTTGGGCAAAGATTGCCTTTAACCGTTAACCTGATCTATTCAGGACCTAGTACCACATTCCATAAAACTAACAACAATAATAACAGCAATCTGTGGGCAGCCTATATGACAACTCTGTTCCCCATCTACTATCAACAGCACAGGGACATTGAGTTGTTTTTCTATGAACAGAGTAGCTTACTGTCATTTATATACATTCTTACCCTTGTGCCTAACAATACACATTTTTTACATGACTAAATGAATTTAGATGAATGGCTGAGGTTATGTAGTATAGCTTGTCTCCACAACAAATTTTTTTTTTTTTTTTTTTGCTTTTTGGAAGAGGGAAAGGCAGGGCAGTTGAGATTGTGACTTGCCCAAGGTCACATAGCTAGTAAGTGTTTAGTGTCTGAGGCTGGATTTGAACTCAGGTCCTCCTGACTCCAGGGCTGGTGCTCTATTCACTGTGCCACCTAGCTGCCCTCTCCACAACATATGCAGATTGAATTTGGAACCCTGGCCTCACTAGAACAATGTTCTAACTAAATGAAGTAATTAATAATAGATGACACTTTTTTCCCCATTTTAATTGCCTTGTTTCAGAATCCTCTTCCTTTCAAACAAGGATTCTTAGCCTGGGATCCATGAGATTCAACACAATTGGTTTCTTTGTAATCCTATGTATTTTATTTATGCATTTTAAAACATAATTCTGAATAGGTGTGTAGAGGCTTCACCAGACAGCCAAATGGGTCTAGAACACACAAAAGATAAGAACCTCTGCTCTAAATGCTCCTGTTGATGGGTGAAATCTTTCTGCTTGCATAAGTTCTAACATTTCAGAAAACTCCTAGGAAAGTTCCATAACCACTCAAAAGAGTTTGTTTTAATCATTCATCTGGAGAAAGTGTATGTCTGTACAGTCAA
Organism: Pseudochirops corinnae; assembly: GCA_028646515.1. Classification (NCBI taxonomy): domain Eukaryota; kingdom Metazoa; phylum Chordata; class Mammalia; order Diprotodontia; family Pseudocheiridae; genus Pseudochirops; species Pseudochirops corinnae. The sequence goes on from CM053590.1 coordinate 105,875,273, forward strand.
TAGAGAGTGAGTCAGGCTCACTTCTTAAAGAGGCCTATTCACTGATTGGGCATTACTTCACTCAAAGTGAGAACCTGAAAAGACCTCAGCTTAAAAAGGCCAGGGTCTCTCATTGCATCCTGGACTATCTCCAGTTGTCCTGATGAATATCTGGCCACTGGACACAGATGGTTCTAAAGGAGACAGTGAGAATGGTGACCTTGCACAACCCTCCCTCACTCAAATCTAGACAATGGATAATGAAGCTTGTTCATTTTCAGAAAAGTTCAACCTTCTCCTAGAAACAAAGGCTTGTACTTTAATAGCATTATTCTACTGGTATGGTATAGTTGCAAGTCATGGAATGCTATCATCTCCAAAGAATTAAAAATGAATAGAATCTATGTAGTGAACTAATGGGAGAACACCAGCAAGAGTGGTACAGAATGGGTAGGTATGGATGGGCAGTAATCTACCTTGTTGGAAGAAATATCTAAATTGATACATGTGACTACAAATCAATTTGAATATCTGGGTGCTAGGATTAACTTAATGACTGCCTTTTCTTTCCTTTTTGAATCAGTTGAAGTTACTAGGTCATCTATTGAGTCTGGGCTTCCCAAACCGTGTCATAAATTTAGGTTCTAGCAAGAAGTTTATAAGAGGTTCCCAAATAATCCAGCTTTCCTCTTACTCAGATTCATCTCCTAAGAGTCTAATTGTAAGTATGCCATACTTATTCCATCTGTCCTAGATTCCAAATTTGTTCCTTGACTATCCTAATCTCTGCTTCTTGCTTCCCCTCTGGGTTCTTGTCTGTTTTTACTACTGATTACTGTGTGGAAATGCTGTTAAAGAAAGAAAATGTGTGTGATTTACAATACAAGAGGGAGGTAGTTTCAGAGTGGTAAGTCATGGGTTTGAGGAGAGAATGTGGTTTCTGTGGTTGACCAAAGGCCAAGAAACTACGCAACCAACCTTCACACAAGATTCACCACCCTTCCCAGATGATCAAGAAGCACAATTTTCTACAATGTAAGTGGGAATTTAAATCCTGAGAGATGTTTTGGCCCATCCCCCATTGAGGCCAAGTGACCCCTCTCTATTCCTTGAATTGAATTAATTTTCAATTGTCATATACTTCCCAAAGAACTCCAACTCACAATCAAACTGTTGGTCTTCCTTGGTCTTAAATGATGGTTTGAGAATCACAGAAAACATCTATTTCTTTCCTCTCATAAACCCACCTACTTTTGTCGTGTGGGTCTGTCATTTCACTACTTGCCTAGAGGTCAGTCATCATCACCTACAAACCACCTGCCTCTCTCTTGCCTCAGGTTATAACCATCATACTCCTCGCCAGGGAATGGGAACTGAATATACATTTGTTATTGATGCATCCTACGATAATACTAATGAAATATTGTCTTTAGAAAACTACTTCATTGACAAGAAAATCAGAGAAAATTTGAACCACCCAAAAATAATTGCCTTCCCAACCCATGACCTTCTTTCCTACTCCCAAGTACAGATGCTAATGATATCTAGACCAAGTCTCTCCTAAGGTCATCAAATCCCAAAAGTCCCTGAAGAAGAAAACAATGCAGAATTAGCTGAAGATGTCAAATAAAGGACTACATAAACATATCTATTCTGTCTTATAGACAGTATGATCCACAAAAACACTTTCCCCCCACTCCATCTCCTCTTCTCTTTCTCTCCATTTTCTTCTTTTCCTATACCAAACACACACACACACACACACACACACACACACACACACACACACACACACACCAAACATTCTTATCCATTAGAAATATATTTCCCTTGCTTTTGTCCATATATAAAAACCTTCCACTTTCCCTTTATCTTTGGCATAAATGCACATCCTGGGTAAAGGCCCACTCTGATTCTCTTCCCCACACAGTGCTGCCCATACCTGCATAGTTATTCTGATAGACAAAAAAGTGATGTGGCCCCCCCATCCCTACCCCCCAACCGGGACAGAGGGGGTGGTGGTGGTGGAGAAATCTCAGCCCAATTCCAGTTAATTCAATTCGCTTCCCCCTGAATGCCTTTCCATAGTTTAACCATTAACAAATGGACTTGGACAGAGGTCTTGGACCTATTTGCATGATAAACCTTGTGCTGCTGTTTCTGAGCCAGGGCCCTTGGGGAGCAGGGAGCAGACGGGGATGGGGCCTGCCAGGCTCTCTTCTTTTGACTGGGAGCTGGGAAATGCCAAATCAGGGAGGGTTGGTGCCAATTCTAAGAGAATGAGCAGAGAGAGCCACACACAAAGGGAGGCTTATAGGAGGCCCTGGCACCTGACATTTGGGCAAAACGTGATTAGCTCCATTAATATCCATCTTGAGTTTAATAATTTTTTTTAAGAAAGGATTGTAACAGCTGGGTCTGAGCCTTTCCAGGAGATGAACTCATGAACAACTGTTCAAAATAACTTTATTCATATAGCCATTAGATCAGCCCACTAGGGAGCAACCAATTATCTTTGATTACTGGAGGCATATAAGGCTACGGAATGGAATTAGGGGTGGGGGGCCTGGGCAAGGATGTTGAGCTGGATGTGCTAGATCCATGATTGGGCCTCAGCTGCTCTCTAGCTAGGGCTATGGACTGCCTAAGCCCCATCCTGCAGCAAACATGAACCGAGTTACATACAGTACTAATGGCAGATTGGCTTGGGTTGGCAGGAATTCCAACAGAGAACTGGAAAATGGGCACTCATAGATAAAGCATGCTTGTGTTAGGGGAAAGGGAAAAGCTAAGAAGCCCGCAGGTATGTTAAAAATATATGGCTATACAAATGTACCTCATGTGTTCTATTATTCTATGTCATGTATGCAAAATATTAGACCTCTTAAGAAATAGTAATTAAAAGGCTTGGCAACATCCAAATGTCAGGCAGGTCCTCCTCTGTACCCTGGCTCTTCTGTCCTCATAACCCAAGCTCTTTTAGCCCCATTTCCTAATTCGTATTAGGCCAAATCATGGGCTTAAGCAATATCTCCAGCCTCAGGGTAAAAGTAAAAAAGGCAGTAAATTCTTTCAAAATAATCCAAGCAAACTTTTAGGGTTCTTTTCTTTCATTCTCTGAAATATTTCTTATTAGTAGAAAAATGAATTAGTCCAGCTATTCTGAAAAGCAATTTGGAATTATGTCCAAAAAGCCACTAAATTGTGTATACCCTGTAACTCACTGATAACACTACTAGGTTCATACCCCTAAAGAGATCAGAGAAATAAGAAAATGGACCCACATGCACAAAAATGTTTATAACAACTTAAGGTGGTGCCCATCAATTAGGTAATGGCTAGAATGTTACATGTGAATGTAACAGAATGCTATTGTGTCATAGGAAATAGTGAAAGGGATGGGATCAGAGAAACCTGGGAAGACTTGTGTGAATTGATATAGAGTGAATTTAGCAGAAGGAAACCATTTTTATACCACCATAAAAAAGAAACAACTTTAAAAGGCTAAAAACCAATCAACGTGTTGAATAACCATAATTCCATATAGTTGATGATGAACCCAACTCCTGACAGAGAAATGATGGGCTCAAGATGAAGAATAAAATAAACATTTTTGGACATAGTCAATGTGGGAATTTGCTTTCCTTGACTATGCATATCTGTTATAAGAGTTTTGTTTTTCCCTTAAAGGAGTAGGAGAACGTGGAAAGGAATAGAAAATAAATGCTTATTAATTGAAAAATAAAATTAAAAGGTCTCAAGACATAGATAGGTCCCTACTGATGTCAGTATTAAAGTGGCTTTCAAGTTTATTTTCATCTTTTGCTTAAATAACAATTAGGAGTATTTAAGTTTAATTCTTCAATTCTTCGAAGGATTGGTTTGCATTTACTATGTTTATTCTAAAGTACATGCAAAACCAGGCACTCACCATGCTTACACCTTTAAGATCCACATAAGGGCAGGGATAATGAATGATTTGTTAAAGGATGGCTGGTAGCCTCTCTCTCTAAGCATTGAAATGACCTATCCAGCCCTACATTATGTCACCTCGTTCCTAGGTCATGTTCCTACAGACTCTGACTAGTTTTTCTGACTAGAGTTCCCTTGACCCATACCTGGACACCTTCATTGGGGTCTCTCCCCAGTACATGCCTCAGTCCTACCAGACTGACGACTCCTTAGTTTCCTCTGCTGGTTCTTTGTCTTGTCACACCTACTAACCATGGATGTCCCCAAGGTTCTGTCCCTGGGCTCTCTTCTCTTTATATTCTATACTATCTCTCTTGGTGATTTTATCAGCTCCCAAAGATTCAATTATCTCCTTTTTTTGCAGATGAATCCAGATATTTGCATGTGTGCATGCGTGTGTGTGCGTGCGTGTGTGTGTGTGCGTGTGTGTGTGTGTGTGTGTGTGTGTGTGTGTGTGTGTGTGTGTGTGTGTATAGCCTGAGCTATAGTCCTCTACCATTTCCATCAGGAAGAACTCGAACTACTTCCTTTCAAACTCAAACTGGATGTCCCAAAGGTATCCATCTCAAAATCATCATGACCAAAACTATCTCTTCCCCAAAATTCTCCCCTCTTCCATACTTACTTATTACTGTCAATGGCAGCACCATCCTCCTAATTACATATGCTTACAACCTTTGTGTCATCTTCCATTCCTCACTCTCATTCACCCCATAAATCTAATCTATATCCAAATCATGTTGTTTCAACCTCTACCACATGTCTCATACATTTCATTCCCTTCAATCCCATAGTTACTACCATAGTTTCTGGTCCTTATCACTTCTTACTTGGACTTTTATAATAGCCTTCTAATTGGTCTTCCTGCCTCAAGTCTCTCCCCACACCAATCCATCTTCCACTCAGTTGCCAAAGTGATTTCTCTACAGCATAGATCTGAACATGTCACACCCCCTACTCAACTAATTCCATGGCTCCCTATTACTAACAGGATCAAGTATAAAGTCCTCTGGCATGTAAAGCTCTCCATAATCTTGATCTTTTGGCTCTTGACCAGTTTGTTACTTTGCCATTCTCCTTTACTGCTTGTCCTCTCTCACCTCACAAACCCAATCATTTGCTAAACCTTGACATTTCTACCTCAACAACATTTCTCACATCTGACTCCTCTCTACTGAAACATTAGTTTAGGCCTCTATTGCTTTTTACCTAGATTACTGTACCAGTCTCCTAAGTGGTCTTCCTGTTTCATCTTCCCTCACTGTGGTCCATCCTACACACAGTTCCCAAAGCAATTTTTAGTTGAACACAGAACTGACAATGTCACTCTCTCCCCATTCAATTTCAATTGCTTCCTATTGCCCCACAGATAAAATATAATCTCTTCTGTTTAGCTTTTAAAGCCTTTTACAATCTGGTCTCAATCTGTCTTTCAGCCTCCCCGGACATTACTCCCTCTCCTGTATTCTCTCATCCAACCCAATTAGCCTTCTCTCTGTTTTTCATACATGGCACTCTCCTATTCCCATGCCTTTGCATTAGCTATTCCCCATGCTTAAAATATATTTCCTCACCTCATAAAATCCCCTTTTCCTTTCTCAGGTCTCTTGTCTGTTCCAAGCTATATGCTACTGCCAAAGAAATTTTCTTTAAGCATAGGTCTGACCATATACCCCCCAACTCATCAATTTCAGTGCCTTCATATTGCTTCTAAGTGTAAACTCTTCTGATTAGCTTTTAAAACCCTTCACAACAATAAATAAAATAATCCCTGTTCCCAAGGAACCTACTTTCTAATATACAATGGGGGGGGGAGGGGGAAGGGCGGCGTGGTGGAACAAATACATACGATGATTTTATGTCTATCTACGATAGTGTACTAAAATATATGCTGGGGAGGATCAAGAAAGATTTCCTATAGAAGGTAGTATCTAAGCTACATCTTTAAAAAAGAGAAGACCTTTCTTTAGCAGAAGGAGGGACTGCATTACAGGTATATGGGACAGCAATTACAAATGCATAGCGACAGGAGATGGGGTCTCATGTGTTAAGAATAGAGAGAAAGCATTGAGCAGAAGCACCAAGTGTAGGAAGGTAGTAATTTGCAATATCTCTTCAATATGCCCCCCTTCTCTCCTCTGATACTGCCACCATCCTGGTGCAGGCCCTCATGACCTCACACTTGGACTATTGCAATAACCTACCGGTGAGTCTGCCTGCCTCCAGTCTCTGCCCACTCCAATCCATCCTCTATTTAGCTATCAAAGTAACTTTCCCAAAGCACTTGTCTAACTACATCACCTCCCCCACCTCCATCCCCATTCAAACTCCAGAATCAAATATAAAACCCTCTGTTTGGCATTCAAAGTCCTTCATAACCTAGCCCATCCAAGCCCCAACCTTTCCAGCCTTATCATCTCTTACCCTCAGTACATACTCTTCAATAAGATGACAACTGGCCTCCATGATCTTTCTCAAACATGACACTCCATCTCTTGACTCCAGGTACTTTCTCTGCCTGTTTGCCACGCCTGAGATGTTCTTCCTCCTCGTCTCTACCTCCCGGCTTCCCTGGCTTCTTTCAAGTCCCACCTAAAATCCTGTCTTCTATAGGAAGCCCTTCCCAGCCCCCCTTAATTCTAGTGTCTTCCCTCTGATAATTATTTCCCTATTTATCCTGTATACAACTTGCTTGTACATATTTGTCTGCTTTTGGTCTCCTCCAATAGACTGTGAGCTCCTATAGGGCAAAGACTATCTTTTGCTTCTTTTTGTGTCTCAGCACTAGGCACAGAGCAGGTGCATAGGAAGAGCTTAATAAAGGCTTATTGACTTAATTGACTGAGGAACACCTAATGAGTCTGGAAAGATAGAGTTGGGCTGGAGTAGACTAAACAGAGGAATTTATACATATTTTTTTAAGGTAACTGATATTTTATTTTTCATTTTGCAGATTAAAGACATTGTAACTCTTTAATTTTCAAGAGCTGGTGGGGTTAAGTGACTTGCCCAAGGTCACAGGGCTAGTGAGTGTTACGTGTCTGAGGCCGCATTTGAACTCAGGTCCTCCTGACTCCAGGGCTGGTGCTCTATTCATTGCGCCACCTAGCCACTCCGAGGAATTTATATTTTAACCTATAGGAAATAGGAATGGAGTTTGGGGGTGGAGGGGATATCACATAATCAAAATTGTGTTTAAGGAAAAATTACTTTGGCAGCAACGTGTAGGGCAGAATGGAATAGGAGAGACTTGAGGCAGGGTAACCAGTTGGGAAGCTGTTGCAATCTAGATGAGAGGTTGTGTAGGATGGAATGAAGTAGGAGAGACTTGAGGCAGAGTAACCAGTTGGGAGGCTATTGTAATCTAGGGCCTGAACTAAGGTGGCAGCTGTGTGAATGGAGAGAAGGGTTCAAGAGAAATGTATAGGTCAAAATGGTAAGATATGGCACCTGACTGGATGAAGGAGAGAATGTGAGAGAGATGAGGAGTCAAAGATAATGCTAATACCATGAAACTGGAGGAGTGGAAGAGTAGTGATGCCTTTGACAGAAACAGGAAAGTCTGAGAGAGTGTTGCGTTTGGAGATGGAAATTATAAGATTGGTTTTAGAGATGTTAACTTTATCCAGCTTGAAATATCTAATTAGTGAGGTGGGAGTACAAATCATGGAAAGATTGAGGCTAGCGATATAGATATATGTATAGATGTATATCTATATGGCACAGTGGGCAGAATACTAGGCCTGAAGTCAGGAAGACTCATCTTTACGAGTTCAAATCCAACTTCAGAGCTTATTAGCTGTGTGACCCTGGGCAAATCATTCAACCCTGTTTGCCTCAGTTTCCTCATCTGTAAAATGAGCTAGAGAAGAAAATGGCAAACTGCTCTAGTATCTTTGCCAAGAAAAAGCCAAATGGGGTCAAAAAGAGTTGGATACAACTGAAACTACTGAACAACAACTTCTGGGGAAGATGAGAGCGCATAGGATTAAGTAAAGTGGAAGCATTCCTTCATTCATATGCCTGAAGGTAGAAAAATGATGAGGAACATTCCAATGAGTATAAAAAGAGAAAAAACAGAAATTATATCATTGTAGAACTATACTACAGACTATAAGGGAGAATATGGTCAACATTTTACCAATACAAATGACAAAACTGGTACAGAGGCAACATATAACAATGATGAGTAATTTACTTCCTAGCTAACTGAAGAACTACTTGAAGTTTTATTTTGTTTATAGCTGATCATATGATCTTTACTTTCTTTACTTTCCTTAGGGGAAAAAAAAAAACAAACCTTCATGATTATGGTGTTGTTTTTTTTAAAGGAGATAATGGAACTGTTACGCCAGATTTAATCGTGACCAACAAAGAAGAATTAGTTGGTGATATGAAAGTGACAGAAACTTTGACAGAAATAAACATTCCATTTAAAAGTTCAAAGGAAGGAACATGCACCTTAAACTTTCAAAAGGCTGACCTGAAGACATTCAAAGAAAAAATAGATAATATTATTACTGATTATCGGTTAGCATATGATGTCATCCTGAAAGGAGGTTTAGAGTGGCATACCGCTCATGTTAAGCACTGTTTTTCCAATCAGTGTAATACAATACAATACAATGTACAATGTACTATATAAGACAATGTACAATATAATTTTACATCAGACTTACAGATGGCACAAAGCTGAAGGATAGCGTATGGCAGGATCATTTAACTCAGCAGATCACAGAATCAGAATTCAAAATTATTTCAAAAAGCTAAAACCAATAAGGTTAAAGGATCATGGGAACACAAGTCTAGACCTGGAAGGGATCTCAGAGGCCATCTCATTCAACCCTCTCATTTTATAGATGAAGAAACTGAGTTCCAGAGAGATTAAATGAAACTACTGAAATATTTAGATTAATGAGATCACAGAATCATCCTTTCAAATAAGGCAGATCTCAAGTCCATCCAGTATAATTCCTATTTATCTACAAGATGGGAATATAGCAAAGATGGGGGAAGGGGGAAGCAGAGAATCAGTAAGCTTATTACTACTCAAAAAAAAGAGAACATTGTTAAAAATTCTGACTGATATGTTTATTTTACCATTTGTATAAAGATTTTATAAGAATAATGCATACATACATCGGTGACATCTTCTATGACTGTATTGGTAGGATACAGGCATAGGTTTTTGTAATTGATATCTCATGATAGATAACATCTTCATCACCATACAAATGGCTGAAAGATATTGAAAATAAAAGAGCACATTGTTTGTTGATTACTTAAAAGCTTTTTATTTAATAAAAGGAAAAAAAAGAGCCATAAAGTTTCTTTTCCAATGTAGAAGCACATAGCACTAGTACTTCAATTGTTATAAAAATTAATACTATAAAAACATCTTGATCTGAAGTCCTGGGACTCTCTTGAAGACCTAATCAATCTTAACTTAATCACAAAGCAAATGTATTGCCCAAAGAAGGCAGAAATGGGAACTAGATCATTAGGGGGAGTTGTGGTAGCCAAATTTACTACGATTAACAGATGAATAAGGCAGAGTAAAGGTTAAATTGATTGCCAACATTTTTACATCAACAGTATACTGTGCAGTTAGGTGCTGATAAAGACAGATGGTATGGCAAGTTGAAACTGCTAATGTAAAAAATAATGTAATCCTAGGATACATCAATAGAAAATTAAAGGAGGTAGAATCCCACCCTTCTTCATTGGTCTGATCACATCTGAAATGCTATGACCAGTTCTGGTTGCTACTAGATAGTATCCAAAGGAGGATCATTAAGAAGATGAGAGGCCTAGAAACCACATGCTTTAAAGGGATAGTTAGTTACCTGAGGAAACATGAAATATGTAGGTTGAAGAGGAGAATACGTAAGAGAGGGTTAATAGTTGTCTTGAATACCTTAATGACTATTATACAGAAGATGGCAGAACCAATGAGGGAAAGGAGTAAGGAGTTGGATTTTAGCTCAATATAATCAAGACCTTTCTACTGGTTAGATCTGCCCAACTATGAAAGAGGCTGCGTTTGGAAGTGGTGATTAGTTTTTTTCTTACAACTGATAACTCTAATTTTACAAGAGGGAATTCATTTTTTAGTGACCCTTCCTTCCACCGCTCCCATCAAGTAACCAGCTTGAAGAGTAAGGATCATTTAAAATCTGCTTCATGTTCCTGAATGTTTATTTTGACACTGTGACAAACTTTGATACTGGGACACTGTTGGTGAGGAACAGATGAACAAATATTCTAACCTTGCCTTGCCATTTGACTCCAACCTTCTTAACTGTGAGGGAAGTAAGCCAGGTTTCACAGCTTGCATTCCTAAAGGAAAGGAGGGCAATGATATGGAGAAGACAGAGCTATGTTCTTGTTTAAGGGAGTGGAAGACATACATACGGGATCTTGTGTTCACATAAGATAGAATTCAAAAGGTATTAGTGAGATTAGTTGAGGAGTCTGGGTATAGAACTGTCATATTTACCCAAAGATTAAAACTTGACCCAGAGCTCCAAGAAGCTAAAAATTAAGGTTTTGCCATGAATCACAGTCCTAGTGCTTTGCCCCCTTTGTCCCATTGGGGCATCCCAATTGTCTACCATATTAGAAACAACTTCAAGTGGGGAACTTGTTCTGTTATCAAATGCACACAATCACTGAAAAATATAAAAATAATTTATACATTATTTATATACAATGCATATAAAAATACAACTAGTTAGGCTCAAATTTAGAGCACTGATGCAATTAGATTTAATCACTACAGGTATCAGATAATTTTGCTTTATTCCATGGTATTTTATGCCCTTAATTATGGCCAGATATCTCACAGATAACATTCCAATAGCCACAAGGAGGACTGGTCAAAAGGAGAATGGCTCAGGCTGGCCCATCCCCCACTGCTATAGAAACTATAGCAGATGCAAATGTACTACTTTTCCTGCTTTTTAGCTTATTAGAAGTGTTACCTTTGTAATAAAGGATGGAAGCATGGAAAACATAAATATGTTTTAAAATACACTCAGGGATGTGCTGATAGCTTTTCTTCAGGACAGGCTTTTCAGTTTTATCTACTTTATTAATTTGGTTTTCCACATTATTAATATTTTCTCCATCACTTTCCTAAGCCTAGACAAATCAATGATTTATACTGCTTGCCTATCTCTGAGGAGCATATGCTGAAATTTGAAAAATTGGTCCCTGATATACTCCTATCTGAAAACCAATTTTAACCCCAACTTCTAACCTCTAACCCATCCTCATATCTACTGCTACAAATTCAAGTCAAAATTGGTGGGGAAATAGAGAGTGAAGACTAGCAATGAACAGGTAAATACCACTTTACACTTGGTTCTTTTAGGTTCTGAAAACAGACTAAGAGCCCTACCTCTCCTTGTCCACTCCACACTGGAATATATGCTCCTTAAGAGCAGGAATTTCTTGATTTTTGTCTTTGTTCCCCAGGACCTAGTGTGGTGCTTTGGGGGGGGAGAGGGAGGGAGGAAGGGAAGATTGTGTCCTATTAATTAACCAAGTGGGAGGGAGCATGGAATAAGCACAGGATTGGGAGTCCAGGGACCTAGATTCTTATCTAAACTCTTCAATTAATTGAGAATTTGGGCATTTTGCTTCCCTTCTGTGGACCCCAGTTTCTCCATCCATAAAAACTAGGGAGTTTGACTAGATACTTTAAATATTCCCTTCCAGCTCTAACAATTCTATGATCTAGGAAGCATTCAGGGGATCATAAATGACTAGAAAATAGAAAAGGGCTTTGTGAAATGTAGCTGAAGCTAATGCACACTTTTTAACCAACGAAATGTTTGCAGGCTAAGTATTGTAAGGCTACCTAACACCAGAAAGCTGCATCCTGTTGTTCCTCACAATATCCATGATACCAAGTAGTCCTATTACACTACACTCAGCCTGTCAACTCCCCCAAAGACTTTCCTGATGAGCCCTGAGAACTCAGTGATGATCACATGAATTAAAGAATAAAGAGGCAAAAAGCTAGTTTTTGCTTTTGCTTTGCTTTTCTTAAATACCAATTTGGATCACATCGATAACTGGAAAATCTTCTTAGTGTTAGAGCAGGTATTGTCTCAAAGCAGGTCCTGGTAAAGCCTTATTTTTCTTTTTAGAGAAAAGTAAAACTGTTAAAAAAAAAAAAAAAACCTGGCCAGAATCTGACTGCACAAAACCCACAACTCTGAAATGCTGCAAAGAAGAGGGGAGTAGAGACTAGATGTCCAGAAACCTGAGCTCTTGTGTCCCTCCCCTTTCTACTGTCACTTACTGGCTACGTGGCACTGAGAATGGAATTTAACCTCACTGAGACTCCGTCTCCCAACTGCAAAATGGAAAAGACCTTACAGGGTTGTCATGAGACTCAAGTAAGAGAATGGGGATGACAATGTTTTGGATGGTATAATGTAGGTTATTATTAATAAAGAAGCCTCAAGAGTTTTGTTTTGTTTTGTTTTTAAATGATGGACACCCAAGATTCTTGGAACTGGAAGAGATTTCAGGGGGCGGCTAGGTGGTGCAGTGAATAGAGCACCATGTGACTTTGGGCAAGTCACTTAACCCCAATTGCCCTCTGAAAAGCAAAAAAAAAGGGAGAGATTTCAGAACACCATCTAGCAAATCCCTCTGCCTCTGGGAAGGACACAGCAAGACTGTGTCAGCTCTGTAATTAAAGTGCTTTGTTTTGTGAAGTGCTTTAATGCTTCTGAAGTGCTTTCACTTGAGCCTCACATCAACCCTGGGAGGTAGCCACAGCAGCTATTATTATCCCCATTTCACAGATGAGGGAAGTGAGGTTCAGAGCAGCGAAGTCATTTGTCTATTTTCACATAGCCAACAGGCGTCAAGAGTATGATTTGAACCCAGTTCTTCCTCACCTGAAGGGTGTTATCCACTATCTATACCAGTGGTGTCCAAAAAAAAAAAAAAAACCTAATAGATGTCATACAGACTTGGAAAAACCACAGAGTAACATCTATTTCATACTACATTTTTTACTTTGTTAAATATTTCCATATTACATTTTAATCTGGTCCTGGCCTCACCAAGAGTTTTGCCCTGGGGCAAGTTTGATAACTTTGCTCTACACCCCAATGCCTTAGCAGCAGAATCTATATTGAAACCCTATCTTTGTGCCCTTCTGTGGCTCTATAAGCTTTCATCTTCTTTTAAAAATTATTTATTTAAATTATTAATTCTTTTAAGTTACTTATTTTTAAGTCTTTAGTTTTGAGTTCCAAATTCTCTCTCTTCCCTGATGCCACTCCCACTTGAGAAGGCAAGCAATATATCCATTATACATGTGAAATTATGCAAAACATTTACATATTAACCATGTCACTGAAAAAAGCAAGAAAAATAAAGAAAAAATGTACTTTGATATGCACTCAGAGTTCATCAGTTTTCTCTCTGGCGGTAGAAAGCATTTTTTCATCACAAGTCCTTTGGAAGCCATTATATTCTTAACATAAATTCAATGGACTTTTAGAACATCTGTTAAACATTGTTTTTGATAAGAGCCCTTGGCAATGACTTTTTTCCTCTTCTGAGCTGGCAGCAAGTCTCACCTTATATACTCTCATTATTCCCTTTATGGCACATAAAATTTCATTGATACTGGAGGAAAATAATCCCAAGAGGTGTTTGTGGGGATTGGGAGGAAACTAAATTCATGAAATACTGTCAAGTAGTTATCTTCCTCAGCCCCAGCACTCGAACAATTTATAGGCAGCAGTGCCCTCTAGTGCTTGTATCTCTAAGTACCCAGATCCAGGCCTCAGACTGACCTCGGGTCAGCAGTTGATCCTTCAAGGCTGGAATTTCACAGCTTTTTTCAAATTTGTGTTCTCCATCCCAGCCTATTTTATCTCTCTTCTGCATGCATGAAGCCATCACCCGATATTTCCTGCCGGCTGTGTCCATAACAGCTTCATTTAGCAGCATGAAATTGGACTCAGAATAGGCAGGGACATGTGCAAAGCTCATCCCCACCTCACCAAGCACATGGGCCATCACCTGCTGTCCGAGGACAGTCTTCCTTTTTGAGAAACAATACGGCCTTTTCCTCACTTCATCCCTCTTCCAAGGTCAAACAGGGGTCTACTTTATATAATATTCCTTAAGAGGTGATATCCACCTCTCTGCAAAGATTTAGATGCAGGGTTGCTGAGAGGTAAAGGGATAGATTTACCCTCTTTCAACCCTTTCAGAATCCTAGGATTTAAAATAACTTTTTAATGTGTCATTCATACATGTAACAAACATTTGTTGAGTAGCTATAATGTGCAAGGCCATCTGCCGAGTTCTAGACTAGATTTGATATCCCAAAGACTCTCTGCATTCCCCAGATGAGAGAAATAAAGCAACAATCTATGGCATAGTGATTCTAGACTTAAATAGGCCTGTGGTGGATACTCAACTCCACATACTAAAATCTATGAGTAGATTCTGACTGTTTGCTTTCACAGCATCTACATCCTAAATACTAGGCACATTGAACTAGGCAACAAACCAGATTTCATCTTAAACCTTCTTTTTCACTCCTTCTTTCTCCTCACACTGACTGGAACCTGGCTGCCTCCTGATGCCATAGCCCCCTGCCCATCCTCTCCAGCACTGGATGTACTTTCACCCATGCCACCAGACTCACTGGTCAAGGTAGGGGAGTTGAAAGACTCCTTGCTCCCCATTGCTACTTCCACCATTCAGTAACCTCCCCTCCTTTGAGGTTCATTCAATCCATATTTATCACCTCCTTAAGTTTCTGGTAGCTACTGCCTATAGACCTCCAGGACATTCTCCATCTTTCCTCAACAACTTTAGTGCACAGTGTTTCTCTCTTCCCCAACTCCTGACCTTCTACTAGGGGAATTCAACATACATATTGATACTTACTCTAACCTTCCAGTTCCTCAATTTACTCATTTCCCTTAATCTCATCCTTCATTCTACCTCAGATACATACAGAGATAGTCATAGCATTGATCTTGCCATCATACACAAAAGTACCACTTCCATATTCATGAACTCTGAAATTTCTTTTTCTAAACATAGTCTAATTTCATTCCTCCTCTTCCTCTACTTTAAACTCCAGATCCTGTTCTTCATCCTCACTGACACTTCCAATCCCTCCACCCCTCAGTTCTTATTTAGGTCATCATTCTCCTATAGGCTATCCTCTCTTCCCTTTCCCTTATTGAACCCTTGGTAAACCAGTTCAATGCTACATTGTCCTCTCCTCTCAAGTCCTGTGCCCCACTCCTACCTGCATGCTGCTGCTGAACAAATCTGGAGAAAATCATGCTACTATTCTCAATGGATCCACTACAAATTTATGTTAAACAATCACAAATGGGCTATTCACAGCAGAAAGGCCATCCTTTTATACCTCTTTAATTGACTCACTATTCTACTTACCACACCAGCTTTTCCAGAAGAACTTCTTATCCTTCCTCAAACTTCCACAGTTTGCCCCTAATCCTTTCACTCTAGAACCATGACTCATACTTTACAGAAAAAATTAAAATTATTCAACAAGAGCTCCCTCTTCTGACCAATTCCTTCATGTTGCCTTCTACAACCATCTCCTCCTTCACCCATTTTACACGAAGGGGTGACACCTCTCCTGGCCAAGGCAAACCCCTCTGCATGCATAAGTGATCTCCTTTCATGTGGTCTTCTCCAGTAAATTATCCCCTCTGTCATCTCTATTCTCTTGTTAATCTTCAATCACACTATTGGTGGCTTCTTTACAACCTACTCAAGTCTCTCCAATGCTCAGAAAGTCTTCACTTGATGCATCTATCCCCTTGGGTTATAGACCTCTATCTCTCCTCTCTTTTGTGGCTGAACTCTTTGAAGAAGGATATCTACAAGTTCCTTCATCTCTTCTCTTCTTGCCATCTTCTTAACTCTGCAATCTGGCTTCTGACCTCACCATTCAACCAAAACTGATCTCTCCAAAGTTACTAATGATCTCTTAATTGCCAAATCTGATAGCCTTTACTCAATCCTCATTTTTCTTGACCTCTCTTCAGCCTTTGATACTGCTGATCCCCCTATTCTCTTTGATATTCTCTTCTGTTTTTGTGGCCCTACTTTCATGCTTCTCCTACTTGCCTGATCACCTCTCTGTCTCCTTTACTGAAGTGGTTCCTTATGACATGTAATTTATTCTAAAGTACAATGAAGGAATCCAAGCACCATTTCAAAGTGTCTTTGCATGTTGGTGAAAGCTCAGGGTAGATTAAAAGGCATGAGGAATGGAGAGGAGAAAGCATTAATGATGAAAATATGCTAGGAGAAAATAAAATTATTGTCTCAAATATTTTGGTTTGATTCCATGCATAATAAAATATGTACTATATACAGGAGTATGCTGGTAAATGATCAACAACTGGCTCTCCCAAAAGTATTATCAGCATACTTTTAAGTTTAATCTGCATTATTCAGATTTTCTCCATCATCTTCTTAAGTCTAAGGAATCAATAAAACAGTAAATAAAGCCCAAATTTGTAGCTTTTGCCCATTTCCAAGGTGTAACAATGAGAGCAGGTAAGAGCTATGTCTAAGACGTCTCCAACTACATGTAATATTTGAGAAGCAGCAGAGTAAACAGAAAGAACGTTAGACTGAGGGTCATGATGCTTGGATTCTAGTCCAAACTTTGCCACAAACTCACTGTGTGACTCTGGAAACAGAATCACTGAACTTCTCTGAGTCTCAATTTTTTTCCTTTCCCTAGATGGGGTAGACATAGCTAGACAGAAGTTGGTGCGTAAGAATAGATTTGGGGATTTTAATGGATTATAGGCTCAATATACACCAAGAGGATGACAGTCAAGAAAAGCAAATGCTCTTTGAGACTACATTAAGACAGGCATAGTGTCTAGAAATAAGGAATTGATGGTCCCAATGTAGAGGTCAGGGAACCATAAAATAATGAAGCATAGGGTTAGGGGTGAGAGAGACCCCAAAGTACCAATATGCTGGGTCCTGCCAAATGAATTCGACTCAAGTCTTCTCTCAGCCAAAGAAAAGCAAAGTTTACTAAAAGTTCACCATAATGGGTAGACTCTTAAGGAGGCTCAGTATCTGTGACATTTGCATTGGACAAGTGGGCCAGAATCATCTGACACAGAGTGAGTCTGCGCTAGATCATTCTATGGCATTCTCTCTTTTCATGGAAGCAAATGGGGTCTTATATACAGAAAGGTTGTAGGAAGAATCTAGGAGTAGTCTAGAGGAGGCGTTTGGGGAGGGACTTCAGGAGGAATCAAATGAGGTCAGACTCCAGTGATGAGAGCTTAAGGGTAGGAAGTAGCTGGAGGCTACCTGGAGTTGAGACAATGAAAGGCTAGGCTAGTTTAAGGGTGTATAGATATTTTGGGAGGATCAAGGGTGGGAAGTAGCTGGACAAAAGAGAGATAGGCTAGGAACAGAGATTTGGACCCAGCTATAATGAAAGGTTTATGGCCTCAGGCAAATGCCTCAAATAGGAAGATTCAATCAGAGTTCAAGGGGGTTCCCAGAGCCTGTACCTCATCACCAACTTACTCTACTCTGTGGTCAGACCACCTACGGAATATTGTGTTCAGTTCTGGGTGCCACATTGTAGGAAGGACATTGGTTATCTGGATATTATCCAAAGAAGGACAAGTCAGATGGTAAAGGGATTCAGGGTTCATGTAATATGAGGAATGGTTGACATAACAGGGGATGTTGAACCTGGAGAAGAAAGAAGTATGAGGCTATGATAGCTATCTTCAAGTACTTGAAGGTAGAAGAGGTATTAACCTCATTCTCCTTGAGAGGAGAAGAATTGGGAGCAATAGATAAATGTTCCAAAGAGGCAAATTTAGGATTGATATAAGGAAAAACAATTAGAGCTATCCAAAAGTGAGATAGGACATAGTGGATTTCCCTCTCATTGGAGGTCTTCAAAAAAAGGTTGAATAACTATTTGTTGAATAACATATTGTCAAGATGATTCTTTTTCAGGTATTGGTTGGGTTAGATGACCTCCAAGATACATCCAAACTTCAAGATTCTGTGATTCTCTAATTTCATGTATAAAATTAGGACATGGAATTAGAAGATATCTATTGTTCCTTCTCGCTCTGGCATACCAATTCTGTGATTCTCTGGGTCTCATTTCCAAATCTATACAATAAGAGGTTTCGACAAATGACTTCTGAGTTACCTTCTAGTTCTGACATTCTATGACTTTTCAATTCCATTTGTGAACGTAAAAATGTGAATGAGGGTTCTAAGAGTGTGAAACATGTCTCTGGCTATAGGGATAAGGATATGAATGATCAACTATTCACATGAGGCATCTATCACACATTCCCTGTCAAGGACCTGTGCCAGACCTACTAACTTGTCAGATGAATTTCTGTATTTAATTCTTTCTTCACCTCCATGGGTCTGTGGTCATGCAGCCACATTCTATACAAACTTCAAGTAGTACATTTGAATCTATGTGACCACCAGTGTCCTTAAAGTCACCAAAAGAGGTTCTTTCCAGCACATGCAACTGTTACAGAAGCTTCTAGCTTCAAGCATTTCACAATCTTTCCTGAGAACCGTGTTCAGAGACAGTTCAATGAAGGCCAGCAAATAGGCAGCTTCTAACCATTTTTCTTCTCTGCAACAGTATAATTCTAACTGCAAGAGAATATTATCTTTTAAAGTCCCAAAAACAGGCCACAATTCATGGTTTTCTAGGCGATACCTAGGCCAAACAGTGTTGCAAAAAAAAACTAGCTTTTCCTTTTTAAGGGCTCCAGAGAAACTAAATTTTCCCCAATATTGTAAAAGACAACCCAAAGGAGAACTCTTAGGAGCTACAGGCATAGGGCCTGGAAGTCCCTTCCTCCATAAAGGAAGGTTTGAGAGTAAGCCTCAAAAAACAAACAAAACAAAACAAAACCCACAAAAAAGTACCTGAAGTTTTCCCAATTCCCTAGCGCTGAGAGAACTGAAAGAATCTGGCTTACAGTTCCAGATGAGGCATCTGTCCTTGTCCTCCATTCTTCAGAAACTGGGCACGAGTCCATTTTCTCCAACATAAGCAAACAGGACCAAGAACCTGAGGTCAGGTTGAGTACCTAGCTGTCTGACCTAATGGGACCTGAGAGGTCAGGCCCACAAAAACAAAAAAAAAACACAAAAAAACACGCAAAAAACCCATACCTCCAAGCTACTTGGAGAACAAGAAGGCAATAGGGAAAGAGAAAGGCTTACATACCTTCCAGTCCCAGCTGCAGAAGAGCTTGAGATTAGTAGTGTTTCCCGGTCAGGGAACCATAAAAATGAAGAGGTTTACCCACTAAGAGGGTTAGGGTTGCCCGAGACCCCAAAATACCAACATGCCGGGTCCTGACAAAAGAATTCGACTCAAGTCTTCTCAGCCAAAGAAAAGTAAAGTTTATTGAAAGTTCATTAAAAGTTCGCCATATGGGGTAGACTCTTAAGGAGCCAGTCTATGCTAGGTCATTCTACGGTGCTCTCACAGAGCAATTCTGTGCTAGGGTCTTCTGTGGCACTCTCATACACATGGAAGGGAGATGGGATTCTTACATACAGAGGAATCTAGGGGTGGTCTAGTGGAAGAGTTTGGGGAGGGTGTTCAGGAGGAGTTAATGAGGTCAATGCAAGAGTGGATTGATATTTTGATAGGCTCAAGGGTGGGAAACAGATGGACAACGGAGGGCCAGGCTAGTAACAGAGGTTTGGGCCCCGCCACAATGAAATACTTATGGCCTCTGCAAATACCTCATCAAGTGGGAAGATTCAATCAGACTTCAAAGGGTTTCCCAGAGCCTGTACCTCAAAGATTCAAGGAGAACTCAAGGGGGTCCCAGAGCCTACACCTCATCAGTAGGACACTGAGGTCTATTTCTTGCTCTGTCATTGAATAGCAAATTTATTTTAGATCCAATGTCTGATTGCCTTTAGGCTGTAGGCAAATAGTCAACACAAATTTTCAAACTATTCCAGAACTTTCGCCTGGAAGTGTCAAACACACACAATAGATGTAATCTGGAACAAGTCTCCTTTGTTTTCTGGGCTTCCATTTTCTCACCCTGAAGTAAGAAAGTTTGACTAGATAGGCATATACATATTTCCCAGTTTCATGATTCATTTGGGTGGGAAATGTAGCCTTGAGCTTGGTTTTAGAGAGAAAGCAAAGAAGCACCTTGCAGTTCTACATTGAAACAACTGAAGATTCAATGTTTTAACATGGTGCAAGTGAAGGGTATGTACCCTCAAGTACCTTACCCAAATTTCACATAACATATGAGATAGTAAAGATGAAGAGAAGGGAATGCCTCAGAGAATAATAAGTATTAAATGTTTTAGATATACTTTTAAGTGGGAAAAGTAGACCAGCAAAGAAGAGTAGATGACCACTAGAAATATCATAAAATTACCATAGAGCACTAGAAGCCAGACAGTCAAAGTAAATATTTAAGAAGGAGGTTGATAAGCTCCTTGAACAGAATGGGAAGAGAGGGGAGAAACGTTGTAAGTTAGGAATAGACCTCTTAGTTCACAATGAATCATCCTATGGCTCCATTAGACCAGAAGAGGGGCCAACACACAACTTGAAAACTAAAGCCTGGCAGATAATCCCTCTTGGTACTTCATCCACAACCACATAACCTCAGATGGAATAAAGCAAGGCCCCAATGCTTATTTCCTCCCTCTTCATTCCCTTGGATTTATATAGACATACCTGGCAAAAAAGCATAAAAAGTTTAATGCCCTTTCCACCACCACTACCCCCTCCCCATCTTCCTCTCTATCTCCTTAAGAGATAGAACAAAGTAGGCTAGATAATTATGGAAGGAGGCACATTTGAAATTGGTTGACTATAACTAGTGGTGATTCATGAATTAATATCATTGAGAAGGGGGAGCTCTCAGGAAATCCCCTACAGGATCCACTGATGATCCAGTTTAGCTCAACATTTTTATCTTTGATTTAGATAAAGGGTTAGATAAAGGTTGCTAGGAATCCTGAAATGTCATGGTACAGGGTGGAGTGTCCAGCTAGAATGAATTCACAAACTCAAACATCTTCAGCCAAGTGGCAAGGTTTATTGTAATGTCATCGGAAGCAGCAGCCTTCCCCTGAACCTACAACTTGGGATAATGAAAGGATCTGGAAGGGATTAAGAAGTGATAAGTAGTCTGGGGTGGGCCAGGTGAAAGTAATCAGTGAAGGGAATATCAAGTTGGGTTGGCTAGGTGGTGCAGTGAACAGAACACCAGGCCCTGGAGTCAGGAGGACCTGAGTTCAAATTTGACCTCAGACACTTAACACTCACTAGCCTGTGTGACCTTGGGCAAGTCACTTAACCCCAATTGCCCTGCGTTTCCCCCTTCAAAAAAGAAAAAAAAAGGGAATATCAAGTAGGCTAATTAGCTGATCTAGATGGGAATAAGATGTGGTTGGTATATGCAAATAGTCTGGGGAGGGCCAAGAGTGACAGTGAAAGGAATGTCAATTAAGCTAATTTGGTGATCTAGGTGGGCTGGGGTGGGCCAGGTGCCTTGGGCAGAGGCCAGTGATCTGGGCTGCTGAAATGTATGGGAAAATTCAGGGACTGAGTTACTTTCAAAGACATGGTCCCATCCTCTTAGGAGTCCAGGTCCTCTCACCCCATCAGCACGCTCATCAAATTTGCAAGCAACACAAAGCTGTGAGGGATAGCTAATAACTAGATGACAGAGTTGGGAAGTTTCCGTAGGATGAAAAATAGGTCAAAGGTAATAATATGAAATTGGCTAGGAATAATTGTAAAATTTTAAAACTGAGTGGTTTTTGGTTTAAATGTAATGTAGCTTTCAGTACTGAATTGGATGCTTGGGCTGAGGTGGGAGGTAAAGAGCTGAAGGGGACAGTGTGGATATGCTGGACAGCAATTCCTAGAGAAAAGGAGAGGAAGTTATCAGTGAAGTCAACCAAGTGATCTGACAGCCAATAAAGCTAATGTAATCTTGGGCTGAATTAAGAGAAATACAGTGTCCAAAACAAAAGGTGATCACATTCTATTCTGATTAGATCACATCCAGAATACTTTGTTAAGTTCTAGGCATGTTGTCGTTCATCTTCTGTTACTGAAGAGGACCAAGGATCGGGTATCGGCTCTGGGAACCACCCTGAACTCTCCTTGAATCTTCCCACTTGATCAGGTGTTCCCCTGAGGCTGTAAGCTTTTCATTATCTTTGTCCAAATCTGTTACCTCTGGATTGCCTCTGGCTACTTCCCACCCTTGATCCCATAAAAATCCTATTTTCTTAGCTCCCTTTTCTGACATCTAGTTATCTCAGCTACTGGCCATCAAGACCCTCCCTAAACCTTTCTTCCAGTCACCCCAGACTACTTGGCCACCCCGAGATCCCTCCCACAGTCCAAACTTTTTGTATATAAGATCCATCTTGCCTCCATGAAGGCGCTCAGATTCAATTTGGCTCCTAGCATTAGCAATACAAATGTTCAGGCTCCTTAAGAGTCTACTCAACATGGCAGATCTTTAATAAATTTTTTTTTTCTTTGGCTGAGAGAAGGCTTGAGTTGAATTCATTCAGGCAGGACCTGGCATGTTGGTATTTTGGGGTTTTATTATTAATTAAATTTGGGGTTTTATTATTAAAGCCTGTTTTTCAGAGCTATATTTCAAAAAAATCAAAGATGAAAGCTAGGCAAGACAAAAGGTAATTGTCCCAGTTCCTTGAAAAAAAAAAGGAGAAGAAAAGAAATAATAGCATTTCCCAACTTCTGTTCTAATTGGCAGGTTGGGTCCCCAGAGGGCAGCTACTACTACTCTTGGACAACATGGTAAAAGACAGTTAATACAAAACCTCCTAAGAGTCTGGTTCACTTCATCCCACAAATACATACAGCATCCATGGGAGGAATAGACTCAAACTTAGACTATAATAGTAATGAGGCACATGTGTAAGAAATGTGTGACAATTCCATGGGGGGGTGGAGTTAAGATGTCTGCATAGAAGCAGGAGAACTCCGTGAGCTCCCCCTATAACCATCTCAAATACCTATAAAAAATGACTCTAAACAAATTTTAGAGCTACAGAACCCACAAAGGGACAGAGAAACAAAGCTCCTGCTGAAGGCAGCCCAGCAGGCAGACAGGAAGGGTTCATCACAACACATTAGGAGCTGAGACCAACCCCACATGAACCTGTGGTTTTAGCCCCAGGGCACCCTGAACAGCCCCAGCTGGAACACTTGGGAGAGTGGATCACCGGCAGCTATGTCAGTTTCCAGAATTATCAACCCATAAATGCCAAAGACAAAGTGAAAGTTCAGTGGAACTTGGCTGAATTTGGGGGGAAACAGAGGAGCGGGTCTGGCCCTCTGCCCCCAGAGGCAGAAGCGGCTGAAGTGGTGGCCCTGCAGCTACCTCCACATGGCTGCTTCAGAGCTCCCAGCCTGCAGATTGCAGGGGGGACCAAGCAACCATTCAGAGGCTAAGTGTTCTTGGTTTAACCTGCCTGGACCTGGATCCCAGTCTTGGGTGGTAGTCCTCAGATGTGTGACCAGTGAGCCAAAGCTGGTGGGGGCTGTAGATTCAGCAGCCTTCTAGTAGTTCCGGCAGCTGAGAAAACCCCAGTGATTTGGGACAAAGCTCTTCCCTCTGGAAGCAGAGTTCTACCTACTGTGGTAAAGAGCTCAAAAGTCAAATAATGCACTGGCAACATGAGCAAGCAAAGGAAGCAAAGCAAGCACTGCCATCCAACTTTAGATTCATTTTTTGGGAACAAAAAGGATCAAAGCATGGAATGGGAGGAAGACAACACAGGCAGAACTCCTGTACCAAAAGTTTCCAAGAAAAATATGAATTGGTTAAAGGCCATGGAGGAGATCAAGAAGGATTTTGAAAATCAAGTAAGAGAAGTGGAGGAAAAATTAGGAAGAGAAATGAGAATGACGCAAGAAAATCATGAAAAGAGAGTCAACAACCTGACTGAAGAAAATAACACCTTAAAAAATAG
>CM053590.1:105899793-105940309 GCA_028646515.1 Pseudochirops corinnae
TTTACATGCCTACATGGAAAAACTATAATTGTAACTTATGAAACTTTTCTCAGTGTGAGTATAGTTGATGGGAATATAAATGTATATAAGTGTATACATACACATTTGTCTATATAGGAGGGTATATAAGCATATGAATACATATGTGAGTGTGTGTATATATGTGTACAGGTATACATAGACAGAGAGCACAGGATCAATTGAATAGGAAGGGATGATATTTTAAAAGGTAAAATTGAGAGCTGAGAGAGGAATATAATGAGAGGAATTGGGAGAGACAGAATGGAGTTAATTATCTCATATAGAAGAGTCAAGGGATAACTGTTACAATGGAGGGGAAGAATAGGAAGACAAAAGGGAATGGGTCAACGTTACTCTCATTGAATTTGGCTTAGGGAGGGAATGACATACACTCTAAATTGGGTATCTTGCCCTACAGGAGAGTAGGGGGGAAGGGGATGAGAGGGGGAATGATGGAGGAGAAGGTGGGTTGGGGGGAAGGGTTGTTAGAAGTACACACTTTTGTAAAGGGACAGGGACAAAGCAGAGAATAGAACAAGTCGGGGATGGAATAGGATGCAGGGAAATATAGTCAGTCTTTCACAATATGTCCATTGTGGAGATGTTTTGTGTAACTATTCATATATGGCCTGTATTGAATTGCTTGTTTTCCCAGTGGGGGTGGGTGACGAGGGAGGAAGGGAAAGAATCTGGAATTTAAAGTTTTTAAATCAAATTTACATATATATAATTATTATTATTATTTACTTGCAACTGGGAAATAAGATATACAGGCACTGGGGTAGGGAGATCCATCTTGCCCTACCAGAAAGTCAGAGGGGTGATGGGGGAGGATATAGGAGAGAGCAGATTGGGGGAGGGGTATACAGTGGGATCGCTGTTTTTGGGTGGTGGGTAGGGGAAAGATGGGGAGAAGATTTGTTATTCAAAATCTTGTGGAAATGAATGATGTAAAATAAAAATAAACAAAGATTAACTTAAAAAAAAAGAAATGTGTGACAAAGTTTAAGTCACCTCACCTGCTCTGGAAGTCCTTCTCTCTCTAGAGACCTCATGAAGAACCCTTGTGCAGTTCTAGGCACCTCATTTTAGGAATAACTTTGATTGCTATACCACGCCTAGTACAAATCTATTACTAATGGAAAGATGTTACATGGAGACAGATTTTTGGCTCAACACAAGGAAAAGCATCCTGAAAACTAAGGCTGAGATAGCAGTAGAGATAGCAATTCCACATTAGTCTTTAAGCAAAAGCTGGAAAATCATATCTTTTGTGGATGTTATACCTGTTCAGTTAGAGGTTTAGATAACCCCTGAAGCTTTCCCTTCTAACTCTGAGACTCTTTGATTCAATATAATCATCATTTTGTAATGGAATATTATTGTGCTATACAAAATGATAAGCAGAATGATTTCAGAAAAACCTGGAAAGGCTTATAGGAACTGATACAAAGTGAAGTTAGCAGAACCAGGAGAACATTATACAGTAATAGCAATATTGTACAATAAACAACTGTGAATGACTTAGCTATTCTCAGCAATATAATGATCCAAGACAACAATCCCAAAGGACTTATGATGAAAAATGCTATCCACCTCCAGAGAAAGAATTGATATCATCGGAATACAAACTGAAGTATATACTATTTTTCATTTTCTTTCTTTCTTGTTTGATATTTCTGCACAAAATAACTGATATGGAAATGTTTGACATGATTGTACATATATAACCTATATCAGATTGCTTACTGTCTCAAGGAAGGACAAGAGGGAGGGGAAGGAAGAATAGAACTTGGAACTGAAAACCTAAAAAAATTATTTTTACATGTAACTGAAGGAAAATAAAATTTTATTTTAAAAAAGAAAAATCATCATTTTTTTATTCACCCAGCAGAAATTATTATATATCCTGGGCAACTTAGTGAATGAATATTTCATGGAAACATTTGCAAATCTGCTTTGTCCCAAAAACCTCAGTGCATTTAATAAACATTTATTCTTTTTTCCTAGGTTCAGTTATTCACAAAATAATACAAATTTAGAAAAAGGAATAATAATTTCACACACATAAAAAATGAGGGAAGAAAAGTTAAATTTAGAGTCATCAACAGTCTTAGAACTAAAATTTTTGTCACTTGTCTCCAAGACCAGGAACCCATACACTGTATGTGGAAGATTTATCTGAGAGAGCAAGCCAAGCCCATAAACGTTAGAAATAGCAATGCCATGTGATAATGTCATAAGAGAAGAGCACAATGGACCCCCAAAAGCTAGTTCCAATTCTGAGGTATACATCTAGATCACAGAGGGTTCCAAAAAGAAGATATGCCCAGGAATCAAATTAATTTTTGGAGTAGGCAGGAACTGTACACTCTTTGCCTATTGGGGTTTGTTTCCAAACCCTATGAGACTTAATGA
Source organism: Pseudochirops corinnae (assembly GCA_028646515.1). Taxonomy (NCBI): domain Eukaryota; kingdom Metazoa; phylum Chordata; class Mammalia; order Diprotodontia; family Pseudocheiridae; genus Pseudochirops; species Pseudochirops corinnae. The sequence goes on from CM053590.1 coordinate 105,902,233, forward strand.
AAACTTTTAAAAATTCATACTATATCTGTATGTCAGATAGCTGTATCTGTATATCTGTAAGTTAGATCAAGCCAAGCCCAAGATAAGCATTTAGCAGCCCATGCCATCATAGACTTGGCACTGCACCTAGGACCCAACTTGGCTCCAGGACTGAACATCTTTGATGAACATCCATGGACTACAATTGTCATTGAGCATCATAAACTATATATGACAGTTACTTCTGCTGCTCCTACTGCCACCTTTGAATCCAAAAGGAAATTTGCAAGTTGGAGGGGAAGGGGGCCAAGAGTCCATGATTCCAGCAAAGAGCTGTCTCAACCCACTGAAATGATGATTTAGTTGTCCCAACATGAAGGAATAAAACAGACTCACATAAAGTCAAGGTCTGGAGAGTGCTAAAGCAAGACAGTCAGGTGGAGAACTGCCTGAATAATTTCAGGTGCAACCAGTTCCTGTTGACAAGAACTAAATCTTCTTGAGAGACAGTTATTTATAGTCTGATGGCGTCAGGTCGGTTATTCTACAAAGTCAGAAATCGTTAATGGGTTCCCATTTAGCAGGGTTCAGATGAATTTGCTATGGTGCCTTTTCCAGACACAGACAGGAAAATGGGAGGTGGAGTTTTTTGTTGTATTTTCCCCCCCATAATCACTGTGTGGCTGAGTGTGGGCTATGTCTGACTTCACCTCATTCCAGAAGGGGATAAGAGCATAAACTTGGTCCTAGAGGAGGAAACACCTTGACAGAGGCTTTGGGGCATAGACCTAATAGATAAGGCATTCAACTGGCTAAACATTCTACTACTGCTCTTTTTTTCTGCCTTATTTCTACAACCTAAGATGAGGCCCTGGACCATTGCAATCCTCTGTGAATTGATATTTTAGAGACTCTTCTCTGGGTGGGTCACATAGGTGTGTTTTCATTCTGCAGGAGACAGGACAAAAAAAGGAAAGGACTTAAAATAATATGATAGTCATTTAGGTAAAACATTAATAGGAACTCCCTGGTTTTAGGGGATAAAAAGAGGTTGTGAAGTCAGATTCTAGACTGTTTAAGGAAAGGTCATCTTCTGAGATGGTGGTACTTAGAAATGAATAAGATGTTTTCTCACAGAAAATATGACTAGAAGAAATCTTTGAGATCATCTAATCAAATGTTTTCCTTTTACAGATGAGAAAACGGACACAGCAAAGTTAAGGGACTTGACCAAGATTACATGTATACTAAGTATCAGATCTCAGAATGGTACTCAAGTCCTTGACTCCAAATTCTATAATCCTTCCAGCGTACCACACAAGTTCCCTTTTTGTCCAAGGCACAAAATAGAGATGTACAGGTTTAAGTCTGAACTGGAGTGAGGGTAGAGGAATCTAGGTTTAAGGGTCTAAGAAATGGCTTCTAATCGGGAAACCCTACGATAATATTTTATATGACTATGACCTTAGACCTTAATGATGTCAATAAAAAGGAATTATTAAACGCTTCAATTGAAATTTTCTAAAATGTCTTTAACGGAAAGAAAGGCCCTCGTATTCCTGTGTTCATTGGGCTCAGAAATGCTTAATTCAGTCCCTTTTGGTTTTGCTCACAACTAGTCTCCACCATTATCTCATCTGTTTGGCCATAAATGACAGATCTCTATGCCATGGGAGATTTCTCACAAGGGATACTTTATTAAAGTACCATGATGAACTTGAAGAAGGCCTATATGGTCATATACCACAACCTCTGGTCATTTTTCTCTGATGTACAGTACATCTTTGTACACTTTCCTTTGCCTAGCTTGTTTCCACAAGAACTTTGTGATATAAAAACCCAAAGACATCAACAAAACATTTTTAAAATATAAAAAAGAATAATTCTGTCTAGTGGCTTTGCAGAAATCTAAAATAAAGATAACATACCAACGAGAAAGCCCTTAATCTCCCCAGCCGACTCCTTTGTCTCTCACCCTGAAAAAAATGACTAAAAAGCTGGCCAGATATTGCTTGGGCCCCTGGAGAGCAACCCTTGTTGGAGCAAAGTGCCATGAGAGAAAATGTCATCTAATGGTGGAAACAATACCATCCATAGAGCCCACATGGCAACCTTGCCATTTGGAAGCAATTACCTGCATGTTATGTAAAACTTTTATTAAATGACTGGAGAAATTCGGTAACGTGTTAATCACAGTTTGAATGACATCTGCCTAATACCTGAGATTTCTGGGGATGGCAGAATGAGAGTTCAACAGTTCAAAGTGATTACCAAAACATATTGCTCCCTCTCTCATTCTCCTACGTGTTAATTTTTCAGATTTATTATCTCAGGCTCCTGTGCCTAGTATTTTCACGACATGTCAATGTCTGTTATATCACTGCATTTGGCAGCTCTTTAGTCTTTGCCCTTGAAACCTTCAGCATTCTCTGGAACAGAGTAGTAATAACCTGAAGTGGCTTCATTTTCACAAAACTGTAGTAGTAAAGTGGAGTGGGAGAGGCATTGTATAGGAATGAGTGTCCCCATAAAAATACCTCCAGCCCACCAAGGTGATTTCAGACATCAGCACGCACTGGGGATGGGATATCCTAAGGCTTTCTCCAGTCTGGCTCTTTCTACAATGATCTGACAAAATATCCTACTTTGAGCCATTCCTCCATCTGCATATACCATCCCTATCCAACTGTCACCCCCTTGAGGAAACCACCCAAGGATTCCAGGCGTCTGCTTCACACATGATCGTTGGCACTGGATTTCTTACAACAAGATTTTATCATTTATTTAATTTCATTTGGAATTCCACCTTGTACAGTTAATTAAACATTTATTAAGGATTTATTATGGGCCAGGCACTTTGCTAAATGCTAGAGATACAAAAAAAAATAAAAAATAAAAACAAAGACACTGCTCTAGGCTGAGCCCCCGCCCTCAGATGCAACATGCCAACTGTCTACACACTTAGGAAAACACACCTCCCTAGATAATTTTTTATCAGATTTAATGGACGTGGGGAGCTCTCAGTAAGAAACTCTTATTACCAATGAAGATGGGCATCTGCTGTGATATTTATGATCTTAGAGAGTTATCCATGGCATAGAGCGACCGAGTATTTATTAGATAATTACTATATGCTAGGCACGGCGCTAAGTGGCGCCTAAAACAGATACAGACGAGTGAGACAGGCTTTGTTCTTGAGAACCTTACATTCTAATGGAGGAAGACATAAAGGAGAACTTTTAAAAAAGACCCAGAGGGAAAGAGGGAGAGGGAGTGGTGAGGAGACATGGGAGGAGCCCCAGCAAGACAAGAGGAGAGGTGCCTTACCCAAGTATGTTTCAGAGATAGACCTTGAACTCAGGGCTTGCTGACTCTTAAGGCCAGCTCTCTCTCTACTCTGCCACACTGCCTCTTGTCCCTGGATCACCGTTGTGAATTATGGCAGTCTAATAGTAGGAGAAGGCAACAGGGAAATGAAGAAAAAAGTTACAGGGATAATAAGAAAAAATGCTGATAAAAGAGAAAGAGTGAGTTTGATGGCAGTGTCAGGATAATGAGAGAAATGTTAAGGGAAAGTGGAAAAGGGAAAATTCTAATGCTTCTTGTTTTTGTTGGTTTGTGTTACTTATTAAGACAGAAAATGCACATTAAATGCTTTTAATGAATTCCTTAAACACATAAAGGAGAAACATGACTATTTTTTTAAAACATAAAAGAATCATGGAATCTTGGTCCTGGACAGGATCTTAATGATCTTCACATCCAATCCTATCATTTTACAAAGGAGAAAACCACCTGAGGCCCAGTGAGCTAAGCTACTTGCCCAAGACACGCAGTTTGTGCAGCCAAGACTAAAACGTAGGTAGATCAGTGAACTCCGCATGGTGTTATGTTAGTATTATTACTAATGATAATAATAATAATGTATACAGGATCTACTATGTACGAGGCACTGTGCTAAGTGCTTTACAATTATTATCTCATTTGAACCTCACAACAACCCTGAGAAATAGGTGCTATTATTATCCCCATTTTACAGGGAAGGAAAATGAGGTAAACAGAAGCTAAGTGACTTGTTCAAGGCCACATAGCTAATAAGTATCTGAAGCCAGATTTGAATTCAAATCTTTCTGACTCCAGGCCCAGTGCTCTAGTCATTGAGTCACATCTGTGAATGCAAGGATGAATGAATGAATGAATGAATGAATGAATGAATGAATGAAAATTTATTAAGTACTTACTATGTTCCAAGCACTGGGTGGAGGAATGGGGAATATAAACAGGAAAAGCTTCAAAGAGCTTACATTCTAATTGATAGAGACAATACTTCTCGAAGGGTTTAACTGCAGGGAAGGTGGAATACCCTGGTCTTCAGAGTGCAGCATCACTATGGGTGGCAAGATCCAGGGAGGTAGAAGTTGAAGTGAAAAAGCAGATGTTAAGACCCACTTATCAGACGTTACAGTACGGTAGCAAGCAAGATGGCACAGTCCGATGTTCTTCATCTTACCAAAATGATTACTGTCATTGACTTCTTGCTCATCCAAGCAGTGGAAGTAGCAACATCCGTGACCCTTGAGAATAAGGGAGTTGGCCACAGGGCTGGAGCTAAAAGAATATGGCAGGGGGTTGGGGCCTGTGAGTGAGAGCAAAGACACTAACATCAGGTGACTGTGACAGGAAGGATGGCGGCGCCTGTAACTGCAATGGAGGAATTGGGAAGGGTGGAAGGTTCAGCAGGGAAATGAGTCCAGTTGTTTCCCATATTATTCTTTATATTTGTGTCCTCGCTTTTTAGCATAGAACTTGGAGCATAGTCAATAAATGCTGTTGATTAATTGCTTGAATGCAAGGGGTGCCAATTTCTTTTCTTTTTTTAAAAGAGGGGGGAATGTTCCTTAAAGTTTGGGAACCCCTAATTCGAGGACAAGAAGCATATCTGAATTTAAATGACACTGAATTCTAGTTTCCTTGATTATCTCCAGGTGTTAATCCTTTATGCCTTACATTATACTTTCTGCTTCAACTCTTCTTCTTGTAATGCTATATTTTATAGAACCATGTCCATTTTCCTTCCTAGACTGCAACCTCCATCATATAGCTCCTCGAGTTTAGGCTAAGCCTTAACTATGCTTTCTTTACACAACATCTAGCACCTAGCACAGTGCTCTGTATGTTTGTTGGTCAGTCATTTCACTTGTGTCTGACTCTCTGTGGCCCCACTTGGGGTTTTCTGGGTAGAGACACTGGAAAGGTTTGGCCTTTCCTTCTCCAGCTCATTTTTCAGAGGAGGAAACTGAGGCAAACAGGGTTAGGTGACTTGCCCAGGGTCACACAGCTAGTGTAGGAGGTCAGGTTTGATGAGTCTTCCTGACTTCAGGCCCGCACTACCCAGATGTCCCTGAAATTTAGTTAATGTTTGTTGAATGAATAAATGAATAAAATTCTACTTGGATGCCCAGTAGCACCTAGCAACACGCTGAGTACATGATAGGCACCACTGATGCTTATTAAGTTGAATTCCACATTACTGAAAATATCAGAAAGACCTTGTTTTCAAGTCGTTTCAACTATAATATGATCCCACTGGAGAGACTGTGTAGGGTAAATAAAACTAATGTGCTTGCCATGGAAAATGCTTAACAAATTTTTCTCATGTTGCTACACCTGCAACATTCACGTATCAGTTTGGCCAACAGGGGAATCTCACCCATGAATTTCTCCCTCCTCCCCCTTTCCCCTTCCTACTTCCAAGCAAGGGCTCATCTATCACTGTGAAATCATCCAGCCATAAACTACCCTAAAAAAGATATTCTACAAGTATACCATGAATTACATCACCAAACAGATAAAGTACAACATTTGAAAGGATAATCTGCATGTTGCTATAGTCTCTAAGAAGACTTTAAGAACTTAGCTCCACGTGGTCTTTGAAGTTGGCCATCCTGAGGCCACAGGCTTGTGTGACACCTGGCCTTGAACATATGCAAAGAGGAATGTACATCTAAAGACAGGCAGACTGGGGTCTGAGATGCCAGTACAGGAATCTCAGGTGTGGAACATCTAAGGCACCAAATGCTCAGACCACCCTACCTTACAACCCATGCAATATTTTTAATGCTGAATTAAAGGTTCATGGCTTTTCAACAACACATGAATGGTATTCTTATCATAGCATGTTAGCCCATCCTCCCATTGATAGCCTTCCAAGGTCATATAAGTGGGGCGTGTGTGTGTGTGTGTGTGTGTGTGTGTGTGTGTGTGTGTGTTTAAGGGAGACTACAATGTTTCATTGTGGAGTGGAAGCAACCATAGATTCTTGAAAACTGTTCTGATGGAGTATAAGCTCTGGAAGGTTCTACCATGTATGAAAAGCTTTCAATGTAGTCCCAGCAACAGACCAAGTATGCTTTGAGAGGATTAACCTAGATAAACAGAGTGAGGTTTATTACCAATAGACTATCTACTTAGGAATTAATTCTTTGATCATGACAACCCATGAAATAAAGAAAAATACAAAATGGGTTTCATTCCTGTGAAGCCTCTTTTGTTTCTTTGCTGATGGCAGAAAAGTAGTAGGAAAAAATCAAAGGATACTAAAAATCACACATTTTTAGACCATCTACTAGGGAGGCCCTAGTTCAATAACTAAGATATACTATTGGAGAAGCTGAATCATAACACTCTTCGCATTTTCCCTTTCACAAGATGTCTCCTATTCAATATCAAAATCATTCCAAATCCCTTGAAAGTTATAACAGAGATAACCTTGTTCAATAACCCTCTAATCATAAATTTAAAAAAAAGGCATAAAGCAAGAAAATGTATACTTACCAAAATTGTTCTCTGTGATGGAGGACCAGCATAGAGCCCAACTTGAAGACACATCCACTGTGGATGGTAAAGCTGTCTAGAGGACCTGACTGCATGTTGTGCTGGTTCTGTTGAGCCCTAGAAACACTCAGAGCCTCCTGGAAAGAGATTTGCAACCATTTAAAAGATTCTGACTTCCAAGGAAAGACCAAGTGGAAGAAGAATGTCTATTGCCAAGATTATAATATAGACTTGAATGGGAAACCTATAGAATATGCTTATCTGTATGTATATCTTAGAACAAATCAGCAAGTCAAACCCAGAATTAAATAGGAGGAAAAGAGAGGGTTAGATTATGTTCAGAAAATTGCAAAAATCCCTTAACCACAAGTTTCTCCTAGAAACAAAGACCTATATTTTTAAAACCAATATTCTACTGGTATGTATGGCTATAAGACATGGAACATAAGCCTCTAAGAAATTGAAAATGCTTACAACACGGTGGGTAATAGAGAGGTTCATGGGGGACACAACCAGGATTCAATATTTAATCTAACAAGACACTTTGAAAAAGAACCAGAGGAAAATATGTTATCAGAAAAATATGTGATAAAAAGAAAAGATAGGCTAGTGGCATAGTGAGGGCAAGATATGATGATAGGTAGACAGCCTGAATGCTCCACTGGTATTCTCATCATGTCAAAAGAAAGCAAATAAGGACTCTAAGCTGTTGAGCGGTTCTTGCTGTGGCAAACTTACAGGAAGAAACAGAGAAGTGTTTCATGAGATGAATTAGTATGGATGGGTTATGATCTGCAACATTGGAAGAAATATACAGATCAATGAGATCATAGATCCAGTTGAATCCAGTTGACAATCATATATGTGTATGCATACATATATATGAATATAAAATAAAAAATATGTCTGCCTCTATGGTCCACTATTTACATATATATGTTAAAACATAGCACACATTTATTATACATTATTTGTTACTATAATTATAAATGCTATTATTAATAACATTTATAAATATATTATGCTATGTACTCTATAATATAAATATGCATACTATGTATGTAAGAGAGAGATTATAGAGATATATATCTTTTTGATTCTTTAATAAATGCTTTAAGAATTTCAAGATTAATTTGTGCTTTACTTTTTATAAAGAAAGCTAATTAACAGCAAAAGTGCTAAAGTAGGAACCCAAGGATCTAATCACAGCAAAGTTTTGATTAAGTTTCTGCATTCACATTTTAGTAAAGTCTAGAGAGGGACAAAAAAGAGCAATTATTTCACTACCTGCCAGAAATTAGTTTTTACATCATCTTTATACAGATAGCTGAATAAAGTTTGGCTACACAAAAATGTTCTTAAAAGAAATCTTAACAAAGGAGGATGGTGGGTAATGAGTTAGAAGACAGAATGTGAAGGAAGCTGAAAAGACCAGAAATCATGAGCACTGAACTTAAGTTAGGAAAACTGGGTTTGAAGTAGAGATCTAATAGTTATTAACGTTGTGATCTTTGTCAAATCATTTCTCCTTCTCTGAACTTCAACTGCCTCATCTACACAAAAGAAGATATTAGAAGGGTGATTTCAAAGTTTCCTTCCAGGTCTCTGACTCTATTCAATCTAGAGAAAAGAAGGCTTTGGGGTGAGTTGATAAGTCAATTTGCTATTGACATTATAAATAAAGTACTGATCAGCCCTGGATGTCCATACAAGGGAAAAATTGAAGCAATCAAGATCTAGGCTATATACAAGGGAGAGTACTAGTCCCTGAGCACCTGATAAGGGTAATAAAGGGAAGCTGTAGCATCTCCATTCCTAGAAATAGTCACAGTTAATATTAACAACCATGAATTGTGGGCAGTTTAGGTATCGTCACACCTAAAAGCAGACGTCTCTTCCTTTGGCTTTCTTTGATTCTAACAATATTTAGCTTCTTTCTTTGAGGTGTTCAGAGCATATAAAATGTTCCCATCACAACTGAAAATTACAGTCACAGAGTCATTTTCTTGATTACAAACACACTGCAGTTGAACAGACACAAAGAAATGAGCTCAGGGAAAGCTCTTGCAGTGAACTGTTTGTCTCTGAATGGATTGTTCAAGTGACAACATCATGCTATATACAGTAGTTTGAAATGAATTCTTTTCCTGTACATTTCTATGGCAGGAGTTTTTCAGGTTATAATAATGACAACCAGAAAGTTTGAGAAAATAGCCAACAACTTTCAGAATATTTGTTGCATTTGTGGTTTCTTTCTCCTCACCAGAAGCAATTTTCTGAATAAAGCAAGCTCCCTCTTTGTTGAATTGTTTATGTTTTGTTTTGTTTTGTTTTGCTGGCAGACAAGAGGAAAGATTTTCAGAGAATGAAGTCCCTAGCTAATCTAAATCATATTAGCTGCCTGTTTGAAGTTGGGCTGCAGTGTTGAAATCCTACTACAATTACCATAATAAGAAAGAACCTACGTTAACTCTGAGAAGTGAATAGAGTAGAACAGCATCAATCATCAATCAATAAGCATTTATTAGGTCCCTTTTCTATATCATAATGTACTGTGCTATGAGTTGGTGATACAAAGAGAAAATGAAACAACTCTTGCTACAAGAAGCTTATATTCTGAAATGGCAGGTCACAACATAGCCACATAAATATATATAAAAAATACAAAATAAATATAAGGTAATTTTTCTGGAAGACACCAGCAACTGGGAGAATCAGGAAGGGCCTCATGTAGGACATGGGATTTGCAAAGAACATGGTGGCATTTTAGCAGAACAAGAAGACAATTGTCTTTGTGTAGGACAGAAGGCATCTGTGTAACACCTCGCTCCAGGCAAAAATTACTCAAGGATATAGGTAAACCAGTCCCCTTTCCAAGTCACTGTCCTTTCAAATCAGATCTCAGCAGGGAAGAGGACAATTTAGATGTGAGCTTCTATTTGCAAAAAGAATTTATACATCTGGGTCCTGGCATTTCCTCACTTTCTTTGAAAAAATAATTGCAAATTCTCCCTTGTTGCAGTTTAGAAATCCTTAAATATCCCTAATGAATCCAACTCTCAACTCTTCTTCCTACAAAACTTAGTGTTCTCTCTGGGGCACAAGAGAAACAGCTCCACAGTCTCTATGCAGCCTCCTGACCATACCCCAAGGAACCCACAGAGGCACCTAAAGGTATGGGAGTGGGGTGGGGGTGGAGAGGAGGTAGAGACACACTTACTAGGTTAGTAGTTCTGGGGAAAGGAGTGAATGGAATGACACAAATACCCCCTAAACTGTCCTTGTTACCTCTCTTTTCTAAGCCTTGGTTTCTTAATCTGTAAAATGGGAATGCTAATACTTGGACTTTCTATTTCATAAGATAATAGTGAAAAATCAAATTAAATATTCTATGTAAAGCAGTATATAAATGAAAATACTTTTAAACATTAAGAATCTCCCCCTCCCCAAGAATAAACCTTTCCCCATATGTACTATTTGAAGTATTCTCTTACATTTTGAACATAGGTGTCTTCTTGGATGCGACATGCAAATGTAGATTCTTACAAATGCTGATCTATGATTAGCCAGACAGGAAACAGGATAATAGAAGAGCTGGTTAGTTGGTGTCCAATAGGAGGTAGGGTTGGTAACTGTGAAAATTAAGAAAAATGCCATAAAATGAAATGAGAATTTTAGAGAAAGCTGGAGAAGGAGCTGAAAAAGTTAAGAAACAAGAGTTGAGGTTAACCTAGGAAAGAGGTAAAAGAAAATTACTTGCGAAAATGCAATAGGTGGGACTAGTAGAATATCATTCTGAGGCATGCAAGGTATAAGAGATGGACCATGGAAAGATGGGGGACTATGGGCATGGAATGTTGTATATACCATCAATCAATCAGTGTCAGTTGGTTTGCTGAACCATATTGTCTTTGGTACAAGGGAAACCTAATGGATCTAGAATGTGATGTAAAAGCAAAAGACATCAATAAAATTAAAATAGATAAATAACTAAAAAGGAAAAAAAAGGCATGTTGACCTTGAAACCAAGAGATCTAAATTCTGCCACTAGCTTTGTAACCTGGGGGAAATTATCTCACTTCTCAGAACCTCAGTTTCCCCTTTTTCCAAATAGAGATAATTCCATGTCTAGAATGTACCTCCTCTTCACCTCTAGCTCTTAGACTCCTTCCAAGGACTGCTCTGATATAATTTCCTGCACAAGTTCTTTCCTGATTACCTTCCCTCCTCCTTATAAAATTACTATTTTCTTATAATGTACTGATTGTATCCCCTTAATAAATTACTTAAGGACAGGATTGTTTCCTTTTTCTTTACCTGCCCAAGGCCCAGCCTGATACTTTCTTTGCACAGAGTAGGTGCTTAAAGTACTATTTGTCAAATTAAACTGAATTGAATAATATTTGTGCAAAGTACTTCAGAGTCATGGTAAGAAAAGTGCTTTGAAAAATTTAAAATGTTGCAGTAATGGAAGTTATTATGGAAATAAATGGAATACTATGAAAAAATGACAGAGGACTTTCTCATTATCCCTATGAATCTAAGGCAGTATAGTTCTGATTATAGTCTGAGAACAGAAATCAGACTTTGGGGGCATCCCTGTGGGAAAGATACAGCAAATTTAATTCCATTGAAAGGAGTATACATTTTTAAAGCACCAGTATGTGCTGGACAGCTACATGGCCCAGTGGATAGAGTGCTGGGTCTGAAGACTCATCTTCATGAGTTCAAATCTGGCCTCAGACATTTACTAGCTGTGTGACCCTGGGCAATTCACTTAACCCTGTTTGCTTCAGTTTCCTCATTAGTAAAATGAGCTGGAGAAGGAAACAGCAAACTACTCCAGTATCTTAGCAAGAAAATCCCCAAATGGGGTCACAAAGAATTAGACATGACCAAACAACAGCAACAATAGCAATATATTCCAGGCATTGGAGATGCAAAAATGACTTAGCCACAGTTCTTGCCTTCAAGGAATTTATAAACAAGAAAGAGAAATAAGGAAAGGAAAAAATTCTTTGAATTTTTCAGTAGATATAACACTTATCATTGACTTTGGGGACTGATGAAGATGAATGTGAGGATGGGTCACATGCAAGTTTACTCTGCCTTCACAATATATATCATATTCATCACTTTCTTTCCACTCACATAGTTACAACTCCCATTGAAGGGCCCTCATTAGCTACTGGAGAAGGAAATGGCAAACTACTCCAGTATTTTTGCTAAGAAAACCCCAAATCGGGTCACAGAGAGTCAGACACAACTGAAACAATTGAACAACATTAGCTATCACCTAAACCTCCAAAGTTGGGATTAGGGCCTGATTCCAAGGACCTTGTCCTGACCTCAATGCTCACAAACATTTCTATTAGCTTCAGAAACAACATAACTAAATAGGTCACTTCAAGACCTCAGAATGAATTCCTGGCCTAGTATAATCTTGACCTCAAAAGAAATGGCATAAAGAAATCTATCAGGCTCCCCTGGTCCAAAGTTTGGAGACCTGATGACTGAACATTCCAATTTTAAGGGAAAATTTAACTCATCTATTAGGATAACAGAGTTATACGCAGTCACTAAAAGAATTATTGTTAAGTACCGTTATCAATCGAGCCCACCACAAGTACCCACCACATTCTAGGTACTATTCCAGGGCTGAGAATTCAAACGAAAAAACAAAACAAGTAGCTACATTCTATCATGGAAGATAAGATATGCATATATAAATAAATACAAAATAAACACAAAAGAGCTTAAGAAAGGAAGGCCCTAGTAATTGAGGACATCAGGAACCATCTCATTTAGAAAGCAGTACTTGAACTGGATCCAGAAGGAAATAAGGCATACTGAGAGGTGGAGATGAGAAGGGAGAACATTCTTGGCACAGGGAACAACCAGTACAAGGGCACAGAACCTGGAGATGGAATGCTACATGTGAGCAACAGCAAAAAGACCAGTTTGGCTGGAATGTGGAGTGAAGGAAGGGGCATAAGGCAGAATGAGACTGAAAATACAAGGAGCATCCAGGTTTAAGGGGCTTTTAAAAAATCAAACAATAGAATTTATATTTGATCCTAGAGGCAAAAGGGAGCCAGTGGAGTTGATCAGCATTACTGTCTTCACTATTACCATCACCACTATATTATTAGAATGTAAGTTCCTTGCATGTAGAGATTATTTCATTCTTTGTACTAGGCACCTGAACACACACCGCCCCCCTTCCCACCCTACCTAACACACATAGAAGATACTTGTTGACTGGTTGATTCTCTTTCTTCTGGGGATATGCAAAAAACTACAGCTATAATTGCTCTGATATGACTGCTACCTGCTATTATATAAGCACAAATCACTATTGTGCTGGGGTGAGCGATAGAGAAATTAACTGACAACAAAGAGAGAAGCCAGAGCTTCTCCATCCTTCTGTTGTTTCAGTTTTGGACTGGAAAGAACAGAACAAGAAACAGCTCACAAAGAGTTTATATCTGAGAGAAGTAAGGAGAGAGTAAGAGAGCAGCTGGCCCCTCGGTGAATTCAAGTCACCTGACCCCAAAAGGCTACTAAAGGTGCATGGGTACTGAAAGAACTGAAATGGAAAGAGGGAATGCTGAGACTTTGTGATATCTGAAACAGAACAACAGGAGACATGCTGCATGACTGGGAAAGGGCAGATGTCTTCATTTTCAAAAGAGAGGTTGGTGAGCTTGACTTTGATTACCAGGTAGAAGTGTAGAGTCCATTATTAAAGAGATGGATAGTGGACAGCTAGAAAACAAAATGATTCCAAAGAATTAGCGTGGTTTCATCAAAAACAGGTCATGCCAGACTAACCTTATTGTTGTTTTAACAGGGTTATTAAACTGGTAGATCAGAAAGATACCATAGCTATAGTTTTTTGTTTTGTTTTGATTTTGGAGGGGAGAGAAAGCAGGCAATTGGGGTTAAGTGACTTGCCCAAGGTCACACAGCTAGTGTTTTAAGTGTCTGAGACCACATTTGAACTCAGGTCCTCCTGACTACAGGGCCAGCACTCTATTCACTGTGCCATCTAGCTACCCTGAAACTATAGTTTTAACGAAGAATTCTATAAAGTCTCATACTGCTTTTGTGGAAAAGATGAAGAGAGACAGATATGACCAAAACAGAACTTGTTATCTCTCCCACCAAACTCTCACCCTTGTCTGAACATCCCTCTTACTGTCAAGGATGTTGCCATCTTCTCAGTCACCCTAGCTTTGAATGTTAGTGTCAGCCTGAGTGCTCACTCACAGCTTTCCCACGTAGCCATCAGCCACCAAGTCTTGCTATTTTTACTTTCTGCTTTTCTCCATTTACACAGCTGCCACCTTGACACAGGCCATCATCACCCCCACGCTTGGACTATTGCAGTAGTGTGTTGACTGGTCTCCCCCACTCTAGTCTATTCTCCACTAAGCTGCCAAAATGATCTTCCTCAAGCACAGGTCTAACCATGTCACCAACAGCTCCCTATTACTTCTATGAGCAAATCTAAAATCCTCTGACATTTAACACCCTTCACAATCTGCCCCCTTCCTATATTTCCAATTCACATTTTATTCCCCGACAATCCAGCGACATTGGATATTGTTCTGTTCCTCTATATGTTAACTGGCTATTCCCTTTGCATGGCATGCTCTCTCTCCTCATCTCCACCTTCTGGTTTCTCTGGCCTCTTTTAAGTCTCAGCTCAAATCCCATCTCCAAGAAGCTGTAGCATGCCTAGCGACCATACCTGAATAAAATTGTCTCAACAGAGGAGCTAAACCAGGTTCAGGGTAATCAACAGGTTTCAAACCCCTCAGTGAGTTGGGGGATGTCTTGGAGCTACAGGTTGAGAGTTGGGTAGTAGGTGGACACCAAAGGTGGATAAGCAGCCCTGAAAAGAGCTCATGAGCCCTCACACCAGACATGTATACGGTACAGCCTGTGGGGTGTTCACTCACAGCCATCCCATTAGTAAGTGTTTATTGACTGACTAAAATATAATACAATTAGATGGATTTGGAAATAGTTGAATGGACTTCTGGAAGAGTAATCTTAAGGTTCAATGTTAATATGGCAAAATTTCTCCAAGAGAATACTTCAGGGATATGTGTTTGGTTCAATGCTGTTTAACATTCTTATCACAGACTTGTCTAGCAGCTGTCAGAGCTACTTTCTGAGGCACTGAAAAGGGGAGAACCAATTATTCTCTCTTTATGGCCTTCACCCTCATGTGGCTAGTGACACTTTTTCCTAGCTCCTCCTTTCAGGTCTGACTTTCGCTCTCTAGTTGACTCCTTAGTACCACCCATCAGAGGTAATGGTTTTCCTTTCAAACATGCTCAGAATAGGAAGAAAATAGGAAGAAGAGATACCTGAGGTGACTGCTTTAGTTCAGCTCACAATAGTTTCCCTCCTAACATAAACTGTTAAATCACCTTTCATGTCTAGGATGGTCTGGACACCTACTTATTCCTTGCCTTGAGGAGGCTATAAAACTACAAATCAATACTTCAATTTTGTTCAGTTTAAACCCCCCAGCTGGGAAGATCCCAGCAATTAGAAAGAAAATCTCTTTGCAGATTAAATTGCCAACTACTCATCTTTCTGCAGTTTTCTACATGACACCTCTCTCTGTTAAATTTGACTAATGAAACACATAGATCAGCAGTGAAATGATAAACTACTTTATCTTAACAATGGTATAAAAGACTAAATGAACAGGAATTTTTTAAAAACTGTAAACAGAGATAAATTTTGGAATAAACACGTGCTATCCCAGAAAGTAGGAGGGAAAAAGACAAATAGAATTGCCATCTGGGACCTACCCCACGGAATGAACCCAGCAATGCGAGAACCAGCCCACACATGTCTCTTGGCCCCCAGAGTCTGATGCTGGCAACCTCATTGCTGCAACTCTGCTGCAGCTTCCATGACAACTAATTTCCATGGCTTCAGCTCTACCAGGGTCTTTGCTCAGTAGCTTGTTAGGACTATTTCCTCGGGTGCCTCTTGCTCCCCTATTCACTTCTCATGTGTTTACCAGCTTCCAGGTCAGAGGGTGGTGGTGTCTTCACTTGCCTCCTACCCAGGCAATGCCTGTTCCCACTCTTGAGAACCCAGTAAAGCAGGCAATGGCAATGATGACTATAGTGACAGGCAACAGCAGCCCTGGTGTCTTCACTTTTAAGAATGCTAGCAATGGTATTGGTCCCAGCTTTCCCTAAACCCTAGAATGCATGGGCCTATTTCTTGTGCTTGCTCTTCTCTAGGATTCCCATTATTACTACATTCAAAAGACTTTTTTCTGTTTTCTCCCTCCCACAGGATTGCAGAGGCACCATCCTTTCAGGCATGGTCTAACCATGGATACCTAGAGGCTTAAATAAATAAAAACTGGGAATCTGTGCCCGCCAGTGGTGTCCTGTTTCACTTCTGTAAGGACATAGATACCACATTCCTCAAACCTGCATAGGACACAAAATGGGAAAAGATAGCTAACACTGTCTAATAAAGTCAAGAACCAAAAATATCTGCATAAACTACATTATGGTGGTGAAGATGTAATTCTATGGGAATAAACAAAATCTTAAATTGGGTCTTAAAATATTCATTTTAATTATCCCTCTGTCTTTGGTCTTTATCTCTTGGTTTGGTTCCAGTATGGCATTCAGCAAAAAATAGTGCTGGAATGGGGAGAGGCTTTGAGCTTCTCTCTCTTCTAAGTGACACTATGAAAAAAGGCCTTAGTCCGTTTACCTAACAGTTTGTTCTTATCCATTTTAGTTCAAGAAGATTAATCTATGGGCTTTGATCTTATGAGTTTTGAAAGGTCAAGAAAACCAGCCTCTGGGAGGCCAAATATGTCCTAGGATTTGCAGCTAACCTAGCATTGATGCCCTAAGGAGCAAGGAGTCCCCTTCCTAAGTGACATTCAGGACACAGGCCAGTAGTAACTCAGACAAGGGCTCACCCAGCAGCTATACCACATTTGGACTTAAACTTAGTGGAATCACTGCAATGCATGAACTGAGCTAAATCTGAACCCATGCTCCCCAAAGACTGAGGTGGTATGGAGGAGAGTGTGCCCCCAAGCTGTTAGGGAAAATGTTTATTCTTATTGATATCTCAATTAACAACAGCTAGGTGGTAAAATGGATATAGTGCTGGACCTGGAATCAAGAAGACTCATTCTTCCTGGGTTCAGATCTGGCCTCAGATAGACTTACTAGCTCTACAACCCTGGGAAAGTCACTTAAGCCTATTTGCCTTAGTTTTCTCATCTGTAAAATGAGAAGGAAATGACAAATCACTCCAATTTCTTTGCCAAGAAAAACCCACATGGGGTCACAAAAAGTCAGACACAACTAAAATGGCTGAACACATTGTTATCACTATATCTTCAAATAAATATCCCTTTGTAAAAAGTTGTTTTTTTTAAATCAACTGAGTACAAAATGGGTGGACATGATTAAGCTATAGTTTGTGTGAAAGAGTAATGAAGGTTTCAGAAGACTACATACTCAATATGAGTCAACAAAGTGAGCTGATAGCCAAAGAAAACCCTCAGACAATCTTGGGCAGAGTTTTCTACTTGGTCCTGGTCAGACTGTGTCTAAAAAACTATTTTTAGTTGTGTGTACCATGGTCAGGAAGGACATGATAAGCAGGAGAGTATCCAAAGGAAGGGCAATTAGAATGGGGAAAGGCCTTCAAGATTGGTGGAAGAAACTGCACATTTTTAGCCTAGAGAAAAGGAGATTCAGAGGAAGATGTTACAGCTGCATTCAAACGTCTGAAGGGCTCTCACAGGAAAGGGGGATTACATTTATTCTCTTTTTCCCTAGAAGGCAGAACCAGGAACAATGGGGGAAAAGAGGCATGCTATGAGGACAAACTTCTAAACATTCCAATTTGAAAGGTGAAACAGGTCATCTCTGGAATTAATGGGCTTCCCCCACCGTGTGTTTTCAAGCAGAGGATGGATGACCACCTGTAAGGTATGATATAGGAGGAGGTCATCTTTGGATATGAATTAGACTAGACAGTTGCTAAGATCTCTTTCAACTCTAAAATTCCTTGTTTCTTTGGCTTTTCAAAATATCTGTTGTTAAAAGTGGATTTGGGGGAAGAACATAACTGATTCCATTTTGTGCTTTATTGGCTGTTATTATATTTCTTTCTTTTTCTGCATGACACTGAATGTATGCAATGTCTCCTTCAGTACCTCCCTTTCCCCAATCACTTTACAGTTACAGGAGAAACTCACTGGACCTGAGTAATTCTAAGAACTTATCCATTTCCCTTTATTCTAAGAAAGCATTATGAGGTCTATGGGGTGTTCAGGGAGGACTAGAATGTCTGGTATGAGGATTTGCTGACCCCTTTTCAGGGCTGTTCATCTACCTTTGTTGTCCACCTTCACCCAGCTCTCATCTGTGGCTCCAAAATGCTGTTGCACAGCACAGCAGCCATACCTTGTTAAAACCATCACGGTAGATGGGATATGATAGTATGGCTGCTTATATTATTCAGTCACTAATATAAGCTTGTTTGGAATTTCCTTATTGATCTTCTCCAAAATATTGACTAATTCAATTTCAATTTGAATTTTTTGAAAATTCAATTTACTTTTCATTTTGTCTGTAGGTTGAGATTTTTTTTTTTTGCTTGTTTAGGTTTTGTTTTTGTTGTTGTTGTTATTGTGTTTTAATCTATGAGAAGGTAGTTAGGTTTTGCTAACTAATGGGACTGAGCAGTGGAACTGAATTAAAATTTAAGACTTGGTTAATTTAAATGTTGGTTTTAAGAGTAAGGAATTCTCCAATCATTCCTAGTAAGTAGTGTGTGTATGTATGTGTGCGTGTGCATGCACGCGTGCACACACATGGATGCATGCACATATATAATCTGGGGAATGTGATGTCCATCATCTACTGATGGCGTAGGTCACACTCATGAGTTGGAGAAACAAATTTCAGTATACCTACCTGTCTGTAAACCTGTACTGGTTTATTCATTCAGTGTCTAGCAAGGACCCTGAACATTCTTCTAACACTGTCATAGCACTAGCAAATTTCTAGTCCATATATAATTATATACATATATTTCAAATGCACATCACCCAAACTGTCAAAACAAATGAAACTTCCTTTTCATTTTTGCAATGAAAATTACAACATCCATCTGCCATTGGGAGGAAAGAAATATTTTCATTTATTTGTTCAGGCCCCATCTCTACTAAGCAACCTGTTTAATGTAACCCAATCTTCCTTCTTCTCTTTCTGTGTGTTGTTTCTGTAAGCCTGTCCATGCTCTTTTCTGCATTCTCTTTGGAAGAAAAATCAAAAACAAATCTTTAAAGGCCATCTCCAAAACCATAGAATGGTTGGTATTAAATGAAAATAAAGCTTGTGGTTTTCTCTCAGGGAACTTCCTGCCTCTCTTAAAATGCTCTGAATAATTAGCAGCAGCTTGAAACCCAAGTCTGTTGACATGGGTTACCCTCTGAACCTGGAACAGGGGAGGTCAGGTTTGAAGGTCTATGGTAAACTTCAGTTGGAAGTAATCTGCCATTTTTCTCTATAGATGTGAGATGTTGTATATGTGAAATTAGGATATTTATTAGGTTAAATTAATTTCACTTTGGGGTTTAATGCTGCTATACATTAAATGTTCTTCATTTTTAAATTTTTGTTGCTATTATTTAGTGGATTGTATAGAATACCTGTAAAAAGTTAAAAAGTTACATCTTTCAGTCGATTTCAAAATGTGTACCTTAAGGCCAATGAATATTCAAGTGTTTGAACTTGACTGAAATCTAATAACTTTAACTATTACCTATGCCATTACATGGGAAGCCTCTTTTAGGAGTAAACTTACTTTTGGCAAGTGCCCCAACTTCCTTCCGTCCAGTCAGCCAAGATGGCTCTGAAAATTAACATTAGCACATGGCCACATGTACATTACTTTTCATTGTGACTTTAAACTGGGATTTTTTTTTTAAATCTATGAGAAGACAGTTCATTAACATGGGTGTTAGGCCATGCTGACTAATGGGACTGGGCGGTGGAACCAAATTAAAATTTAAGAGTTAGTCTTTTGTTTAGCCCAAGAAAATGTCTAAAGTTCTGCCAAGTTAGTTACTCAAATGGTCAGAAGAATAATCATAACTGGGACCTCATGCAGTAAAACATAGTTTTATCCACTCTCACAAATTCTTACTTAATTAAAAGTCCTCCAGGAGCATATTTTTCCATCAGAGCCAAAAGCAATAAACCCAATGAGCAGCTGAACAAGATAACTGGGGAGAATTCCATACCTAATATTCTAAATTTTGTTAGCCATCCAGGTTTAGAGTTCTCCTTTTTAAATATTAGGGATTCTTTGCCTTTACCTCTTTGAAATATATCACAAAGGGGATGGGTAGGTGGCTCAGTGAATAGAGCACTGGCCCTGGAGTCAGGAGGACCTGAGTTCAAATCCGACCTCAGAAACTTAACACAAAAACTAGCCGTGTGACCTTGGGCAAATCATTTAACCCCAATTGCCCTCCAAAAAAGAAAAGAAAAAAAAAAGAAATATATCACAAAAGTTAGAATGAAACTGGTGTTGCTTCCCACAAATTTTCACACATAGTTTTAAAGATGTATAGTTCTTAGTAACATGAACCCAGTTGTCTTAAACTGTCATATGACTGGGAGAACAATAATAATGATTTTGGGGACTGCTCAAAAGAGAACTTTTAGTTTTTTTTGTTGATTAAAAATGTGATGAAAAGAGCAAAGATCAGTCCCAGGATACTGGTTTAATTTGAAATCTTACTATATGATCTTTGAGGGAATTCTAATTATGTTAACTTCGTGGCTCAAACTCTAATGCAATATCTGAGCATCTTCCATGACATGTCTTATTGAGATTCAGCTCCATTCTTGACCTACAGAAGTCTACCTGTCCATTCTTCTTGGTACTAACAGATCTCTATATTTATAATCTGAATCAAAATGTCAAATACTATTGTATGTAGTCAGGTTACTTAATTTTAGAATATCATAATACTATAAACACTAATCCAGAACAATAAAATTATTATTGGGATAGAAATTTCCTATTGAAATGATACATGTTGAAATACAGCCTTCTGAACAATCCCAACTCCTACAGATGTACAACTAGTAGAGATGAGCACAACTCACATTTTTTAGTACCTTAAAGTTTACAGAGCGTTTTCCTCACAATACTCTGTGAGGTGAACTCAATGGGGCCTGAAAAATTATTTAGTCTAATCCCATGTTTTATGTATGAGGATAAGACGGCTCAGAGAGAATAAGGACCACTTACTGATGGTGGTCGTGGAGCTTGTTGGAAGAAACCAAGCTGCTGCCACTCCAGGGGCTAGCAACACTCCCAAAAAACCATAAAAGGGGGCCACAGAGAGTGCCAGACTATAGTCTAGACTCCCGGACAACAACAGTTTGGTTAGGCCATGCACCAGAATGAAAGAGCAAGTTTTGGTTTGCTAGAACTGCTCAAACTGCTGAGATCTAGGCTGGTGATTCCTTATGTTCCTTTTCCCTCTCCTTATGGGATAGATTGTATGACTGTTCTAATTGCTATTTGTTAACAACAGTTATTGTTAACAACTAACAGCTTTATATTTCCTTTTGTCTCTTCAGGGATGAAAAATGTGCTTAACCACCGCATTACAGATCTATGTATTTCATTCATCTGGTGCAGCAGAAGAGGCAATGAAGGAAATGTCTAGGAGAAGAAGAAAAAGAGATTTCACCACTGTAATACATATTCACTAGGACAATTTTTCCCAGGTAGGCGGCCCAAGCTGACCAAATAAGAATTACTGATTCTTTTTTAAAAACTTCCAAGAAAAACGATAACCCAGATCTTTATGGGTCATGAGTGAGCAGTTTTGACTGAAGGTGGTTTTGATAAGCCTCTTGGCCATTTTCCCTTTCCATTGTCTTCCCATGGCCAGCGTGAAAGAAAAGGATTTATTTCAAAGAGACATAACTGAGCAAATAGCTAGAGAAAGCCATATCAGAGGGTAAGATTTAGGAAAACAATCCCATAGATGAGTGGGGGGGTCAATGAAAAGGAGTTACTAGCCCTTGTCACCAAAATATAACAACGCACCCTCACAACACTGATCCATACTCATTAAATAGAATTCATGTATGATAAATTTGTATTTTTATCAAAGTAGAAATTTTTCTTGATATCCAGTCTGTCTTGGACCCTCAAGGCCAATAACAGACTAGCAGATAGAAAAATATCTGTCTCTCCTACCCTCAAACATAATAAACTCCTCAGGGCCAG
This sequence comes from Pseudochirops corinnae, assembly GCA_028646515.1. Taxonomy (NCBI): domain Eukaryota; kingdom Metazoa; phylum Chordata; class Mammalia; order Diprotodontia; family Pseudocheiridae; genus Pseudochirops; species Pseudochirops corinnae. The sequence goes on from CM053590.1 coordinate 105,924,385, forward strand.
AAACTGATTATTTGCAAACCCAACATGCTTGTGTGTTTTCTGTGTACTATAAATGCACAGGGGTAGCTAGGTGTTGCAGTGGATAAAGTGCCAGACCTGGAGTCAGGAAAACCTGAATTCAAATCCAGCCTCAGACATTTACTAACTGTGTGACCCTGAGTAAGTTGCTTAATCCTGTTTGCCTCAGTTTCCTTACTGGTAAAATGAGACAGAGAAGGGAATAGCAAACCATTCTAGTATCTTTGCCAAGGAAACCCCAGAGAAGATAACTAAGAGTCAGACACAACTGAAGACAACTTAATAACAACAAACATAAATACTTTTAGAAAATGGCTTGAATTCAGAACCTCACTCACTGTATACTGACACCCTTTTCTATATACCAACCGAATTTTCTTTCTCCCTTGGCCTCTGGACCAAACTACTACATTTGGCTTCTAATCTCAATTGTAAACAGTGGGCTTTCTTTTGACAACATATATGACCTTGATCTTAGCTCAGTGGTTCTCAACCTTCTAATGATGCCACCCTTTAATACTTGTATGTGGATATATCTGCATGTGGGCAGACCTGCCTGGAGACGGTGTCTCAGTTCCTAAGACCATAGGAAATACGTGTTTTCTGATGGTCTTAGGTGACCCTGTTCGACCCCTAAAGGGGTCGCGACACACAGGTTGCGGGTTGCAACCCATTGGTTGTTAATAATTAGCAAGTCTTTTGACAGAGTTTCTCATGCTCTTCTTGTGGACAAGTTAAAGAGATTTAGATGAAATTAAAGTGCAGTCAGGTGTATTCAAATGTAGTTTAACAGCAAGACCTTAGAAAAGCAAGTATTTTTTTTAGCTCTTTTGGGGATAAGATGAGGAAAAAAAGAAGTTATAGAATTATTGCTTGAGATAGACACAAAAATGATAACTGAAGGCAGCAAGAAGGCAACTACATGGCACAGTGGATACAGTACTAGGGTAGGAGTCAGGATAGTCTGAATTCAAATTCAGCCTCAGACACTTACTAGTTCTGCAACCCTGTGCAAGTCACTTCAATGGTTTGCCTCAGTTTCTTCATCTATAAAATGGGGATGATAATAACAGCACCTACCTCCCAGGGTTGTTGTGAGAATCAAATGAAATAATTGTAAAGTGCTCTAGCACAGTGCCTGACACATAGGAAGCACTATAAATGTTAGCTATTTTTATCATTACTATTATTCCCAATTCTTGTTTTGCTTCTGATTTCTCTGCCAAGAAAAAAAAAATTACTTTTGGATTAAAAAAAATTAAAAATGGTCAATAAGGAGTTACTTACTCAGGATAAGTAAGGTGATACTAAGGGAACACTACAGCTGCTCTTGATGAATTTAAGTTACTTGGCCCAGAAGAATTATATCCTTGGTTAGTTACACAAACAAAAGAAATGCAGTGTGCTGGGGGAAAAAATCTTTGCAGCCAAAATTTTCAAATATCCAAGAAACATAGGGAAATTATATAAATGTCAGAACAAGAACCATTACCCAATAGAAAAATAGTCAAAAGATGTTAACAGGCAGTTCTTTAAAGAAATAATAAAATTTCAATAAAACTTAGGCAAATCCAAAACATAAGGGAACCCAAATCTTGGGGCAACCCAAAATTCCTCATTTGCCATTCCTGGCACTAGGCAGGATGACATTCTGGATTCAAACAATTTCTAGTTAGATTTAAAGAGTATAATAATTAATAAGTTTTCTGAACCACATAATAAAATATTTCCTACAATGTCAAAATCCTAGTTAAGAAATCCAAGGAAAAATTAAAGTGAGTCTTTTTTTTTTGAGACCAGGTCAAAAAAGAGGAAGATGAAAGTCTGTGAACAGTGAGGACAGACTCTCTCCAGGAATGAAGGAGTGGGCAGCTGGTGTTCAGAAGAGGGGTCTGTTCTCTAGCAATATGGCATTCATTATCAGAGACTAGGGGAGCAAAATGGGGTCGGAGCATACTAACCACTGAGAAATGAATATGCATACAATAATAATGAGGTCCATTCATGAAGGCAGGTTTTAAGGTTCAAGGCTGACCCTGTAGATTCTAGCACAGATTTCAGCTTCTTTATCTGCCAAGTAGCTATGTCCTAGGAAGTTTCTAGAAACCCACACTGTAACAGGTAGGAATAGATGCAAGAAGTAGTGTGTGTCCAGAGAAAAAACTGCTGTGTCTCAGAGTCTGATTTGGGGCAAGCCTGGAATGTTTTTGCCCTCACTAAGTCTGGAAATGTAGAGCAATATGACAGGAAGGGTATGTTCACCCCTCTCCCTGTACTAGGTAGGGCTTCCTTGTGGCCCTCAACAGGTCTAGCAGCCCAGTCAGGAGATGAAGACATGCCCCAGCTCACTTCATGACCATTTGTTGTAATAGTAATGGAATTTGAAGATCCCCTTGTATTGGCAAGCTAACAGGTACTTACCTCTTAGTTCCAAGCTCATGATTGTGTCAAGTATTAAGACCCAGAACTTGCAAATCCCACAGTGGGATGGACTTCCTGATGTAACAGGAAGGGGCTGAAACAGGGAGGAGCTAATAACTTACATAAGGAAAAGAAAAAGCTGTAGAGTCAGAACTTCTTGGAGCAAGCAGCTAGAGACTGAGGAGGAGAGGCCCAGGCTGGAGAAGACAATTTTGATTTTGAGAACGGAGCTTATGGTGTTGGAGTTTCTTCTGAGAGCCAGCTAGAACTTCTGCTGAGACTTTTCTTCTGGGAACTCCTGCTGAGAGCTTCCAAGAACTAGGCTGAGGAGCTACCAACTTCTTCTGAGAGCTTCTGAGAACTAGCCAGAGCTGCTGAAAACTTCCAAGGGCCATCTGAGCTGCTAGAGTAGTGGTTCCCAATCTTCCTAATGCCGCAACCCTTTAATACAGTTCCTCATGTTGTGGTGACCCCCAACCATAAAATTATTTTTGTTGCTACTTCATAACTGTAATTTTGCTACTGTTATGAATCATAATGTAAATATCTGATATGCAGGATGTATTTTCATTGTTACAAATTGAACATAACCCACAGGTTGAGAACCACTGTGCTAGAAGAAGCATGACTGTGGTCCTTGTCTTCCCAGGAACAGAAACTGTGAAGGACTTGAGGTGGACTGGACACTGTGAGCTTCAATATGGAACAGTAACTGGACAAGGAACTGGAAGCTGCCTACCCTTGAACCCAGGTGACAGTTGGGTGTATTCAAGTAGGAGCTGAGACCATGGAAGAGTAACCATGGAAGCTGAGAGCCTGCCTTGAGTCAAGAGGAAAAGATCTCTCCGGGTATTTAATGTTGACTGATGAGATTGTAACTAAATTGTGACCTAAGGATGGATGGCCTTTGTACTTTCCACTAAACCTTAATAGGGTACTTAGTAGTAACTGATGATATCATGACTTAATTGCACCCCATGGGTGGAGGACTTTGACTTTTGTACTTTGTGTCAATTAAGGGGGCTTGCCTCCTTAAGGGTGATTGAATTAAGAGTTTACTAAATGAAGGACTTACTATATTAATGTTATCTTTTGCTTAAAACTATGTGACCACTTTGGTGAAAACTATGTGGTTATTTTAGCGATAAGTTGTGAAGCTATTACATTCTGAATGCTGTACTTTGTTTATTGTGAATGTTTTGTCTTAATTTGTTACTGAATAATTAGAGAGTTTACTATACTGTGTACTCAGAACCTTGAAAGCTGTTCACAGCAGCAGTCCTCTGGAAAGCTGCTCATGCTTGGCTTTACACTTGTTCAATGTCTTGAGAAGAATTCCTCCTGGTAGATGAATTGCATATTATATTCTTTCATTAGATAATTAATAAAATGATACCTTGCCTTTCTGTTTGCTTAAGCTAACCAAGTGAGATGTTTGCACTACTGCAGTTTATCAAGTATCACATGGAATACTTATGAAGTATATTATCCCAACCTCTTGGCTCCCTTCAAGTTCCTGCTAAAATCCCATCTTCTACAAGAAGCCTTTTCCCAATCCCCTGTAATGTTAATGCCTTTCCTCTACGGATTATCTCTAATTTATCCAGGAAGGACCTTGTTTAAACAAAGTTGTTTGCATGGTGTCTTCTCCATTAGACCAGAAGTTCCATGAAGGACTGTCTTCTTCCATTTCTTTGAATCCCCAGTGCCTGGCAAATAGTATAATTGGATAACTGATATCGTGTATCTCTATGCCACAAGTAAGTCTTTGGAGACAGAGATTATTCTGTCTTTGCCTTTATATCCCTACCACCTGAAATATAGAGATAGGAGATGGGGAGCTTTTGGTAAAGAACCACCTCTCCTAATGTAGGTCAGCACTGCATATAAAAGGCACTTAATTTATTCTTGAATGATATTTACAATAGCTCTTTACTTGAGAAAAGATTTATACTAATAAGCTCCAATTCTATTAAGTAATAAAGTATTTGGTAGGCTGGTTAAGATTTGTTGGTATCTTAGACAGCTCTATCCCAATTCAACTTTCATCTATTTTATGTTCCCTTGCCTATTTCCTCAGCCTGGAAGCAGTGGGCCCTTTCCCTTGCTCTCTGCAGCCATGACTCAGGGGCCCAAGAAGCACCCAAGCATTGGCCATCCTCAAGCACTGGATGCTGGACAAGCTGATCTGTATATTTGCTCCCAGACCATCCATATCTTCCCACAATTGACGCAAGTGCATCTTAATGGATGATAAGGTTAAGAAGATCTACCCATAGCAGTTTATCAAGTTTGATGGCAAGTCCACACAGAGCATGACCTACTCTACTGATTTCATGACTATTATCAGCAATAAGAAGACCAGCAAGTATTTCCCTCTGGTATATGACACCAAGGTATACTTTGCTGTTCACTGTATTACAACTGAGGAGGAAAAGTACAAACTGTGCAAAATGAAAAAGACCTTTGTGGACACCAAAGCCATGATTCGTGATGCACTGTATGTATCCAAACCCATGCAAAGTGAACGACATCATTCAGATTGATGTGGAGACTTGCAAGATCATGAATTTCATCAAGTTTGATACCGGCAACCTGTGTATGTTAATTGGTAGAGCCAACTTTGGTCAAATTAGTCGAATCACCAATAAGGAAAGACATCCAATCTCCTTTGATGTGATCCACATGACAGATGCCAATGGCAACGGTTTTGCCACTGTGGTTTCCAACATTTTTGTTATTGGCAAAGGGAACAAGCCCTGGATTTCTCTGCCTCAAGGCAAGGGCATCCATCCCAAAGAAAAGAGACAAGAGGCTGACAGCCAAATGTACCATGGTGGTGTGTTCCCAGACAGGAACCTGCTGTGTCTCGAGGTCTGATCTGGGGCAAACCTGGCACTATTTTTGACCTCACTGAGTCCGGAAATGTAGAGCAATAAGACAGGAGGTGGTATGTTTACCCTTCTCACTGCCCCCCGTAGGGTCCAGCTTTTATGGCCAAATAAGGTCTTTACAATTTGTATCTGTTTTATAAAATATTTTTAGGAATTTGTTAGAAAAACCTACAAAATCCTACTCTAATCCCTCATGCAGGTTGTTTCACATATACTTGTAAACACAAAGGCAATACAAGCAGCATGCAAATTTTGGCAAGTTCTGCTAGAAAGGCTTCAAGTTCAGTCCTGGTAATAGATGTTTTTCCCAAGGAGCAACCTAATGAAGTACAGAGAGTTTCCACACCAAAAAGGGCAATCACTGGGTGATGAATTCTTTGTCCATGTTAACCTATGAATGAAGAAAAGTTTAAAATGGCCCTCAGTTCTATGTGGCTCATTCTGTTTCTTCAGCAATGATGGGGGAAGGGGGAAATAGGGCAATGGAAACTAAGAATCACGCTATTTTTTAGAAGATTTATAAGCATTAAGAGGTGTTGGCATTTTATGTGTGAGGTAACTTTCCAGCAGCCTATGAGTAGAAGTACTTCTAGAGGAAGAATATTAATCTTGGCATAATCAATATAAATAAAGCTAGAAGACAAAAGGAAGCTGCAACTGAGTAGAGGAATGGTTCATGGGTCCTCTTTGGAGAGGCAACTTTTTAAAAAGGTGTAATTTATTTTACCATGCAGAAAAGGCAAAAAGAAATATAATTGCAAGGAATACTTGGGCATTTTGCATGGCAGGATTTATAATGAGAATTTTCCAGAAGACTACCATCAAGTTAACTGCAGTTTATGCACCTAACTCAATGATGGAAGATAAATAAGCAAAGAAATTCTAGAAATTTGACAAGTCCCTTCAAATTAATACTTAGTGACATCAAAGCCAAGATGAGGATAAGAATGGACAACAAAAATAAGTTGGAAATTGTGACTCGAGGTTTTTAAAAAAAGAGGCCAAAAGTTTGTAGACTATACAGAAGGCTTGCACCGATATCAATCATGAATATTTTCCCTAAGAAGAGTGTGAGGAGGGCCAAAATAGCAGAGAAAAGACAGGGACTCACCTGAGCTCCCCCAAATTCCCTTCCAAACAATTTTAAATAATGCCTTAAAACAAATTTTGGAGCGGCAGAACTCACAAAAGGACAGGATGAAACAATCCTGCAGCCTAAAAAAACTTAGAAGTTTGGCAGGAAAGATCTGTCACCAGGGTGAGAGTGGAGCCCAGTCCAGCACAGGCTGCCCCACAACAAACCAGCAGCAGGCATTGGCTACCACTGAATCAACAGTAGCAGCAGAGAGCTCTCTGGAGATCTCAGCCCATGAACGCTTAAGGGGATCGGACAATTGGTCAGAAAAAGATGACAGGGCTTTTGCTGGCCTTTCCTGCATTGCCCATATACAAATCTAGGTTGCAGTCCCAAGATAAAGAGGAGCACTAGCATATCAGATCTTAGGGCCACAGAGGAGCGGGGATCCTGGTCACAGTTCAAGGGCAAAAAGGAGTACTTGTGGTCTCTCATAGAGCAGAGCACAGGAAAGAAAGGTAATAAACACAATCTCGTTAGATCATAACACCCTGGAAGAACTGAAAACTTATAGATAAAATTAGCTTTGAAAAAGATGCACAAAAAACCTGAAGCTTGAGTTGTGCTCCCTCTACCCAAGGAACAGAGTCCAACTTTAATATAAAGTTAAAAGTCCAGAAATAGACTGGAATATGAGCAAACAAAGAATCTGATCATAAAAAATTAATATGGTGACAGGGAAGATCAAAACACAAATTCAAAAAACAAAGTCAAATCTGCTACATCCAAAGACTCAAAGAAAAATGTGAATTAGTCCCAAAAAGAATTCCTGGAAGAGATCCAAAAGGATTCTAAAAATCAAATAAGAGAGATAGAAGAAAAAATGGGGGGAAAAAGAGAGTGAGGCAAGAAAATCACAGAAAAAAAGTCAAGAACTTGGTAAAGGATTCACATACACCTTAGGAAAATAACACCTTAAAAAAAAAATAAGGCAAAATGGTAAAAGAGGCACAAAAATATATGGAAGAGAACTCTCTGAAGAGCAGAATTGGCCAAGAAAAAAAGATACAAAAATTCACTGAAGAAAATAACTTCTTAAAAACTAAACATGGCAGGCATCAAATAACATCACAAAAAAATGAAATTGATTTTACTTCAACAGAAAGTTATGTTATATAACTATACAAATTATATTTATATAAATTTATCTATTATCCATTTTATTAGTTATGTATTGTGTATATTATACATTTACATTATGATAGATTTATTATGTTATTAATATTAAATATATCATATAAAATAATTATAACTTTCAATAGAAAGAAATAGACTGCTTGCCAATGTAGCAATTGTCTCCAAATCAGATGTTTATGTACATTCAGAAGAGACACCCAACTAATTAAAGCAAAGATCAAAATCAATACTAAACAAAAAGAAAGAATAAAAAAGAGGAAAAAATACTTCACGAAGCTGAGGCATTCTAACCTGACCTTTTTAACAAGTTGCAGACTTCAACACAGACTATCATAATTTGGTAACGAAGTTTAACCTAAGCAAAATGATTACTGTAATAAAAAAAACAAAATAATCTAAAAATTGCCTAAACTAGCAACCACTTGATTTCCTTGCAAAGTGGAAAGGGGCAATACTACCTTAAACTGTAATCTGATTTGTTAAATCTTATGCAAGGTGTTGGTGGAAGATTATGAACTATATCATCTCATGAAACAGTAAGAAGAGTGGAGGGGAAAATAAATTCACAGAAAGCTAGCAAGAGCCTTAGTTAAGCTCCATCATCTCAAGAACATTTAAGGATGTAGCTAAAAGGAAGACAGTAAGATACAAAGAAGAAAAAAAAATCTGTCAAGATACTAATATAACATACTATTCTCCCCATCAATCAGTCATTTCAGCCATATCTGATTCTTCATGACCCCATTTGGGGTTTTCTTGGCAAAGATACTGAAATGGTTTGCTGTTTCCTTTCCCAGCTCATTTTACAGATGAGGAAACCAAGGTAAACAAGGGTAAGTGATTTGCCCAGAGTCATACAGCTAGTGTCTCAGGCCAGATAAAACACTATGGCTTAGTGTTTAAAAGCCTTTACAACTTCTCTCCATCCTGACTTTCCATGCTTATTTAATTTTATTTTCCTTAAGCTATTCAGTGGTCCAACAAACTAGCTTATTTGCTAATTCCCTGTCATTATATCGTATCTCCCATTTCTGTGCCTTTGCACAGGTTTTCTTCCGTATCTAGTATTAATACTTTCGTTTAGAATCCCTAGGTTACTTCAGGGTTCAGCTTAGATGCCACTTGATTCCCCCAGTTATTAGTACTCTCCCTCTTCATGATTTCATGTAGGTACTTAACCATCTATATATCTTTTATCACCATGGAAGTAAGTTTCTCGAGGACAGGAGCTTCCCAGTACACGGTACAGTACCATGCCCACAGTTAAGTACTTAATAAATACTTTGTGAATCATATTAGATTGTATTGATGGCCCCTAAGTGGTGCAGTAGATAGAGCACTGGAGTGGGAGTCAAGAAGGCTCATCATCCCAAGTTCAAATCTGGCCTCAGACACTAGCTGTGTGACTCTGGGAAAGTCACTTAACTTTGTTTGTCTTGGTTTCCTCATCTGTAAAATGAGATGAAGAAGGAAATGGCGAACCATTCCAGTATCTTTGCCAAGAAAATTCCAAATGGGGTCATGAAGAGTTGGATGTGACAAACAACTTGAATAACCACTACTTGTAGAAAAGCTGAGCTAAAATGACAAAATGACAATACTGCCTAAATCAATTACCTTACTCATGGCCATAACAAACAACCAAAGAACTACTTTATAGAGCCAGAAAAAAATAATAAAATCATTTGGGGGAACTAAAGGTCAAGAATCTTAAGGAAAATATTGAAAAAAAAATAGGAAGGGAGGGGCACAGCAGAACAGATCTCCAACTAAACTACAAAGTAGTAATCATCAAAATAATGTGGCATGGTTAAAAAAAAATAGAGAGGTTGATCAGTGGAACAGATTAGGTCAGGCATATAACATACCCATGACAAACCTAGTAGCCTATTGTGTGATAAACTCAAAGACACCTACTCCTGTGTAAGAACTCAATATTTGGCTAAAACTGCTGGAAAAAAACCGGAAAGTAATCTAGCAGAAAATAATCTAGCAGAAAGTAGTTGTAGACTAATAATTTACATCTTATAACAAGATTAGCTCCAAATGGATAGGCTCCTTAGAGGTAAAAGATCATATCATAAACCAATGGAAGGATCAAGTAAGAAACTGCTTTTTGGATTTGTGGATAGAGAAAGAATCCATGACCAAAGAAGCAATGGAGAGCAACACAAAAGATAAAACAGAGAGTTCTAATTATAAAAATTAAAAAGTTTTTGCACAAACAAAATCAGTGCAGGTAAAATTAGAAGGAAAATAGTTAACTGGGGGGGAAAAATCTTTGCAAGTTTATCTGAAAAAGGTCTCATTTCTGAGAAATATGAAAATAAAGAACTGATTCAAATTTATAAGACTTAGAGCCATTCCCTAATATATTAACAGGAAGTTTTCAAAGGAAGAAATCCAACCTATCAACAGCCATTTGAAAAAAACGTTCCAAATCACTAATAATTATAAAGTGCAAATTAAAGCAAGGTTTCCCTTCACACTCATCATATTGGCCAAGATGACAAAAAGAGGAAAATTGAAAATGATAGAGTTAAGAAAAAAGAGGCACATTAATGTACGTATGACTGTAACCAGGAATTGGTGCAGTCATTCTGAAAAGCAATTGGGAACTGGGCCCAAAAAGTCACTCAACAGTGCATACCTTTTGATTCCATGATACTACTAGTAAGCTTTTACCCTCAAAGATATCAAAGAAAGGGTGGGAAAAAAAACCTTCAGGAATTAAATGTTACTTCCATACCAAGATGAGATATCATCATAGATATGACTTTAGTGTGGCCTAACAGTTTGTAAGTTTTGGGAAATACGACCTTTTTAAACAGCAAGGAACCTTCTGCTGTGTTTTTAAAAGATGACTTCCTAACTGCAACATCTTGAAAGATGGCTCTTCTGGCTCTTTCTTCATGGATACTTATAACAAAAAACCATGTCCTTGTCTTCCCTTATGCCTATTAGAAATAGAAAAGTGAACAAAATCTAACTGGCTGAACCTCAAGCCCTGAAAAACTGAAAATGCTGTTGATAAGAGGTAGAGGGGAAGAATTTGAACAAAGGACTATGTTGTGTAACTCTGTCTCCACTTGAGGTAGCCAACCGGATGTCTGGTAACTGGAATGTTGCTTTGGGGTGATATTGGGCCCATATTGTCCCTGGACTTGTACTGAGATGTAGTGGCCAGAATGTTTTTTTCCACTGCCAATTGCAGCCTTTCTTCCTGGATGAAAACATAGCCAATGTGATTCATATATGAGTTTACATCTAGGTCAGATTATTCCAATGTTCTGTCTCTTACACAGGAAAGCACATGAGAATTATAGCTGGCAAAAAGGAAAGCTACTTGCTTTCTGAACAGAGAAACCCATCGTGTTCTCTTGACTCTCCTCCAGAGCTTCCCACCCTTGTTACTCATCCAGTTTAAAACTGAAACACTCATCTTAGAATCTGGCAAGAAAGGAAACTCTTTAATTTGTCCTCAAAACGATTCTCTTGGGGAACTCAATTTGACAGATCAATGGGGCTGTTAATAGTGGTCCATATCAGATAGGGAAGAATTCACTACGCTTTCCTATTCCCAAATGTCATCTTCAGAAATTCCCCTGATCATTTTCATTTTGAGAAAGATTCTTCACCCAACTTTTTCTCTGGTTTGGACATAGGAGGCCCAAGCATCACTTACTGGAAATATCTCTACAGTGATATGAAAATAAGCATAGTCCCAACTGACCGAAGCTTTAAAGAAATCAGGGCAGGCCTACTGAACATCAAGCAGTCAACCAATTATTAATATATTCCAATCTGCCTGCCCTTTAACTAGGAGAAAGAGATACTGCTTGTGAATTTTGGTGGAGACCATGAAAATTTTGCAGGTCAAATTAGGCAACTAAATTATTTTGGGAAGTTAAATTTTAAATGGTCATCACCAGCTCTTCATAATTTATTCACTAAAAGCTCTCTGGCATAGAAGTAGCTGAGGACAAGTACTAAACAGAGTATTCTGCCCTTGTCTTAGAAAGATTATGCCTCTGAACTGTTTAGTTCGCTTAGCCAGATGTTCATTTAATGGAAATTAATCTGCTAGGAAATCAATTCTCTTAATGCTCCGAGCCTCCTTGACTTGTTAATAAAAAATATTGGATGCCGTGGATAGAGTGCTGGGCCTGGAGTCAGGAAGACCTGAATTCAAATCTAGCCTCAGACATTTACCAGCTGCATGACCCTTAAACAAAGGCTAGTCACTTAACCTCTTTGCCTCAGTTTCCTCAAATGTAAAAAGAGGATAATAACAGCACTTGTCTTACAGGTTGTGGTAAGTGCTTAGCACAGCTCCTGACATACTGTAGGTATATATAAATACTAGATATTAACATTTTAAGAAACAACAAATATGCACAATTTGGAGAAACCTGGAAAAGTACAAAATGATACCAAGCTGAATAAGCAGAACCAGGAGAACAACATACCACTTCAATATTGTAAACAAAAACACTAACAGGCAGTAAAATTGATTAACTCTAATGCTCAAGCTTGGCCCCATGCTTTACGTCCAGAGATGGAGGACTACAGCTATGCAATGTCGCATGGGCTATCAGAACCAACAGACAGTTACCATGTCAGCTGTTTCTCTTTAAATGATGATTTTCAATACACTGCAGGGCTTGGCCAGGGAGGTATTAAAAGAGAAAAGGCATATGGTGTAAAAATACAATAAAAATAAGACAAAATAAAACCTTTAAAAATCAACCACATGGGTTCTTACATTCTCTATGCTTGTTAGTAGTATATTTCCTTAAGAACAAAAAAAAACCCAAACAAAAACAAAAACAAATAGACACTGGAGCACCCTCTACATATAGTTTAATGGCTCTTTCTTTCCAAATCCACCATAGTGGGTAGTAGGTTTAATAGACAAGACAGGTGATTTCTGCTACATCAGAAATCATGCAGGCCATTGGTTTAAAGATCAAAGGACATCTACAACAGACTTGCCCTTTGCAAGAGTTGTGTTTCTATGATAGGAGGTGAGCAAATTCTAGTTCACAGATACTCTGTTTCTGGCAGGTTGGTTTATTAACTGGTGAGCTGGAATTACTAGTTATAATATTTCATGTTATTCATCACATTCTCCTCTGGGATACTCTCTCTTCTATGAGATTTTGTGACTGCTCTCTTGGTTCTCCTCCCATCCATCTAACTAATCCTCAGGTTTCCTTTGCTGGATCTTCACCTATCCATAGTATGTGCCCTTCAAGGTTCTGTCCTACTACCCCATCCTTTCTCTTCTCTCTATACATTCTCGCTGGATGACTTCATAACATATGATTTCCAGCTCTATATTTTCCACCCCCCCATCACCAACTGAACATTTCAAACTAGTTGTCCCTCAGGCAATTGAAACTCAATATGTCCAAAACAGGAACTCATTACCTTTCTCCTCAAATCCAAACTTCTTCCAAACTTCCCTGTTTTTGCTAAGGGGAATACCATCTTTCCAGTTATCTAGGTTTACAACTAATCCTTGACTACTCAGTCTCCCTCACCTCCACACATCTAATCAGTTGCCATTTCTATCACCACAGTAACTCTCACATGTATCTCCAATCTACCTACACAACCACCAATCCCCATTCCCTTTCATCTGAGACAATTTTGAAACTTGACAACAAGTGGATGATTAAAACCACCTCGCTATGTTGAGTCCCCCCAGTTAGGTTTGGATTGCTACTGGTGTGTTTTGACTTCAGGAATTTGGTTGGTATTGATAGAGATGAGAAAGCTCAATAATCTGACCAATTTCATATCCTTTTCTATCTCCATCCTTTCTCTTTACTCTACCCACCACCCTCAATTAACAACACAGGCTGAGGGTACAAATACAATTTTTATAATATGTCTGTGCTTTCAAGAACTGATGTCACAGTGTTGCAAAAAAGGTGCAGTAAGATCTTGTTTTGGCACTCTCTGACATTGACTCAGAGTACTGGGAGTATCTCTCCTCATCATAGAAGGAGTATACAATATTTGTTGCCATATTTGACATAAAAAATACAGCAAATAAGGATACAAAATAAATGTTAGAGAATTCAAAGAAACAGAAGTAACCCTTGTACTAGAATGTGACTAATGTTTTTGCTTTAACTCCCATTAGTAATTTTTCACTCAGGTCATATACACCTGATTCTTCTCTAACTAACCTCCCTTGAATCACTGCCTGTACTCCACCATCTTGACTCTGCCTACACTCAATATTCTTGAGACAAAACTCATCATCTTTTCCCACAAATTGATTTCCCCCTCCAAATCTTCATTACCTCTTGACTAGATTACTGTAAAAACCTTCAAAATGATCTCCTTGCCTCTTATCTGGCTCAGTTTCCTCATCTATAAAAGAGAAAGGATGATAATAATAGCACGTCACAGGGTCATTCATAGGATCAAATGAGAATAACACATATAAGTGCTTTGCAAACCTTAAAGCTCTGTATAAATGCTAGCTATTATCAATAATCTTCACTTTCTCCAACCTAAGCTGCCAGATAACTCTTCCTACAATACCACTTTCATCACATTATTCTCCTACTCATGAACCTCTAATGGTTTCCCTAATTCTAACAGGATAAAATTCAAGCTTTTTAACTTGGCATTCTAGGCCTTCTACCATGGCTTTAAATAACCATAAAAACATGTAGGAAGCAATGTTCCTGGTACTACACTGCAAACTGTTAGTGCCTAAGCTGTTATTAATACAATTCAGGGGCAAAACATCTACATTATGAAAGCAGGAAGGCAGCAGCAGCTGCCAATATCTGCATTAAGAGAATCTCCCACTGAAGGGACTGCCAAGAGACAGCTTATAAAAAGGGATGCCTCGGGCCTTTGAATCGGTATTGCTTAAACTAGCCCCAAATAGTGTAAAGCTAAGTGTGTTGAAAAGAGGAGAAGCAAGAGAGGCATGTGAGACCTAGCTGTGGTTTATCTGTGCAGCTCTGGTTAGTCTGGTTAAAGAGCAGGTTTCTGTATAAATTTGCACTTATAAATTAGAAGAACACAGAGCATATTACCTATCAGACTTACAGATAAGAGAAGAATTTGTGAATAAACAAGAGACAGAGGACACTGTGAGATGTAAAATGGATCATTTTTATTACATCAAATTAAAAAGTATGCAATAAAACCAATGTAGCCAAGATTAGAAGGAAAGCAGAAAATCGTGAAAAAAATGAAAGATAGTTTCTCAGATAAAGGTCTTATATCTCAAATATATAGAGAACTGGGTCAAATTTATAAGAATATGAGTCATTCCCCAATTGATAAATGGTCAAAGAGGGGTGGCTAGGTGACACAGTGAATAGAGCACCGGCCCTGGAGTCAGGAGTACCTGAGTTCAAATCCAGACTCAGACATTTAACACACACATAAAAAAAACTAGCCGTGTGACCCTGGGCAAGTCACTTAACTTCAACTGCCCTCCAAAAAGCAAAAAAATAAAATAAAATAAAAAATAAAAATAGATAAATGGTCAAAGGATTGAGCGGGAAATTTTTTTATGAAGCAATCAAAGCTATATGTAGTCGTATGAAACAATGCTCTAAATCATTATTGATTGGAGAAATGCAAATTGAAATAACTTTGAGATATCATCTCACACCTATCAGATTGGTTAAAATAATAAAAAGTGAAAATGTTAAATGTTGGAGAGGATATGGAAAAATTGGGACACTAATACACTGAGGGTGGAACTGTGAACTGATGAAAACATTTTGGAGATCAATCTGTAATTATGCCCAGAGTTATAAAACTGTGTACCCAGCAATACCATTATTAGGCCAATTTCCCAAGGTGATTAGGGAAAAAAGGAAAAGAACCTACATGTTCTAAAATATTTATAGCAGCTCTCTTTGTGTTGGGGATGCCCTCAGTTGGGGAATGGCTAACCAAGTTGTGGTATATAGTTGTGATGGAATACTACTGTACTGTAAGAAATGATGAGCAGGTTTATTTTAGAAAAACATGGAAAGACTTGCATGAAATAATGAAGAACGAAATGAGCAGAATCAAGAGAACACTGTATACAGTAACAGCAATATTGTTTGAAGAATAACTGTCAACAACTAGTTATTCTGAGTATTATAAATATTTAAATTAACTACAAAAAACAAATTAACTCAAATGGCAAGAGGCCCAAAAAGCCAATGAGGAGAAGAATGCCTTAAAAAGTCGAATTTGCCAGATGGAAAAAGAGTCTCAAAAGCTTTCTGAAGAGAACAATTCCTTCAGAATTAGATTGGAGCAAATGGAAGCTAATGACTTTATG
>CM053590.1:105940809-105987022 GCA_028646515.1 Pseudochirops corinnae
TAGTTTCCAATTAGTTTTTTGCCTATCTTTCCATGGCCCTTTATTGCATATAATTTTTATTGCATCATGATCTGAGAAGGATGACATTTTCTTTACCCAACCAAAAAATCAAGTTGTCTCCACAAGTCCATCAGACCCATATAGAGATGGCAGAAGCTGAAGAGACAGCTGGCCATGTGTTCCCATCTCAGGAGGAAAAAACAACTGGCAAAGGTTGCTCTAAAAAGGCCCCTGTCTTTTCCACTCTTCCTTCCTACTGTATACATCTCCATCATTCAAAGAGCTTTTGTGACACAGTTTGATATATGAACTTTGTATCCATTTTTATCAAAAAAGATCTCAGGTTTTCTAAACCCTGCTTTATGAACAGTGTTGAAAGGTCCTCTGACGGGCAAGAGGTCTGCTTTTGAAATTGAACAAATTGTCGGTTTATAGTTCCCGGAGGTACAGGGTGCAGTAAATCTTACGCATTTAACCCATCTGTCCTTTTCCAGCCATGCTACCAACTTCTGAAGGAGGAGGAGGAAGAGAAGAAGAAGGAGGAGGAGAAGTAGAAGGAGGAAGAGGAGGAGGGGGAGGAGGAGGGAGAGGAGAAGGAGAAATGCCTGACATTTCCTGATGTCGACTGGAATCTAGGCTCTAGGGAGCCTCACTAAAAAGTTTAAAGTAATATTTATGGATGATCACCGTGAATCAGGGTCCTAAAAGGTACAGAGAGAGGGGCTGGTGTTCATTAGTGTTTGGAAACTGTGCACTGAGGATTTCCCTGTGGAGGGACAAAAGAAGTGGAAGGAAAGTGAACCGGTTTTAGAGTTAAGCCAGATACTTTCTTTCTTAAAATATATGTCTGTGCATGCACGCGCGCACACACACACACACACACACACACACACACACACACACACACGAAATCTTTGTAAAATCTTATTCCAGTCTGGAAAGCACAAAAGGAGCACAGAGACTTAAGGTGGGGGCAGAGGAGAGTGGGAAAGGAGCTGAGTATTTCAATTCTTGAAGACAAGGGAGATTATATTGTCTCAAATTATGCTGATTATCATTGACCAAAGGCATTTACCTGTTGATTCCAAGAAGGTGAGCTTTTATCTGTGGGCTCTGTGTTTTGTGTTTTTTATAAATTAAGTATACCAAAAGCTAAATCTTAACTAAAGTCAAAGTCATATTGAAACAGCAGTATCTAGCTAAATTTTGTGACTTTAAAAACAATGATAGCCACCTGGTGACCATGCTCATCAGTGGTTATTAACACACAATAACAGGACTATACCCTGATAACTCATTTGCTGTGAGGTTACCACAGGCAAAGGCACACATCTGAACCATAATTCACCTCCACACCAAGATGGGCCACAAATCATATTACCACCCCATTCAGAAGCCACTGTATATGGAGAGTAGGCTTGGAGTAGCAAGATTCAATAAATATATTTGCTTTTCCACTGTCCTGGTACAGTGAATGTTCATTACCTAACCTTGTTCTAAGGCATAACATAGGTGGATTTATTTCATGTTTTGTCATGGACTAATGTGCTTCAAGGGAAGATAGATAAAATCATAAAATTCAGTAAAGAATATAATTGTTTGGGCTGGCTACAGAAATAATTCTAATGAGTTTTTAATTTATTCCTAGTTAATATTTTTAAGGCCAACTGTGGATGAAGACAAAGATGAATATCACCCAGTGAGTCAACGATGCAGGTAAAAATCTTTCAGTAGTTGTATGAATTAACTGTAACCTATGGATTACACATATAGAATTGTATGCATAATGAGAAAACAAGACTCATTGGAAAAGAACCTGTTGTTGGGAAAGAGTGAAAAGAAAAGGAAAAGTGGATGGCAGAAGACAAGATGGATAGATAGTATCATGGAAACAATGAACATGAACTTGAACAGATTGTGAGAGATAGTGAAGGATAGAAGATCCTGGTGTGCTAGGGTCCATGGGGTCATGAAGAGTCACATATGACTGAATGACTGAACAACAGCAAAATAGCATTTATTTACTGCCACAGACAGCCCAGACTCATAAATATCTCCTCTATTTGTGCTATGGATACTGCTCTCTTACTGCCAAGTCATTGAGTCACAGGTCTTTGTATATGGAGTGCACAACAAATTGAGTCATGGCCAACCTAACCACTTCACCTTTCTTCATCACTGATACCAATCATTGGGGCCATTCGATTTATGTATCAGTCTGCACTGAACATTACAATGGCTAAAATGGGTACTGTGCTACACTCCATTGCCATGGAAAAAGTATAAAGTTGTGGGTAAGTGAATGTAAGTAATTCAACACCAGTTAAGATTACAACAAGCTATATAAGTATGGCTCAACTTGCTAAAGAAAGTCAGTTATCCTTGGGTGATTATTAAAAATGAAGGATAATTGTAGATTATCTCTAAAGTCCATTCCAACTCAAATTCTGCTAGCCTATAAGCTCCATTAGTGGAAGGAATTCACTCCTAGTGCCCAAGTGTCCTGTACTTTTCTCAATATCTCAAGAATCCACAATTTAATTTTAGTGGATACTCCCCCCAACCAATGCAGATACAACTCTTCCATACCTTAGTAAACAATTTATTGGGTTCATGTGGCCAAAAACTAGCAACAACTGGTCCTATGATAAGGTCCTATGTACTTTGAATGTAATATCTAAAGCAAATTCCAATGTAGTTTACAATCCTTTTCCCCATGTTGCTTATTTAGTCTGTTTCTCTACATTGCTGTAGGAGTATTAATGCCAAAATGTTAATGCCAAAATGTGCTGCCTCTAATCAAAATTTTATTTTTTCTGATTTTCTTCTTCTGTATACATATTCAGGTATAGGTGAAAAGAGAAATATAAGATTCCTGGAACATACCATGCAAATCTTAACTTAAAAATATATCCATAATTTCTTAGGGCTTGACTGGCAAAATGCACATTATGTTCTAGAAATGCCTTCTAAATTGAGGGTCAGTTATGGAACATAAGAAGATATGAAACTGACTTTCTTAGAGAAAGTCAATAAGAGAGCCAATACCCAATCATCATCCACAAAGCACAGTGCTTTGTATATGTTAATCATTTAATGAATGTTTTTACATTCATTCATCATTTAAAGGTGAGAAAATCAATGGTCTATGCATATAGGACCTTCTATAGTGAAGGTGGAGAGTGGTTCATTAAGTTAAAGTTTTGAAACAATCTAAATTTTCATTCTGATATCTGTTCAGACTCAACAGCTACAAATACAGATTCAGGAAGACTGTTTTGTACAGAGAAGACAAAGGAAGAATGATCTGTCTTCTTCTCTTAAACAACCAGCTACTTCATCTGGAGCACCATCCTCTCCTGTGGGGTTGATAGAGTCAGCAGTGAAGAGGTTAAGTTGGAATTTCATGGCCATTAAGATAGCAGCTTTTTAAAGAACTGAACAGCCTAATCCATATCATAGACTGATGGCCTGTGATGTTTCATTAATAATAAAAAGTGGGGGTGGGGGAAGAAAACCACAAGAAAGCAAGACTCCAGCTGTCCAACAAAAAAAAGAAAGAAAGAAAAAAGAAAACACCCACAATAAACCAGATGTGGCCCTTTATAATATGGTGTTATCCCCCAAGCCTTGGAAAGGTCCTGAGTAAAGAAGATAAAGTGAGGAAGGTGTGGGGTGTTTTGTGATATGCAGGGGAAATGACTGCTGTTAGAACTACTCATACAATGAAGAAAGGAAGACATTTCTCAAGAAGATATACAGAGCACAATCAATTCTTAATCATCAATCCTATGATCCTATTGGCCCTGTAAGAGTAGCAATGTCAGAAAGGGGCACATAACACAAAAAAATTGATGGTCTTTGGTGTTGGGCTGTATTTTGCTTTATTAATTTTACTGGCAGAGGACTGGGTTTCCTAATTATACTCTTAGGATGACATTAAAATTAGTTTTCAATTCCTTAGTGACCCAACAAGTAATGACAAGGAGAGGCAACCTAGAAACATTCTGCATCAGGAGGAAAAGACAGACGAGAGTGCAGCATAGTAGAAGGACTGCTAGATCAGGGTTCTGGCTGTATCATCAGGTAGATGGGGCTACAGTTAAATGTTTAGTTTCTCTATTTCCCTATCTATAAAACAGGCACAAAAATGCTTTCCCTATATCATTGAGGATTAAATAAAGGAATATACGTGTGTGTGTGTGTATGCTTTGTAGGTACATGCATTATGATAGGGGTGCGTGTGTGCGTGTGCAACAGCAGTAAGCAGTTGGTAGAGGCAGAGAGGCTAAAGCTCTGTCTCTGACTCAGCACAGGTGGGTGGCTATAGATGCAATCATTTCACTTCTCTTTACTCCAAGCAACTGAACTGCTCTTTACAGAAGGGTTACTAATCTCCATTCTGAGGTTAAGTGACTTGCCCAAGGTTACACAGCTACTAAGTTTCTGAGGCTGGATTTAAATTCAGGTCTTACCGACTCCATGCCCAGCACTCTATCCAGTGAGCCCCCTAACAGAGGTTCTCCACTAGCCAGCACCACATCATTCATATGTGAAACCACTGGTTACAGCAAATGAAGAAATTCTGAATGCAGTGGATGTTCACTTACTTTGGTATACTATTCAGGCATGTCTACACAGATGGCGAGGTTGACACATACAATGCCAGAGCTAGCTCAACATTTGGGAGGAAAAAAGAAAGTGTAGGATAAGAAAAGGTATTAGGCTGCTTATCAAACTGAAGGTCTACAGAGCCACTGTACTGATTTCACTGTTGTATGCTTGTGAAACCTAGATCGTCTACCAATGACATGCCAGAAAACTGAACCACTTCCATTTGAATGGTCTTAGGAAGATTCTGATGATCACCTGGCAAGACAGGATACCAGAAACTGAGGTCCTATCTTGAGCTCAACAACCAAACATTCAAACTCTACTGCCAAGAGTGCAACTTTGATAGGCTGACCACATAGTCCAAATGACAAACTTACATTTACCCAAAAGACTATTTTACAGAGAAGTTCACACAAGTTAAGCTCACACAAAGATCAGAAGAAGCAGTACAAGGACACTCTCAAGGTCTGTCTGAAGAACTTTAGTATTGATAGTGAGACATGGAAGACATTGGCACATCATCTAGCAGGGTCTACCCACATCAAAAAAAAAGATGTTGTGCTCTATAAGCCAAGCAGAAACCAGTAGCACAAAGGAAATGTGAGATACAAAAAATCTAGAGACATCTCTGTACCAAAAGTTCGAAGGTACTATTTGTGCCCAACCTATAAGAGAGCCTTCCAAGGTCATATTGGACTGATCTGCTGAAGTCACACACATTGTACCCTGACCCCAACATGGTGATGTCATTGGTCTCTTCCTGTATGAAGGAGGAACAACAACTTTCTAAAGATAGATTGCCACTATCAGACAGGCATTTTCAAACATATAAAACGCTATATAAATGTAAGGTCTTATTACTAATACTGAAACATTCAAAGAACTAAGTAGAAATACAAGTAATAAGATAAGTAATTGATAACATTTGAACTAAAGCAGCAGTAATTGATAATGACAGAGCAGTGTGTGGAAGGAAAAGGGCTAAATCTGTAAAGTGAGCTCATCTAGCCAAAACGAATAGACCACAGAGTATTTCAACCGACTACAAAAAATCAGTTTTGCCATAGAGCAATCGGTGTGAAATGAGGGTCCCCTAGATGAGAGAGCAAGAATGCCCACAATTAATATTTATTTGGGAAAACATAGCTATTTCAAATAGTTACACAACCTTTCACTTTGCTTTGGCTGTGTAGAGTAGGTGGAATCGGCAACAAATCTTAAGTGAAATGAATCTCAAAAGCCTTGGAAATTATAGCTGATATGAGATAGCAGTTGTAGGAGCCCATCAAGAAAGTTCGGTTTTTCAAAAGTGAGCACCAAAAGGGGTAAAGTTTAGTAGTCTCTTTAAGTGGACTCCTCTGAACCTGTGAGCTTGTTGCATATAATGAAAGAGGTCTTTAAACCTCCACAGAGCTCCGTTATATCTGGCTTCTCTGGAATGGCCCCTGGAAACTGAGGATACATTTAACTGGTTCCCATGTTCCCAAGCTTGGTTCTCCTGAATCTTCAAGTCATAGCAAAGAAATCTAGGTAGTATTCCAAATATAAAATTTGGGAAATTTCACAAATCATGGAGAACTCAAAGTGACATTCTAGGATAGGGGGAGAAGGAGGTAGAATATGGGAATTTTTATGTGTAGTTATTAAGGGAATTGGGGAGGAAAATAAATTTTACTTAACTCTGGAGTGTGAAGTTTACCTCTCTTGCCAAATGGGTACAATACCAGGGGCAGAATCTTGGATGACTATTTCATATACATGTGAACTTTAAACATGAAAAACAGCTCATAGTCCTACCCCTAAACTATAAAAGATTATTCCCAAAAGAGTATTTTTCTCTACCATGTTTAGCGTAGTTTGAAAAGGCTTTTACATTTATGTAAAAGACAGACACATTCCCCTAGCCTCATATACACACACCCTTTTGCTCTATAATCTGGCAGGTATGTCTGTCCACACACAGGTGTTCAAGGGTGTCTGGTGAGGTATGCTGTAGGGTGGGCTCTCCTCATCTCCATAGATTAAACATATGTAGTTCATCCCCGAGCATGGATTAGATCTGGGATATAGTTTACTGCTTAGGGGATGAAGGAGGTAGGGATGTGTGTGTGTGTGTGTGTGTGTGTGTGTGTGTGTGTGTGTGTGTGTGTGTGGTATATGTGTGTGTGTGAGAGAGAGAGAGAAGGAGGGAAAGAGGAGGAAGGAACGGAGGGAGAGAGAGACAGAGAGACAGAAAGAGAGAGAGAGATGCTAGGAGGCAAGCAAGCTCTGCAATTCAGAAAACAATCAAGGCATCGCAACAGATTTCTCTTCTCTAACTGGAACAACTGGGGACTCAGCTCAGTTAGTGGGTATGGGGTGGGTGGAGGAGTCATACAAAGTGGACAAGAGAATGGATATGTTACAACACTTTGTGACTTTGCTGGTATAAAGTGATCTATTCTATTCATGACAGACACTTGTATTCGTTTAAGGCCATCTCTTACCTAATTTGGGATTATTAAGAGGACCCAGACTCACCCTTAATTTCTTCTGGGATTTTACCAATGTCCCCTAAATCTTTTTTCTCAAAAAAGTTCCAATGGTTTTTCTGGCACCATCACCATGAAAATGTGATACCAAAAAACCAATAAAAGTATCCATTAAACTTTATTTTATTTTCAACTGCCAAGACAGCATCTCTTCCTTTGGGACAACATTAAAATTCAAGGGGAAAAGCCTGGAAGGCTGGGAAGGAAGGTATTTTTAGTGGAATCATTTTTCTGTGGGTGTAAACCTTATTATGGTGGGGGGGGGGGGCAGAGAGAATAGATTTAGAGAAGAGGCCAAAAAGAGCTCCTATTTTAGCAAAGTTAATTAATTTAAAACTAAATTCCGATCATTATCTTGACCTTGACCGTGATCTTTAGCACCTAACAGCATTGTTTTCATTTGCAAATCTTACATGGTTATCATTATTATCCAACAGCTGAATATAAAAGAATATCAGAGTTCTGCTTGCTATTTAAATAAAGCAGAGAAATCTCACTTTCTGCAAACCCAGAACAGCAGCTACTGGCTGCTTGAGTAATGCTGATCTTTCTGCACAATATTAATTTAAGATGCTGTGAAGTGAGAGGTGTGGGGGTGGGGGCTGTCTAAAATTTGTTCAAAGTCTTTGCTGACTAAATCCACATGGAATTTAATTTAAAGAAACTGACACTCACATGAATAATGCCAACATTATTAGCTTTTGAATGCTTCATAGCCATTGCCTGCACTTTAACAATTCCTTACTTTATGCTTTTAAAATGATGAGCTAAAAGCATCTCGAAATGCATTTAAGCCCCAGTTTTAGGGGAGTGTGATCTTTTTTTTCTTTCTTCACTGAAATAAGGAGTAACATCTGTTTTTAAAATGTACCATTCAGGAATGGTAAGGATGGACAGCAACTTATCAAAATTTGACAATTCCAAACAGTGCTTGTTTTTGAAACAAACATTCAGTTCAAATTTCGTGGTTTGGTTTGTATTGTATGATTAAGGGTATTAAAATGAGAGAAATAGTGAAAGAACTTGTACAAGGAAAAAAGAGGAAAAACACACAAAGAAATAGAGAAAGGTAATGAAATGTGATCAATATTTTTAACACAAATTTACAAAGTTATATAAATTCTAACAAGCTTTACTGAAGAAGGGGAAAAAAAAAGCAAGCTGGTGTCTAAGTTCAATACCCAGAGTGGTGCTGTCTAGACTAGTCCAAGACTCTTAGAAGGTTATAGTAAAAAGAAAGCAAATGAAGCTAAGAGTAAGCATGGCACTTGCATAATTTTTTTTAATTTCAAAAGAATAAACATTACTTGATACTTATTTGTAAGGAAAAATGGAAGGGGAGACTAAAGGTTTCAGAAAAGGGGAAAAAGATGGAGGGAATGAAAGAAGCACTCTAATTTTATTTGGAGTTTTTCCAACAATAAAATCTAATCCATCATTCTCTCTGTGTGACGGCTCTTAATGAAAATTTAGAGACTGTGACTGAAATTTAGAATTCATAGGGGATACTATTAGGAAGATGTCTAGCAGCTATGCAAAACCTGTTATATCAAAACCTGCCAAAGGAAAAAAAAAGTTGAGTGTGGAATGGACAGATTTTAATTTGGCTTCTGGACTGCCCCCCTACCTCTGCCCCCCAAGAACAGGAAACTTCCCTCTCAGGATGAAGACTTTGTAATGTTTACATTCCTCCTGACACCATTTCTTAGGGTTTGGGTGGCATTCTTTTGGCTTATGCAGCCCTCAGTCACTGGTCCAACAGTCACTATGTGGAAAAGAAATCAATATAATTCAGTGGAATAAAACAACAAAATTTTGGTTAAACCAACCCCTCATCAGCTATTCAAGTGAAACTTCAGAGAGGGAAAAGCACATCTATATATGTGCTTCCTACAGTAAATCTAGCTATGAGGGATAAAACCTGTGACCTCAGGATTTAGAGGACCATAGTTGCTTTTCAGACTGGGGGGGGAGGTGGAGAGGGGTTGTATTTCAGTTAAATGATGATGGAGGGAACATCTACCATTGCTCCACAAAGAATATTTCAGATTAATATTTAACTCATGGCATAAATGACATAAACTGGGTATCTTGCCACACAGGAGAGTAGGGGGGATGGGGATGAGAGGTGGGATGATGGAGGGGAGGGCAGGGGGGGAGGGTTGATGGAAGTACACACTTCTGCAAAGGGACAGGGACAGGGACAGGATAGAGAATAGAACAAGGGGTGGGGAGGGATAGGAAAGAGGGACATATAATCAGTCTCTCACAATATACCCACTGTGGAGAGGTTCTGCACAATTATACATGTACAGCCTGTATTTAATTGCTTGTCCTTCCAGTGGGGGTGGGTGATGAGCGAGGAAGGGAAAGAATCTAGAATTTAAAGTTCTATAATCAAATGTTAAAAATATGTATGTATTTATATAAAAATATGTATGTATGTATATATACAATTATTATTATTATTATTATTATTAACTACATCCAACTGGGAATTAAGATACATAGGGCACTGTGATAGGGAGATCCATCCTGCCCTACTGGAAAGTCATAGAGGAGAAGGGGAGGACATAGGAGAGAGCAGATTGGGGGAGGGGTTATACAGTGGGATGGCTATTTTGAGGGGAGGTAGGGGAAAGATGGGGAGAAAATTTGTAACTCAAAATCTCATGGAGATGAATGGTGTAAACAAGAAAATTAATAAATTAATAAAAAAATTAAAATAAAATAAAATAAATTTTAAAAAAATTTTTAAGTCATGGGTTCAATGATGCTAGTCAGGCATCCATAGCCAAATTCCCAACTCTCTCTTCTTCATTGGCAGGTTCTGATGATAAATCATCCAAAAATGCTGCCAAGACATCAAAAACTCTTGGAACTGCTAGGTAGCAGAGTGAATAGAGTGCTGGATCTAGAGTGAGAGAGACCTGAACCCAAACCACCATCACCACACCTCTAGATGTGAACCTGGGCAAATCATTTAACCTCTGGAGATGAAAATAGCTACCTCTCAGGGTGGCTGTGAGGATCCAGTGAGATAATATTTATAAAGTACTTTGCAAACCTTAAAACACTACATAAATGCGAGTTATTTTTATTATCTCCAGAAAGTTGAGCACTTTTGCTTCAGCTACAGGAGTCTTAGACAAGTCTTAGTGTAATTTGCATTCTAAACCTCTGAGTGGTAGAAACGTCAGTCTTCTTAGTTTTCACTTTGACAAAGATCCCTATGGGGGCACCTAGGTGGTGCAGTGAATATAGCACCTGAGTTCGAATCTGGCCTCAGACCCTTAACACTATCCATGTGACCTTGGGCAAGTCACTTAACCCCAATTGGCTTGCCTTCTCCCCTCTGAAAAAAAAAGATCCCTATGAAATGGAGACCCTTATGAAAATGTGATCATTTACCATAAACAAACTAAAAAGTATGCTATTTTATATAAAAGCGGTGTGATATAATAGAAACCACATTAAATTTTGAGTAAGGAGAGCTCTGACACTGCCTAGCCAGAGTGAGCCATGAGCTCCTGGAGCCTTCATTTCCACTTCTGTAAAATAGTGATGATAATACCTAGCCCACAGGGTTATTTGTTGTGAGGGTAAAATGAGATAAGACAGTGCATGTAAAGTGTTTTGTAAACCTTATAGAACTATATAAACATCAGGTATAAGGACTCTTCTAGCAGTATTCGTGTAGCATTTTTGCAAACACTTTCCTCACAATAACCTTACTAGCCACAAGGGTTGTTATCCCCATTTTAGAGATAAGGCCAATAAGAGAAAGTAGCATGACGTAGTACAAGGTGGTAGGGGAGCCAGCAAGGGGAGGACCAGAGGAAGGAAAAAGGGGAAAGCATTCTAAAAACAAGACTACTAGTTATAGTAGTTACAGTCCAGATCTGCCACTACTTATCTGTATGTCTTTGGGCAAGCAATTTCACTGCTGTGAAACTCAGTTGCCCCATCTGCAAAATGAAAAAGTAAGCTAGATGATTACTAAGGTCTCTTTTGCAAGATGGTGGCTCACAGGACTCCAAGTGACATGCTCATAGCAAAATAGCAAACAAATGTCAGAGCCAGGATTCAAAACCAGAGGTTCCATGTCCAGTAAACTTTCCATTTTACCAGAGTGTCAGACTATGTATGCTACTTACTGCCTGGCCTGGGTGACCTTGGTCACTTCACCACTCTGTGGCTCAGTTTCCTAATTTGTAAAATGAGCAGGTCCTTTTGGTTCCAATGCTCATACCTCATTTTCAAGTATATAACTGCTTATTTGTCAGACATTTGAAATATAAATTTAGATACTCATATTATCTTGTTGTACCCTGATTAGAAATGTATTTAGAAAAAACTTTATTTACTTAACTTTAATTAAACTTAGTTTGTTTAATGTTACAGTTTATTCTGCTGAGGAACTTGATAACAGACTGATAGTCAGACATAAAGGCAATTTTTTTACTTTATCCCTTTTCCTTAGCAATAAGCAAGCAAACTTTTCCTAATGTGCCTCAAAAGTTATGGAGCAAATGGGAAATTTAGTGTAAGGCTAGTGCCTGATCAGAAAACATTAAATATGACTTAGGTAAGGATTGTTAAATGGTCAGTTAGTTACATAGTAGGAAATAGTCAAAGGGACTTAGAAGTCAGCCTACTTCATGGATAGACAAGGGCCTAAAAAGCTAAGTGGGAATAGATGGTAATGATGTTTGGTCACTTATAGCTAGAATTGAACTTAAAACAGTGACTAAGAAGAGGGGAAATGTTGTATTCAATTGTCATTTCCATGTGCTTTTCATTTCTTAATTTTTTAACCAAAGAAGAGACTATTTTCCTGAATATTTTATTTTTCTAGTGTGAAGAGAAGAATCTCAGTTATTAAAGACATTATACAATGATTAATTATTTAAGGACCAGGTTGACAGCATGAGTCAGTTCAATATAAAATTATTACCAGTTCTTAAAATGAGACAAAATGCAGCCCTACCACCAATTTTAAATCTCTGTCTAAAGCCATCTTGGGAAGGGCTTTAATAATCAAGGTTCCACTAATGCAAAAGGAGGGAAAATAGTTCATGCTTAAACCAGACTATATAGTGATAGCAGATGTTACTATTAAACATAAAGAATTGGCAGATATCAAATTCAAACTATTAGTACTACTGGTTTCAAAGTTATACCACCAAGTTTGTAATCTACACAGTGGGCTTAAGTAGTCCTTTAATTTTCTGCCTATGGATAACAGGCAATTTGGACTAGTGCCCGCTATAATATACCCATCTAATTCTCCACAGATGAGCTTCTAAGGCCAGTTTAAATACTTTGAATTGTGAATATCTTATATTATTAAATTATATATCTTTGCTGGACACACATAACTTAAAATTAGCTGTCTGAAACTGAGAGAATACTATGTATTTTCAGAAAAGGTATGTTTTTTCACATTTGTGGAAAGTGAGATGGTAAATAGGAATGACTGGTTAGACTTACAGTTTTAAAAAATAAAATAATGAAGTTACTGAGTTATTTCAAAATTCCTTTGTTCAGATGATATCTTTTTTAAATCTCCATAAATACAAACCAAAACATTTAAAGTGAATTTAATGAACCACTGTGTTGAGAATTTGATTATCAATGCAAAGGCCAGTTCCAAAACAGAAAATGAATCAGGGATGCCAAACAGTTCATCTTTTCAATGATAAACTTTGTTTTGACACATTATACAAATTCCAACAGTCACAATTCATTGTAGAAGTACTTTCAATGGTTAAGCCCCCAAATAGGTAAGCAAAATATTGCAAAAGAGTGATTGTGACTGATAGTACCTGCAATATTTCTATTTAGTTGTACATCATTTGTCAATAAAAAGGAAGGGTGTTTGCTTTCCCTTTCAATAAACAAGTACCCTTGTTGTCCATTATTTGGGAAGTGAGTTGTTGCTGACAAAAGCCATCTTCATCTACATTGTATATACTGTTCTTTTCATTCAGTTTCCTTTACTCTGCATCAATCAGTAAGTATTTACTAAGCATCTATTATATGTCAGGTACTGTCTTCCTATATTTCACTGAATCTTTCATATTCATCATTCCTTAAGATATAACAATATTGTATAATATTTATATGCCACGAATTTTCTAGCCCCCAGCATTTTGGTGGCACAGTGGTTAACCATCAGGTTCAGGAAGATCTGAATTCAAATAGCACCTACCTCCCAGATGTGTTGTGAGGAACAAATGAGAATATATTTTTAAAGTACTTAGCATAGTGCCTGGAACATAATAGGTACTTAATAAATGCTTGCTTGCTTCTTTCCTTCTTTCCTTCCTTGGGCATGCAGCTTGTTTCCAACTTTTTGCAGTTAAAAATAGTGTTATAAATATTTTTCTATGGAAAAATCTTTTCCTGCTATTAACATGCTCCTTGAGACATAAAACCCAAATGGGATCATGGGATCAAATAGTATGAATAACAAAAACAAAGAGGTATGAACATTTTCCAACTTTTCTTGCATAATTCCAAATTGTTTTCCAAAACTATTGACACAAATCATAGCTCCACCAGTGTAAATCAGAGGAGTTATTCTCCCACAGCTCTATCAACAATGATTTTTTTTCTTTTATTGTCTTTGCCAATTTAGCGAGTGGGAAATGATAATCAAAATTGTTTTAATTTCTGATTATTAACAACGTCAGTCACTTTTTCAGATGCTGTTGACATTTTGCATTCTTTTTGAATGTATACACACTTATAGACAACAAGAAATCCAGTAGGTCTCAAAGACACAGAATTGCAATAGTTCAAAATAAATGTGCGAGGCATGAATTTAGACACATCTCTGCTCCAAATGTTCACGTGGGCTACTTGTGCCCAGCTTGTGGTAGGGCCTTTCAAGCTCCTATCGGTCTGATCAGCCACAGTCAGATACACTGTACCTACCCTGATCCTGACATAGTAGAGTCATTCTGGTCCTTTTTGAGAACAAAGGACAACAACCACTGTTACATCTTCATTCACCATGTTGTCACTATTCCCATGAAAACAATCCCACTTAACTCAATGACAGAGAAGTCCTATCCTACTGACTACTACAACAAATAGTTGGGGTATCAGAGTAAGAAATAATGACTGCACAGCAGGGAGAATAGAGTGAGAAGATAGGATGTAAGACCAGAAGGACTGGAGCTAGAGATGGAGCTCTAGGTAATTATGGGACTGTCAAGAGAACAGCAACACTGACCATCCTTTCCCCTAGGTTGGGAACAGAGAACTAGTCTGGATATGAAAACAGAGAGCTTGGAGTTTTCAGGGAGGAGTAGGACCCCTGGTGTGAGGGCTCACTAAGCTTTTTTCAGGACTGCTCATCTACCTTTGATGTCTACCTTTCACTCAACTCTCACCTGTGGCTCCAAGAAGCTGAAGTATGGGCACACCCTGGTAAAACCATCTAGGCATACGGGCTAAACCAGGTTGAGGGTAACTGACAGACCTCAGATCTGTCAGTGGGTTAGTGGATGTCTACCCCAAGCAAGTGAAGCTTTTCCCCAACAGAATGGGTGCATGAGAACAATCCGTTCCAATGGCCATGAAGACGGCTGAAGCAGGCAATGTGGAGTGCTTCGAGCTTGCTCAGACATCAAAGATGCCAAGGTCATCCACTGCATCCCAGGCCATCACCAATTATCTTAACTTTTCTCTTGCTATTAGAGTTTGATGACTCTGAAGGAAAGAGTGAAGCTGACAACTTTGTGCGTTTCTTCCTCACCTCCCCCACAAGTCAAGACATCACCCTGTGAGGTCATCCGTACACTTTGAAAAAACAAAGGACAAACGACAAGCCCATTATGATATTTATTTCTTCATATTTTCATTTCCCAGCATGTTTCCCCTTACTTGTGCTATAAATGTTTCTTTTTTGCAGATATATGCCTGGCTTTCCCATAGCAGAGGTAAGTTATCACACTTTTAAGTATTATAGCACAGAATACATTCCTTTTTTATTGTGGCCTTCCAATGCTATATACAATAGAACCAATTTAAAGTAATAGTACATGTATAAATATACAAACATGTACATATAGTAAATATACCCTCTGAACACTCACAACTCCTCTCAAAATTTTTTCCTCTAAACAAGACCATATAAAGATTACATCAGTCACCAATTAAAATGATCAAACCTGGTTAAATGGATAAAAGAAAACAACTTGAATGTACTATTCTTAGAGGAAACAAACTAACCATTCTGTAAAATGAAGATAATGCCACCAATAGTGCTAAGTTTGTTGTGTTGCTGTGAGGATGAAATATTTTAAATGTTGCAGGGGAGTATACAAAGATAAGTAAACTGGGGCCCCAAGCCTCAAGGGATTTATACTCTGGCAAGGCGATTAGAAAGCAAAAACCAAAACCATTGATCCAGTAATCCAAAGCAAAAGGACTTTATTGAGATATTTTAGGAAAGGCCACGTGACTAACTGGAGACAACCAAGATTGGAAACATGGTGAGAGAGGCAGGGAAAGTAAGGGAAGAACATCAGCTCTCATGGTTCCAATTACCATCTCTATCCATGACACTTCTCAGATCCACGTCTCCAGTCGTCTCCAGTTCTTCTTTCCTCTCCTTTCCTCTCCTCTCCTCTCCTCTCCTCTCTCTCTTTCTCTCTCTCTCTTTCCAATTCCACATTAGCAACTGCCTACCAGACATCATTTCCCTCTGAATATATGATAAATATATCAAACTCAAAAAGCCAAAAAAAAAAAAAAAAACTCATAATCTTTTCCTGAAAACCCATTCCTCTTCCAAACCTCTCCATTTCTGTTAAGGGAATCACCACCTTGCCTTTTTTTCCCCATTCTAATTCATATTCCAGACAATAGTCAAAGTGATATTCCCAAAGCACAGGTCTATCCATTCCCATATTCAAGATGCTCCTCTAGCCCTCTACTATATCAAGGATCAAATACAAACTCCTCTCTCTGCCATTTAAAACTCATGACAAACTGATTCCAAACTACCTTTCCATCTAACTTAGCACACATTACTCCCCTGGATACACAACAAAATCAGGCTTTCTGGCCTACTTGCTGTCCCATGTACATGACATTCAATCTCCTATCTCTAGCCCTAGAATATTCTCCTTCCTCATCTCCAACTCTTAAAAACCCTGGCTCAAGCATCACCTCCTATACAAGGCCTTTCCTGATCACTGCAGTTCAGAAGCTTCTTAGTATAGTCCAGAAAAAAAAAAGGGGGAAGAAGAAGGAATGGCAAGCAGGAGAAGGGAACATATCTATAGCAAAGAAAGTCATTTTCAATAAAGACTACAAATTTTTTTTCTAGACTTCTATATTCACAGTGGTTTCCCTATGATCAATAAATCACTCAATATGCATTTATTAAGCACCTATTATGCATCACGGCCTTCCCTGTGATATGTTCAAAGAACAAACATACAAAAGTGGACAATCCCTTTCCATGTGAGCTGGTCTTGTGTCGTGTTAATGTTTATATGACTATTTGGTTTATTGACAAAATTAATAATTCATAGTTTATAAAACCAGACATTAATTTAAAACTGTTTCATTACTATCAATGGACATTTTCCTAATTGATTCTAACAAAGTTTTGGGGTAGAGGACATGGGGAGAGTGGGAATGGGTGGTAAAGGTATCTTTTGCCCCCACTGAAATAATCTGTTGACTTTAAAAGTTTGAGAGTCATAGATGTGTATATCATCAGACAGAATTATAGCAGTAACTTACTAGTGACAAAATGTTCAAAAATATTTTCTATTACATTATTTAGCTCCTTTCCTACAAAGATCTGCCATCCATAGATCTTTTAAGCCAGCAGTTCTCAACCTAAGGGTTATGTTCAATTTGTAACAATGAAAACACACCCTGCATATTAG
Source organism: Pseudochirops corinnae (assembly GCA_028646515.1). Classification (NCBI taxonomy): domain Eukaryota; kingdom Metazoa; phylum Chordata; class Mammalia; order Diprotodontia; family Pseudocheiridae; genus Pseudochirops; species Pseudochirops corinnae. The sequence continues at coordinate 105,957,872 of CM053590.1, forward strand.
ATAGATTCATAACAGTAGCAAAATTACAGTTATGAAGGAGCAACAAAAATAATTTTATGGTTGGGGGGTCACCACAACATGAGGAACTGTATTAAAGGGTCGCGGCATTAGGAAGATTGAGAACCACTGTTTTAAGCCATCCAATGACGTTTTAGATAAATATTTCTAAATAACGAATAAAGGAGAGTGAATAGGATCATGGTGAATAATAAGAAAGCAATTTGTTGACCAAAGAAGAAACAAAAAGTAAAATTTTGCTTCTTAAAGTCACTGATGATGTTGCAAAAAGCAGGGGAAGGTCAGATGTTCTGATTCTTCTCTCCCAGGGTAACCCATTGGTCCACAGTTCCAGACTGCACTGTATAAATAAAGGCAAGCAAACATCCTCCAAAAGGAAATTATTTAGTGATTCTCTGTGTGTACTGGCTAAAATGGAAATATTGATTATTAGATAAGCTCTTTCACTTATATATACTAGTTTTTCTTCTCTTAAGACTACTTTGGGGCCCTAGGTTCCTCCCTTTCACTAGAAGGATCCTTTACCTAATTGTACAATAACATCACAATTCTAAGCTATTACAGCATAAAATGTCACAGAGATAATAAATATTGGAATTTTTGTATTCCTGTAGCAAAACAGATTAAGCAGTAGAGAAGATAATGCAGCTTGTATGAAAGAAAGATGGTCAAATAGAAGTCAAAGTAGGGATAAAGATCAGGAATGAAGAGTGTACCGGTCAGTATTGATTTGTATAGGTTAGACAGTATATATGTGAAACAGGAAAACAATAAGGGGGTGTATGTGTGTGTCTGTGTGTGTGTCTGTGTGTCTGTGTGTAACTGTAATAATATTATCATTCCTAAAAAATATTGATTTAATGGTTAAATAACTTTAATATTAGCAATGCTGTATCTTTTACTTCCATTAAAAATTCACAGTATAACTTGAATTGCAAAAATTACAAAAATACTTTGGATAGAGAAAATGTTGACTGCCATATAGGTCAAATGTTCAAAATCTCTTTCTTTTGCTTGGAGTAAGTAAGAGCAGTAGATTGTCTCCCCTCTTTTTAGGGACACATTTTAGATTACTTCTGTACTTCAAGGATCTGTGATTTGTCTCTGAACCTTTGCACAGTAGATATATAGTCTGTCCTATGGCCTGTCTCCAAAGCCTTTCCAGCTTGGTATATAACTGACACAGCCTATGCTCCATTGACATAGTCTTTACAACCCCAAAGTCAGCTCCGTGCCAATATGAGGCACTGGAGTAGGACCTCAGTAGAAGATTTTCATCTTATTTAACATAACTGTAAAGAAGGGTATTTGCTTTATGTAAAAGACACGTCCTAAAAAAAAATCAGGTATAATATAATTTTTATAAATTTAACTATATTATAAATATACTAAGAGAGTTTATACATAAAGAAACAGTGCCACAAATCATTCTGTAATTCAAAATTATAACTCTTAATTATTTCAGAAATTTAGGGGTTTTGTGTCAAGTTTTCTTAAAGTAGAAAATATCTATATGATACTTTATTACCTGCTATATGTTTTTAAATAGAAAAGTGAAAGAACAATGCATTTGAGCCTTAAAGGTATTCAACCCCCAAATTAAGAACCCTTAAAAAAAGACAAAATTCAAAAGCAGTCCTTGGTACAAGGGACCAACATCCTTGACAATATTTCTTGACCCTGAGACTGTATGGCAGGGACACCCTGCAGAGAGCCAAAAGGGTAGAACCAAAGTTCGGGGCTAACCATAGAAAACAAGATCATTAGGTAATGTGTATCTATAAAGGAGATCTAATCCCAGAACTCTTTTATTTTCATCTTATCCAGTCTTTAGGATAATAATTCAAATTTGGGTTAAATTAAATGACCTCTGATATTTTAATGCTTGGCTGTCATTCCCTGAGGTAGGTAAATGGATCCAACTTTTCAGTCAAGTGCACATATAAGCTTCTCAAATCCCCTACTTAAAAAGAAGAGAGGGCAGACATGACTGTTAAAAGGGAAGGTCTGGATATTCATTTGCTGTTGAAGAAATCCAGATGAGCCCAACTCCACATTTGGTTTGCTTTTCAGAAGAATAACCACAAGGGTTCAATTCCTGGAGAGTAGGGCTGGTTTTGTTCCTGCTTTAATGCTAAAGGAAACCTCAGCCCTGGAAGGCTAGAGCAAAAGGCAGAAAAGACAGGATAAGATTCTCAAGGAAGCAACGAATCAATGCTGAAGAAGGGGTCAAAAGACATCCTGTCAGCTAAAAGCAAAAGAAAAAATGCTAGCAGTCAAATCATGCCACAAGAATACAAGTTGTCTCGGCTAGTTAAATTACTCCACAAGGTGTGCATAAAACTGACAGACTGAAGTATCTAATATATAAAGGGGAGGTGGAGAAGAACTTATTAGAAATCTAAGAAGTCTCTACTAAATATCAAGTATAAAAACCAAGAGACTTGATCATCATTTCATTAAAGAAATGTCAGCATATAATAGAACTAAAAACATCTTTTCCTAGGAAAGGAACTATGTTCTATGAAAAAACAGCTTTTACCAGGGGCAAGTATAGTGTTAAAGACAAGGCCACTGATAGTAGTATTTCATAGTTATGTCAAGCCTAAAATATTCCAAAGACTTGTGGTTATGATCCTGACTGGATGTCAAGGTATTTCTTCATTTACACTTAACTCACTATTTTAGTATGTTCCATGATGTGAAAGTCTACCCAAAACTTTCAGCAGCCCTCACCATTTCCCTCCACTCTCTCCTGTTTCCTAAACTCAGCAATATACTTTTGGTATAAGGAATATTATGAATTGATAACCATATTGTACATGAGAAGGACCAGCAAGAAGCAAAATTAAGAAATGATGACCTTAAATACAACAGAGACTATATTTTAATGTAAAAACTACTTAAGATAGAATGCTAATTTTATGACAGTAGTCAAATCACTTAATATTTAACTTCCTCAGGCTTTAGTTTTCTCTCTCTTTTTTTTTTTTTGCTTTTTTGTAGGGCAGTTGGGGTTAAGTGACTTGCCCAAGGTCACACGGCTATTAAGTGTTAAGTATCTGAGGTCGAATTTGAACTCAGGTCCTCCTGACTTCAGGGCCGGCGCTCCATCCACTAGACTTTAGTTTTCTCAACTAAGAAGTAAGAATGCACAACTAAGATGATCTGTCAGATCCTTTTCAGCCCTAAGACTCTTATGACTTCCAGGTTATTTTCAATTCTATGGCTCTATTTCTTTTTTTCTTTCTTTCTTTTTTTTTTTTTTTTTTGCTTTTTGGAGGGGGGAGGGCAAGGCAGTTGGGGTTAAGGGACTTTTCCAAGGTCACACAGCTAGTAAGTGTTAAGTGTCTGAGGCCGAATTTTCTAGGGCCAGTGCTCTATTCACTGCACCACCCAGCTGCCCCTCTATGGCTCTATTTCCTAAATCTGTACAGTCTTCAAGAAAATCCTTGTGGTGATCTTTAAGAGAAAGAGTGTCCAGGACTAGGAAGACAATAATCCCACCAAACTCATCACTTCTGGGTCAGTCAGGAAGCCACCAGTAAGCTGGAGAGAATCTAAAATCTGGGTAGGCAGCCAGGATGGGGAAGGACCTTGAGATTAGGCCACATGAGGTCTAATCAAAGGAACTGAGGAGGTTTAGACCTGAGAAAAGAAGACTTCAGAGGGAAGCTGTTGAAGCATGTTGAAGAAGAGGGATTAGATTTGTTTGCCCAGACTCCACTGGGCAAAACCAGGAGCAATTGGTAGAAGTGGCAAAGGGATAAATTTAGGGTTAAAGTGTATGCAATGAGGGCTCAGCGCATATCTAGATAACCTAAGACGGTGCTGTCTGTGTGAGGATGCTAAATGGCTGCCTTTGGAAGAATGACTTTCTGTACTGGTCTACAACATGGCTGGAAATAGCATTTTCCCATACACTGTACAAGTGGAGCTGCTGGAGTCTTTGAAATAGCCTGACTCAACACTTGACAGGGCCTATTTGCTGCTTTTTGCATTTGAGGGTGAAGGACACCTTCATTCATACCATACTCCAAGCAGGGAGGACTTGACAGCTGCTTCCTTCCTCCTAGGTCTTCAGACCTTTTGTTCATTCTTTTCATTCTAACACAGAGAGTGAGGTCTGCAATCCAACCTGAGAGTGAGCCATGGGAATCTGAGAGACCATTAATCCCAGTCAAGTGTAGCAGACAGGCCAACAGTGACAACACATAGATCCAGAGATTCCAGGCTGCCAGAAGCTGGCAATTCAGGTTTTAGACTGGAATTTAGTGGAACTAATGCTTTGTAGGACACCTCTCCCCAGATACTGAGTTGTTAGGAGAAGATTATTATCTATGTTTATTCTTGATATAGCTTTGAAGTAAATATTCCTTTGTAGAAGTTACTCTAATGTAAAGTAGTTATATAAAACTAGAGTGATAATCACCGTGCCCCTGAGAATAAGAACACAACTGGTAAGGGCTTGGGTCAATGGTAAAAAAAAGAGACTCCTCAAACCTTTCAGGGTTCAAGAGAACCCTATGGAAGGTAAAATGTAACAGCCCTAGCCCTTAGAGAGAGGAGCCATGTTACATAGTACACAAATCTTCCTAACAATTAGAGCTGTTTAAAGGGGGGAAGATTGACACATTCCTCCTTACTAAAGATCTTCAAAGGCTAGATGACCATTTGTTTGGTATGGTATACGAGCTGGACTAGGTAACCTCTGAGTTCCTTTCCAATACTGAGGTTCTGAGATTCTGTGATCACAAACTTCTAGTCAGAGCTTTTGGCTTTTTCATTCGCTGACAAAAAACTACCTTTTTTAGAGGAATCTTTAGGTTTCTTATCAACTTTCTTCCTCTTCTATTATTCTCAACCCTCACTCCTAATAACACATATATGAATAGATTCCTTACTATTTTTGGCCCTTTCTCCAGAATAGGACTAGGTTCATCCAAGAAGTATGTGATATGGCTGAGTATATACATGATATAACTGCCTTCAGTTTCCTACAGGTTCAAATCCTCCCACTTTTCCAGTCTGGAGAAAGCAAGCAATTTTATGAAGCAATTTGCCACTAAACTGGAAAATCAAAACAAAGTAGCACATCAATTAATCTCTCTCTTTTGAGTAAAAGTTTCAGAAGATATACTTTACATAATATTATGCCATATCTACCCATTCACAGCACAATAATACTGAATAGAGAATGAAGAGAAATCTTTCCCTTTACCATCTACCATTTCCTAAGTCAATGAAACTTGACTTACTGGAGCAGGTCTTGTCTTCTACCTGGAATAATTGAGAGAAATAATACTCCTTGCTTCCCTAGCTATGTGCATTACTATAAGTTTCAACGAAGGAAAACAGGAAATAATGTATGGGGTAAGCTAATGTATAAAAAATGAAGGAGACCTTGGGACTTAAAAAATATTTAGCCAATGTGCAGCTATTACAACTATCAGTTTTAGTGAGTTAGTTTTGGTACAGGTCAGGACCTCCTCATTTCAAATCCTAATTTTAAATTCAAATTCAAAATCCCAATATCTGCATTTTAAAGATCTTGATTTCATAGAAAGAAGCATTTTCATTAAGTTTAAGGTTTTTCTTGCTTCTAACAAGTTTGAAAACACATTAAGAATAATTCTTTCTGGGGGGGCAGAACCAAGATGGCAGGCAGCACAGAGAATAATTCCTTCTCATAATATCATTATATTTCCACTCCCTGTGCTAGCTGGCTACATCATCTTAAAGAAACTGAATAAATACTGGCAAGTTGTAACAAAATATTAAGTTTAGCTAAAGTCTATCACAAAGACCATCTTCTTCCTAAACACTAACAATGAATATAACTTGCAAACCAAAAAGTGGCAGGAAACACACAGATTGAAAAGGAAGGCAGCAGGGACATAAACACTATAACTGTGCCCAAACCCCAGCCAACTTCTGTCAGTTCGTTCCCATGACTCTGTTTCAGAGAGAGATCTACAGCGCCTTGTTTGGGTTCAGTGGACTGGCGGATTAACACTTGCCCACATGGAATTGTATATTTCAATTCGCGGAGCTCTTTCCAGTCAATTGACCTGCCTTCAGCTTTTCATCGGCCACAAAGAGGCCTTCGACTTGTAATGGAGCGCAGCAGCAGTAAATATAAATGGAACATGTGAACATTTTTTCAAATGGACGTTTTAATGGTCTGATTACTCTCAGGCACTGCTATTGCGGTTGGAGGAACATTTCATGTTGACTTCATACGTCAGTGGATTGAAACCATACAATCCTCAAATTTAGGTTCAATTCTTTCTCACATATCAAAGGCCTTGATGGAATTGTATCCAACTTGGACTGCATGAGGTTTCCCCAATACAGATGTATGATTCAGAATTAGAATGTCTAGTGAAAGAATCTTCAGTTTCTTCTTGAGATTTTGGTAAATATTATCAATGTATGGGAAAAGCTTGAGCTGGAAGAAACTTTTAAGAGATTGTTTCATTCATCACCTTGCCTCCAGAAACCTAAATCATGACAGCAAAAAAGCTATCAAATCCATTATTTAAAATATCCAGATTCTACAAATTCACTCAATAGAGAGAGGTTTTGCCTTTTGCAATCTTGATAAATCATTTTTCTTAGTTCCTATGCTAAATCCCTCTTGCTATGATGTTGTTTGGTCCCCTCAGAATACAGGCAGCCTCCCTGATTTATAAATGCTCAGTTTTAAAATGTACCTTATGTATGAGTGGCCACCCCAACCAGGACCTTCACCTTTTTTGTTAGAGCTCCTATAATTCACCCTCTCATTGCTGCTTATATAGAATTTGAGGAACACTACCTGATTTTTATTAATTGCTTATATAAAACATAGCTAGGGTTCTTTTTATATAAGCAATTAATAAAAATTGGAAATTACATGGGTCAGTTCTAGTAAGTTTTAAAAGAGCATTTTTGTCATCAGTAAAACAACACAATTTAAAATCACCTTTCGCAGCTTACTAGTGATGTATTTTAAAGCTAGTAATATCTTTCCTATCACCTTGCTTAACTTCTCAAATAAGCAAATGTCACATGGTTATAGAGTAAAGTAGCCTTGTGTTGGCTTTAAATATTGCTACCTATAGTCTGAAAAACTAATTCAGCTGAATTTTATGACAGGTAAACCACAGTAAATAACCATTAAGCAAACAAGAAATAGATTTAGAAATCTCCCATATTCAAAGAAAAACTCTTTACCCAAAAGGTATAAGAATAGACAATATCTACAATAGCTAGTTTGGTTTCAGTTCTGTAACTGTCATTGACATAATTATGTTTCTTGCGCCCTAAATATTTCTAAGTGTGTGTATGTATGTATGTATATATATATATATATATATATATATATATATATAAAATATATATGTATATATATGAAATACACATATATAAAATATACATATCTATATAAAACCATATTACCTTGAACTTGCTTACTTATTGTCTTAAATAATGCTCTGGTTCCATGTAGGTGTATCTTGTCTTGACAAGTAGGCTATAAATTACTTGAGGGCAGACAGCTTGTCTTCCACTTCTTTATTTCTTTTGTATTCTCCACAACCCCTAAAACAGCATTTAGCATGCAAATGTCAATTAACAAATTCTTATTTTGTGAATAAAAAAAATCAACTAACAAGCATTTATTAAGTGCCTACTATGTGCCAAGCACTATGCTAGACAATGAAGATTCCAAGATAAAAATGAGGGGAGGCTGGATGGCGCAGTGAATCAAGGGAGCCTGGGCCCTGGAGTCAGGAGGACCTCAGTCCAAATTTGAACTCAGACACTTAACACTTACTAGCCATGTGACCTTGGGCAAGTCACTTAACCCCAATTGCCCTGCCCTCCCCCCTCCAAAAATAAAGCAAAAAAAAAAAAGATAAAAATGAAACACTCCCTGCTTTCAAGAAGTTCACCTTCTATTAGATAAAGGAATTAGTGTGGAATACTTAGTTACTGAGCCCTGCTAGCCCTGGGATTCTGCAGGAAGTAGAACTAAGGACAAGGTCATTCATTCATTTGATAAGTATTTTTATTAAGCTCCTACTATGTGTAAGGCACTGGGGACACAAAGACAAAACAAGTACTTTTCCTCAAGGAGGGCATTAAAAATATTTTTTCTGAAATATGCGTATTTTATAAGAAATATTTACAGAAACACATTTTATAGAAACACATATAGTGATATATTTTAGCAAAATCTACATACATATCCTAAAAAAACATACAAATAAGACATTTTTACAGCTATTAATTTTTTAAAATTCCAGAAACCATTTTCTGCTATGCTTTTTAGATAACTGCCTTTTCAAAAAAATAGATCAACTTCATATTAGTACAATCATTTAATTTGAGTTAACTACATTATCATAAATTAGGTCCTTTTGTCCCCAAATTTTGGAAATTAGTATCTTTGACTTTTCTTTATACAAAAGTCTTAAGTAATCTAATCCACCAAAGGACATTAGGCAAGAGAATTCTAAGAAAACTAAGGAAAGTTTGGTTCATATTTGGAACTGTACAAACTACTTACCTGATGATGTATCATCCAAATGAAGTGTAGTTGCTCTTTAACATCCTCATTTAACTTTTGAGAATTCAAGTATTCACGTGATTTTATTAGTAACCTCATTTTCACTTTTGCATTGGCAACCCTGCACATTATCAGCAGGCCACAAGTACTAGACAAAAAAATTAAAGGCACGATTGGCTTGTTGCTCAGTGCAGAGCAGTGGAGCAGCACGACCTGCCTTGCCATATCTAGCCCAAGGAGAGTTGCCAGGGTCAGGGCTAGCCGCTGCAGGTGGGAGTTCTGAGCTTGGACAGGGGCTGGCGACTCACTGGTAGACATGTGCCTTTCATAGGGTAACAATTCAACCATGGAACCAAAAGGGTGATTAGAGAAAGCAGGTGTTGTCTCTTTCTCTCCCGTTTTTTTACCTACCGACATTACTACCACTGCTCCTCTCTGTTCCATCCAGAGTTGTCTTTCCTCTCCCCTGCATTTCATGGATTATTTCATGGTTATTGTGTTAGGGAAAGTGCATATTATTAGAACTAATGTTTTGTTATACAGAATTGTATGGAGGAAAGTGTATTTTCGACACTCTCTAATAAAAGATTACAGTTTTTGGTGGTCCTGGGAACCTAACTCCCTATTTCCCATGGGTTGAACGTATCAACATTCGCATTTTTTATTTTCTGCGCTGTTTTCTAGGAACATTACGCCCATGAAAGTTGAAGATTGATCATACTTACGATATTCATTTTTCCCTAAGACGCGAGTATAGACAACTGGAAGATTCACAGATCTTCAGCGCCACCTAATGCTAAATAGAGGAATGAGAGAAGAGGGAGAAAAAAAGAGGGTCTTATTTTTACCTAGTATTTGAATTAGGCATCTAAAACTTAACATTTCCATAGTAGAATTCATTATCTTTATTTTTAAAATTTTGACATTGACAAAAACATTCCAACGTGCAAAAATCAAAAAAGAGGCCCATATTGTGAATCTGTGAATGTCTAATTAGCATTTCTTGTGTACATTAAATTTAACACGACAGTTTTTAAAAACTGTCTTGCTTGTCTGTCCCCTTCTGAACCTCCTTCCCTTTAGATTCAATTAACATCTCCATGCAGATGATTAACTATACAGACCTAACCTTTCTCCTGACCTCCAGTCTCACATTTTAGCAGTGCTTCTTGATTTGATGTTACTTTTTTTTTTTAAATGCTATCGGATTTGACAATTAAGAAATCACTGGTAACTTTGGAGATAGGAGTTTCAGTTGAATTCATGTGGCTTCCCAGAGAAAACACAGGTAATAAAATGGGTGGACATTGAAGGCAAGGAACATCTTGGGATCTTTGAAAGAATACTCTTTTGCAATGTAGCCCAGCCTACTCTCCTCCAGTTCAATTCTGGGCCCTGATTATTGTCCATCTACACTGCCTATCCAGGACACAGATGAGCTACCTCACTCAATGGGCTTTCCCCTCAACTGAGTATCATAAATTCAGAGCTACAAAGGACACTAAAGGTCATCTAATGCAGTCCCTTCATTTTATAAATGAGGAACCTGAGGTCTAGAGTCATGAAGTCACTTTACCAAAGTCACACAGCAAAAATTTGAATCCAGGTTTGCTGGTTACAAACCCAGTATACTTTCCAAAGTACCATGCTGTTTCTCTATCTGGATAAAGTCTTCATCCATTTCTTGTTTTTTCCTTATGTGGACTACATAGTCTCCTTTGTACAATCATGTAGTTTTGAAGAATCCCTAGACTATTCCAGGGCTCAAAGCAAGCAGTACAACAACCTCAAACAACAATTGCTGGAGGACTTCTTCACATATAAAGAATGCCTCTTCCATTTGTACTTGGTGCTCACAATAATAATGGTAAACACCTTTGCAAACCACATCTCCATAACTGATGTCAGAGGATTGTTGAACAAAACTATCATTCTGGGGGTTGTAACGGTAATGGAATTTGGAGATGCCCCTGTATTGGCTTGGTTTTTGGTTTCAGTGTTAAAACCCAGAGCTTGAGAATCCCACTTGTGGGATGGACTTTTTGATGTGAAGAGAGAGGGCTGAACTGGAAGGAGCTGTGAATTTGGAGAGAGGCCCAAGCAGAGAGAAGGCCAGAAGGACTTTTGGAGAGCAGTGTGGTGAACTGCCGAGGGCCAATTGGAGCTGCCCAGGACTTTTGAGAACTGCCACCCAGAGCTGCCAAGAACTGAGGAGGCATGGCTGTAATGCCAGTATTTTGTCTGTCTGTTTTGATGTTGTTTTACCAGATTCACCTGCTGGTGAAAGATAGTGCTGCTGTTGTAGACGTCCTGGAATCTTGCTGTTGGTTCAGAAGCCCTGAAGGAGGATTTTCCTGTTCTATGTTTACAGAAATCCTGGAAGAGGGCCTTGCTGATGTTCTCAGGGGTTCTGGGACTGTTCTACAGGCAGAGAATAATTTGAAGAAGATACTGGCAATGGCTTTGTTGAGCCTTGACTCCCTAGGAACAGGGATTGCTAAGAACCTGCCTCAAGTCAAGATAAAGACAGGACCTCTCCTTGGGCTTTCAGTGCTGGGATGTTATCTTAACCTTGTTGTAGCTTAAGGGTAGATGGCCTTTTGTGTTCTCCTGCCCCTTTTGAGAAAGTGCTTGGCCTTAACGGATGGTATTGTAATTCAGTGGTGATCCAGGGGTGGGAAACCTTGGACTTTTTTGTGCTCTGTGATTGACCAAATGAACGTACTTTGCTTATGATTGGAAACTAATCTCCTTTTGAGAGGAGAGACTTTGACTGACTAAATGAATGTACTGCCCAAGAGCAGGCTACTCAGACTACTGTACTGGTCAGGGGTGGGATACTTGGACCTTGGTGCTTTGCAATTGAATTGAGAACTTACTTGCTAAATGAAGGAGTTACACTGTATTTTGATTTTCTGTGTTCTGTGAATGTTTGCCTTAATCTGTCACTGAATAAATGGGGTTTGCTATACTGGTAATCTAAACCTTGGAAGTTGCCTTTGCTTGGCATTACAGTGGTAGGTATCAAGGAATCTTGTAGGAACTTAACACATACATGGGGTAAATTTCATTGGAAATTTAAGGCTGTATTTTGCTGTCCTGGATCAAATACTTTTCCTGTAATCAAACAAGCACATATCAAGCAGACAGAAACAAACACAAAAGAATGTTGTCTTCTCAGCACATTTTATTGTGAAAATATGGTCTACCTGTGAACTTCCAACATGCATTATTTCATTTTGTACTTATTCAAAATATATTATGTTTACCAACTGTCCATCAACTCAATGCTTAGTACTTTATCTAAGAAGCAACATTGTCTACATCTTGTTTTGATTTTTGTAATTCTAAACAAATTCCAATAAGTGACCTTTGGGGCAAGGGAGACCTAGATTTCAGTTGGGCCTCTAACGTGTAACTGTGTGACTGTAGGGCTGTCATGGAGTTTCCTAGGCCTAGGACATCACAGGCCCTCATTTTTAAACACCCCTCCCCCATGCATCTCCACTATCAATCTCCCATGGTTGTAATTTTCTCCCTCCTTATTTCTTCCTTCCAGACTCAATTAAAATCCCACCTTTTCAAATCTCCCTTTGTCCAAGTCTTCCTTTTGCTGTTATCCCAATATATTCTGTCAGTATCTTCTTTCTACATATGATTTACATAAAGCTTTCCTCATAAGACATGTTGAGCTTCTTGAAAGTTTTTTTCTTTTTGGCATCCTCAGCACTTGGCATGGGGAGGTCTGGCACTTAATAATTAATAAACGCTTGGCTTCGCTGAACTCTAAGGTATATGAGGGTGGGCTACTTTCGCTACTAGCAGTGTAACCCGGGACAAGTCACTTAACTCTGTGACATGGCAAACCACTCCAGCATCTTTGCCAAGAAAATCCCAAATAGGACGACTTGATGATTGGTACTGAAATGACTCAACAAGAAGCAGCAGCTAACAAGCTTCCCTAGCTCCTCGCAGTAGACAACTGATGTTTACTAAACCGAATGGCTCCTTAGCTGACCCAGGGCCTCAAGACCCAAGGTGGGACAACCATATAACCATCACCACCCCGCCCCACTTCCACACCCAAGAAGGTGACTACTAGTCCAACGCTCCAGAGTTAACTGAGCAAGAGGTGTTGCCCTGGGGTCTCTGGGGTCTCTGGGAGGATGGCAGGGAGGAAAAGAAGCCCCGCCCTCTTGCCACGTGACCCGGGCATTGCTCCTCCCCACCCCACCACGTGCCTCACTGCCTCCTCCGTAAACGGTGGGAGTGGGTTATAGGAGTTTCTTGGGCCCACCCAGACCAGTCCCACAGTCCAGTGCCCGTCCCCTCTCCGCCGCTGGCTGGGATTACCCGCCTAAATCAACAGGCTATTTTCCATCCTACAGAGAAGACTCGCAGAGGCCCCGGGAACTCGAAGGGAAGGAAGAAAGCCTCCTTACCCAAATGCAAAATGGCCGCCCGGGCGACGAAGACTACGGCTGCTTTTGTGCCCACCCTGCCCGCTTTTGCCAGGATCCAAAATGGCCACAGAGAGCGTCGACCCAGGGCAAGCGAATACTTCGGAAGCCGCCTCGGGAGTGGGTGGAGTCCCGCGCGCGCGCCCCCTGGCCTGTCGGGCCACGCCCCCTGGCCTGTCGGGCCACGCCCCCTGCCGGAAGTGACGGTTAATAGCGGAAGGCCGCCGGCGCCGCGGGAATTGAAAGTTGGGGAGTGTGATGGTTTAACTACCTTGGAGGTGAAGGAGGCACGGGAAGGGTGCGCCCAGGGCGGAAAAGAAAGAAACGGCGGAAGCCATTGTGCTGGCCGGGAGAGGACGGGGGCCGTCCATCCGGCGGTGGTCTAGGAGCTGCGCGAAGGGGGTCAGGAAGGCGCTGTATCTTGGCCGACCCATGCGGGAGCTGGGGGACGCGGGAGGAAGTCCTGAGACCTAGCCTCTTCCACCCTCCCTTCTTCACTTGTTCCCTCTCTGCCTCAGGCAACTCCAGACCTCCACTGTGACACTTCTTATAGCGTTAGAGACTCTGGTCCAGGTGGCCCGCCCTTGGCGCCCCATCTCTTCCTCCCCCGCGTCTTCCACCACTTTGGTCTGCACTTGCAGACTTAGGAATAGAAGTAATTTCGAGAGGGGGAAGAGCAGTAATAATTTGGGAGGGAAAAAGGCTTGTAACCTCTTGAACTGTCCTTTGAAGGACGTAATAGAGCTTTGAGGACAAGCTGAGGATTTGTCTGGGGGAGCTAAGGAGAGGATTCCGCCCATAGGAAGCTAACCTGTGCAAAAACAAGTAAGTAGGAGATGGACGCTGGGGGAACATGGTGGTTCAGTTTAATTGGTAGAGGAAATTCATATATTAATTCATGATTTATTAATCACCTTATATATGCCAGGTGCTGTGACAAATCCTAGGAAAGGAAGCAGGCAAACATTTCTTTATTAAGAATGTACCATTTGCCAGACACTGAGCCAAGTACTTTACACATAAATAGACAGCTAGGTGATACGATGCATAGAGTCCCAAACCTGGAGTAAGGACCTCCTGAATTCAATTTCAGCTTTAGACACTTTCTAGCTATAGTTTCTGCATCTGTGAAATGTGAATAACAATAACACTTAACCTCCCTGGGTTGTTGTGAGGATCAAATGAGATAAATGTACAGTGTTTAGCACAGTGCCTAGCTAGTTATCATTATTGTTTCGTCTCAGCAACCCTGGGAGCTAGGGGATATTATTATCCCCATTTTAAAAGAATGGATCATCTCACCACAACCCTGGGAACTAGTTCTGTCTGAGGCAGACAGAAGGGAAGGATTAAACAGCTAGTCAATGTTGAGGCTGGATTTGAAGTCAGGTCTTCCTGACTGCAAGCCAGGAATGCCATCCACTATCACCAAGTTCCCTGGGAAGTACAAAGACAAGATGAGGGGCGCAAAATAGTGTGAAATAAGATGAGAAATGTGGTTAGGAATGAAATCGTAGAAGGCTTTAAATGTAGAAGCATTAGGAATCCGTGAAGATTTGAGTAAAGAATTGACATAGTCAGATTTGTATTTTAGAGATAACAGTTTGGCAGCTGCAAAGAAGATGGATTGGAAGAGGAAGTGGGGAAACCAGTTAGTTATTGCAGTAGTCTAGGTAAGAAATAAGAGGGCCTGAATTGGAGTAGAAACTGGGATGGGTTCAAGAGATGTTTTGAAGGTAGAATTAACAATACATGATGATTGAATATAGGAAAGTGAGAGTGAAGGAAGATTAAAGAATAATTCCAAGGTTGTGAATCTAGATGACTGGAAGAATGGTGGTGCTCTTAACAAACTTAAGAAAATTTGAGGTAGAGAGATAGGTTTGAACAGAAAATGGGTGTTGTTTTGGACCTATATTTTAGATGCCTCAAAGATATTAAGTGGAGATATTGGTCCTGCAGTTGGCCGTGTTGGTGTGATTAGAGCTGTATATATAGATTTGAGAGTCTTCAGCATAGAAATGGTAAAGCCATTAGATATGATCCAGGACAACCATGATTTGTGTGCACTTAAGAGAGCAGAGTAAATTGAGAAGAATTGTCAGGAAGGCAGGATGAGAACCAATAGTGCATTGCCAAGGAAAATAGGATTTTCAGGAAAAGAGGGGATGGTTGACAGTATCAAAAGCTTCCTAGAGGTTAAATTGAATAAAATCTGGAGGGAGAGCCATTGGATTTAAAAGTTAAGAGATTGTTGGTAACTTTGGAGTTTGTGAACTGATGAGACTGAAAGCTGGTAGGGCAGTGGATAGGGCTCTGGGCCTGCAGTTAGCAAGACTGGTCTTTGTAAGTTCAAATCTGCCCCCACACACAAACTGTTAACCCTAGGAAAATCATTTAACCCTACTTGCCTCAGTTTCCTTGTCTGTAAAATGAGCTGGAGAAAAAAATAGCAAAGCACTCCAATGTCTTTGCCAAGAAAACCCCAAATGGGTACACCAAGAGTCTGAAAAGTGATTAAACAACAACAGAGGTTTGAGAAATGAATGGCAGGTGAGAAAATGAAAATAATATGTATAAGTGATCCCTTCAGGAAATTTGGTTGTGAAATGGAGAAAAAGATATAGGATGGCATATCCCATGTGTTGATTTGCTTTGCTTTGACTACTTAATTTGTTACAAGGAGAGAGGTGGGTTAGTGAGGAGTGATAAAGTTTAAAAAATAAATAAAAAAGGAGCATCAGTGAAATGTTAAAAAAAAAATAGAAGAAAAGAAGGTTCAGAAGGGACACAAACAGGGCAATTTTGTTATTACCTTATTTAATATTATTGAAAATACAAATTCAGTAAAAATATAAATTCATAGGTTTACATACCACTCTTGTTCTTTCTATATGCAATTGCCTGTTTTTTAAATATGTGATAATTGTTTTAAAAATTTAACCCAAGTTCTAATAAGCTGTAGCTTGAGGCAGTAGCAGAGTCAACTTAAGGCAACTTTTTTAAGGATAAAAGGAGATCTGAGCATTTCTGTAAGTAGTAGAGAAGCCAGTGAATAGAAGAGATTGAAACTGAAGGGAGTTTGATGTGGCACTGAATAAGTAAATTGATTTAGTTAGTATTTTCATTTTCATTGCATTGCCATAACACCTTTCATTACATTGGTTTGACATTAGCGGCTAATATTTCTCCAGTTACTTAGTTCTATTTCTGAAAACAAGTGTTTTGTAGGTGTATTTAAATACTTCTTTGTGGGCAGACTCCTAAATATTTTATACATTCTGCAATTAATTTTAAATGTAATTTCTCTTTCTAGCTCTTCCTGTTGGAATTAGTTGGTGTTATACAGAAGTGCTGATGATTTATATATGCATATTTTATATTCTGCTAGTTTACCAAATTTATTGATTGTTTCAAATAATTTTTAATTGATTCTCTGTAGGGTAAGAATGCTATCACATGGTCTGCAAAAAAGTGGTAGTGTTGTTTCTTCTTTACCTATGCTCATTCCTTCACTTTATTTTTCTTATCTTGGTGCTATATCTAGCAATTCTAATTCTTCTGTGTCAGATAGAAATGGTGAGAATGAACATTCTTAGTACACTATGTATCTTACCAGAAAGGATTCTAGTTTATCCTCATAATATATAATGCTAGCTCTTGGTTTTATAGGTAAATTTGATCTTAACCAGAAGGCTAAGTGTTTTTAACCAAAAAGAATGTTGTATTTTCTCAAAATCTTCTTCTACAATTCTTAATATTTTAATTATTTTTGTCATTTTTGTAATTAATACAGTTAATTATGTTTTTCATTTTCCTAATATTGAACCAACTCTAAAAATATTATAATGTATCATTTTTGTAGTATTGTAGCCTCTCTCAATTTTTTATTTAACATTTTTATATCACTGTTCATTAGGGATATTGGTCGATGGTTTTATTTTTCTGTTTTGACTCTCCATGGTTTAGGTATCAAGACCATATTTGTGCTCTATTCCCCCAACTCCCAGTCTTAACTCTTAACTCTAGATACCCTGCGTCCTCCTTTTTTGCCCTCTGTGGAATGCCTGCTCTATAATGAATAAAGTTCCTTTCATCTTAAACTTCTTTCTTTCTCACTCCCTTCCATCTTCTGACCCTCAGTGAGACCTGGCTCATCTGATGGCACTACCTCCCTTGCCACCCTTTTCAGTACCAGGTACTTTTTTCTCTTCATACCCCTCAATTCATTTGTCACAAATTGAGAGTCAGACTGCTCCTTACTCCCCAGTGCCTCTTCTATCCTGGACTTTACTTCTTCTGCCATCACTCAGTAGATTCCTTCTTTGAGGTTCATGCTATCCAGATTCATCACCTAATTCAAATCCTTATAGCTGTTATTGACCTCTAGGTCATTTTCCTTCTTTCTTCAATGAATTTAGTTCCTGGATCAGTCTTTCCTTCTCAGCTGTAGCCTCATTTTAAGGAACTTCAACAACATACTTATGCTTCCTCAAATATGCTAATTTCCCAGTTCCTCAATATACTCAATTCTCATGACCTTTTCTTCCACTCCAAGTTAGTTACATGCAGAGATGGTCTTGTCCTTGAACTTGCCATCACCATAAGTGTTCCACTTCGGTGTCCACAAACTCCAGAATTCTTTTATCTGATCATAATTTTTCATCATTCCATCTTTCCCTTTCTCTTATGTCAGTTAATCCTGCTCTTCATATTCACCATGACCTCCATTTTTTCCTCCCTTCAGTTCTTTCCTAAATTTCTGTATTATATAAAAGGCATCACCGTACATCTAGCCAGTTTTCCACCTTCAGTGTCATGCTTGATTCTTTACTCACAGTCATTCCACATATCCAGTCAGTTGCCAGATCTTGTTATTTCTATCTCTACATCTCTTGCATACCCCTCTTCTCTCCATGCAAAGGCTTTTAACTGTCCCTTCTGCTGATAGTCACTCTCTGCAGGGTTACCTTTGTCTGTATCTCTATACATGTTGTCTTCTCCAACAGATTGTATTTTCCTTAAAGAGAGGAGCTGTTTTGTTTTTCTTTGTATTCCCAGTACCTGTAATATAGTAAGTGCTTATTAATGTCTGTTGATTAATCTAGCATCCAAGGACCTTGATTCAAATTCACCACTTACCTCTACCATTTTAATTTTAGGTAAGTCACTTCCTTTCTCTGAGTCTCAGTTTCTTCCTTTGTGAATGAGGGTAATGGCCATCCGAGAATGGGGGGAGAAGTATAAGGATATAATCAACAAGAGTTAACACATAGTCACATGGGAAATGAAGGAGAGGTAAGAATTAAGAATAATTCCAAGTTTGTGACCAAGGTGACTCGAAGGATGTTAGTAACCTCAACAGAAATAGCGAAAGTCTGAAGAAGGCAAGATAGTGAGGGGTTTTTTTGGAAACACGAGTTTGAGGTGCCAGAAGGAACATACAGTTGCAAATGTCCAGCTGTCAATTGAATTAGATAGGTCTGTTCTGCAGAAGAGAGATAGGAGCAGAATACATAGATATGAGATCCCTGTATTATGGAGATGATAATTGACCTCCCAGGAACTAATAAGGTCACTGAGAAAAAAGGAAGAGGGCCTAGGACACAGAGCCTTGGGTTGAGTACCTATAGTTAAAAGGAAGGGATTTAAAATCTTCTGTGTGACTTTTAAAGCCCTTCATTACCTGGTCCCTTGCTACCTTACCAATCCAGTCTTATATCTTACTCCCTTCCACATATTCTATGATTGGGTAATACTGGTTTCCTCACTATTCCCTACAACCGATACTGCATCTCCTGGTGTCATTTTCACTGGCTGTTCCCAATGCTTGGGATTCACTCCCTCCTCTTTGCTGTCTCCTTGCTTCCTTCAGTTCCCAATTGAAATGTCACTTTCAAGAAACCTTTCCCAATTCCCTTTAATGCTACTGCCTTCCTTCAGTGATGATCTCTGATTTATCCTCACTATATATCTTGTTGTACATAGTGATTTGCATGTTGACAAATTGTCCCAGGTAGACTGTGACCTTCTTGAGGGAAGGAATTGGGTTTTTTCTTTGTCATTCCTTTCTTTGAATCCCCAGTGCTTACTTAACACAGTGGCTGGTGCATAGTAGGCACTTGATAAATGCTTGTTGACTTGAGGGCCATGAACTGACCGGCAGCAGAAACTCTGAAAGACCATCAACACTAATATGAGGAAAATGAGAAGAGACCACTTCACTTGTATATAAATGACTCCCATATTTGTATCACTACCCAGTCCCTCTTCAGAGAACCAGTCCTGTATTTCTAGCACTTGTTAAATACCTAGATCTCTACCTGGATCAGTATCCAGGTCAGTATCTCCAGAAGTGGTTTCCACATCTTTAGCTCCTCTGTCAAGTCTGAGTCCCCTAACTTCTATCTGTGCTGATGACACTTTGCTTTCTAGTCACCCTGGGCTTGAAAGCTCCAAAGCATCTTCAGCTTTTTCCTTCTTCCACCCTCATATCAAGCAAATGCCAAATCCTGTCAATTCTGTCTTTGTGTTATCCTTTATATCTTTCTTCTTCTTTCTGTGAACACAGCAACTACCCTAACTTAGGCTCTGGTTGGTTTTTTTTTTTTAATAGACTCCAATATGAGTCATTCTAATAAGTCAGTCTTCTATATAAAAATTTGTAGTAGTTCCCCATTGCCTGCCAAATCAAGTAAAATCTGATCTTAGAACTTAATCTACCTTTCCAGCCTCTGCTTCTGCAATTTTTTTTTTCAAGTTCCAGCCAAACTGGGTTATTCTTTATTCTTCCTTTCTCTCCTTTAATGATTGATTGATATTCTTCTCTTCTCTCAAGGGCTAGTCCAAGTGCTTCACTAAATTGGAAACCATTAAGGAGTATAGACTGTATTTCTTCCTTTACACTTGACCAAACTGAACTGGTCCCTCTTTGAACATGTTCCAATTTCCCACTTCTGTGCCTTTGTTCATATTCTTCACAGTACTGAAGTACCTACTTTTCTTTCTCTTCTAAACCATCATCTTTGTCTGTTATTATCTATTTACCACCAGTGGGGACTTGCCTCCCATATCAGAACTTATAATATACTATATAATATAATCATTTGTGTTGTGAAGCTATGTCCTCTCCCATATGGAACTTGGCACAAGGTACTTATGGACAGTAACCAAGTCTTATCTTTGAATGCCTTAGATACTATATTGTACACATTACTTGTAAGCACTTAATAAATGTCTGTTTTAATGACTAAACATTACATGTAACTTCTTTAAGTAATTCTTAAGAGAAAAACACACTCTCATATAGCCTGTTTTCTTTTGGAGGTGGGTATAGGCTGTCATCTGTTTCCTTCCTGCTCGCCCTAGGGCTCTTGGCCAATAGGAAGTGATTTTCTGAATGGAGATTGAAGCTGTCTTTGGGGACTGAGTCTCAAAAGGTGAAAATGAAAACTGGGAATCATTTGTTTCCCTTTTCCCTAAAATAGTAAAAGCTGCTTATGAATATTTTCACAGAAAATTAGTAGTTCTGAACAAGTAATATTTAAAGGAGGCTTTGTTTTCCAAACTTAGTTTACGGTTCTCCATTTGCCCTTCCATTGGCATTAATGACACTAGTTTTATACCTATCAATTAAAATATGTTTAACCCTCTCCAAATGTTATCCTGTGCTAGGGGATGGTAGAAGATTCAAAGATCAGTAAAACATAGTCTCTGAGCATTTCAAGCTTATGGGGTGGGGTAGAGGGGAGAGAGAGAGATTGTGTGTGGGTGTGTGTGGGTGTCATACACAGATATATAAAAAAAACAGAATGAGACAGATGGAAAAATGAGTTCAGAGAGAAGATATGAACACAGTGCTATAGTAGATCCCAGGAAGTAATGTGCAAATGTGCATTTGGGTGGGAAGGGATCAGTACAGGCTTTCTGGAAGAGGTGGCAATTGAGCTAGGCCTTGAAGAAATTAAACATACAGAAATGGAGGAAATGCTTTCCAGGTGTTGTGCATGGTATGAGCAAATGGCAGAGAGTTGGGAAAGCATGTGATATATACAAGAGACAATTAATAGCCCCATTTGAGACCCTAATAATGCCTTCTGTTGTTGGAAGAGTTGTTCTTTGAGTCTCCTCTTCCTTTTGATCCAAACCTTAATCAGATGTGCCTATTCTGGAATTAGATACCATGGGACCTGAAAAAGAAGCCAATGAAGAGAGTGTGATTTTGATAAGTGATGATGAAACAGACACTGAAACTACCTTAGGGAACTCTGTTGTGGTGATTGAATCTTCTGGTATGTATTGTATTTTTTATTTTTTTTCGAATTTAAACATACACTGATAACACACAGCCACAAAACCAGTCTTTTCTCCTGTTTTCTCTTCCCTTCCAACCCCCTTCCCCTATATCAGTTTATTTTAAACGGTGAGAAGTAGCATGGTGAAAGGGAAAGAATATGGCTATGGAATCAGAAGACCAGGGTTTAAATCCCAGCACTACCCTATGTGACCTTGGATATATCATTTTAACAAATCTGGGCCTCAATCTCTTTATCTATAAAATGAGAGGGTTGGACAGATAATGACCTCTCGGATCCTTTCCAGTTTTGAATTATGGTCCTCAATGTAGGCTTATAATCAGCATAAGGAGACCAATCAGTTAGGAGGATCTGTGGTTAGATACACTTGCAGACTTCATAGAACACGAAATTTCTTAGTCTTCCTGTGGTTTAAGTTATTTGTGAAGTCCTCAATCAGCAATAGCAATTGCATCTCCTCTACTAAATGTGATTTGGTGTAGAGTAGGAAGAAAAAATATTGTAATACCAGCACTAAACCTTTATGATACTTTTGCCTAAACTCAGGCCACATACAGACTAGTTGGGCATTACACACATAAAACCACAGAAAGATCCTTTTATTAGCAATTTACCAAGAAGTTCAGATTAATAAGCATTGTGTATTAGTTTCCACATCCACTAGTTCATCTCTCTAAATAAAGTCTTTTCTAACTTTTACACTAGTCTCCTTAATAAACAAGGGGATATTAAATGGAGCAGTAAACAGTCATGGTCAGTCATTTCTTGTGTGGATGGAATTACTGAAGGAGTGGAAGGTTATTAATTGGTACATAAAAAATAGAGGAAGATTGCAGATGAAGATAATAGAGGAGCTAACATAGCATTTTACAAACCTTAAAGTCCTATATAAATGCTAGCTATTATAGCTAGCAGAAACAGAAATAAGCTAGTTTTGTTTTAGGGAAGAAAAGAGCACTAGAAAACTAGCATGACTAACACTAGGAATCTTTGTAGGAAAGGAAAATGGAATTAGGTTGGTGGAAGAATCATAGGCTGAGGATTTGGGGCTGTAATAGGGAAATGTAGAATCAGCAAAGTAACATAATAAAAACTGATCCTTCAGGAAGATTATTCTAGGAGCCCTTCCTGTGTAGGTAGTATCAGTGCAGTGTAAACTGAGCAGGGAAAGACTAACAAGAATGTAAATTATTGCAGTAATCCAAGTGTGGGTTATTTAAGACTGATGGCTGTGGAATTAGAGTAAGAAGCAGACCTTTTTATTGACAAGTCTTGATTTTTTTAGATTAGGTGAAAAAGGATTCAAAAAATGACCTCAAAGAGAGAATAACCTAGACTACAAGAATATGAATCAAAGAATTTTACTGTTGATAATTAGAGATTATCTAGTCAAACCTCATTTTGCAGGTAAGGAAATAAGTATTGTGAAGTGACTTAGTTACATAGCTAGCTAACTAGTGTAATGGACTCAAATGTCTCAGGCCAGTGCTCTGTTTTATACTATGTTGACTTGGGGTTTTGGTTGTGATAGGGAAGTAGCCAAAAAAAGAGCTATAGAGAGATCACTTTATATTGAATTAATTTCAAAATATTCATCCATATGTCTTGTTAACCACCCCATGAGAAACCTACTTCTCTAAATGATCAGGACATAACCAAAGCAACTACTTACCCTAAGGGCAGGAATAAATTATTAAAAGTGATGAATAACTATTACAGATTCTGAGAGTAGAACTCAGTCTCTATCATTTATTTAGTTTTAGATGTTTGGGATATTTTTTTTCACCCCATATTTGGCATATTTCTCTAGATAAACCCAGAGTAGTGGATTTTTTTTATTTTATCAATTTAAAGAAAAAATAGAATTTTATTCTTTCCTTCTAATTAAAAAAATTAAGTTAGTATACTTATTTTCTCTCTTTTCTCCCTCCTGCACCTTTTTTCAGAAAACTCTGATCTAGAAGACAAGAAATCTGAAGAGATTGTGGATGAGGAATCTGGACTAGTAGTTACATTCTGTAAAAAAGGGATGGTGATGCCACATGCAAGATATGACTGTATGACACACCCCTTTGAGTATGTTTTTTTTTCCCATGGCAGCAATAGATAAGTGTTTTGTTAAGGGAAAATACTTTTATTCTAACTTTATTAAAACCTTGTCTTCAAGTTAACTAAGACATCCTATAAAGCAGTGGTTCTCAACCTTCCTAATGCTGCAACCCTTTAATACTTGTATATGAGCATATCTGCATGTGGGCAGATCCGCCTGGAGACAGATAGAAGAGCGGTGTCTCGGTTCCTAAGACCATTGCAAATATGTGTTTTCCAGTGGTCTTAGGCAACCCCTGTGAAGGGGTCATGACCCACAGGTTGAGAGCCGCTACTATAAAGAATCATAAAGTCTACTTGCATTTGCTTGTACATGTTAGTAGACCATTTGAATATGAAATGTCCCACCTAACTGACTAAAACTTAAAATCCACACCCCTGAAGAGCTCAAAAAAATCAGTTTCCAAATTGGAAGAGACTTCAGTAATCTTCTACAACATGCCAGACAATGATCTAACCTTTGCTGAAAGAAATGCACTGATGGGGAACATACTGTTTCCCAAGGCAGCCTCTTCTACTTTGGGATAGCTTTAATTACTAGGAGGTTTTTCCTGACATCATGCCTAATTTGTCTCTTTGCAACTTCCATTTTTCCTTGTTCTACTCACCAAAGTTGAATATAACAAGTCTAATCCCTCTGTCACATGACAGCCTATAAAGTGCTTGAAGATGGCTACTATATAATCCTTTCTTCCCTCCCAATCTTCTCTCTAGACTACAAACAGCCCTCATATATCATAGACTCAAGGGCCATTGCCATTCTGGTTGGCTGCCCCTGATTGTTCTCTAGCCTGTTGGTGTGTCTTTTATAAGCTTTGTTGTCCAGGATTGAACACAGTATTCCAGAGGAGGTCTGGCTATAAAAGAGCATAGAACATATCTGCTCTGTCCCAGATACTGTATTAAGCTCTGAGAATATCCTTTCTTACTCTTGCAAGCTTTGCCTCTCATGAAATGAAAGGTGATGTCATCATTTTTATCTTTCATAGCATACTCTTGGCTCATTTTGAACTTGTAGTTCACTAAAATCCATGAATCTTTTTCAGACAAACTGCTGTCCGACTATCCCTTGTACTTGTGAAGTTTTGTTGTTGCTGTTTTTTAAACCTAGGTGTAAGACATGTTGTTTATCTCTATTCAATTTTATCTTACTAGATTCAGCCTAATGTGCTAGCGTATCAAGATCTTTTGTGGATCATTATCTCTCCCAGATTTGGGTCCTCACAAATGTGAGAAGGAAGGTTTGTCTATTCTTTGATCTAAGGCATTGGTGAAAATATTAAATGCTTCCAGGCAAGCAACCCTAAGATACTCCTTCAGAAAATACCAATGCCTACTCTTTGAGTCCAGCCTTCCAACTACTTCCATATCCACCTAATTATTCTCACCCACATCTTAAACATGAGATGTTTCATCAGATGTTTTGCTAAAATTGAGTTAAACTGTTGACGGCATTCCACTGACCTCCCATTTTAGTAATCTTGTCAAAAAAGGAATAAGGTTAATCTCTATGATCTATTCTTTCTTGAGACTGTTCTAGCTCCTTGTGATCATTGCTTCCATTTCTGGGTGTTAATTAATCATCTCTTTAATATGTTTTATAATTTTCCCACGAATCCAAGGCAAGCTTACTCAACTAAAGCTGGTACATTATATCCATTCTTTGCTCTCTTTTGAAAATTGGGCAGTTGTTTTCTCCAGTCCTGCAGGACCTTGCTGTCATTTATGTTATTATTATTATGTTATTTATCTTTCACAAATCACTGACTGTGGCTTAGCATTCACATCTGCCAGTTCTTTAGAGACCCGAGGTTGCGGGTGACCTGAATTTATCAAGGACAACTAGGTGTTCTATTACTATCTTGTTACTTATTTCCTTTGAAAGGAAAAAATATGTAATTATCCATTGGAAAAAAAGCTATATATAATTATTGTGAAAAGAACATTTTTACATTTTGGTTCAAGTGAAGATGTTGATGTTTTATCATTGATCTCTTTGCTTCCACTATCATTCTTTTAATAAGCATAATTATAGACCATGGTTAGTTTTTTATACATGCTAAATTTGGGATGAGTGGGAGAGTATAACTTATATTCAAATCAATATGGTATATTTCTTCAATAACTTTTATCACTAATTCTGATTTTGTATTGATTTCAGACGAACAGAGAGTGAAACATGTATTCCTGTTAAGCAAAATTCAGATATATGTGGTCAGTGCTACTGCTATGTTTGTGATAAACTAGCATCAGAGGTAAGGTGAGATTAAGTCAAATCGGAATTGAAGTGCTGAAAAAATAGATAACTGTATGATTTTAGGACTGTTATACTTAAAGTATTTTATATGATTAGATTTTTAGACTAGTTATATTGGGAAAACTTGCTGATATATTTCATAAAAGTTTAACGCTATCTACTACATAAATCAAAATGGACTGCTGAAGTTTCCCTTATGATTTAAACAATTATGTATTTAATCATTTGCACACTTTAATAATTTAGTAGACAATTTGCTCAAATGTATATAGAATTTCTGAAATTTGGAGTAATTATGAAAAAATAGCTCAGAATTAGTATTAAATTATTTATGGAGATTTAAAAGTAACTGCTGATAGCATGATTCACTCTTTTCTTAAATCAGTGCTAAACTTAGTTTGTGTTTTTTAGTTTATCAGAGACTGCAAGTTGGAGTATAATCGTTGTAAATACAAAGTGTTCCTATACCTATGGAAATATTGCATAAATCTGTTTTTAAAAAAGATGTTTCGCCATACTATTTTCAATATTTTATGTGGTTTCATTAACATAAGGTTTATGCATATTTAAATGATGATCTAGCTTTTTTTTTAATGGAGTAATCTTAGTTAACTTTTTTGCTTGACTTTGAGTCCATGCGTACAATTATCCTTTCCATTACAACTTCCCCATCACAATTTTGATGTGTCACAAGTAGCCATAAGAAATTAAATGGGAATTTTGGAGGAGTTTTGTAGAAGCCACAGATGACATATGAAAGTTGGCGGACAACACAAATAAAGTTTAGAAATTCAGAAATACATAAAATATACGTATAGTATTGTATATAAACCCAAATTTACAATGAGGTACTGTAAATACCCCATAAAAGAAAAAGAAAAAAAAAGTCAGATTTCTTCTCTGGTACAAAGTGAGGGCCAAAATATTTTACATGGATTTTCCACATCACAAGGTCACAGCACCTCTAACCCCCATGATGTGGAAGAGATAACTGTATATCTTTTATCTTTAGAAGTATATCTTAATTGGTTAAATCAATCATCTTAACGAGGCCATAGTTATAAGTTAGGACCTTCTGTGGGCCAGTTAATGCCTCTCTTTCATAGCTAAACTCTACCTCTCTTTTCATGAGTACATGTCATAGCATCCTTTCACCCCTGCTGCCTTGATGAATTTGTTTTGATCATTCACTTTGATGAATTGAATTAGATTTCAGGAATGACCTTTAAAATGGTCACTTTTTTTCAAAAAGTACATCATACTGAAAGAAAATAGAGTGAAAATGGAGACCCTTTTCCAAAGATCTCAGAATATTTCTCAGGCCAAAACAGCATGGAATCTGGAACATGATAAACCTTAGATTGAGATTCAGCTTCTGGCTTAGGTAATGAAGATGAAGGCAAAATCCGTCAACACACTTTACAGTAGCAGTGTTAAAGAAATAGTAAAATATTTACATATATACTCCAGTTAATAGAGCTTCTAAGAAAGTTATCCCAGATATACAGGGAAAAGCTGGGGGCATTTTGCTTTCTTGAAGAGCTAAGTTTTCCAAACTATACAATGCTTCTGTACACTTAAGAAAAGTTCTTCCTTCAAGGCCAGGCTGTGCACATTAAGTGGCTGTCTACAGTCGGACCAGAGATTGAGCAAATACTTGGCCAGAGCTTGGGTCACTAAGCAAAGCACATTTTGGTGACTAAATGGCCTGCATTGGGGGTGGGGGGCAGAATCCTTTAAAAATTTACATGATTGCAAAATCATTTGACTAGAGTGGAGATGGAGAGAAAGCAAATAGTATGGTGCAGAAAGCAGTGTAATGAGCCTGTCTTGGAACCTAGCCAGAGGCCATGTAGTTTAAAGGACATACCTGCTATCAAGGAGATTGATATGTGTATGTCTCAAAGGGAGCGAGGGGTCTGTCTGTAGATTTCCCAGTAAGTGCCCTTTAGTGAGATTATAGGAAGCTTGGACTCCTTTGTTAACTGAACAATTAGTGTCTGCGCCCCATTCTGTTCAGATTGCAGCTCCTCTTGAATTATCCCGATCATGTGCCTAGACTATATATGCATCACATCCTGTGGCTTGCAGTGCCTATCCTTGTAACTGCATTCCATAATTCACACTGTTTTATTGGGACCTGCTCCTTCTTCCCCTTCCCTTAACTCAACATACACATTGAAAGTATTACCATCTTTCTTCTTGCCCATGTTGCCGATGCCCATTGATCAGGTCTATCACAGTGGCCCTTTCAGATCCTTTTTTTAAAATTACTTTAGCCTACCTGGTCCAGAACAGAATTTTGCATCCTTGGGTTATAACCACCAAAATAGCTTTACTCAGAAGCAAATGGCTTCAAAGTCCAATTCCCTTTTGTGTCTACGCCTGCACCAAGTTACCAAGGCACCTAACTGTGCATATTTCAGGGATTGACTTTGCTCTCCATTCTATTTCTGTATAAAACCACTTTTAACAAAGCTGCTCTTGTCTTAAAGAATGCGTTCATTGACAGCGTAATTGAAAAGCTTCACCTCTTGAATAAAACAACACGGAAATGTGGGTGAAAAAAAAAAGAAATGTTCTTCCTAGGTGGAGTCAAGATGGCAGCATAGAAGCTGGAAAATTCCATGAGCTCCCCCCATAACCACCTCAAATGCCTAGAAAATATGACTCTAAACAAATTTTAGAGCTCCAGAACTCACAAAGTGACAGAGAAACAAATCTCCCGCTGAATGCAGCCCAGCAGGTGAACAGGAAGGGTTCATCACAACACACTGGGAGCCAAGCCCAGCCCCACATGAGCCGTGGTTTTAGCCCCAGGGTGGCCAGGATCAGGCGCAGCTGGATCATTTGGGAGAGTGGACACTGGCAGCTGCGGAAGTTTCCAGAATTATCAACCCATTAATGCCAAAGACAAAGTGAAAGGTCAGTGGAACTCGGCTGAATTTGGGGGGAACAGAGAAGCGGGTCTGGCCCCTGCCTGCAGAGCCAGAAGCAGCAGCCATGCAGCCGCCGCCACATGGCTGCTTCAGAGCTCCTGTCCTACAGATTGCAGGGGGGCCAGGCAACCATTCAGAGGCTAAGTGTTCTTGCCTTAACCTGCCTGGATTGGGATCGTGGTCTTGGGTGGTGATCCTGAGGTGCGTGACCAGTGAGCCAAAGCTGGTGGGGGCGTAGAGATGGCAGCATCCTAATAGCTCCAGCAGCTGCAAAAACCTCAGCGATTTGGGACAAATCTCTTCCCTCTGGAAGCAGAGTTCTACTGTGGCAAAGAGCTCAAAAGTCAGGTGAATTGACTGGCAACATAAATAGGCAAAGGAAGCAATGCTAGCTTAGCAATCCAACTTTAGATTCCTTTTTTTGGGGACAAAAAGGATCAAAGACTGGAACGGGAGGAAGACAACATAGTCAGAACTCCTGCACCAAAAGCTTCCAAGA
>CM053590.1:105987122-106018628 GCA_028646515.1 Pseudochirops corinnae
TTAGATTGGAGCAAATGGAAGCTAATGACTTTATGAGAAATCAAAATACTATTAAACAGATCCAAACAAATGAAAAAAGAGAAGGCAATGTGAAATATCTCCTTGAAAAAAACCACTGACCTGGAAGATAGATCCAGGAGAGATAGTCTAAAAATTATTGGACTGCCTGAAAGCCATGATCAACAAAAGAACTTAGAAAGCATCTTCAAGAAATTCTCAAGGAAAATTGCCCTGACGTTTTAGAACCAGAGGGCAAAATAGAACTTGTGAGAATTCACTGATCACCTCTTGAAAAAGATCCCCAAAAGAAAACTCCTAGGAATGTTATAGCCAGGTTCTGGAGTTCCCAGATGAAGGATCAAATATTACAAGCTGCCAAGAAGAAACAATTTGAATACTGTGGAAACACAATTAGGATAACCCAGGCTCTAGCAGCTTCTACATTAAGGGATTGAAGAGCCTGGAATATGATATTCCAGAGATCAAGGGAGCTAGGATTAAAACCAAGAATCACCTACCCATCAAAATTAAGTATAATGTTTCAGGGGAAAATATGGTCATTCAATGAGGTGGAGGACTTTCAAGCATTCTTGATGAAAAAACCAGAGCTGAATAGAAAGTTTGACATTCAAATGCAAGAAGCATGAGAGGGTAAATATGGAAAAGAAACCGTAAAGAACTTATCAAAGTTGAACTGTTTACATGCCTACATGGAAAAGTGATAATTGTAATTTATGAAACTTTTCTCAGTATGAAGATAGTTGAAGGGAATATAAATGTATACATATGTATACATACACATATGTCTGTATAGGATGTTATATATGCATATGGATACATATGTGAATTTGTGTATATATGTGTACAGGTATACATAGAGAGAGGGCACAGAATTGAATAGGAAGAGATGATATTTAAAAGGTGAAATTGAGAGGTGGGAGAGGAATATAATGAGAGGAGATGGGGAGAGACAGAGTGGGGTAAATTATCTCATATAGAAGAGGTAAGGGATAACTTAGAATGGAGGGAAAGAACAGGAAGGCAAAAGGGAATGGGTCAACCTTACTCATTGAATTTGGCTTAGGGAGGGAATGACGTATACTCTAAATTGGTGTCTTGCTCTACAGGAGAGTAGGGGGAAAGGGATGAGAGGGGGAACGATGGAGGGGAGGGCAGGTTGGGGGAAGGGTTGTTAGAAGCACACACTTGTAAAGGGACAGGGACAAAGTAGAGAATAGAACAAATGGGGGGACGGGATAGGATGGAGGGAAATTTAGTCAGTCTTTCACAATATGTCTATTGTGGAGATGTTTTGCATAACTACACATATATGGCCTGTATTGAATTGCTTGTCTTCCCAGTAGGGGTGGGGGACGAATCTAGAATTTAAAGTTTTAAAATCAAATGTTTAAAAAAATATATCATCATTATTATTATGCACATGCAACTGGGAAATAAGATATACAGGCACTGGGGTAGGGAGATCCATCTTGCCCTACCAGAAAGTCAGAGGGGTGATGGGGGAGGTTATAGGAGAGAGCAGATTGGGGGAGGGGGTATATAGTGGGATCACAGTTTTGGAGTGGTGGGTAGGGGAAAGATGGAGAGAAAATTTGTAACTCAAAATCTTGTGGAAATGAATGATGTAAACTAAAAATAAACAAAAGTTAATTATTTAAAAAAAAAAGAAACGTTCTTCCTTCGAAACCCTCTTCTGTTGGCTAATATTATTGGAAATGACTGGCTGGCAAATGGGAGCACTTGCCTGTATCCCTCTCTCAGGATTGCTACAACACCACCATCCCCAAAGTGCTAGTAGTTCTAGCTCACTCATCTATTCCTGGCAAGAGAGTATAAATGGATCAGTGCACTTCCATTACTATACTGGAAAAACAGTTCAATACGCTTGCCCTATTAATGATGGATCAGCAGTGTCATTTTTATACCCAAAAACATGTTTCTGTCTTTTGGTACTAAGGTATATCTTGCCTGTAACACTTTATAAGAAACAGTTGGTCATCTGCCAAGATATTGTGTAACCATGTAAGATATGTCTTGTTTTTGAAAGTTTGAAGATTTTGGGTTTTTTTTAAAACAGTGTCAGTATTGGATGACTTCTTCCTCTTGTCATTGCAATGCCCATAACAAAAGTAAATTTTGGAAAGATCAACGAAATTTTACTTTGACTGGTGTTCTTGTCATTTTTAACCTGGAACCCACAGAGATAGACACAGATCTCCGTCATGGGGGTAAGCAGTTGATATTTTTCTGTTGCTTTAAAGTCATTGCAGTTTGTTCTATTATCTCACTTAAAATAATTTTTTATGATTTTTTTTCTTCCTTCTCCTGAATAAGAGACTTTTTTCCTCCTCTGCCCACCCCCTCCCCCCATTTTATTTTAGGAGAGCTTCTGTTTAAATTTCTTCGAGAGCTTTCTATACAATATAACAACTATCTTTCTGGAGAGATTGTTCTGAGCCTTCAGAACTGTGTGTGTCCCTCAAAACAGACACCTGGCCAATGCAATGTCTGCAGCCAGCTTCAAAATGAGATTATATATAGGTGAGTAAAGTATTAGTGATAGCACTGAAGTAAAATTTGAGGACCAAATCTGTCTTTTGTTAGCAGTGTATACTTAACTCGCAGCGACCCAGTGGTACCCAAAGTAAAGATTGTGAAAAAACTTTCTTTCTTCTTATGATCTTGAATGATACTTTGTAACCTAAGTATATTATATATTTCTTTCAGAGTTTTCCTTGGCACAGTATTTGGTAGATTCCTAGAAACTTTTAAGAAAATGTAATAAATATTGGTATCCACATATTACCACTGATATAATGGCCTCCAAACAGTGTCTTTTTGTGTCACATTTTCACAACTGGGTAGAGTATTTTAATGACCACCTGAAATATCTAAGAAAATAGAGTGTCAGTGGCAGTTACCTTGTTAAGAACATACGATTTTTCTAGAGTATATATTAATATTATGGCAAGTCAAAACAGCTTTTCTGCTAATTTTTTTCACAATTCAACAAAGCCCTTTATTAACCTAGCAC
Organism: Pseudochirops corinnae; assembly: GCA_028646515.1. Taxonomy (NCBI): domain Eukaryota; kingdom Metazoa; phylum Chordata; class Mammalia; order Diprotodontia; family Pseudocheiridae; genus Pseudochirops; species Pseudochirops corinnae. The sequence continues at coordinate 105,990,178 of CM053590.1, forward strand.
CGTAAGCATGATCTGCTTGATGCCTTTTTGAATTGTTTTCTCCTGAGAATTTTTGCTGTATGGTTTTCAAAATTTAGAGTTAATTAGCTATTTTTATGGTAAAAGTCTAGCCAGGAGAATGTGTTGACCATCTCAGTTTTATTTTTTCAGCAGATAACTTCCTGGAGAGATTCTAGATATGATTTGGTACCCAGCAATTAAGAATCCAATCCCCTTTTGATGGATGATGACAGTCAGAGGAAAGACATTATAGTTTTTACCAATTAAGATAGGACAGACAATGTCTTTATTCAGGAAAACTAGGTGCCAGCCCTCTTAAAGTGAGATTATTTTAGTAAAGGTCTCTTTCCTATTTTGATCATTTTTGATTTACTACCCAGTCTCCTAACTTTCAATTTTGTAGGAGAAATTGAGAGAAGAAAATACCTTTTAATTTCATTGTCCAGATTTTATTAGCAGTACTAATAAGTACTCTGTCATTTTAGAAGCATTGTCTCTTTAATCCTCAAAACCTTACATGGTAGATTGGACTGGTATTTATCCCATTTGGGATGAGAGTATTCATGCTCAGAAGCTGAGAGATTGATCTAGGATTATATAGCTTGTGAGTAGCAGTACTGAGAATGGGACTTGGCTCTTCTGTCTCGTAGTCCAGCCAACATTTTCACCTGCTCCAGTTGAAATAAATGTTTGATGTAGGATACCTCCTAAACCGTGAGCTAACAGAGAGGACAAGAACTTGACTATTCATCACAATAAATTTTTGAAGACCACACTAGTTCTCTGTCTCCTGTACTGCCTACAAACTAGTTTCCAAGGGAAGTGGAAGATACTAACTTTAATTTTTAAAAGCCTAGTACAACATGAAATTTTTCCTCCTTGACAGCTGAGTTAAGTTTATATACCTATCCATATGTATTTATAGATTTACACATAAGCAAACCAACTGACCCAGCATCTGTGGCTCTCCTCAATCTTCAAGTTTAATTTGACCCATTTTAATGGCTGTTGCCAAGGATCCTGAAGATAGATTCCGTTGTTCTCATATCTTATAAAGGGAGTAATTTAAATATAAATATGAAAATGCAATCACTTAAGCATATTCCTTTTTTCCTTAGGTATTCAGATGTTTTCAATTTGGTATCTTCATTTATAAATAAAGCAGAAAAAGAGAAGCCTAAGAGTGCTGCTGTTATGCTGTTGGGAGTGGCCAGGGAAATAGCACTTCACAAGGACCCTGCTCAGTATGTACCTAATTTTGCATGTTGGAATCCCTATGTTAGAATAGGGTATGACTGTGACCCCCTAAAATTTATGCTACCTAAATTCAAACTAGGCTTCAAGAACTACTTAACAATCTTTTTATTCTACCATTTTTGACTCTCTGTCTCATCCCCCTTGCTGTTTCAAACCTTTTCTTCCTCCAAACTACAGCTTTCCCTCCCTCTCACTACTCCACTAAGAGAACTGAGGGCATCTTAAACCTCTAGTTTGTTCCTCAGAATTACACAAAATAATCAGTTGTTCAGCAAACACTTTTGAAAAGTACAGCATCAAAGAAGAAAATAGAATAAGTGGGAGGCGGGATAGGATGGAGGGAGATATAGTCTTTCACAATATGACAACTATGAAGGAAGGAAGAAAGGAGAGAATCTGGAATGCAAATTTTTAAAAACAAATATTAAAAAATTGTTTTTACATGTAACCAGGAAATAAGATATACAGGCAGTGGGGTATAGAAATCCATCTTGCCCTACAAGAAAATAAGGGGTAAGGGGGCGACATAAGAGACGGCAGACTGGAGGAAGGACTATTCAGTATCCTTGCTATATCTTGGGGGGGAAGGGTAGGAGAGAGATGGGGAGAAAATTTGTAACTCAGAATCTTGTGGAAATAAATGTTGAAGGCTAAAAATAAATTCTGGGGGAAAAAAATAGTCCATTCTTCCTTGCTTCCTCCTGGTCACAAAAGAAGCAATACACCTATTTCTGGTTGTTGTTATTAATTAATCTTGGTTCCTGTGCCCTTGATCATATTCTTTCTTTCCAGGACCTTCCATTAGCCATTTTCTTTTCACATCTTCAGTCTCACCCTTTGCATTGAATTCTTCCCATATATTTCTGTGTACGTGCTTAACTCTCCATGGTCCTAAGAAAGCTTTGACCCTTCTTGCCCTTCCAAGTACTGTCCCATCTTCTTGTTCTTCCCTTTACTGCTAAACTTGAAAAAACTGTCTATATCTGATGCCTCTACTTCCACTATTTCCTCAACCCCTTTTCACCATTCTCTAGAAATCGTCCTTTCAGAGATTGATGACATCTACATTGCCAAATTATCTACGTACATTTGACTCTGTTGACCATTCTAAATGTTTATTCTCAGACTGGGGGAGGGGGGACACACTGGGATGGCTGTTTTGGGGCAGTGGGTGGGGGAAAGAGGGGGAGAAAATATGTAACTCAAAATCTTGTGGAAATGAATGATGCAAACTATAGTAAAATTTAAAAAAAAGAAAAAAAAACAATGAATCACTGGTTTAGACGAAATTTAATGTATAAGACATTTTTAATTTTTAACTTATAAATACATAGCAACATTTAATAAATCCTTAGTCCTTTAAAAAAAAAAATAAATGTTTATTCTCTGACTCAGCTTTTTAAAATTTTAATTTTTGTTCATTATATCACATTTTATTTTTGATTCATTTCTTAATATGTCCTTGCCCTACCCATGAGCCATCCCTGCCTTAATCAGAACAGCAAATCAAGAACAGATTTGTAGTGTTTGCCTGTTTCCAAAGCGTAAATGCTCTCACTATAAATAATAACAATTTTGCATTCATGAGCTGATAGAAACTGGTTTCAGCACACCCCTGCTTTTATAACTCTACTCTCAATTTACATGGTTGTAATCTTTGTGTCTGTTGTATTCCTGGAGCTGCTACTTGAGTTTGTATAAATTTATATGATGCTTTCCTATGCTTCTATGTGGTCACCACATTCATAATTTTTTTTTTTTTGCAGGGGGAAATTGGGCTAGAAGAACATAATGTCCCTCATAACTCTTGAGTCTACAAAGCTAGCATTTTTGTCTTCCAATTCATGTCTTTTAATTTCTCAGGAAAAAAGTGTTTAGACTATAATGCTAATGCATGTTTAGTTGAACTGAATGGTTATTTTACAGGAACCAAATACATGAGTTAAATTATCCGTTGTAACCAAGAAAAAAATTTTTTCAGAGACCTCATTCACCAAAAAATCGATTGTAGCACCATTTTTTCCTGGATAGAAACATCTAACAAAGTGATATCATATCATGACTTGGATAAATGTTTGACCATTTAAGTCCAGCCTTAATTTGCCCTGAGTTAACAAGTCTTCAAATAATTGGTGGTCAGGCAAATCTCAGCCCTTAGAATCTTGTTTCCAATCCTATCATTTGTGGTTTTAGAAGTTGCTCACAGGATGGTTAGGTGGCACAGTGAATAGAGCACTGGCCCTGGAGTCAGGAGGACCTGACTTCAAAGCCTCAAACACTTAACACAAAAACTAGCTGTGTGACCATGGGCAAGTCACTTAACCTCAATTGCCCTACCTTCCCCCTCCAAAAAAGAAAAAAGAAGTTGCTCACTACAAGATCACCAAAGATGTCTTACTAAATCTGAAGGCCTTTTCTTACTCTGCATTCTTCTTGACCTCTCCAGGCATAAAGAAGTAGCTTTTCTCTGTCAAGACAAACTTAATATCAATATATGATCCATCCACCTCCCATCTTCACCAACAGATTGTCCCCTCTCTCGTCCCCACTTTCTTAATTTCATTGTCACCCTATCTACTGGCTCTTCCTGCCTATAAAACCCATGTCTCTCTTATCATTGATAAAACCTTCATTTGATCTAACTGTTGCCTGCTAGTTACCATTCTATTATCTCCTCCCTTTCTTGGATAAATTCCTTCAGAAAATCATCTACACTAGTTGCTTCCACTCCTCTCACTAGCTTTAAGCCCTCTGCTTTCTGTATTCCATCCTCATCACTCAACTAAAACCAAAATGACTAATGATCTCTTGGTGCTTCATTGCTTCTCTCTCTAGGTTTCTGTGACATTGCTCTTCCTCAGTGTCCTTTGCTGGATATTCATTTTTGTCACTCCTGCTAACTATGATTATCCCCCCCAAAGGTTTCTCTTAGACCCTCATTTCACTCTATACTGTTTGGCTTGATCTCATCAGCTCCCCATGAGTTCAGTTACCTTCTCTTTGCAATAATTTCCAAATCCGGCTCTAGTCTCTGCTGAGCCAGGTCACAAATCTCCAATTGCCTCTTAGACCTCTCAAATTGTATGTCCTATGAGCATCTCAAACTCATTGTCTAAAACAACTCGTTATTAATGCTTGTTGAGTTGAATCTTAAGATCTAGGAAATTAAAAATAAAAATTTACATTAAAAAATAGACCCAGGGTCAATGATACCTTTCTCACAGGACTATCTCCCTCTGCAGTATTCATTGTAAAGGTTTAAATGTATGAGTGAGGCTTGATTGGTGCAGCTCTGAGTCAGGTTTGGCTCTCTAGTCTGGCCAAAGCATAGAGCCTGTGGTCCAGGTGCAGAGTTGTAAGAGTTCAAGATTAGCAGCCATTGGAGAGTAGTTCATTTTCACTGAGAAGACACAGGCATCACATGATTTTATTGGGATGGTAGAGGAAAAGAGCATTGGCCTTGTTAAAGGCATGGATCAACATTCTGGGCCCACTACTGCATTACCCCAGACAAACTATCTCACCTCTAGGAACTTTAGTGACGATAATAATTGGCTTACTTCACAGGTTTTTGTGAAAATATAAAGTGTTCTGTCAGTTTGAGCTGCCAGTGTCTTCATGTCCTAGTCATGATCAAGTATTAAGGTTTGTGCATGACGCTATTGAGAATTATTTAAAAGAAATTAGACTTGATCAGTGTGCTTTTGGATAATGTTTAACATAAACTGTCTATGGTCCATGCTTCAATCGTGATTTCAGACAATTAGATAAATACACACAACATTTATGTTGTGAATAAGCAGAAGTGAGTGCCTGGAGGTATTGAGTAGGAAGGAGTTTCTTGTAGAGTTGAGAAAATTCAGGCTGTGCTGGGGACTTCAACTTTCTGATACTCAGTAAAATTCCTTCATTATAATGACATTCGTTTAATCTATGGATATTGCTTTTTAGGTCAGCATGATTAACCCACATTTAATGTTTGTTTTAGGTCCTGGCAGAATCTTGGTCCGTCTGAGTCTTTGAAATTAGCTGTACCTTTTCTCATGTCAAGGTAAGTTATTCTGACATAGGAATGAAAGACATAGTCTCCCTGTTCCTAACAGCTCTTTGTTTTAAACTATCCAAGTTCCCCAACATTCTTTCTGATGTTTGAATTAATTTTGAGACCATAGAAATACTTACTTTTGGCTTGGTTTGAAGATAGTGTTCCTGATGACAAATGATTACTTAAAAAGTAATCCTTTTAGACATTTGTTGCAACTAAAATTTTTGTTTTAATTGTTCGATTGCAATTCTATTTACTTCAGAATTTCAAATGGTTATTTAACTAATCACTCCTGAGATATAAAAGACCTTATTACCCATTTGCTCACATAAGCATACTTTTGTTAATAACATTCTAAAAGCAGGCCTATAGGAACATTTTCCAATTATAAGAAACATTTGTTAATATTAAGTTTAAAAGAGGCAGAGTTTTAGCCCTAGTTAGCTTTTTCCTTAATTTCTCTTTATAACTAACTGCTCCCCCATGTCCCATATGTGCATGTATTTTTCATATCCAACCACCCCAGTGTTTAGCTTTATTTCTTGTAGTCTGAATCACTTATTATCTGGAAAAAGGAATTTTTCCTAATCTGATCTTGCCAAATAGCTTTCCATTTCCTTTTCCATTTCTCCACTTCTCTGATATGTTTCCATTCCAATAGAATTAGGAGCTTATTTTAGAGAAAATAGTGTATTACATAATTTTTCTAAAAGACTATAGAAGCAGTGGTTTATTATCAAAGCCATTCATTTCAAATTAAATTAAAGCTTGAAATTTATATGCATATGCATCCCTACATGAAAATTATAATTATGAATTTTTAAAATGTGATACCTTTTGTGTTTAATTCACTTCATTTCCAGATGTTCCCCTTATAACAAAGAATGAAAAAGAGAAGAGGGCAGGGGGCAACTGAACAAGGCGAAACAGTTTACCGCCTGAGGCCAACCATTTTTGCAGTGCTCCCCATCTGTAGACTCCCACCTCTGCAAAGAAAGGAGATGCATTTAGCATTAGTTCATAGAAGTCTTTCCGTGCTTCTCTATATTCCTTATTATCTATAAATAAAAATTATTTTAAAATATTTTGTAATTATTGATACTTCATTAACAGTAGTTTATAGTTTTATTTTTTATGATTTATGTGTATTACCTCTGTAAGTCAAATGACATGTTCATTGAAGGAATACCAAATTTTTCTTAGCTCTTTTTCACTTCTAGCTAGAGGCTGTGATGTAGAATAGCTATAGAAAACCTTATTTAATTTGTGGTCTTGTGAGCAATTTGAGGTTTATTAAGTGGGCTGCTGCCAACCCATGTAATCATATCATATATCCAAAGCCATCTCTCCTTAATGCTTTGTACTTTGATCTCTGATTTATTCAGTTCAAGCAGCCCTTAGGCAGTAGACAGTAATCTCCTTCATTAACACTTTGTGTTCCAGTTTAATGGAGGGAGGGCTTATTTCTGTTCCCTCATGTCATTGTCTCTAGGGAGGAAAAGTCCCCTATCCAATTAAGAATACTTGCTCATTCCTCCTTTCCTAACAGCTTAAACACAAACATTTTACATATACTTAGAAAAGTAGCCATATTTCCTGCTGCTTTTTCCTAACTTGATAAAATGATTTCTTTCTTAAATCTAGGATTACCAAAAACCTCCAGAGAATGCTTGTGCTCAGTGACTTTCCCAAACAACTTTATGAAAAATTTATTAGCTTTTTCCAGACTATTCCTCTTCCCCCTCACTGTTTTAAGTTCACAAATTGGTAAGTGTGTCATTTTCAGTTGTAAATGTTTATATATCATAATATGGGAGTGCTAAAAAAAATGGCTTAGTGAAGATTGGTGTCTGGAAGATCTGAGTTAAAAGTTCTGCCTTGAACACTTCCTGTATCTGTAACCCTGGACAAGTCACAAGCCTGTTTTCTCATCTGTAAAATGGTAACAATAATAGCACCTATATAAGAGATTATGTAAAGTACTTTGTAAATATTAAAGTACTATTTACATAGGGGTTATAATGATTTGATAATATTTCATTAGCAGATACAAGAGATCTATGAGTTAAAAGATAAAACTGGAATTTACCCTCAGACACAGAGATTAAATGTAGCATATACTAAAAATAACATCTATGTTCTTCACCTCTGTTTCCACAACCTACCTGAATCTCATCAGTGCAATATTTTAGGTAGTCCAGGGTCTAATCCTTCATTCGGTGTATGTTCTCTACATGGACAATCTAACTTTATACCTTTGGCATCCCGTATGCCTTTCAACCTCTGACTTCCAGACGATGTTGGGATCTTCCTGGTCCCTCCTCAAATCTGCCATTCCTTACTCAAATAACTCCTGTGACCCCTGGTGATTCCAAATACAGTCACTGCTGCTATTCATTGAGCTGAAAATCAAGCAGAGCTAAGTTAGGAGGGGAACAAGAGCAGATGAAAACAGGAGATGGACAAGATAAATAGGGTAAATAGGGTTGAACATTTTGCTGTGGAAGGTCTAGCTTGTTCTTTTTTTTTCTTTGTAAGTCTTATTTACCCTACCATATACACTGCATTGATTTTTTAAAATTTATTTTATCCTGTTTTGAAAATTAACTATGTATGGTTGAAATAGGAATGTTACTAGCAATTCAGCAAATACTTATTAAGCATCTGCTGTGTACAAAACACTGTGTTAGGCACTAGGAATGCAAAAACACAAAAAGGGGCATAGCCTGCTCTCAGGAACTTATAGTTAAATGTGTACATCCTTACTCAGAAGCATAATATAGAGTAGACTATAATGGGATATGAGAAAGCATATTCAGCAGTAGGGAATCCTGTTAGGCCTCATGAAAGAAGTAACACTAGACATGTGTCTATGATCTCATCAGGAGAAATAGAGAAGTTCACAGAAGAGGGTAGATATAAGATGATGAGCTCATTTTTTAACATGTTGCATTTGAGATGCATCCAGGTGAGGCATCCAGATAAGTGATTCCAACAGGGGAGACACAGGACCAGAGCTCAAGGGAAGTAAGGGACGGAAGACAAATCTGGCTCATTTGCATAGAGGTCATAATTAAAACAATAGAATTTGTTGAATTCACCAAGGGAAAGAAGGGAAAGAAAAGAGTCTTGGGGAACATGCACATGGCACTGGCAAGAAGATGATAGAGGCTACAAAGAACCAAGTGGCAGTCATTCGTGGCCAGAATATTTGGTCATCTGTAATACATTGTTCTCCAGGCATTCTATATGAAAAGGATATTTTCTAGAATTACAGTTTTAGAAAATGTATTTGTTTGGTATATGTATATATTTGAGAAGAGGTGTTAAATTTCTGCTGTTTTTTTAGTTTAGACACAACTCAGAAAAGGTGAAATTCAAAGGGAAAATATAGAAAATGACTCCACTAAAAACAGGAATCTAAAACCAGTAAAATCATACTTTGGGGATTTTTTTCAAGGCCATAGAATTTAAGAGGAAGAAATTTTAAAATGCTTAACTCTGTGTGATCCTTACCAAGTGAGCATGCCCGCTGTGCACATGTTGGTTTTCTGCGAAAATATTTAGGTTCTGAAATAAGGAAAGAATCATTCAGTTTGTACCATTTTAAACCAACTTTCAGCCTGAATGTTCCATCATGGGATCACAGATTACTAACCACAGTTTTAAAAGGCCAGAACATTACTGGTGAACAAAAAAAGAATGGGAAGAAGGAATTCCTCTGGGAAGTTCTTACTGTGATAAAAGCTAGAACTGAAAAAATGGAGAACATGGAACAGTAAGTGCCTAACCACTCTAGCTTTACTATGGTGATTAACTTTGAGTTCTACATCACTGAGAAATACAGTGTTTTATTTACAGTAGAGGTTGCAAATCTAAGAAATAAATGAGTAAGGTACTTTTTAACCAAGTGAAATCTATTTCTTGTTTTCTATTGCTGCTTCTCTCTCTCCTCTTCCCCTGTCCTGACTCACTCTACAATTTAAACAGATTTGTGTTCTGGTGAGATTATAATCTCACTGAGAGAGACATTGATTTCTTGATGCATTTTATTCTATTGTTGTAAAAGCAGAAAAAGGGTGTGTGCCCACGTGTGAATTCAGTCATGTGCCTTGTTATAAAATGTTCCCTTGCCACACAGAACTCTGTGTACAAATTGTCAAGGGATCTGACAGTTGTATAGTGTTAATACTAATAGCAAAACTAACCAAATTTAAGATTAGCTGTGTTTAAATAATGATTAGTCCTGTTTGAGAGAAGAAGAAAACAATATTCAGAGAAAAGTAGTGAGAATTTGTATGACATAGGAAATTCGAATTCTGGAAGAACAGGTTGCAACTATTCTGGAAGAATAGTTGCAAAGAAATGCAACTAGGCATTCTTAATTTTTTTTTTTTGGTCTCATGAACCCCATTATCAGTTTACTGAAGCCTATGGTCTCGAGATAAGATTTTGAAATTATTGAAAGAAGTTATTTAAATAATTGAAAGAATTTCAGTTGGAGGTTAGTGAAAATAAACGTGTGTTTTTTTTTCCAACCAGATTAGTGGACCTCTGAAATCTATCTGTGGCTTCCAAGTTAAAAACCCCCAGACTAGTGGAAATTTGTGTGAAATAAGAGGCAATCTGCTTACTCAAAGAAGCTGCCCCTAAACTTAGTAAAAGACCTAATAAGCCAGTTTCTACATTCTGTCAATGATCATCATTCAAGAAGAGTTCTTCAAATATGGTCCCTTTCCTCATTTTTTATTTTCTGCAATGAGAGTCCCTAACATACTGCCTTTTGCCACTCCCTACCCACCCCAGTCTGCAGCCCTCACAGTCTATCATAGTTTACACAGTTTGTCCCAAGTGTACAACTAAGCTTTATTATAACGCGATGGAATTTTGTAGTACAAATTATCCCATTGAAATGAGTCGTTGGATCAGTACTTTTTAATTAGGTTTATAGGGGTATTCTCTTGTAGAATTTTTAGAATGTTGAACTTAACTAAATAAAATGGATGCTGCCATATAGAGTAGAAGAAAAACGATTGTATGAGAAACCGAATCTCTCATTATATGTAACTTTTGCATGAAGTATATAACAAATTCAGTATTGTAACTCTTTTGCTTTGCTTCATCATCTGTCTTCTGGAATTTTGATTGGTCTTTACATTGTTTAGAGTTAATTTGAGTTTTTCAAAGTTGTTTGTCTTCACAGTGTTATTATATTGTTCTATAGTTTGCACTTCCCTCTGCATCAGTCCACATAAGTGTTCCAAGTTCCTTTGAAACATTTCCTTTGGTCATGTCCCTTACAGCACAATAATATCCCATTGCATTTATATACTATAATTTATTCAGCCATTCTCCTCCACTCTGGTTGGATACCTCCTTAGTCTCCATTTCACAACTATAAAGAACTGCTATAAGTATTTTTGTGCATGTGGATACTTTTAGTCTTTCTTGATTTTTTGGAGTTTAGGCCTAGTAATGGGATAGATTTTCTTCTTAATGAAAAGAATTGATCTGACTCTCCCAGCAATATTAATTCCTATTTTTGTTAGCAGGGTTTAAGAAAAATTCATGTGGCAAATTGTATACAGGCTAAATTGAGAAGAGAAAATTGGGCTCTAAGAATCTAGGCTTTTGCAGAATAGAGAACCAGAATTAAATGGCGGTGGGAATATGACTGACTCCTCCCCATGTGGTCCCATAATCTAAAAATGACAGTATGTATGAAAAAAAAAAAAAGAAAAGGTCTTTTCCTTCATTACCAATATTAAAGGCCTCAAATTTGTATTTTAACACAGTTTTGGAGAGGGGATATATTTTTGCCATGGTACTAATCAGCATTTCTACTTTGGTTGAACCAATTTAATATCTTTTCACTAACTTTTCACATAAGTTTTTATACCTTCCCATCATCTCAAATCTGTAATGTTCATGAAGGCAGAGACGTTTTTGTTTTGTGCTGTGTACTTAATTGGATTGATTCTTCATCTTTTGGAAAGAATAAGAAGCTTGGGCTGTAAAGAAAGGGAGCCTATGCAGCAAAGAACTTTGAAGTGGGCAGATATTTTAAGTGTATTGCTGGTGCCATAAGAGACCTTTTCAAAACCATCAAAAGTACAGTTTTCTAAAGGTTTTAAAATGTTAGTGTATAGCTGTTGCCCTTGAGAACAGATAAGGAGGCTTTGGGTTTTTTTTTTTTAGTATAATATCATTTGGATTTATAGAATTTCCCGAAGTTTTCCTTTGGGGGTGCTGAGAGGAAGAGAGAATTTTAATCTGACATGCTTTCATGAAAGTAGTTGCATTTTATAAGCAGTGACAGGTGGTTGAAGAAGCAAGGTGATTCAATGGAAGGGGCAAAGGGGTAGAATTCAGCAGATTTAAATTTTAACCTTGGAAATGTATATGTCAGGTACACAAACAGGGTAGTTTTGTTAGTATTTTGTTAAAGTTAATAAACCTAACAGAATTTCAAGGTTTTTTATGCAATCCTTTTTTACATTCTCTTTTGTATATTGGAATATTTGTGTTTGATGATTGATCTCATAATTAAAAAATTAAAAACAAAGTTAATATGCTCTTTTTTTTTAATGTACCCTTCACTTCTGGTCCTCAGTTTCTTCATCTATAAAATCAAAGACTTTGACTATATGATCTTAAAAGTCCCCTTCCAGTTCTAAAATTCCCTGATACTGTAGTAGATTTTAAGCTTCTTTGATAGAATGATAATTTTAACTATTGACTATTTACGTTTCTTTTTACAAATTGTCAGATTGACATTAAATACAGCCATTCTTAGTTTGGATGAGCTTTTTTCCTTTGATATATTGAAATGCCTATAGAGATGTTAACTATGGCAGGAAATTACCAGATACAAAATTGAAATTCTTTCTCTGTCCTTTTAAACAACTGAAAACAGGATATAAGAAGGTGTTTGTTTTTTCTTCTCTTGTTTAGGTACAAAGAACTAGTTCACTATTTGAGAGCAGTAAAATGTAATGAAGGTGTTGGGTAAGAAAGAAGCCATGTGTCCCTTCAGATAGACATATGATCCTATTTCTTATACAGTTACATTCAAGATCAAATTATAAGTTGCCCAAATCGTTTAAAATATGAAGGAGTCTTGCTTGGTCTTAGATTTGTATAGATTCTGTGCATATTTTAAACACTAAACAGATTTCTACTTATTATCTCATACCTTTGAGAAGTTTAATTTTAAAGGAAACAACCTTTATACAGGTTAAGGGATCTTAGAGACAAGATTCCTTTCTACTTGTGCAAAAGTGGTGATTTCACCAGTGCTGCATACTCGTTGCTACTTCCCATCAACAACCTGGCATGCTGCACAGCCTGCCGGCTCACACCCTTGCAGTTTGAGAGCTACCTAAAGATGTTCTGGACGGGCAGTGTCCCCTCAGGGAAGGACTTCCAGGACTCTGAAGAGTGGATTTTGAACATAGGTGAGCACTAACATCCTCCCACCTTGTTTTACACAGGCTTATAATGTGATATTGAACTTGGGTTTTGGTGCATTGAGATGTCTCTTTTAATGACTCATACTGAAATAGTATTACAAAGTGTGAAATATATTGTGCAAGGTGTAGGTCAGCACTCTAAATTGAACAAATATACATAAAGACATATAAATGTCTATGTCTATATTTGTGCATATGTATGTGTATTGTATACATATCAAAGGTAGGATAAAGATAGGACCAAGCCCTCATCGAAAGTGTGAAATTGGCCACATAGTCCCGTCTCTGCCACTTATTAATTGTACGACCTTGATCAAATCATTGCTTTTTCTGGACCTCCATTTCTTCAACAAAATGAGGGGCTTGAACTACAGTAAGTGATTCCTAAGGTTCCTTCTGTTGTGACATTCTATGGTTAGACATTTCTGTGGCATCTTCAAACCTTACTTTTTTAGATTACATTTCCTTCCTAGCAGACTACGACCTTCAAAGTCCTTGTCCTGGGACCCAGCTCTCAGTTGGTTATGGTTTCCCTGATCAGAGATGTTTGCTTTTTTAACATATGTATCTCTGCTTCAGAGTAGGGTAGGGATGGATCACCTGAGATTCTTTGTGTCTTTTATCAGCTTCATCTGAACCTCTCCATACCAAATGATCGCCTTAAATTGCTGTGGTTGAGACAGACTGGAATAATTAAGGTCTTCTAGTTAAAATGACCATTCGTTCTTTAAATAAATTGTGAAGGAGTTAGGCATTTAGCTAAATAGATTACTTGAGTGGATCTTTTTTATTTTATTTTTTTTAGGGTGAGAGAGTATATTGTCTTTTTTAAGGCCATTTCTATGATTTTGTTTTTCACCTCTTTTCCTCCAGGTTCTCCTGTAAAATGTTGTACTCTAATTAAGCAGGCCCTGCGAGTACTCTACAGCAATCAGTCCTTGTACAGAAATGTAAGAATTCCATTCATATTTATTCATATTTCATTCATATTATATTCATATTTGCTGTGAGTCAATCTTTATGATTAAAAAAATGAAATCTAGTTTCAACCTTTAATGCTGTGGCATACTTAATATTTATTTTCATTCTACTCATATTTACCCAAACTAGATTTTACAACTGTATTTGTCGCAGCCACAGAAGTAAATTAGTACAAGATTTAAGAACTAAGTCCAGTCTCTCATTCCTTGTTATAATTTAGAAGTTGCTCCTGACCAGCTTTACTTTCTTTTTTCCCCTGCCAAAAAGTAAGCCCTAAATGAAAAGAAGAATCAAGGTGGCTGCTCTTTCTTTCTGCCCTCTTGCACAGATCGATTTAGTCCTGGACAAGGTAGTCATCGGGCCTCTCTTCCTCTTCTTTAAGTAGGCGTAATGATATCTGAAGCTCCACCTCCCCCCTAAGAAGAGAATATGTATTAAATGTATTGCAAACCCTAGGGAGCTCTTTACGTGTCTACTCTTAGTACTGTTCCCTGCTTGTTTTCCTGTCTCAGACGTACAAGACGTGTGCCTCAGAGCGAGCCTCAGTGTGCTCTGGACAGCTCTGACACTAACAGTCACAAAGAAGAAGTGGCTGACCTTCACCAGAGACAAGAACCTCCTCATCTTAGGGTTCCTTTTGTCAGTGAAAGCACAGGCTAGTGCCCATGCCTAGCTGAACTACTGACTTTTGTGCTGCCTTCACACAGAGGTGTTAGAAGGAAAGTACTTTGTGGAAGTATTATAAATATGTAATTTTTTCTCCACATATTTGTTTTTACAGATGCCTCTATTTCATAGATACCTCTAATTATTTACCCTGTTCCCCTGAAAAAATCTTCATTTGCCAAATTTCCATAAAAAGTCAGTTCTTTTAAACAAAAGCATGTTTGCAACACTTGCTTACAAAGAGCCTTCTCCGTTATTTTCCCCCATTTCAACCCCCAAATGCCTAAATTCTGATATCTTTGGGGAGAGAAGAGAGAAACTTGGTGAGAAGTACAGTACCATTTTGTATTTAGTATATTCTGTGAAGAAGAATATTAGCAGCACCAGCCCCACTCACTCTTCTACCTTTTGATTTTTGAAAATCCTTTGTAAGGTTTTGAGAGCCTGCAGTTTGATGTCAATTAAAACTCATGTTTTTTCAGTCAAGATGCTGGAGTGCACTCATCACAATTTGGAGCAGTAGTCCTATTTTGGAACAGAATGGACTCCTAACTGCTCTCATACTGATAGAACCACCACTTTCCTTCAGACAGGTAACTTGCAATCTTCAAACAAACAAGCTAATATCCTAGGGTGGCCTAAATTAACACTGCAAATTTAAAAGCAGCATAGAGGCCAGGGGTGGGGAAATCTGTGGCCTCAAGGCCACTTGTGACTCTTTGCCTGAATCTGAACTTCACAGAACAAATCCCCTTAATTAAAAGGATTTGTTTTGTAAAACTCAGACTCAATCAAAAGACCACACTCAAGGCTGTAAAGGGCTACATGTGGCCTTGAGACTGCAGGTTCCCCACCCCTGAGCTTGAGACATTCCTAAGGTTTCTCTGAAAAAGGTACTGGCTATCTAGGTACTAGTTGCTAGTTACTAGTTGGTAATCCAAATGTGCAGATTTGGCCTAGTTTGGTAAGACTAGTATTACCAACTTGTACAAAATAGACTGGTACATGTTCTGTTCAGGAAGGATGGTTCCTTTAAATTTCTTGAGCTTACCTGGTAATACTCTTATATACTATATATTCTAATACTTGTTTATGCTTTTATACTCATTACTCACTTCCAATCCCAGTCTCCCAGTTTGTATAAGACTTTGCCTATGTGCATACCTGGCTATACTGTGGGACATCATGAGTAAGGGTCAGAATCTAACATTAATACGTACATCTGAGATAACAGTGTAAACCAGCATAAAAATATGCCTTAAATATTTATGTCATGTACCATTTTTTTTTAAAAGACGCTTGAATCCAGAAGACATGGGTTCCGGTCTCAACTTCCATGTGTACTGGTTGTATGATCTTGGGTAGGCAAGCCACTTACTGCTCTGAGCCTCAGCCTATGTAAAATAACATCTGCCCTGTATAACACACAGAATTGCTTTAAGGAAAGCACTTTGTAAACTATGAAATGAGTTATAGAAATGTGAACTCTTAGCCTTATGTCAGAGTTCAACAAATGAATCCAACTCCAGGATTCTATATAGCATTAGCAGTTTTTCAGGATTACATCAAGGACGTGAATATATTGTTCCAAGGATTTAAGAAATTGTAAATGAGCAACCAAATTACTAACAACTCTCTATACAGAAGAACAATATACACCATTGTAGTTGACTTCTGAGTTATGGTTCAGCTAGAACATTTTGCATTTGAACAAAATAAGTAGGTCTGACTCGGCCAGTAAGTAACCATTGGATCTGGGGCAGAGGACCTTGGTTCCAAAGACAACCCTGATACTTAACTGACTTTGTGAACAGGTGCAAGCCACTTAACATCTTTAGGCCTCACATTACTCATCTAAAAAAAGATAGATAATTAAAAGAGAGAAGGAAGGAAACTATGTCTTGCTGATAGGCACCATAGACAATGAAGTTATATCAATACTGAATATATATGTACCAAATGATATAGCATCTAAATTTTTGAAGAACTTGAATGAGTTATAGAAGGAAATAGATAATAAAATTATTTTAGTGGGGTACCTTAATTTTCCCCTCTCAGAATTATATAAATATAACCAAAAATAAAAAAGTAGTTAAAGAAGGGAATACAATTCTGGAAAAGTTAAATATGATAGATCTCTGGAGAAAATTGAATGAGAATGGAAAGGAATATGCCTTTTTCTTAACAGTACAGGGCACCTACACAAAAATTCACCATGTATCAGGGCATAAAAACCTCACAAGCAAATGCAGAAATAGTAAATGCATCCTTTTCAGATTATAATGCAATAAAAATTACATTCAGTAATGGACAATGAAAAGAGAGATTAAAAATTAATTGGAAACTAAATAATCTAATCTTAAAAAATAAGTGAACCAGGCAGCTAGGTGGAGCAGTGAATCAGAGCACTGGCCCTGGAGTCAGGAGGACCTGAGTTCAAATGCGGCCACAGATACTTACACACACAAAAAAACTAGCTGTGTGACCTTGGGCAAGTCACTTAACCCCAATTGCCCTACCTTCCCCCCTCCACAAAAAATAAGTGGACCAAAGTATAAATCATAGAAACAACAATTTCAGTTAAAGAAAATGACAACGAGCATACCAAAATTTATGGGATGCAACCAAAATGGTACTTATGGGAAAATTTATATCTCCAATTGCTTAGAGAAAAAGCAGAACAATGAATTAGGCATGCAACTAAAAAAACTAGAAAAAGACAAATTAAAAATCCGCAATTAAACACCATATTGGAAATCCCGAAAATCAAAAGAGCTATTAACAAAATTGAAAGTAAAACCATTGAGCTAATAAACAAAACTAGAGGCTGGTTTTACAGGGGAAAAAACAATAAAGTAGATAAACCTTTGGTTGGTTTGATTTTAAAAAGGGAAAAAGAAAACCAAATCGCTAGTATCAAAAATGAAAGAGGTGAATTCACCACCAATGAAGTAGAAATTAAAGACAGTTGTTAGGAGCTATTTTGTCCACTTATATACCAATAAATTTGGCAGTTTAAATGAAATGGATGAATATCTACAAAAATATAAATCACCAAAAGTAACAGAAGAAGAAAAAAACATTTAACCCAACCTTAGAAAAAGAAATTGAATAACCCATCAATGAACTTCCTAAGAAAAAATCCCCAGGACCAACCCAGATGGATTTACAAGCAAATTTTACCAAACATTTAAAGAACAATTAATCCTTATGCTATATAAACTATTTGGATAAACAGGCAAAGGAATTCTACCAAATTCCTCTTACAACACAAATACGATGCTGATAGCTAAGTCAGGAAGAGTCGAAACAGAAAGAATTATAGGCCAATTTCTCTTAATGAATATTGATGCAAACATTTTAAATAAAATACTAACAAAGCCATTACAATAGTATATCACAAGGGTCATACACTATGACCAGGTGGGATTTATACCAGGAATATACAGCTGGTTCAAGATTAGGAAAATTATCAGCATAATTGACCATATCAATAACAAAACCAATAGAAATCATATAATTACCTCAGTAGATGCAGGAAAAGCATTTGACAAAATACGGCACCCATTCCTATTAAAAACACTAGAATGCATAGGAATAAATGGAGCTTACCTTAGAATGATGTAATATTTATTTAAAACCATCAGCAAGCATTATCTGTAATAAGGATAAGCTGGAGTCTTCCCAGTACAATTGAGTAAAGCAAGGAAGCTTTATCACCTCTATTATTTAATATTATACTAGAAAAGTTAGCTATAGTAATAAGGGAAGAAAGAGAACTTTGAATAGGCATTGAGGAAACAAAACTATCACTCTTTGCAGATGCTATGCTATACTTAGAAAATCAACTAAAAAGCTAGTTGATAACAACTTTAGCAAAGTTGTAGAATACAAAATAAACTCACATAAATCATCAGCATTTCTATATATTACCAACGAAGTCCAGCAGCAAGAGACAGAGAAAATTTATTTAAATAATTGTAGACTTAGAAGCCCATCTGCCAGGACAAATCTGGGAACTATATGAATACAACTATAATCTATTAAGTGCCATATCAATCAGACTATCAAAGAATTATTTTATAGAGCTAGAAAAAATATTAACAATTCATCTGGAAGAGCAAAAGCTCAAGGATATCAAGGGAATCAATGAAAAAAATGTGAAAGAAGGTGGTCTAGCTGTACTAGATCTCAAACTGCATTACGAAGTAGTGATTATTAAAACTATATGGTACTAAGAAATAAGAGTCGTGGATCTGTGGAATAGGTCAGGTGCAAATTATATTATGGTAAATGACCACAGTAATCCAGTATATGATAAACCCAAATCTCCAGTTTTTTGGAGCAAGAAGTCATTATTTGATAGAAACTGCTGGGAAAACTGAAAAACTGAGAAACTAGGTATAGACCAACATCTCAAACCATACCAAGATAAGTTTAAATGGGTATATGATTTACACATAAAGCAAATTAGGAGAACATGGAATAGTTTATCAGTCAGATTTATGGATAAGGGAAGAATTTAGGACCAGAGAAAATATAGAGAGCATTCCAAAACATAAAATATATCATTTTGATTATATGAAATAAAAAAGATTGTGCACAAACAAAACCAGTACAACCAAAATTATAAGGAAAGCAGAAAACCGGGGTGGAAGGGGGGGGGGGATTTGCAACAAATGCTTCTGTTAAAGGCCTCATTTTTCAAATATGTAGAGAACTGAGTCAAATTTATAAAAATATATCATTTTCCAATTGATAAATAGTCAAAGGATATAATTAGGTGATTTTCATTCAAACCAAAGCTATCTATTGTCATATGAAAAAATGCTCTAAATCACTATTGAGTAGAGAAATGCAGATTAAAACAACTGAAGGTACTGTCTCATACCTATCAGATTAGCTACTATGACAAAAAGAGTACAGTGTTGAATGTTGGAAGGGCATGGGAAGACTGGAACACTAATGCGCTGTTGGTGGAGTTGTGAACTGATCGACCACTCTGGAAAGCAATTTGGAACTATGCCCAAAGGACTGTAAGACTGCATTCCCTTTGGTCCAGTAATACCACTGCTAGGTCTGTATCCCAAAGACATCCAAAATAAGAGGAGAGAACCTATTTATACAAAAATATTTATAGCAGCTCTTTTTGTGGTTGCTAAGAATTGGAAATCAGAGGGATGCCCGTCAATTAGGGAATGGTTAAACAAGCTGTGGTATATGAATGTAATGGAATATTATTGTGCTGTAAGAAATGACAAGCAGAATGATTTCAGAAAATCCTGGAAAGACATGAACTGATGTAAAGTGAAGTGAACAGAACCAGGAGAATGTTGTACACATTAACAGCAATGTTATACAGTGAAGAACTGTGAAAGATTTAGCTATTCTCAGCAGTACAATGATCCAAGACAGTTCCAAAGGACTAATGATGAAACATACTATCTGCCTCCAGAGAAAGAACTGATACTGTTAGAATATAGACTGACGAATGCTGTTTTTCACTTTCTTTCTTCCATTCTTTTTTTTATTTGAGTCTTCTCATATGAAAAACTAATATGGAAATGTTTTACATAATTGTACTTGTATAACCTATACCCGATTGCTTACCATCTCAAGAAGAGGGAAGAGAGGGAAAGATAGAATTTGGAGCTCGAAACTTTTTAATGTTAAAAATTGTTTTAACACGTAATCGAGGGGAAAATAAAATATATTTTGAAAAATGATAGTAGTCAAGTTAGATGATTTATTTGGTCTTTTCTAGCTCTAATTCCTACAACATATGACTTTATTGCAGATGGTGTGTGATGTGTCCTTTGGCATTTTAGAAGAACTGAGATTGAAAATCAATGTTTCTTTGCCTTCAAATATATTTTATGGTTCTGTAAGTTTATAATTTTGCCTCTTTTTCTCTGTATTCTGATATTTGAAATGTTAAACAATGAATATTCTTTAATACCATAGGTCTCAGTCTGAGTAATTAAATTACCCGTTAACTTGGGAATTGCCACAGTCTTTCTACTGACCTCCAATCTCCCATCTCCAGCTTCCTTTCAGACATCTTGAACTGGAGGCCCTATAGATGCCTTAAACTCAGTATATCCAAAGCAGGACTCATTATCTCCTCTCAAACCCACCCACCCAGCTCTCTCCTACCTTCCCTATTTCCATAGAGAGCAACAATATCCTCTCAGTTCAGTAGGCTCACAACTTAGGAGTCATCTTGCATTGTTCATTCTCTTTCACCTTGCCACCCCCTGACCCCATATCCAAACCATTGCCAAGGCCTGTCTGTTTTACCTTTGCAAGATCTCCTGAATCTCCCTTCTGTCTTTTGACGCTGCCACCACTCTAGTACAGGCCCTCATCACCTCTTACCTAGACTATTACAATAACCAGACCTGCAGTGTCTGCCTGCCTCACATCTCTCCCCAGGAAAAAATAAAAATGCTCTCTCATTCAAACCCCTCCCTTTCCAGTCTTGTAACCTGATCTCGGCATGAACTTTTTGATCCAGTGACACCAGCCTCCTGGTTGTTCCAAGAAGAGATACTTCTCTCTGGCTCTCCTTTATAGTCAAATTGACTTCAGCTGTTTTCCCCTTTACTACATTTCATCTCCCTCCCCTGTGCCTAGGTGGTGCCCCATCTCTGGCACCCCCTTCTCCACCTCATAGAATCAAGTTTCTTTTCACAGTGCTTTTCAGTGCCATTTGTTAGTGGCCCTCACCCCTGCAGTTCTTAGTGCTTCCTCTTTTTTGAAATTACTTTGTTTTTTCATGGTATAGATTTAGGTGAATATGTTTTACCCCTCTACAGGAATCATAAACTCCTTGTTGATGAAGACTGTTTTTGTCTTTGTTCCCTAGCACAGTGCTTGTTGTATAGTTTACATAGTCAGTGTTTGTTGAATTCAATTGAATCCTGACCCTTCTACTTAGAGTCATTTCTGAGTCTCAGTTACCTCATCTGTAAACTGGGCCTAAGAAATTGTACTGCCTAACTCACAGAGTTGTTAGGGAGATCAAATGAGGTAATAGACAGAAAGCCCTTTGTCACTCTTAAAGTGCTTTATATAAGTGTCAGCTGTTACAGGATTTATTTCATGCTTCTGTGATTAGTTTGCTCCTGAGGTCCTGGGTGCTTTTTCATTCCCTGATCTTGCTTCATAAAGAACAAATGTACTTGAATCTTTGTCTCTGATTATTGTTTGTTTGTTTTTCTAATTAGCTAAACCTTGAGGCCTGCTTTCTTCTCACCATTCAAGCTGTGCTTCAGATGCTGCTAACTGACTTGCCACGGTTGACTTCTTTGCTTGAAATAATATTAGCTTTTGGGGTAAGTTTTAAATACTTTTAATCTAAGTGATTAAAGCAACTGGTTTTTTGTTTCCTTTTCAAAAGACCTCCAGGAGGCATGGTGGCATGTGTCTGCAATCCCCCTGCTATAGGAATGGTGAGGTTGACAGATTTCTTGAGCTTGGGAGTTCTGCAGTGGCCTAAGCCATTTCAGTGTCTTTACTAAGTTGGGCAATAATATTGTGAGCCCCTTCATCTGACCTCCCCAGAGTACTTGTACTTGTCTCATAATCAGACCATACAGATAGAAAGTAGATCTATGCTATATACCCTCTCTGGCATTGTAGCATATGGTGTAGTGGATAAAAGTACTGGCTTGGGTTATCCAAGATGGCAGAGTAGCAGGAAGAAGTAGAGCAATCTCCAACTTCACAGCCGCCCTAAACAGATCTAGAAAGTGCACCAGGCGGCTAGGTGGCGCAGTGAATAGAGCACCAGCCCTGGAGTCAGAAGGACCTGAGTTCAAATCCGGCCTCAGACACTTAACACGTACTAGCCGTGTGACCTTGGGCAAGTCACTTAACCCCAACTGCCCTGCCTTCCACCCTCCAAAAAGCTAAATAAATAAATAAAGATAAAAGTTTTTAAAAAAGAAAATGCCGAGACCAAATTCTGATGAAAAACGGAAGGGAAAAAATGACTGCAAATGATTTTTCTAGCCTAGGTAAGGATAGGGAGACAGATTTGTGGATATTGGTTATGGCATCTGGTCAGAAGCATGCCCGGTTCTACAGTCCAGCTCAAGGACAGGTGATGTACCCAGAGCTAACTGGCAGTTCTCTTGCTCACTAACCGATTCCAGGTCATAGATCCAGGGAGGACTAAAGAGGGGGCCTGTACCTAGGGATGGCATTCCATGAGAAGTAGTTTCTGGTTCGGGCTGTGTACCAAACAAGGATACAATCCAGGGAATGCAATAGCAGAGAGAAAGGGGACGGGACGGGACCTATGTGTTTACCTTTGTGTCACTTCACTAATCCTGTAGGGAAAGAGCTCAGCATTCAACTGGGCCCAGTTCTGATCCCTCAGAAGTCCCTTGGGACAGAGAGAACCAAGGTTAACAAACCATGCTATCTCCCCCAGCATAGGGGGAGACTGAGACACTTAGAGATCTAGCCTCCAGGTAAATTGCCATCAAAGGGGAGGGTTACACAAAGAACAATAGTGGAAGGTAAGGAAATTACCAAAGATCTCAGGAGGAAGAAAACAAAATTAAAGGTCTTGAGCATAAGGAGATAAACCAACAGGGAAGATATTAATAGCAGAAGAGAATGTGACCTCCAGATCAGATTAGAGAGTTCAGGCTTCAGTGAACAAGTATTGTAAAGACAAAGGAAAATTATTCTAATACCTAGAGGACCTTGTGGGACAACTGCAGGATAATGGAATGGTTTAAAAGAAAATAAGAATTGTGAAAGCAAGATATATGACCTGCCTAGCAGAAATAATTGGCAGGATTTAAAAAAGAAAAGAATTCACAGTAGCAAGTCACACTTAAGAAACAATAGAAAGGATGACTGATGTAAGTGTACAGAAATGAAGGACAGTCTGGAACAAGAGAAACAAAAAGCAATAACATTAAAGGAAAGCATTATCTCCAAGCAAAACTTAATTACTTGAACATAAGATGAATAGAAATAAGTTAAGAATTAGAGGTCTCCCTGAAGAATATGACAAATCAAAGTACTGAAAACACCACAATGCAAAAAATAATGCAAGAAAACTGCCCAGACCATCCAAACAAAGTGCCAATCCAAAGAATTCACAGGTCCCCTCCAGGAGCGAACCCTGTGCCGTAAGCTTCAAGACAAATGATGGCAAACTGTTCGGCTGACGAATGACAAATTCTGCAAGCAAGAAAAGCCTTCATATATAAAGAAAAGGAAAGTTTAATCTTTGCTACTGCTATTCAGTCTTTGCAGTTATGACTGACTCTTTGTGGCCCCATTGGCAAAGATCCTGGAGTAATTTGCCATTTCCTTCTCCAGCTTATTTTAAAGATGAGAAAAATTAGGCCAACAGGGTAAAATAATATGCCCAGGGTCACATAGCTAGCAATGGTCTGAAACTGGATTTGAACTCTGAAAGATGAGTCTTCCAGGCCTGGCACTCTATCCATTGCACCACAGAACTGTAATTTTGAAATTTCAGTGGCATAAGACTGTTCTGAACCCACTGAAAACCAGACAAGGGAAAGAAATCATGTCTTCTGAAGAGCAAAGGAACTCAATATAGACAACCCAAGGTGATTTACCCTGCAAATTCTAGGCCAACCATAAATGAAAAAAGATAAACATTCAGTCAGAAAGAGACATTTGAAACATTTCTTGAAAGAAAACCAGACCTGAGAAAATTATTTCTCAAATACCCAAGGCAACAGAAACATCATGTAGACAGACCTTGAAGAGATTTCTTTCTAAATGTACACAGAGAGACATGAGTGAAAGCAGAAGTCAAATAGAAGTGAGGGTGCAGCAACAGGCCTGAAACCTAAGGACAAAACCTCATGATGCTTCACCTGTAAGAAAATCCTTGTTTTTTGTGGAACTAAATTACAGTATAGGGGCATACCAAAAGGGTGAGAGGAATATATGGTGTTTCCTAATCAGGTCAAAGACAAATCACGAAGGGAAAATAACCCCCGTGGTCTCTCAGGAAGAAGAGATTGAGGATACAAAGGGATGAACTGAAAAAGGGGGAAATCGGATTTCAGTGGTGGTAGAGGATATCATTGATGAATGTTCCTGTGGTTGAAGAGAGATTCTGTAAAACAAAAGGAACGCAACAGTAAATATGATCTGCAGGGATTTGGTACTTGGACCACCCAGCCTGCCTCAGAAGGGAAATGAGAACTCCTGGGGCATCCTGACACTCAGAAGAGTGTGAGGGCATGGATCTAGGGAGGAGATTTTGAGGCAAATGGAGAAAAAAATAACCAAGTGGCAGGCAGAAGTCAGGAATAAACTCATCAGTGCTATAGGAAGAATCCTATGGGGGCAATATCATCTCTGTTCACTACAAGAGTGCTTTTTTCTTAGAGTGAGACACAATAGAAAAGGGAGAAAGGGGTAGGGGGGAAGATCTACAAGGCAATAATATAGAAACTTTAGAAGAAGGAACGGAAGGTGGCTTAGAAATTTTAATTTCATGGGAATGCAGACACTAAAGAAGGGCTAAATAATTATAAGGACTATGAATTAAATAATAAAAGTCAAGAGCAGACAAAATGGAAAGATAAATAATGAACAGAATGAAGGAAAGGAATCTTTTTTTCTTTTTAGAAAAAGGCACAGAAAGTGACATTTTTAAAGACTAGCAAACAAGGAAGGGGAGAAAGAAGGTTATTATTTGACTCCTTAACTAAGAGGGAAAAGAGGGGAAGAATTAAATTAACTAGGTAAAATAAAAGAAAAACGAATTGAGCCAAAACCAAGAGGTAACATGTCAGAGGGTGGGGTTTGAGCATAAAAGGAAGAGAGCCTGTGGGAATAGGATTTCCTTAAAATTAAACTAAAACAACTGAAGAGACATAGTACTGTGTTTACAGAGGAAGGGGGGGGAAATGGCCTAATTTTGTAGGGGGAGGAGGGAAGATGAGGGAAACTCTTAGAGACAAATGGAGGAAAATATAAAACTAATATCTTTAAGTATGAATGGACTAAACAGTCCACTAAAACAAAAAATTAACAGATTAAATCTGTCCCACACACAAAACACATTTGAAAAACAAAAAGCCAAAATAAAAATGAGGGGCATAAAAGCAGAAGTTGCAATTGTGCTATGAGAGCAGAAACGTTCAAAATACTTAGTATTTGTGTATAGTATCCCCAAAATTCTGTTCTTAAGACTTCTGGGGACACTGTAAATAGAATGCTTAAAGCTAGCCGTTTACGTAAAGTAGGCATGTAATGGTGGCTGAAGATTATGAATGCTGTCATCTATAGGTGAGTCACCTTTGGGGCCTCAGTATACTTAAATGATACTTAAGTTACCCGTGTGGGTATTAAATTAGGGGAAAAGGTGAAAAAGGAAGAGGGAATTATAATGAAATGTTTGCTATGGCAGTGAATTAAAATTTCTTTTTTAACTTTCCTAGAAAAATTTCTGGGCACTAAAGCTATTTTTAGAAGGCCTCTTGTCCCGAATGCCTGTTCTTCATGATGTTATCAGTATGATTGCCAGAGATCTGAGTTACCAGAAACACTCTCTGCTAAAACTGTAAGTGTTTCCTCTTTGAACTCATTTAAAAGATGCCAGAAAGCATACCTGAACAAGCTGTTGGTACTTATCGGACAATAATTGATACCAATCTATTGTCAAGTAGTAGTTGATGAATGTAGTCGTCCTGGCAACTTATTTCGACATGGGGTCTTTTGGTGCATGGTGGAAAGTAAACTTAATTTCCTTCTATTCCTTATCCCAAATTGAAGAAATGTAACCTTGAATATTTTGTGTAAAGAAAATTGGCTTTCCATGAGGCTTTGTGAATTTTTTATATTCCGCACTTATGAGTGAGTCATGATTCTGTTAATAGGCCTTAGAAGGCACAGATGCTCTGTTAGAAGTAATTTCTCTGTTTCACCAGTCACTGGCCTCTCTGTTGCTGATAAGATCATAAAAATAAGAAATGTAATTTTTATATAAATGCTTTTTACCTGATAAAGTACTCATGTCTCATTATAATTCAAGCCCAATATGCATTAACTCCCATCTTTTTATGTTGTTTTTTATTTATTTAGCTTTCTTATCCAGGGTTTGTTGGGTAAGATTTCAGTTATTGAAATATTTATAATTTCAGTAAAACTACATATGTTTTATATTTATACATTTAATATATCTTATGTATATAAAATATTTATGATTTCAGTAAATGTACACATATAGTTTTCCTTTAAAGAAAATTGTATAACTGGTAACTTTTTTCTGTATTGTTCCTAAGTAAGGTTTGCTACCTGGGAACGTAAAGAGTAACCCATTGCTGTGGGGAGAGCAAAGTAATGATATATATTAGCCTTTTAATTACAAGAAAGTCACTTTCTGTAGTCTTTCCTTGTCTTTGTTTAAGTACAGTGGTAGTAAGATGAACTTTACGTTCTCCTTGCTCTGAGGGAGTAGTGTTGGATTTTTTTTTAGATGCATATGCTAATTACCAGTTCTAAAGAATTTCTTGATCCTGAAATCTGCGCTTGATGTTTTGACTGTAGTTATGCTGAATGCCACTATTATTTTTCATGTATTTATTTTATCCTGCTTTTTTTTTTTAATATGGAGAAGAGGGGGAAATCCTTACGTTTTAGTAGTGTCTAATACGAAGGGCTACTTAGATGTAGCCTTCTTCCAGTTACTATTACAAGTGAACACTGGTGGTGATGTAGCTGTGAGCTATTTAAAAGATGATTGGTTTACTACATTAAATAAACTGAATTCTCCTAGTAACTGTTTGCCCCTCAAATGGCTAAGATTAGAGACCTTCAGGGGTTCTCATATTGAAGGCCTTATGGAACCCTGAACTTAGAAGAAGGAAGGTTATCTTAGAAAAAAAAAAGTCTTGACTTCCTCATTTGTATCTATTCCTTCCCTCTGCCCCCTGTCATGGGGAAGAAGGGGATGTTATATCATCCATGAGTAAAGAAATAACCAAAGATCATCTGACCTGAACAAATAAGATTTTAATGAGATTAAACTCCAAAATGCAAAAAAAAAAAATTTAATTTTAAAAAGGTCCTTGAAATATATGGAGTAAGAAATATAAGAAACATAAGACACATTTGTGTTTCTACCCTTTCCATGTCACCTTTCTGAGATAGTCCCATTTATAGACTTTGAAGATATTTGCTGTCACCATTAATAGGTATTTATTTTACATCCTCAAAATGAAAGAAAGAAAGGCACTTGATGCTGGGTTTTACATGTTCTGAGAAAGATCCATTGATGCTTAAATTGTCAAGAACGCTTAATTTAAAGGTATGACTAAATGCAAGTGTTTGTTTGAATAGGTGGCAAACTCTGGGACCAGACTATGTTGGGGAGCTACTCTGCCTTTTCCTGAGCTTCGGGAATTCACAGTTGCAGTCTGTTGGCATCTTTCTGTCACGTGTAGTAATAGAAAACTTAAATCAGTGAGTATTAGGGGCACTAATTCTAACATAGAATGATTTCAAGAAAAATGACTTATTTGTACCAGTGGCGTTCTCCCAATAATTTCTTTCTGATTTAGCACCAGCGTAGTCTCTTGACTACTTCCTATTAGCTTGATTTATAGAAAGATGTGTTTTAAATGCGCTTTTAATTCTGATGCTTAGAAGGTGGAGCAATAAAAATATTCAACACAGATATGTTTATATATATACTAGTAATTGAAGAATTGTCCTGAATATCCTTGTGTCTTTCGTATACACAGAGGTCAGAATTCATTAAATCCTATGAAGTTTATTCTTCTAGTATACAACAGCTTACATTTTCATTCACTTACTCCTAAGAGTAAATCACTTGCCCTTCTCTAGGCTAGATAATGTCTCATTCATAAAAGACTTCCAGTATGGAAAGCTAGCTAGCTAATGTTGATTTCAGGACTCCTAGGGTAGGCTAAGTCAAGCTGCAGTCCTCTGCATCATATAAAACTAACAGCCAAATGTACAGCTCTTGAAATTGCGGGGGGGGGGGGGGGGGGGGG
>CM053590.1:106024651-106044620 GCA_028646515.1 Pseudochirops corinnae
ATACCTGCAAAAAGCATTCATTACCTTTCTTAAACTGACCTCCAGGGATACATAGAGGTTTTAATCTAATTGAGGAGAGAGGGAGGGGTTTAAGCCAAACATTTTTCCTTAAAATATGGATAGATAATTATACATGTATCTGTAGACATAGATGTCAGGGCTTATGTCACTCAGTCGACTAGCATTTATTAAGACCTACTATGTGCCAGGTTCTGTGCTAAGTGCTGGGGATGCAAAGAAAGGCAAAAAGCAGTCCTTGTTCTCAAGGTGCAAAGAACATGGAGGAATGACTGGCAAATACCTACCTACAAACAAGACGTAGACAAAATGAATTGAGAAGGAAGACATTGACATTAAGGAGGACTGGAAAACGCTTGAAGGTGGAATTTAACTTTTTGAGACTTGTAGGAAGCCAGGGAAGCTAATCCAGAGCTGATACGTCTTCTAAAAACCTCAGAACTCTCATAGTCTCATGTTATTATCCCTGACAGCACTGATTTTGTACTGTGGAATCTTGGCCTAGATCTGAAAAAAGCACCAAGCTAGTTTTCCAGCTGACTTCTGTTCTTGATTAATATTTCTTGAGCTATATTTTAAAAAATAAGTTGTAATTTGGCCTTAGTGAGTCAATAATGTAATTCACTAATCCAAGGAAACTCCCAAATACATGGACCCAATATATTCCCCCCCACAAAAACAACCGCATTCTGTGTTCTCCCTTAACTCTAATTTTTAAAAAATCAGATTTACATTTATTTCTAATTACTTTTCGTTCTGTTATCAGGTAAGTGATCAGAAAAGTTAAGTTCTACCAGTGACTCGAACCTGCTGACTTACTTAACTAAGCAAAGAGAAAGGTGATCCCAGTCCAATAGTCTCTTTAAATCCCTACTGGAATGATGGCACACTTTGATGTGACCCACTTTTGAGAGAAGTGGGGGCCTTGGGATTTAGGATGGCACATACCCTGTGAGACAGTCACTACACTGCTTGATTTTTCTTCACTGAATACCTGTGTTACGGGTTGAAGGGCAAGGGCTAGGTAAGATGGGTCAAGATATAACTAGTACCCAAAAAAGACATAAATAAAACTTTCTTTAAAAAATCCACGTAAAGTTACCTATTTCTTGTAGTAGACAAAGTATAATTACACTACAGTTCCCTAGCTGCCTTTAATTATTGTTTCCTATTTGGGGAATTTGTTTTGGCACAAAGGAGTTCCTAGAGGCATCGATCCAGGAAGACCTGGTGACAGGGCCCAATGGAGAGAGCGCTACATTTAGAGTCAGGAAGTCCTGAGTTCAAATCCTGAACCAAGACTTACTGTGTGACCCTGGGCAAGTAACCTGACCTTTCTGGGCCATGGTTTCCTCATCTGTAAAATGAAGGAGTTGGATTTGATAGCTTCTAAGGTTTCTTCCAGCTCAAAATTGGTGATCCTATGATCCAAATCCTGCCTTTGACCTTTACCAGTTGTGTAAGCCTCGGTAAGTCACTCACTCTGCCTCAAGCAACTCCCTAGAATTTCTCTCCTAAATTATATTGTTCAGTCGTTTTTCAATTGTGTTCAACTCTTTGTGACCCCATTTTCGTTTTTGTCTATTTTTTGCAAAGATACTGAGAGTGGTATGCCATTTCCTTCTCCAGCTCATTTTACAGATGAGGAACTGAGGCAAACAGTTAAATGATTTGTCCAGGGTCACACAGTAAGTGTCTGAGGTCAAATTTGAACTCAAGTCTTCCTGACTCCAGGCCTAGTGTGTTATCCACCATGCCACCTAGCTGCTCTTAAAATCCACATTGCACATATAAAGAATTCATTCCCACTTCACTAAGGGTCCTGTGGAGATATTTTTGTCCTAAGCTATTCTGGGAGTTGTGGTAGAAATTCCTTGTGTTCCTCTTTCTACACTTTTGGGGAAAAAAGGGGTTAAATTCTGTACTTTCTTAGCCTGATCTGCAAGACCAGAATCCAGACTGTAGCATCCTCAAACTTGTACATAGTAATTATGTAACATCATTGACGATCCTTGGCATGGGACTTTGAATAAGCCAAATTAGAAAATGAGAATAGGCCATTAAAGACTAACCTTGATGGTGAAAAGGAACTCAAGAATTACACTTAAAAGACTGTGGGAAATATTTTGGAAACTGTTCAGGAAAAACAAAAAGTTTTGTATGAATGTGTAGCCCTGGTCCTAGAGCCCACTGCTGTGGGACTTCCTCCTAATTAGTGAAGATGAAGTCCCTGCCCTGTGTGAGGGGTGAGGTGGAGTTATTAAGAGGCAAGAGCTTCAGTTCTCAGTCAGCCCCCCTTTTTTGAACGCTACAAACAGGAGTCCCCTTTCGGGACTTGCCAAGTGAGAGGCTTCTTTGAATGTAGAAGTTAGAATAGGCCAACCCTACTTCAGGTTGCTGAAGAAAAAATGTCTGGGAAGATATGATTGGATCAAGCAGAGCTCCTTTCTTCATCATGTCCCTGTTCCCAGCTCGCTGCTCTAGAGATTTCGGGGAATGTCCCCCAGGTGAAATCAGGACGCGCTCTCCCCATTATCTCCCTTTCAATGGGGGAGTCCCTTTATTTTGTATTGGATTACCACTACTCTCTTATTGCTACATGTGTACTAAAAAGCAAATTGCTGAAACCTCAGCAGCACGAGCTCCCGCTCACGTCCTGTTGGCTGAGAACAAAAATTACAAAAAAATAAACTATGGCCAGCTATTTTTACAACAGGAGACATAATGTAATTGTTAGCAATTTTTTTTTTGGAATAGTATAATTAGTCCTTTTGAAACTGTATAAAGACAATTGAATTTCAGTTTCCTTTTTGTATTCTCAGAAGGATTGCCTATGTACATGTACATATTCTGGAAGCTCCTTTTCCTCTTTCCAATAAGCTATTGGTTTTTTGTTTGGTTGGTTGGTTTTTTGGGAGGGCAATTGGGGTTAAGTGACTTGCCCAAGGTCACACGGCTAGTAAGTGTTAAGTGTCTGAGGTCGCATTTGAACTCAGGTCCTCCTGACTCCAGGGCTGGTGCTCTATTCGCTGCACCACCTAGCCACCCCAGAAGCTATTGTTTTAAAGACTGTTCCCACATAAGTTCATTTCAGCCTGACAATGTATAGTAGGAAATCACTCTCCTAGAAGTCATAGTTCTTAAAGAGATGTTCTCCCATTGTTGGAGAGGGAATTCCTGCCTCAGCTAGGGGAATCTCTCTAACCCACCCTGACCAACTTCATGGAACAGTCACTTAGAAGAGTGCCCTCCACCCGGCTTTGTCACAAGTCCTCAGAGCCCCGACTCTGGCCAGCGTTTCCTCCTCTATTCATCAGCCTAGGAATGTTTGCCCCTGAACTAGATTTGCAATTCATTCCAAGGAAAAATGTTGGTGCCACCCTCCCCCCCTCCCCCTCCAACCCTCCTCCCTCCCCCTCTTCCCCCCCCCCACCACATCAACACGAGGGATGTATCAGCGTTATTAAATTCCACAATGGCCACTTTGTCTTGGCTGCTTTTGGTGCTCAAGAATCCCAAAGTACATCCTCACCCTTGGGCCCGGGTTTCATAACCAAATATAAAGACAGCAGTGTTTTCCTCAGCCAGATACACAAGGGTAGCCTAGGGGCATTTTTATGGAGAAAATTTTGAATTGGAAGACACCTTCGGGAACATCTGAGCCAACCCCTGGACCTGAACAAGAATTCACACCACCATATTTAGCATGGGCTGCCTGCTATGACTGTTCCAAAGGTTTCAAATGATTATAAAGCTTATTTCTGAAACCAGACTCTGAGGTTCTTGAAGGGAAGGGTTTTATAACCGAGGTGGCAAAACTTGGAGTCAAAACAGAGTTCAAATCCTGCCTCAGACACTTAGCAGCAGCCATATAACCTTGGATAGTTCCCTTAAAGCAGACCTGCACAACTTGGCAGTAGATAGGGGCCCAAATTAAAATAGGCTGACCGTCTTGGGGCTGCAAATAGCTTAGACCAGAGACAGACTGACGATGGTTGGGTGCCATGGGTCGTGTGACAGACAGGAGCGTGCACAGCAGCAGCCCAACATATTTCGCTGGCCCCCAAAATCTTTTGGCAGGCTGTAAGCGGCCCTGACATTAGTGTAGATCTGACTCCTGACTGTTTGGGCCTGGGTTTCCTCATCTATGCAATGGAAACCATGCATTTTTCTAGGTTGTCATGAGGATCAAAGTGCTTTCCAAACCTGAAAACATTATATAAATGCAGCTGTTGTAATTATCTATGCTGGGTCTACCACAGTGCCCAGTACTGAGATGGGCACAAGATAAGCATTGTTAAATACTGGTGCAAACTGGGAAGAAATCAAACAGGACTGAGTGAAATGTGTAGATCATGTCAAGTTCTTTGGGGCTGGCTGCCCTTTGCCTTAGAGAAGCTCTGGAAAGCCAACCAAGCAGCACGATGAGATGGGAAGTAAAGACAGGACCCGGGTTTGCCTTCTGTGCAGACTTGGGCCAGCCATTAAGCCTCTCTGTGCCTCTGTCTCTTCATCTTTAAAATGGAACAAACGTCCTCAGAAGTCCCAGTTCTAGATCTATGATCTTTTCCAAGCATTGACCAGACCCCTTGCCCTCATGCTCCTCCTCCCCTCTGCTTTCTGACTTCACAGTTCTGGGAAGATACAGAAAATGGCTCCTGTAATGCCCAATTTGGTCTTTCCTCTGGATATGGAAATAGTTCCATGGAACAAATCCCAAGATGAGACCAAAATGGGGTTATGGGCCTTGTTTACAGTTTCTGTTTAAAGGTTACATCTGAAGTCAGTCAGCAAGCATTTATTAATCGTTTATTAATTAATGTGTCAGCCCCTGTACTAAGCACTGGGCCATATAAAGAAGAGCGAAAATCACTGCAAACCTGGCATCCTCAGGGTTTCATTCCAAGCCAGCCCACGAGGATTCGTCCCAACAGGTCTCCCCAGAGTTGTTCTTTCCAGAAACCCTTAGGACCAAGACTGGCTGGTGCAGAACTCTGGAGGTAGGTGATAGTTCCTATATAAACCCCTTCTTAAGGAAGATTCCTTAAAGCAAATTCAGCTGGTGTGTCACCAGCCAAATGATGATTCATGCACAAATGCTGAGCTGTTGCCATTTTAAGTGATTATATTCTTATTAATAAATCCAACCCCAGCCAGCAGACTCACAGCATTGAACAGTTAAAATAAACCACAGCTAGAACTGTCAGGAAGCGCATGATACCGTGGCAACACCAAATAAAACATCCGAGGAGCCAGGAGATACATCCCCATTAAAATGCAATAGATGTTCACTCACCAAAGCCCTGATCCTGAGTATGTTGGACACTGGCTTTACAAAGACTCCAGGTTTGGGATATCTAGAATGACAGATGAAAAAACTGTAATAATGGGTTTCTGAGGAATAATCTTGTCCTTCTTGTGTAGGTTGACCTAATAGGTCTGTTACTTCTCTAATGGTAGTGAGTCACTTCAGAGCTTTGAGGGAGTTTATGGTAGTGGGGTCACGGTGACACTATTGGACTGAATCTCAACTTTCCATGTCCCTCCTGTACCTGTGTGAGCCAAGGAGCATTGAGAGATTCAATCAATGTTTATTTATTATATATAATGTTTATTATATCTGATGCACTATGCTAGACACTAGGGACAAACAAGAAGTGTTCCCTGCACTCAGTTTACAATCTAGGAAGGATAATTAAATATGTACGATTAGAAATATGCCTAAGTGATATAGACATTAGAAGAGGAAGAACTCATTTTGGGGTAAAGGGAAGTGCAGTGGATAGAATGCTGGGCCTGGAGTCAGGAAAACTCCTCTTCCAACTAGCTGTGTGACCCTGGGCAAGTCCCCTAACCCTGGTTGCCTCAGTTTCCTAAACTGTAAAATGAGCTGGAGAAGGAAATGGCAAAAACACTCCAGTATCCTTACCAAGAAAACCCCAAATGGGGTCAGGAAGAGTCGGAAATGACTGAAAAAAACTGAAACAAGAAGCAGAAGTGCAGAGGAGGGTTTTTGGAAGAGCTGAGATTGAACTGGCCCCTCAAACAAGTGTCTCCAGATACTACAATGTGTTTATCTCATCTGGATCCATAGCTAGTCACGATTCTGGCTAGGGTACCAAGGTGTCAGCCAACTGAGCTTGAATTGGTTGGTGTAGGTAAATGTATAGAATAGAAGAGACTGCTCAAACAAATGCGCCCATAATGGGATTTGAATTGTGATGGGATCAGAGAATGAAGCCAGAGTCACAAGATCAGTGTCCAGGCTGTGCTAATTCTGCAGTAGGTCACAGGATCTTATGATGTTGAGTTCTCCTTCTAGACTTTGTTTTTTTCTTTGCAGAGCTTCCCTGAAAGCAGAATATCAGAGTGAGGAGTCCTCCATCCTGATCCTGCCATTTGTAAGGTGTGTAACCCAGGACAAATGGCTTCTCCCCTCCTGGGCCTCAGCTGCCCCATCTATAAAATGAGAGGCCTGAACTTTAATAATATTGCCAGGTATTTATGTAGTGCGGAGGGTTTAGGGGAGTTCCCCCTACTCAATCAGCTTGATGAGTTTATTCAGTGTTAAACCTTGTTCTAGACTTTTGAAAATATCTCCCCATGGAGAAGATATAAAGATAAAGAGATAGAGTACACACACACACACACACACACACACACACACACACCCCACACACACGGCCCATTGGCACCTTGTTGAAAGAATTAATGATACATGACTAAATATATATGTACATATTTTATATATTTATATATACATTATATATTTTTATATTATATTACATATATTTTATATATACAAAATACATATTTTATCTGTCTCTATATGTACATACATATGTATGTATACATACACACACACACCCACTGCCACCTTGTTGAAAGAATTAATGATACATGACTAAAAATATTTTATATATATAGATAAATCTCATTCTCTATATATACACACATATGTATACACACACATACACCCATTGGCACCCTGTTGAGAGAATTAATGATATATGACTAAATATCAGTAACTGACTAGGGCTTTCACCAGGATAAACTGATTGGGTTGAATTCTTGGGTCTACGGTTTCTTGTAGGAGGAGCCACCCTTTTGTGCTGGCCTACAAGAATAAATGCTTTCCCCTTTCCTGCCTTTCTTGAGATCTGAAGGCATAGAAAATTGAAGGGAGGGTGTTCTCCCTCCTACCTCTGGCAAAAAGGGAAGGGATGGTAGCATGCTTGGGGGAGAATCTTCATTCTAAGCTTAGTTCTCCTTGGGGAAGAAAAGTCTTTGGCCTTTAAGAATGGAATTCCAGCTGTCTGCAAGCAGATGGTGATGGGATTTGGAGGGATAAGAGATCACACACCATATTTTCAGGTGAAAATCAGGCAAAATGTAAGTGGGTGACAGCTAAAAAATTTTTTTAAATCCCTCATACTTGATCAAATGAGAAAATGAAATATTCTTTTCCCTGAAATAAATTACATTCTCTTGAGAGAGACATTGTGTACACATATAAATATTTACAGAAGATAAATAAAATGGATACAAAATTAATTTTGGTAGAGAGACACCAAACTGGAAGGGGCTTAAGGAAGGTCTTGTGTAGGAGGTGGAATATGAGCTGAGCTTTGAAGGAAACTAGGAATTCAAGAGACAGAAGTGAGGAGGGAGGGCATTACTGGCAGGGGCCACAGCCTGTGCAAAGGCCCATATATAGAAAGATGGAATAGAATGGAACAGAATGTGAGGAGCAATAAGAAGGTCAGTTTGGCTTGACTGTAGAATGAATTAAGTAATAAGCCTAAAAAGATAGGCTTCAGCCACCTTGAGAAGGACTTTAAATGCCAAAGAGGAGTTTGTATTTGACCCTAGATGGAACCACTAGGGGAGTGCCATGATCAGACCTGTGCTATGGGGATATAACTTTGGCAGCTGTGTGAAGGATGGATTGGAAAAGAAAGAGATAAGGCTGAGAGACCAATTAGAAGGCTATTTGCAAAGTCAGGGTCTGAAACAGGAGTGACTGATGGGTATGGAGAGATATGGGATGGCTGTGAGAGAGATCAGTGAGATCTGGCAATTATTTGAATGTGTTGTGGTCTGTCTTTCATTCTTGAAGAGGACCATGACCTCAGGAAAGTGATGCCATGACTTGCAAGTGAATAGGATTTAAGTGAGGCAGAGCTGTGCAAAGTCACCAGCCTCACTTTCTCCCACAGAACCATCTGGATCCAATGGCTAGGTTCCTTGGTCCCAGAACTTTCTGAAAGTGGGAGTAATGACATCCCTCTGATCAATGAAGAGTCAAGGATGACTGTCACTTTCTTAAAGTACTTCTGCCTCACCCTACAGCTATATAAGGGCATGTCTGAGCTCTCTTGTTAGGCTGAGAACAAGATAAGGTCAGGAACCATTGTCTCATTCATCTTTTTCTCCCCAACAACCATAACCTTATAGAAGAAGTTCAAGTAAAAAAAATGGGTTGAATGAATTATTTCATGAGCAAAAAGAACCACACATTAACCAGCAGCTTCTGTTTGAGCCACTAGAAATTCCTTTTGTAACTGGACCCCAAATAACTGGACCAGAGTGGTGGCCGTTGCCAGATTAACAGATGGCCCGTGATCATTTATATTGCCCACCTCCCCCCTCCACTTCAAGAGTTTGTAATTCCTTAATCTATAAAGCCAGGTGGCATGGATAATGCTGAAACCCTGCAATCTGCCGGGCCGCTCTGAGAGACGGTCCTTTGGCAGTTCATCCCCTGAATCCCCATCCCCATCCCATGGTGGATGCTGATCCTAAGAGGATCTGGGAGTCAGGTAGGTAGGTGCTGATTTACTGAGCTGTGCAGATATGGAGAGTGGAAGTGTCACCTAGCACTGTAAAACAGAGACTAGGTGCCCAAAGCAAAGACTCAAAGGAGTGATGCCCTTCCATTTCTTTTGTTGTTCCGTCATTTCAGTTATGTCCAACTCTTTATGAAACCATTTGGGTTTGGGGCTTTTTTTTTTTTTTGCAAAGATAATGGAGTGGTTTGCTATTTCCTTCTCCACCCCATTTTATAGATGAGGAAATTGAGGCAAACAGTGTTAAGTGACTTGCCCAGGGTCACATAGTTACTAAGTTTCTGAGGCTAGATTTGAACTCAGGAAGATGAGTCCAGCCCAGTGCTCTATCCATTGTGCCACCTAGCTGGAGCTACCCACACACACACCCTTTTTTTTAAGAGGACGTAATTCCATGCCTTCAAAAAACCAACCAGTTCATTATCCTGCCTCCACTGAAAGGGTGTGAAGAGATGGGATGGATGTGAGAGAGATTGAGGATAGAATCAGCAAGATTTGGCAATTATTTGGATATGTGGGACAAGGAACAATGAGGAGTGGAGATTGCTTTCTTGAAGTATTTCTTCTGCCTTAGCATTTCCTTAAACCTCACCAGCAGGCAAGATGCCATGACCTTGGTGGTTAGCCTACTCTGGCAGAAAGCAATGGTATAGAGGGAAAAGCGCTGAATTTGGACAAGCAGAAGAAGTCAGTTTGAATACCAGTTCTTACAAGCTGTGTAAACTTGGGCCTTGATTTCCTAACCTGCAAAATGAAGATACTCATTTTTATTTTATCTACCTCTTAGAGTTGTGAAGATTTTGTAAAGAGGTATAGAAATTATTATTTAAAATTATAATTATATCATGTTATAGTTATTTTGTAAAAAGATATAGAAATTATTATAACCCTGGAAGTTCTTCCTGGGGTCTAACCCTTATCCCTTCTCCTACCATTCAGACAGCTGCCATATAAGATCAGAAAAGGGGGAGAGGTGGTATGGACAAGGACACTCCTGGCACCCCTGCCTTTATAGGACCTTCCTTTGGCCCTGCGTAATGTTAATGGGATATAAGATCTTCCTGGCCCATTAATAGGCCTCAGGTGGAGCCCACTAAGGGAAGCTTGCTTAGGAGAGATTTACTTGTAGGAAGGCTTTCAGACCTTTTGTTAATTTCTAATCAGGCACTGAGTCATGAGGATTGTGATGCCATCTGTCTCTAAGAAGAGTATATATACTCTGAGGTTAGCATCTTGCCTCGAGTTTAGAGACATGAAGTGATTTACCCAGGTTCACACAGCCAGCATGGGGCAGGAGTGCGACATGAGCTCAGGTTTCCCTAGCTTGAAAACTCTATTCATTTCCTTTAGCATTCTGCCTTTTTAATTTCTCCTTATCTATATATCATCCAGACTAAATTATAAGTTCTATCGGGAAAGAATAGAGCAGGAGTTCTCAAAATATGGTCCAAGGACCCCTCAAGGGTCCCCCAAGACCCTTTTAGGGGGTCTACAAGGTCAAAACAATTTTCATAATAATAATGCTAAAAACACTTTAATTTCTAATAGGATGAATATTAGTAGACAACTCACTTAAATAAAAGCTTTTTTGGAAGGTCGGCAACAATGTTTACATTTGAGAACCACTGGGACAGACAATAGAGATCAGAGGGGTATCATTACCCCAACTTTCAGAAAGTTCTGGGCCCAAGGAAGCCGTATGGGCTGGGTTATTGTTGAGGCCTGAGGAGGAGTGGGGATGGCCACTCAGATTTTACTTCCTGGTGGGTTGGGGTTTTTTTGGTCTGTTTTTGATGCACAATGCAATAACCCTGATTCAGTGTGATTTTGCTGCCGCCCCACCCCCTCCAATCTCTGCTGGTCCTTGTTAGGGAGAGATTATGTTTGATGTCATCAGCTTCATAATCTTGCCTCTCTGAAGCCAGCCTCTCTGACCTCCTCCATGGATACGGGCTGCTATTTAGAAGACATCTCCAGCCTGGGCCTTGCCTACCTCTGGCAAGTGAACCCTGACCTGGATCAGAGAAAGGAAGACCCAGCCTGTGATCCAGCCAAGTCCTCTCTAGAGTACAATTTCAGCGGCCAGGAAAAGCCCCCATTTTGCCTAGAATCTTACAACTGAGAGGCAATGTAAGAGGGCATGAAGGGCACTGGGCTTACTTACAATCAGGAGACCTATATTCAAGTTACAATTCACCACTTACTCTAGGGGTTTTCTTCACACAAAGATGCTGGAGTGGTTTGGCATTTCCTTCTCCAGCTCATTTTACAGATGAGGAAACTGAGGCAAAGAGGGTTAAGTGACTTGCCCAGGGTCACACAGCTAGTAAGTGTGTGGGACTGGATTTGAACTCAGTTCTTCCTGACTCCAGGCCCAATGCTCTATCCACTGCTTCACCCAGCTGGACACCCTCTGGGTTTGGGAGTAGAGAGTGGAAAAAGAACTCAAATGTGACACTTTTGTGTTCCTTTCCTTTCCTTTTCTAATTTACACTGTGGTTAGTTTTACCAGAAAGATAACAAGCAAATTCAGCTAAAGCCTGGACTATATACCATGAAAGCAATCTGAGATTCTACCAGGCCTCAAGGCCACATGTGACCTTCTAGATCAGTGGTTCTCAACCTTCCTAATTCCGCAACCCTTTAATACTCGTGTGTGCATGTGAGTGGACTTGCCTGGAGATGGATAGAGGAATAGTGTCTCGGTTCCTAAAACCATCAGAAATACGTGTTTTCCGATGGCCTTAGGCAACCCCTGTGACCCCTGTGAAAGGGTTGTTCGACCCCCAAAGGAGTCACAACCCATAGATTGAGAACCACTGCTCTAGTTCCTCAAGTGCAGCCTTTGACTGAATCCAAACTTCACAGAACAATTCCCCTTAAATGGATTTATTCTATAAAACTTGGACTCAGTCAAAAGGCCACACTTGAGGATCTAGAAGGCCATATGTGGCCTCGAGGCTGCAGGTTCCCCACCCCTAGTTTATTCCCTGCCTTTCCCCATCTCCTTAACCTGATTTGAACACCAGGGAGATCACCTACAAAATAGAAAGCCAGCCTGGGATCCAGGGTTCAAATCCTGCCTCTGACATACTGTGACCCTGGGCAAATCACTGAACCTCTCACCCTCTAGGCAACTCTCTAAGAAGAAAAGTCTCTGAGAAGGTGGCTGTCCTGTACTGGTAGAGAGGATTTCCTCATCTGAGAGTTCCCTATACAAATGAAATCACAGGTCCAGTCTCTATCCCTTAAGATTTACCAATCAGTTTTCTCACTGAGGAAAAAGGGCAGCATGGTATAGCATAGAAGAGATAGTGAACAGAGAACCTACCTCAACACAAAGGAAACCTGAATTATAGATCACCACCATGCCGAGGACCTGAGTTCAAATCTGTTTCAGATACTCACTAGCTGTGTGACCCTGGGCAAGTCACTTAACCCCCATTGCCTCAAAAAAAAAAAAAAGACATGGATTCAGGTCTCTTTCTGACACATACTGTCTATGGGACCCTCATATAGTCACTTAACATTTCAGTGCTCTCTCTAGTTCTGTGGTGCTGAAATCAAATACAAACAGGGGTCAGTCACTATACCCTAGTTAAGGATCTCCAAGGGCTGCGTATTGACTTAGTTTTAATATGTAATATAATCTATGTTTTATGGTATTTTTATGTGTTTTGTTAAATAGTTCCTAATTACATTTTATTTTGGTTCAGGCCATACTCTGGACAACTGTGGGATGCAGGTGGCTTAGAGCTCATTATTTGACACTTCTGCTCAAGGAAACTCTCTAAGACCGTAAATTAGAGAAAAGGTGTCTACTGCATTGGTGGAGGGAGTTTCCTCACCTGGGAGATCTGATATCCTAAAACACTGAAAAATTGTC
Organism: Pseudochirops corinnae; assembly: GCA_028646515.1. Taxonomy (NCBI): domain Eukaryota; kingdom Metazoa; phylum Chordata; class Mammalia; order Diprotodontia; family Pseudocheiridae; genus Pseudochirops; species Pseudochirops corinnae. Next base: position 106,037,405 of record CM053590.1, read on the forward strand.
CCTTTAATAAGATGGACAGGCTAGCATTTGCCTGTGAAAATGAATGTTGCTGTTCTTGATGGTATTATTTTCATACTACTCAGATAGGTAATTTCATTGGTGTGGGTACTCCTTCTGCCAAGGCAAATTATCAGTCCTCTGCAGGTCAGTAGCTGGTTTACTAAGTTGTTGTGGCCAAAAAAAATTCATTACCTGGTGGCCAATCTGATAATGAGCATTTCTGAATTTAGCTGGACTGGTCCAAAGAAGATATAAATGGAGTGACTAGGTGGTGCAGTGAACAGAGCACTGGCCCTGGAGTCAGGAGGACCTGAGTTCAAATGTGACCTCAGACACTTAACACAAAAGTAGCCGTGTGACCTTGGGCAAGTCACTTAACCCCAATTGCCCTACCTTCCCCCCTCCAAAAAGAAAAAAAAGAAGATATAAACATACTAATTCTCTGTACACTAACCAAATTAATCTAATCCCAATCCTCCCCTCCAAAGAAATCCAATGAGGCAGCATTCTTATTCCCATTTTACAGATGTGGAAACTTAGAAGGCGTGATATGGCTTGTCCAGAGTCACCCAGTATGATAAGTGTTAGAAGTAGGAGGCACCCTCAGGTCTTTCTGATACCAAGCCCCAGGCTCCTTCACTACCCTGTACAGCCTTCCAGTTGTACCTGTATCCTTTCCCCCCTCACAGAAGGTTTTCTTGAATCAGGCCTCTTCGTGCTGCTAAAATAATTCTCCCTGATGGCCATAGCCTAAGGTTAGTCTTATGTCCATAGTCAGCCTCTTACGTGACTTTGAATGAATAAGTTATTTTGACTATTATAATTACCCAAATTAAGTATAAGGGACACAAGAAGAAAAACACTCTCTGTATCCAGAGAAAGAACTGATCAACAGAAGTAGGCATAGAATAATTTCACACACACACATCTACTTGTGTGTACTGGTGGCCATTTCTAGGGTGGGGGAGGGAGGAACGAAGAAAAAAGGAAATAAAAAGAAATTTACATGGTGTCTTCATTATATATGTAAAAGGAATAGCAAGTTGTACATAATTGATTTGCAGTTCCATGTGCAGTCATCTTTTTTTTTATTATACTATGTTATAGAAATGCTTGCTTTATTCCATAAATAAAAAATAAAATAGAAAAAATAATGAAAGAAAAAGTTATCCTCTTAGGTACCTTAATTACTTTGCTGTTTACTGATGTTAAAACAGTTATATAATCATGAGTAAAAGATTCACCTGGTCTCTACGCTGCAGTGAATCTGCTGAATTCCTTTGGTTACATCACTAATAATTTGCTCATCATTGCACGCAACGGTATCCTGGCCTGTGCTGTTCTCTGAGGGTTCCTGCTGGTCTAGTGTTCTTGTACTTCTCCAATGCAAGGAGACAGAACCCAAGACCTGTTGCTGGAGGTGTCTGAGCGGAAGTTAGAAACCCCTCTCTAGGGGATGCTGGAGACATTCTTGCATAGGTGGCATGTTAGACTAGATCAAGGGCTCTTAACTGAGGTTTGTAGCGTTTGGGGGATTTTTGCCCTTTTGTTGTTGTTATTGTTGAGTGATTTCCAACTCACCAAGGCCTCATTTGGGATTTTCTTGGTTAAGATACTGGAGTGGTTTGCCATTTCTTCTCCAGCTCATTTTACAGATGAGGAAACTGAGGCAAACCAGGTTTAAATGACTTGTCCTGGGATACATAGCTAGTAAGTGTGTAATAAGACTGGATTTGAATTCACAAAGATGAATCTCCCAATTATATTTCATAACTTAATAATGCCCTCTGATGCCTCATTGTGGTATTGAAGAGGGTGAAGGGTTTTTCAGGGATTTCTAAGAAATCCTTGGAGGGTTCTTTTAGTCCAGAGGTTCTCAACCTGTGAGTCGCAACCCCTTTGGGGGTCAAACACATACTTCCGATGGTCTTAGGAACCGAGACACTGCTCCTCTATCCGTCTCCAGGCAGGTCCGCCTACATGCAAATATGCCCACATACGAATATTAAAGGGTCGGGGCATTGGGAAGGTTGAGAACCACTGTTTTAGTCTGAAAAGAACTCCTGGACTCAAGCGTCTTGTGGGTCAGGATTGTAAAAGTTTATTGTTATGCTTTGAGTGGGTAGGGAGGGGCAGAAACCTGCGAAAGTGCAGGAGATATAGAGGTGTAGATTATAAAGCCATAAAGCCATAAATCTGGTATCAATTATGCTAACTAGGTGAGTAAGGATGGGATTAGAAAGGAGTTAAAGAGTGGTCAGTGCTAAAAGGGACATGCACTTTTTATATCAACTGCGCAGGCATATTGCCCATAATTCACTGGGAGAAAGCCCACAGCGAGGAGGGCTACCAGGAGGTGTGGTTTTTGCCTTGAAATGTCACTAAGTCAGCCAGCGGTCAGAGCTGACTGAGAGGTGTCCAGTCTTTTATCCATCAATATCCGTCAATGACAAGATGAATGTTGAGAAGCTAGACTAATTGGGGATCCAGGTTGTGCCTAATTGGTGAGGAGTTAGCTTACTGATAGTGCATTGAAGGATTCATAGGTGCAGCTGGCCACTAGAACAAGGGGGCTATACATTTCTCTAAACTAACAGGATTGTTAATAAATGCTTTTGTGAAGGATTCATAGCTATAGCTTGTTATTGTACCAAGCAGGGATAAACAGTTCATGAGTTGTAGCTAGGCAGAGTGCTGGCTCAGGGGAGAGGCAGAGTTAATGGTTTATGGCTGGGGGAAGTATGATTTTTACAGCTTGGTTTCACAAACTGATATTACAAACATAGGTACCTAAACACAAATGTGATTTTACAAACTGAAGTTACAACTGAATGTTACAAAGAAAGGCACCCCAGCACCCCATCGGTGTGAAGAAAAGCTTGCGTTCTCAAAGGCCTTGCCAGTGGTACACAGGCTCTAGAAGGTTCTTCTACTGAGCCAAATAAAGTGACTTTAAATACCAGTAGATAAAGTACAGGCAATTCACTTTGTGTCTATCTTCTGTGAATCAGCCTAGCTAAGTTCAGAAATCCACATCATCAGAGAGGGTTGGCCACCAGGCAATGAAATTTTTTGGCCATGACAATTTGTTAAACCGTCTACTGATCTGGCAAGGGAGTGCCCACGTCAATGAAATCACCTGAGTATTATGGAAATAATAACATCAGGAACAGCAGTACTCATTTCCCCAGCCAAATGCTAGCCTTGGCTATCTTATTAGAGGGAGAATTTTCCAGCATTTTAGGATGAACAAATCTGTCAGACCCTGCCCTCCTTGCATTTTGGCTGTCACTTGTCTTCTTTTTTCCTTTTCATGCCCTGGGGTCTAGGGACCCTGCCTAGGCTGCTGGGAGTCTGTGTGCGTCACTAACAAGTCCAAGGAGCTCTGAGACTCAGAGCAATTTGCAGTTATTGAGAAGCAGGAGAATGTATGTATGTACACATCCATCAATATCCAGGGAGACCAAGACCTTGGCCTCAGAATGGGATAGGAAGAGAGAGAAAAGAACATCACAGTCTCCCCAGCCCCACCTAATCATAGATTTAGTCTTGAAAGGAGTATTAGAGGTTGTGTTTGTCCTTCATTCTCAGAGAGGACCATGACATCAGGGAGATGATGACATGACTTGCAGTTGACTTGGATTTGAGTAAGGGAGGGCTGTGCAAGACCAGCCTCCCTTTTCTTCCAGAGCCTTCTCACAAGGAGGAAACTGAACCCTGAAGAGATTACTTAAGTGACTTGCCCAAGGACATTTACATAAGTAGTAAATGGCAGAGTCAGGATTTGAACCCACCTTCTCTGAGGCCATATCCAGTGCTCTTCACACCCTGCACTACGTTATTACAATTCAGTGGTTCTCACCAAGCCCTACTTCCATTAGCCCTGCAAGGATAATAAGCATTTTACGAAAATTTACATACAAAGTATGTTCTCCTGCAGTGTCCCACAAAAGGCCTGGGAGGTAAAGAGTCAAAAACAAAACAAAACAAACCTGGAAACATTAAGTGTCCATTAACCAGGGAATGGCTGGACCTTTTCCCTCTTTTTTTATTTTAATTGAGGCCTTTTGCTTCTTTACATCATTCATTTCTGAATATGCCCTTCTTTCCTCTGTTGCCCAACAAATCTTCCTAGGTTAAATGAGAAAGCGAAAAAAGCAGTTCCACAAAACCTAATGATACACCTACTGCTTCTGGCAACGTAGACCGGAATGGAATACTATTGCGCTATCAGAAGTCACAAGAGGAATTCAGAAAAACCTTGGGAAGACTTGTAGGAACTGATGCAGAACAAAGTCAGGAGAATCAAGAGACAAGAAGAACTGACCCAGTGACCAGAGTGTAAAGGAAAACAATCTTGAAAAACATCAGAATGATGATGATTGACCTTGACTCTAGAAGGCTGACAAATGACACATACCTCTCTTGTCTCTGAAGAGAGATGTCAGGCCATAAGTTCTGCCCCAGCCCTAAGTGCATCTGCTTAGAATAGATCCTTGGAGGCCTAAGATACACTGCACTGTGTAGTACAGGCCTGACTGTCCTGTTCCCAGGGTGTCCCTATGTGTGACTGTGACAGGAGGGAAAGGGAAGTGGGTGCCCAGAGACAGCCAGTGGGAGTTGCAGTGTGTTCAAATACAGCCGGGGAGGTTTCTATTTAAACATTCAGCTGAGTATCTAAACTCAGCCACCACATGGCGAGTGTATGCAAAACAGGCCTTGGAGACGAGTAGCCCATGTTATGAAACACCATGCGGTACTGAAGAAAAAAAAGCAGCAGCAGGCCCAGGGCTTTTAAACATGAACACACCAAAGGAAAAACCAAATGGACCAAAAGGCAAGAAAAACCCCAGCTAAAGCTTGAAGGGCAACAAAAGGTTTTTCTCACAGCTCTGCTGTGAGGAGGATGTTTCAATGCTTCTGAGACCCGTGACCTCATGGCTGTGGAGACTCCCCAGGCTGATGCAGAAAACGCTGTGTCCGGGCTTCGGTAGAGAGCATTCCATTTTTTTCTTTTTTAATATGGACATAACAATCATCAACAAACAGGAACCTTTCAGGATATAAAAAGCAAAAAAGAGGACGACCTGTGAAATCACGAACTTCTCTTACATATAATTTGTAAGTGTGTATTAAATTTTATTTTAAAATTCTCTATATACAAAATTGCCCTGTTTGTTTCCTTTTTTGCCCTCTTAAAGTTTCTTTTTCCCTTTCTTCTCTGAGTGGCCTGCAGGTCTGACAATTAGTGAGAGTTGTCACAAAGGACACTTTTATCCAGAAGTGACTTAAGAACTTGGCATTGAGAAGCCTGGAAGAAGGGAGACACCACAGAAACAGAGAAGAGCCGTCTTGCTGAGCTGTGCAGAGTCACAGTGCTAAGGTGAGGTGTTAGAGCTTTGGCACGCCTTCCTCCCCACCCCCACCACCGGCCCCTGTTCGCCAGAACTCTTACAGGTTGGTGCTTCTATGTGAGAAACAATCCCACCCCCTTCCTGCTGTGAACCAATGGGAATGCTGCCAGTGAGAGCCGTTGGCACAGCCAATGGGAGCTTTTGCCACCCCCTTTTGCTTATTTAAAGGGGACTTAGTTAAAGTTTCTATCCCTGATGAACTATTGGCCAATCTCTTCCCAGGCTCCTTTTCTGCCCAGCATGGGGAGGAAGAGTTAGGGGAGAGAGGCATATTGTCTTGCCTGGATGCCCGCTAAAACTGGCCAGTGCCCACACTCTGTTATCTTGGCTATTACCCTTTCAATTCAGATGCTCTATTTGTTTGGTCAAAAATAACAAAAGTGGGCTTATTGGCATGATTTAATGACAACAGTCCACAGTGAGATCCCCTTTAAAGATACTGGAGACATTATACTGGTACATGTTGAGGTGAACAGAGACAATGGGCTGAGGAAAGAGATCACTGTATTCCTATGAAAGGGAGAGAGAAAAAGAGAGACAGCGGCAGAGAGAGACAGAGATAGACAGCATACAAACCATGGGGAAACAGACACACAGAGAGACAGAGAGAACATACAAATCACGATCATCTCTTAGATTACCAGGAGCCTAGTCTAGTCTAGTAAGATTAGGAACTATTGAAGCCAAATATTACTGTTTAAGCCTGGATAGCCAGCCTTACTTCTTAAGGTGGAAACCCCCTTCAGACTCAACTGGTATTAAGGGACAGCAATGCAATTATGTACCTGATAGCCCTATAAGAAGTGAAGACTCAATGACCTGGGAGCTACCGGTAATACCACATGTACATACCACCATTTGTAAAGCTCATGGTACTTTGGAAGAGAGAGGCAGAACATCTTTCTTCGAGAGGTATCATTGACAAGGGGCTCCAGGGAGAATTGGGAAGGACATCAGTTAAAAACCCTAGGGTGTATTGGGGAAACCTAGTTCTTGGCCAAGAGCAAAAGTGTCTTAACTTACAAGATTTTGTCCTTTCTGCTGCTAGGGTAGCTGATGCCCCAGTAGGATGGTTATGTATTAAATATACAGATAGCAACCTTGATACAGTGGAAAGAGTATTGGCTCTGTATCATATACCAAGATAAGGTCAAAATGAGTACACAATTTAGACATAAAGAGTGATACTATAAGCAAACTAGGAGAGTAAGGAGCAGTTTACTTGTCAGATCCATGGAGAACAGAAGAATTTATGATTAAACAAAAGATAGAGAACATTATGAAATATAAAATGAATAATTTTGATTATACTAAATTGAAAAGTGTTTGTACAAATAAAGACAATACAACCATGATTAGAAGGGAAGCAGACAGCTGAGAAACAATTTTTACAGCCAGTGTCTCTGGTAAAGGCCTCTTTTCTAAAATATATAGAGAACTGAATCAAATTTATAAGAATATAAGTCATTCCCCAGTTGATAAATGGTCAAATGAACAGGCAGTTTTCAGAAGAAAAAATTAAAGCTACGTATAGTGATATGAAAAATGCTCTTTTTGTTTTGTTTTTTCTTTCCTGTGTTTTTTCCTTTTTTTCTGATTCTACTTTCACAACATGAGTAATGTGGAAATATGTTTAATATGATTGTACATGTATAGCTTATATCAGATTGCATGCCATCTTGGGGAGGGGGGAGGGAAAGGAGAGGGAAAAATTTAGTCTCAAAAATCTTATAAAAGTGAATTTTGAAAATTAAAAATAAATAAATATATATATTTTTAAAGTATTTACTTTGGAGGTAGAG
>CM053590.1:106045120-106090792 GCA_028646515.1 Pseudochirops corinnae
GCTTGTCCTTCCAGTGGGGGTGAGTGACGAGGGAGGAAGAGAAAGAATCAAGAATTTAAAGTTCTATAATCAAATGTTAAAAATATATATATACAATTATTATTATTAACTACATCCAACTGGAACTTGAGATACACAGGCACTGTGGTTGGGAGATCCATCCTGCCCTACCGGAAAGTCAGAGGGGTCAGGGGGGAAGACATAGGAGAGAATAGATTGGGGGAGGGGGGATACACTGGGATGGCTGTTTTGGGGCAGTGGGTAGGGGAAAGATGGGGAGAAAATTTGTAACTCAAAATTTCATGGAAACGAATGATGTAAACTAAAATAAAATTTAAAAAAAATCTTAGTATTGGAATTGAAGGTGAGCAAATGAATGAATACATGAATGAAAAACCACTTATTAATCACTTACTATGTGCCAAGGACTATGGGATACAAAATCAAAACAGTCCCTGCCTTCAAGAAACCCAGGAAGAGACAATAGATATAAGGGAATAGCAAGAATGTAGGTGAGTTTTGGTTTATGAAGTTGAAACCCTGAATACGTAGGAATATCTTACTAGGAATAGTAAAGAGCATTTAGCAGTTGTTACTGAATTCAGGTGTCTAGGCCCAGATGAACTGCATCTCAGGGTAGTAAGAGAATTGGTGGATGACACTGTTGAACCAAGGTCAATAATCCAGGAAAGACTATGGAGAATGGGAAAGGGGATATAAGCCTGAATGAAGGCAGTTGTCCCAATTAAAAAAAAAAGGGGAGAGTGGAGTATTCATATTTAGAGGGAAGAAAATTTGACTGCCATTCCTAGTAAAATTCTAGAATGTGTAATGGAAGTAATGGTTATTGAATATCTAGAGAAGGAAGTGTTGAGCAGAGGAACGTCATGAATGAGGTTCAAAAAAGATGATGTATGTGAGGTACTTTATAGATCTTAAAGCACAGCACAAATAGCAATTATAATTATGGTCTCATCAAGGACAGATCATAAGACTAACCCAGTTTCCTTTTTTTGATGGGGTTACTAGGCTGGTAGACCAGGGAACTGTCATACATTTATTAGCATTGTTTTCTAGCAAAGCACTTGGCAAAGGCTCTCACACTATTCTGGTGCACAAGATGAAGAGATTTGGGTTTGAGAAAAGTACAGCTGAGAGGAGACAGAACTGGCTGAATGGCCAGACCCAAGAAAGGTCACTAAAATGGTTCAATGGCAATTGGAAAGTAGGTTTCTAGTATTTACTAATGACTTAGATGAAAGAAAAGATATGTTTATTAAATTTACAGGTGATCTAGGAGATATTGCTTACATATTGTATAGCAAAATCAGGATCCAAAAAGATCTTAAGAGACTAATAGGTTGAAATTTAACACACTTGGGTTCAAAAAATTAACATCACAAATACTAGATGGGAAAAATGAGCCAAGACAGTTTGTTTGAAAAAGAGCTAGGGGCAGCTAAGTGGCACAGTGGATAGAGCAATGGCCCTGGGGTCAGGAGGACACAGAGTTCAAATGTGACCTCAGATACTTGCTAGCTATGTGACCCTGGGCAAGTCACTTGACCTGATTGCCTCCAAAAAAAAGTTGAGATTTTAATTCTCTACAAACACAATATGAATCAATAATGTGACATGGTAGCTAAACATTTAATCTAATCTTAAATTATTGAAAGAAACAGTAGCCAGGACTAGGGAGATTATAGTTTTTCCATATTCTGCTCAATTTGAACTGTACCCAGGGCATTGTGATCAGTTCTGGGTACCATATTTTAGGAGCAACAATAAAAAGCTTCAGAGTGTCCAGTCAGGATGGTGAAGATGTAGATTATGCTATGAGGATTGGTCAAAGGAATTGAAAACATTTATCTTGAAGGAGGGAAGACTTAGAGAGGACATGATAGCTTTCTTCAAGTCTTTGAATGCCTGTCATTCAAAAGATGGATTAGACTCATTCTGCTTGGCCACAGTGGACAAAACTAGGTGTATTGGAAGAATTGGGCTGAAGATCTCAGCTCAATGTAAGGAAAAACTTCCTAACCATGAGAGTTATCTAGAAGGACAACAGGCCACCTCAGAAGGGAAATAGTAGGTTTTGTCTCTCTTGAGGTCTTTAAGTAAAGATTGGATGGTCCCTTGTCAGTGATGCTGTTGAGGGTATTCTTGTTCAAATCAGTTTGGACTGGACAACCACCGAGACCCCTATTAACTTCCTGACTCTGGTTCTGAGCTTCTGTGATTCTGTAAGATCACCTAGTCTAACATTCTCATTTGACAGAGGAAGAAACCAAGGCCTAGAAACATGTCCAAACACAGAGAAACAAAACTACAAGTCAGATCACCTGACCCCTAATTCAATAGACTTTCTATTACCACAATCACATAGCCAACTAGCCCCTTGCTGTGTCCTTTTTGGCTTAGGAAAGCTGATCAGAGTCACTTGGTTTGTATGGCACCAGAAAATAGGACAAGGATGAGGAAGGGAGGGAGGGAAAGAGAGAGAAAAATATGGAAGGAAGGTAAGAAGGAAGGAAGGAAGGAAGGAAGGAAGGAAGGAAGGAAGGAAGGAAGTAAAGAAGGAAGGAAGGAAGGAAGGAAGGAAGAAAGGAAGGAAAGGAAAGGAGGAAGGAAAAAAGCATTTTTAAGCGCTTATAGTGCCAGACACTGACCAATGGGAAATAAGTTATAAGGAGACATACTTCTGCTCAGTTCAGCATAACAACTTCCTGTCAGAGCTGTCCAGCAATCCTGACCTTCCCTAGCTGGAAGTGAATACTTTCAGAAAGAAGAGACTGAATGATCCCCTCTTAGGAATACTATAGAAGAGATCCCTGAAGCAGGTAGAGAGGTAAATTAAATGACCCCCTAAGGTCCCTTCCAGCTCTGAGATTTTAGGATTCCATAACAATAACCACTAGAGGAAAATTACAATGTTAGCTCACAGCAGTACTTGTATTTGAAGAGAGGACACTGGGAAACTGCAAAACCTTCAAGATGCAAAGGAATGAAATTATGATGATAGAATGACAGTCGGCAGGGTTGACATTTGAGGATCAGAGGGCCTTACCTGGTGTTCCCTTAATTGACTGGGCTGACTGCTATTCAACCTATGGGCAATGCCAACCTTGGAACTAAAGCCTCCCCACTCACTTGGCCACCACACTGGTTCAGGCCTTCCTCATCATCTCTTGCTGGACTGTGATCTTCCTACCTATACACAGCTGCCAAAGAAACATTCCTAGAGCACAGGTCTGCCCATGTCACTCCTCTATTCAACAAACCTATGGTGAGTCCTTTTTGCCTCTAGTTTCAAATAAAAGCCCTTCTATTTTGACATTTTAATCCCTTCCCTGCCTGACTCTGACCTGTCTAGTTTTATTACATGGATACTCTCTACATGCATGTCCAAGTCTACTTCCTGTTCCTCACACATGGCACTCCATTTCCCATCATTGTGCTTTTGCAAAGACTATATTCTCCACGCCTGGAATGCACTCCCTCCACCTCTTAGAACCCCAGCTTCCTTCAGGGTTCAGATCAAGTGCTGTCTTCTGCAGGAGGCCTTTCCTGATCCCCTTTAGCTGTTGGTGTCATCTCCCCCAACCTCAAATTATCTTGTATCTATTTTGTACATAGCTACACATGTACATATTCTCTCCCCGATTAGAATATAAGCTCCTTGAGGTTAGGGATTATTTCAGCTTTGTCTTTGTGTCCCCTGCATCTCATACAGAGCCTAGCACATAATATGTATTTAATAAATACTTGTTGATGAATTGATTGGTTGGTTGATTAAAGGGATTTGATTAACTGACCAATGGAATCAACAAGGTAAATTCTGCTCACTGTTCAGAGGGGCCATGTCTATATCTGTGAGAGTTTCAGTCTTCAGGGAAAGTGAAGAGTCAATGTGCCTATCAAAGCACCCCCCAAGAATGACCTCATAGCCCAGAGGGCTCAAATGGTCTCAAGGGAAATGGACAGTCTATAATTACAAAATAAACTCTTAGTTGTGCACAGATTTTATCCTCCCCTCACATCAGGGTCACTGAGGCTGGGAAGGATTGAGATCCAGGACAGAGAGTTTCTTTTGTGTTAAGAATATGCAAAAACCTGACTAGAGCTGGAGCCCACTCAGCCTCTGCTCTATGCACGTGCAGTCACATTCACATAGTTGTTCAAAAGTCACACATGATCCCAAACTCCCACAAACATGGTCACAGCCATAAATTCTCCCTGAGGATATAAATAGCACAGTTCAATGTGCACGGAATTGGAGTTAGAAGGGACCCATCATTCATTCTAGTCTAACTCATACAAGAAGTAATCCCAACTGAAACATATTGGACCAGAGGTGACGCAGTGAATAGAGCACCGGCCCTGAAGTCAGGAGGACCTGAGTTCAAATTTGACCTCAGACACTTAACACTTACTAGCCATGTGACCTTGGGCAAGTCATTTAACCCCAATTGCCCTGCCTTCCCCCCTCCAGAAAAAAAAAAGGAGGGTATGAGCTGGCCACAGAGTAAGTCTTATTCTAACACCAGACCAACCACATAAGCCTGCAACTAGACTTATCCCAAATATAGGCCCTAAACTGACTGATCCCTAACCCTGGCCTCAAGTCAAATCCTAATCCTCACCCTAGATTGTCTTGAACTTTAGGCCCCGGACTGACCCCTTATCATTGCCCCAAGTCAACTCCAAATCCTAGCTACAGAATGCTTTCTAGCCTAAAATGACCTCTAAACTAGTCCCTAGGCCACCTCTTACTCTGTTCCTCTTAACTCAGCCCCAGCCTGACTTCTTGGTCAACTCATAAATACCTGTAAGATTAAGGGAATCAGGAAAGGCCTCCAGTATGGAGAGTAATCTTTTAAAAACACAATGACAGGAAATGGAGCCAGTATGGCCAGCTCAGTGCAGCTGTCCCTGTTTCTAGGACCCAGTTTGTAGTCCTTGTCTCATTGCCGATGGGCCAAGAGTATCACCTTCATACTAAGAGCTGAGACCCTCAACGTTGTCACTCTCATGAATGTGACTATTTTCTTGTTATGTGATAGGTGTTATTCTGATAGTCAGTGTGCAGGACAAGTAAAGATTAATGCTGACTCCAGTTGTTTTAAGCAAGTGCTATTCCTTATATGGGCCTCGATTTCCTCAGCTGTAGAACAGGGATTCAGTCACTTCCCAGAATAACTAATGAATACAGTTATAAAAACAAACACTTTAAATGTCAGTCACAGGCTGTCTGTAGGACTGGAGATTTGAGGATTATAGACAGAGCTGGAAACCATTAAATGATCATCATAACTTTCAGAGATTATCCACTTTGTTCCCTTGCCTCCAAGCAGGGTAGAAGTCATAGTTCATATGCCCAAAGGGCTATAAAAATGGGCATATCCTTTGACTCAGAAATACCACTTCTAGGGGTATATTCCAAAGAGATCATACAAGTGGAAAAAGGACCTGTATGAACAAAAATATTTATGAACAAAATATTTATACAAATATTTGTATAATATTTATTATACAAAAGTAGCTCTTTTTGTGGTGGCAAAGAATTGGAAATCAAGGGGATGCCCATCGATTGGGGAATGGCTAAACAAGTTGCAGTATATGAATGTAATGGAATACTATTGTGGTATAAGAAATGAGGAGCAGACATACTTCATAATAACCTGGAGTGACTTATACAAACTGATGCTGAGTGAGGGGAGCTGAACCAGGAGAACTTTGTACACAATTTACAGATACATCGTATCTGTGATGACTGACTTTGATAGACTGGGCTCCTCTCAGCAATATGAGGTTAGAAGACAACTCCAAAAGACTCAAGATGGAAAGGGCTGTCCACATACAGAGAAAGAGCTATAGAGTCTGAATGCAGATTGAAGCAAACTACTTGCTCTCTTTTTTGTTTTGTTTTGTTTCTTCTTTCTTGTTGTTCACTCCATTGGTTATAATTCTTCTTTACAACTTGACTGTTTAATGTGAAGGTATTTGTAGAACCTATTTTGGATTGCATGCTGCCATGGAAGGTGGGAAAGGGGAATGAGAGGGAGAGGGAGAAAATTTGGAACTCAAGGGATTGTGGAACTGAATGTTGTAAAATAAAAGTAAATAAATAAATTTTTAAAAATAAGTCATGGTTCATCCAAACAATTTTTCCTTTATCTCCCAAAACAACCCAAACTTGTGAAAAAGCAGTGAAAAATGGTCCCTGGTAAATTCCCTGGACAGTAAAGAACATATGCTGGGGATGGGAGGAGGTGTCTTAGAGCACATGTCATGTACTACCAAGGCAAGTGTCGTAGGTAGAGAATTCAACTTAATTAGTTAAAATATTTCTATACTACTGTAAAGGGTGAAGCCAGAGAGATGAATGTCTTTTTTGAAATAAGATCTTCTGGGACAAAGATGAGATCCAATGGAAGAGATTAGCCAACATGCCAATGAAAAACTCTTTCTCCTAAATCACTCAGAACTACCAGAGATGGGCTGTGGGAAGAGAACCTGTCCAGAGAGGGTGCCTCATATACTAACTCCTGCTCAGTCTAACTTAACGGCAATACCACAAGGATGTGTGTGTGTATGATACTTCTGTTTTAAGTATTTCACATTCATACTTGAGCTTTGTAGAAGCCCATACTACAGATATCAAAAATGAGGCCCAGAGACGGGTATTAATTCACTAACCTAAGCCTTACAAATCAAGTGAGTGATGGAGCCAAGATTACAATCCAAATCTCCTGAATCCTAGCCCTCGACAGGGAAAATAGTCACACCGAGAAGCAGGTCAATTAACTATGACACAATAGGTTGGGTGGGGAAGAGAAGAGGATGATGAAGCGCCTAGAACATGCTGTGACAGTCACTACTATTATCATCCCCATTTTATAGGTGAAGAGACTGAGGCTGAGAAAAGTTACATAAATGACCCAGGGTCATGCTGTTAAGAAGTGTCTTAAGCAGAATTTGAGCCTAGACCCCTCTAGCTGCAGGAAGCTGTGCTACATAGGGACTGGCTGAAAGAACTACAGATACTCAGCCTGGGGAAGAGAAGATTTAAGGGGGAAAGGATGGTTATCTTCAAGAATTTAAAGAGCTATAGGGGAAGATGGACTAGGCTTGTTCTTCATGGTCCCAAGGGGCAGAACTAAGGGCTCTGAGAGGAAGTGGCAGAAAGACTGATTTTAACTGGATGGAGAAGGAAAGTACAATGAGAGCATTCCAAGAACTGAACAAAGACATCCTTGTCCTTTGACCTTAAGATCCCACTGGTAGGTCTATAGCCCAAGGAAATCATGAGCAGAAGGGTCTCCTGTGCACCACAATATTCCTAGTAACACTTTTTGTGGTAGCAAAGAATTGGAAACAAAGAAGATATCCATTGATTATGAAATGGTTAAACAAACGGAGGTATGGGAATATAATGGAATATTACTACACTGTAAGATGACGAATGTGAAGAACTGAGAGAAGCCTGGAAGAGTGAAATAGATAGAACTGGGAAAACACCATACACACTGACTTCAACAGCGGAGTCACTGAAAGAAAACGTCACTTAAAACGTGAAACTGAATGAAAACTGTAGCGCTCTAAGCTTGGTCCCAAAAAGGAGGTGAGAAAATGCAGAGGTGAAGGCCTGTAGGTGGTGAATGTTGCATATCCTGCAAATACAGATTCTATTAATGTGTGGGTTAGTTTTTTCTTCTGAACTACTTCTCTGTCTCTGTCTCTGTCTCTTTTTCCTCTCTGTGTCATAGTTGTCCTAGGGCAGAACCTCCCCAAGTCCATACTAGAGTGCTCCATGAAGGACCTTTGACCTCACCCTACCCTTATGTGCCTTAGCCCTCAAGCACATGGACACTGGAAACACTTCATCCATCGGGTCAGCTAGCATGGGCATTTGAGGACTACATCTGGTGAGTCAGGGTCCTGTTGTATCTCCTGGATCTTTTATGACAAGAAGGATCTTGGTGAATGAGAGCAAGATACAGTCTTTGTCCCTGTCTCATGAGACCACAGAATTGTCCCTGTTGGGAGGTGCTAATTAGATGTGTCTTTCTTCCCAGGGATTTCAGTGTCCACTGTTGAGATCTCCTCCTTCCAGATCCTGGTCACACAGTGACCTCAAGGGAAAGGAAAATAGAATGGGAAGCTAGAGTCAAGAGCAAATATCCTTTAGGGGGCTTCTGAGTCACCTGAGAAGTCATTGGGGGATCTTACAGAGGAGCTACATTATAGGCTATCCCTCCCTTTACATGTGTGAGAGTGTGTTTGCACGTATGTATGGAATTTGTACATCTGTGTTCACCTATGTTTTGTGTACAGGCATGTCTCTATAATAATCATTGATATGTTTATCACTTTAAAGTACTTTAAATACTTTATTTCATTTTCTCCTTATCCTATATCCCTATGAAGCAGGTGCTATTATTAGCATTCCATTTTCTAGATGAGAAAATTGTGACTCAGATAGGCAGTGATCTCCCCAGGGTAAGGAAGTGCCTTTAAGGAGACTTTGGGACCAGGTCTCCCTGACTCCAGGTCCACACTCTAACCCTTCTGTCATGTTCCTACACTGACTTTCTAGACTTGCAGCGGTTCTCAACCTGTGGGTTATGTTCAGTTTTGTAACAATGAAAATACATCCTGCATATCAGATATTGACATTCATAACAGTAGCAAAGTTACAGTTATGAAGTAGCAGTGAAAATAATTTTATGGTTGGAGGTCACCACAACATGAGGAATATAAAGGACCGCAGCATTAGGAAGGTTGAGAACCACAGTTCTAGAGGATCTCAGGCAGAACCCTTACCCCCTTAGAATTTTGCTTTCCTCATCTCGAAAATGGGCATAATACTTAAGTCTAGAGCTGTTATCATTGTTGCCTAAGCACCTCTACTAGGCTGTGTGGCATGGGAGTATTCTGTGTTCTATGTGTGTCTGTCTCTTTCCTGCCTTTCCTTAGGGTGGAAGTGACTATATTGAACAACTGCTGTGTTAAATGTGTGTGCTTGTGTATCAAGTGTGTGAGTGGGTGTGTATTGTGACTGTGCATCTTTGTGTATTGTGTGTACTTGTGTGTTGTGTGTACTTGCGTGTTGTGTCTATGTGTGCTGAATACATGTGTACTCCTGCGTGTGTGTTGGGCTCTGTTCTGGGTCTCCTTTACCCCGCAGGGATACAATTAAAGCCTTGCTCTCAGGGGGAGCCTGCAGTGGTACCCAAACATCCCCTGTCACCCAGCGCCAGCTACCAATGGAAATTACCCAGGAGCTAATGAGACAACAGTAGCTCCTGCCTAATCCGCTCCTGTTTCTGCAGAACCTGTTATTAAGCACAGAGGGCACTGGGAGGGATCGGAACAGGACGCAGGACGCAGGACGCAGGGCCCGGGGCTCACTCTGGCTGGCTGGCTCATCTCGCCCCCGTCCTAGCTCTAGCTCAGTCTGTCTGGGGCTTCCTCTCACACTCATAGCTTGCCCCACCTCCTCCCCCCGGGGCAGCCCAGGATCCAGCGGCTGAGCTGGGGGGTGTCCCCATTGTACGCGCCAGTGCGCGGCTTTCCGCTCTGCTCTCCAGCTGGGACTGCGGAACCGTACCCAGCTCGCTCGAGATCGCTTTTAGGAGCGGAGCTGAGCGGAGCAGAGCACAGTCGCATCTGCAAGCAGCTAGGAGAATCTGCCAGGCTCTGGGGAACGCCCGGCTGACGAGGGCCAGGGTCTGCGCTCGCTCGTAGGAGCTCGCTTTCCAGGTAGGGACATGGGGGTGCAGATGGGGTTGGATCTGGGATCTCACTCTTTTCCCGGTCCCCGGACTGCCTTCTCAACAAGGCTTGTTTCTCTTGGCCGTGGCTGGCTCCAGGTCACCTAGGCTAGAGGAAGGAGGACAGACAGCCTGTGACTCCTCAGCCAGAGAAGAAAAAAGCTTTGGGGCAAGCTGTTGGGCTGCTTGAGAGCTTGTCTCCAGTATAGTTAAGGCCAGAGGATGAGCGATCCAGAAAAAGGATGAAGGATGCAGGACAAAGGGTTTGTGCTAAATAGGGGGTCAGGAAGAGCAGGCTGGCTCTTGGTCCCCCATAAGGACGTGATCTGGGTATGGGGCTTCAGGACTGGATTTGTAGAGGTTTCTCCTATCTGGCCTGCTGTCAGGTTGGTCACAGAGGGACAAGGGCTCTCTGGGGTCAAGGTCTAGAGATGGGAGCACCTATGAATAGGGCTAGGCTAGGCTAGAGGGGGTTGGGATGAGGCAGAAAAGGGATAGTGGAAGGAAGAGGCTGATTGATCTGCCTGCCTCTTGGTGGGTGCAGAAGGAGAGGTGCAGAAGCAGGGCCCAGGAATTTGGAGGTCAATGGTCTGCTGTCCCCTCCCTCACTACCCCCATCAAGACCCTCTGGTTCTGTTCTTGGAGGCCCTTGTGGGATCCTGTAAGAGGAGGGGGAATGGCTGGAGAGTTTGGGAGGAGAAAGGAGAGAGGAACGAGGTAGGAGGAAGGGAGAGATCAAGAGGGAGGGAGATAGAGATCCACGCTGTAGCCACTGGCCTTCCAAGTCATTTTGACCCTAAGACCCATTTTTGATGACTGTTCTCTCCTCACCTAAGAAGAGAAGGAAGATTTTTGGCAAAGACTGACCTGGGCAGAGGTCAGACAGCCACGTGTGTGCGTGTTGTGAGTGCGTTTGTTTGTGCGTCTGGATATTTGTGTATTTGTAACACTGTGTCTACCTGAGTGCCTGAGCCTCTGAAAGCATTTATGGCTGTGACTATGTTGTGTTAATATGTGTATCACACACCTATCTATGTGTGTGATACACATGTACCTGCGTGTATTTATGTATATGTTGCTGAGTATATAGGTGAAGGTATAGGTGTGTTACCATCCAGCCTATACTAGCTTGTAGAAACCCCCATCTGTGGACAGAGAGATGGAGCCACCTTCTGAGCAATGCCCAAGATCTTGACCCCACAGAGCTGTTGTCCCTTTGTGACCAATCTGACAGCAAGTCAGGAAGAAGAAACCCCTACAACTAGGGGTGGGTGTCCCTGTGTATGTAGTCTGTATGTACAGCTATGCTCATGAATGTGTATCTTTGTGTATCAGTGTGTAAGTTAGTGTGACACTGTTTTTGTGTCTGTATAGGTGTTGTGTGTTGTGTGTTTGTGTGTGTGCATATACACATCCAATCAAACCAAAACAGCACCAGGAGGCAGCATGCTTTGCAGACAGATGGAAAAATACCCATCTCAGTGAAGCTGAGAAAGGCATCCAGCCTTTCTCTCTTTAGGCAAAAAAGTAAGGAGGAATTGCTCTCCATACACCCTTACTAGCCTCCTTCCCTCCGCTTCTACTGAGGACCCTGGAAGGATTTCCAGGCTTCACATGGTTAAAGCCAAAGCTACTGGTTCCCCTAGACTCACATTGTGCCAGGCAAAGAGGGCACTGGGCCCAATTACTCTCCCTTCACCCGCCTCACACACTTGCTTAAGCTAAAAATAAAAATTTCATCCAGGCCTAAAAGGGCAGACATGCTTACCCCCTCCTCTTTATATCTGAGCCAGGATTATCTCGAGTCCTGGGGATAATAAAACCAAATTGCCTTACAGCCCCCCAAATCCCTACTCACGCTGTCTTCTAGGCACTCTCACACCCCGTCATGCTCTTCCCCCAACCCTGCTCTATCTTCCAAGTCCCGAAATCTTGTCTTCGAAATTTCTTGTCCTCTCCTAAAATCTTGATACTCTGTATCAGAGAACCTAATGACTGGGTCTCTCTCAAAAATGCTAACATCCTTCCCCCAAAACCCTGTCTCTG
This sequence comes from Pseudochirops corinnae, assembly GCA_028646515.1. Taxonomy (NCBI): domain Eukaryota; kingdom Metazoa; phylum Chordata; class Mammalia; order Diprotodontia; family Pseudocheiridae; genus Pseudochirops; species Pseudochirops corinnae. The sequence continues at coordinate 106,056,943 of CM053590.1, forward strand.
AACATCTTTGCCCCTTGGTCCCCCAAATCCCAACCTTTTTCCCTCAACATTTGACCTTCCTTACTCTTAGATTCTAATATCCAGGCCCCTCAAAATTTTGCCCCACCTCAATTCTGTTTGTCATAATTGTCCTAAAATCCTGCCCACTAAATTCTGCCTGTGATATGTGTTCCCCCAAATCCTAATATCCTGCCCCCCCAACCCCACCTCTAATTATTCTGCCTGCTCTGCCTTCCTCCCTCCAAATCCTGTCTTTGGCTGCGGAAGGCCTTTGGGAACCTGGAGTCCAGGATAAGGTGGGGAGTCTCCAGGTCCCAGGACTCTGTTGCTATGCAGTGATTGAGTCACTGGGTATGAGGGCCAAGAGCTAGGCTCAGAAGGGGTAAGATAAATGCGCTCTGGGAGCCAGAGCCTGTAAGTGCCCTTCCCTGAGCCAGCCTGGTTGGTCCTCACCAAGTTGCTGGATCATAGCTCCAGTTGCCCTGGGGGCTCTGGCCACAGATACTCTTCTCTCCCCTAGAAAAGATCCAAGTTACCTCCTTGCTAGGGATCTTCTTTTGTTGTCTCTGAAGGAACTGGCGTGACTGTTCCTTTGTTCCTTAATTCAGTAAATACTTCCTGGACACCAGTTCTGCCATGGTTTCCTCACCTACCTTTTGGTAGTGTACCCAGTCTCTGTACCCCCAACAGTAACCCCTGGCAAGCATGGTGTAGAAATAACTGGGGATTAAGTATCAGGAGACTTAAGTTCTATGCCTGAATCAACCATCAAGTCAATACGTAGCCTTGAGCAAGCCCTTTCTGGGCCTCTGTGAAGGCATACCAAGAATTCAAGGGTTCTCAACCTTGTTAGTGCTGTGGGCACCTTTGGGAGTTTGGTGAATGTGCCCAGGATGACTTTTAAATGCATAAAATCAAGTACAGAGCATTCCCAAAGTCTCGGTACAGCAGTAAGCTTTAATAGTGTTAAGACTTTTGGAGCACCTATCCATAAGATTACCAAGGAAACCAATTATGTTGAAATAAAGATGTAATTTTTTTCCAATCCAAATTCCCAAAGCCCCTGAAATCAGTCTAAGGACCCCTATGTTAAGAACCCTCAATCTAGATAATCCTTAAATTCTCTTCCAGCTATGATCGTCATATTTTAAAAGTTTTATTACTACCTTGCTTTCGTATCTTACCTTAATTTCTGAATATGCTCTTCCTGCATCTTTTGTCACAAATGATGCAAAGAGAGAGTGAGACAGACAGAGACACAGAGAGAAGCAGTAGAGCAAAACTAATCAATACAAGACATTAGTCAATCAGCAGGAGTTATCTAAGGCCACTATGAGCCAGGCACCTACATCTGACAGCATATTCCATGCTCCACACTCACAACCTCCGACCTCTTTGAATAAGGACGGTGGCACATTTTCTCAAGTCTTCTCTGGGGCCAGCCAGTTCTAATAAAAAGAACAACACACTTTTCTCTGCCCACAGCTTTTCCTTGGGGTAGCAGATTTCTTGAGCCAGCCCAGACAGAATTGATGACAAATACTTAGCAATAATATTCCTCATTTCTGTAGTGTTTTAAGGTTGACAATGCACTTTCCTCACATGGTTAAAGCCTCACTTGGGGAGGGGGGGGGCGGTTCCTGAATTTTTATTCTTCCATTATAGATTCTAAAACATAGGAAATCATTTCAATGTTGCAAGCTGTGGAATGCAAATATTTTTTGAGGGAAATTGGTCCTAATGACAGGCATTCGAATAAAGCAATGGTTCTAGAATAAGAGAATTCTACATCATGAGTTCTACTCATACCAGTCTTATGAGATGAACAGCATAAGTAATATTATTATTATAGTAGCTATCATTTGTATAACACTTTGAGGTTTACAAAGCTCTTTATAGATATCTCATTTGATCCCTAGAACAACCCTTCATGACCTCATTTGGGGTTTACTTGGCAAACATACTGGAGTTGTTTGCTATTTCCCTCTTCAGCTCATTTTATAGTTGAGAAAAATGAAGCCAACAGGGTTAAGTGACTTACCCAGGGTCACACAGCTAGTAAATGTCTGAGGCCAGATTTTGAACTCACCTCCTTGACTCCAGGCCCAGCACTCTATCTACTGTGCCACCTAGCTGCCCTGGGAGATAGGTGTATTATTATGCCCATTTTACCAAAGACGAAACTGAATTAGAGGTTAAGTGACTTGCCCATAGTCATATAGCTACAAAGGTCAAATTTGAACTCAGGTCTTCCTGATGCCAGGTCCAGCCCTCTATCCACTACACTACCTAACTGTCCAATTTTCATTTCCATTTTCCTAGAGGATGGTCCTGAGGCTCATGAAGCCAAAGGGACTTGCCACTCAAACCCAGGTCATCTGGCTCCCTTCCTAAGGCTCTCTCCACTACAGTGCTTTTTAAATGTAGATAGTCCCTATGGAGTTCAAGAAGGAGGTTGAGGTTTAGCAGTCTTTCCTCCTTCCTTCACTTCCAAGTTGATTTAGAAGATTCCTATTCAGACCTTAAGAGAACCCCTAGACTCCTAGGTGGTCACTTCTAAGCCAAGCCTGGAGTTGGGGTGAGAGGTGTTAAATCACTCATCTCCAAGAGCATCTGAAACCTTTGTGATTATGTCTAGCCAACTTGCCTAAAAGGCCCCATGCCCCAAGTAGCCACGTGTAACTTGCTCCCTTTTTCCTATCCCTGAAACAACACCCAGGTCCATTCCATTGATTTTATTTCTTCCTCTAATATGAGCCACAAAACACAATCCTAACCCTCTCCCCACTCCTGACTTCTTTTTTACTGCCTATGTGCAGAACTAAGAGTTATAGAACTGTGGGCTCCTAGAATGTCAGAGCTGAAGGGCACTTTAGAACATAAAATGTTTGGGTAGAAAGGGGCCTTAGACTGTAGCAGATAAAATGTCAGACTTTAAACGGACCTTAAGGATATAGAATATTAGAGCTGGGAGGGGTGCTAGAAGCAATTCTAGTCAAATTTGCTTGTTTCACAGAGGAGGAAGATGAAGCCCAGAGAGATGAGGTGACATGCTCGGGATCACAAAGCAGATTTGTGGTAGAGTCACCCAATTTTCCTGGTTATAAATAATTTCTACTAGCAGCTAGGTGGCACAGTGGATAGAGCATTGGACTTGAAGTCCAGAAGGCCTGACTTAGCTATATAAACTTGGGCAAGTCACTTAACCCCTGTCTACCTCTGTTTCCCAAGCTGTAAAAAGGTGATAATAATAGTACCACCTCCCAAGATCGTTGTGAGAATCAAGTGAGGTGTCTGTAAAGCACTTTGCAAACCTTAAAATGCTGTATAAATGCTATTGCTACACATCCCTGCCTTCCTGCCAATGACCCGAAGGCCATCCCAGCCCAGGTCCAGAGCTGGTTCCCCTCTCCCCACCCCTTCCAGAGTCCAGGGCCACGTGTGCCTTGTCTAGCTCTGATGCCAGTCTTAATCCTTCAACTCAGTCTTCCTTTGCTATTGAAATATGACTCAGTCAGTGATTCAAATCACAGTCAAATCAGTTCTGATTTACCAGATGTAGGTTTTGTGTGTGAAATTCTCCTGATTCAGCCCATGCAAAGTGACTAGCCCTCTGGCCCCAGGGGCACCAATGAAAGATAGAGCACTGAAGGCCACCATTTTACCAGGGGCAGCTGAAATGAATGTGCAGAGTGAGGGTAATGTCAAGGTCATGACATGGCCCACTTTTGATTAGCCAGGGGGCCAATGAGCTGGAGAAAGGGGAGGGGCAAGGTGGCATCATTGGATCGTGGGATTTTTTTAGCTGGAATGCACTTTAGGGAGAAACAGCATAGGGGTGGTTAAAGGAAGCTTGGATTTGGCATTCAGGAACCTTGATTCAAATCCTGGATCTGCTACCTATTATCTCTTTGATTTTGGGTAAGTCACTTAATCTTTCTGGGCCTCCCCTTCCTTCTGTGGTGGCTCCTCTTTTGACTGTTGCCACCAGCGCACTGAAGCCAACTTTCATTCCTATTGCCCCCTACTTGGCCCAAAAACTCCGTATCCATCTGCCATGGCCCATAATTGGCCATCCTGGGGCCAAATGGTTTCCTGGTGTTCATGGTTCCCTGGAGGTGCCATGTGGTTAGGCAGCTTTCCTTGGAGGGAAGAAAATTTAGACATGTCCCATGGGCTTCTCTCTGACCAATTTCCCAGCACTGGAATTCCCCACAATTCTTTGGCTCTCCAAACTCCCTTTCAAAGGTTATGTTCAAAGGGATAGCACCATGTCTGAACTTGAATCAATCAATCATTCTGCAAACTCCTACCTTGATAAAGAGATGTGATTGATGCCCTGGAACTTCTTTTGCTAGAGTCAGTGAGGAACAAGGACAATGCCTGAGCACACCCAAATCATATTAAAATGAGATTTAACCAAGATTACTTTGAAGGTTATTCAGTTGTTTTCAGTTATGTCTGACTCTTTGTGACCTCGTTTGGGTGTTTTTTGGCAAAGATACTGCAGTGGTTCGCCATTTCCTTCTCTAGCTCATTTTACAGATGAGGAAACTGAGGCAAACAGGGTGAAGTGACTTGCCCAGGGTCATGCAGCCAGTAAGTGTCTGAGGCTATATTTCAACTTGGAAAGAGGGGTCTTTCTGACTCCAAGCTGGGCACTCTATCCACAGTGCCAGGTAGTAAGCATTGGGGTCTTTCAGGGCCCCTGACCCCAGATGTAGCTTCCTTTCCAATGCTCCATGGGCCAGGAAGGTGTGCAATAATCCCACTCTTAGAGCATGTCTTGTTTTCTTCCTCTGGTCCCTTTAGCTTTTCATTACAAGTAGAGCAGACAGAAGAGAAAAATTCAAAATGACCCTGGGAGAAGATTTAGTGCAAGAAGATCATAGGAACACAGATTTAGAGGTAGAAGGGGATTTACATGACCCCTAGCCCAATCCCTTCATTTTAGAGATGAGAAAACTGACGCTCAAAGGAAGTTAAGAGTCACGGGTCCAGAGGTGGACAGATAGTAAGAGGTAGGATTTAAACCCAAGGGCTCTGACTTCAGATCTACTGCTGTTGCTACTGTTCTATGGGAGTTAAGCATTCCTGGGACACTTGGAGATTTGCAGTGGATTTAAATTATTTAGGATAAAAAAAAAGTTATTTAGAGTCTTCCTATTTCCCATAACCCAGGGCAATGGAGGGTAGGGGGAGAAGTGGATTAGAGGTGTCTCCAGTAGTTCCATGATTGAGATGACCAGGGCCTAGGATCTCTTTGTCCCGCACAGAACTGGAACAGAGAGAAGAAGGCAGATTGGCATAGGATGGAGCACCACATCTTGGCAACAGATTGAATGGGTGGAGCCCAGGTCAATTTGAGATTCAGTCTAGTTCCTGGTCAGGGGCTGAGGGGACATGGCATCCCTGTCCTCTGTGACCCTGAAGCTGGGCCCAGGGGAGGCGTGGTGAGAAGAACAACCCTCTTTCTGCCAGCTTGTCCTGCCCCTGGGCCAAATACTTTTGTAAAGTGAATTACACTATTTCTTCTGTGTTCTCTAATCAAGACTGGATGAGATAGGGCTTCCCTAGAATGGGACCTACCTGTATATTCTTTTATTGTGCAGCAGCAGGTTATGGATTCAGTCATGTGGGGATGGACCACACTGAGCCATTCATAATCTCCCTTGCACCACAATGTACATGTGAGTGGAGGAAGCTAGATGGAGACTTCAAGATTTGTCCGTGGTCTTGGTCTGAACAAAATTAAGGGCCAGGGTTAGTTAGTTGTTAGTTTGGGGTTGAGGTATGATCAGTATGGAGCCAAGGTTAGAGGTCATTCTGGAGGGATGGCTCAATTTGGGGCCACAATTAGGAGTCAAATTGGTTTAGGAGTTAATAGTATTAAAGTCTTATACTGAGCTTTACAATACTCAAAACCTTTCCATGAAGGAATCAAGTCAGGCATTTACTATTTAACAGATGTGGAAACTGAGACCCACACAGGGCAAGTGTGCAAAATTAACTGGTTCCAGTTGGGATCCCATAAATTGGCTTCATTAGTCCTAAGTTCTGATCACTGAACTACCCAGCCTAGACTCTGGGCAGAGAACCTTGAAGGAGCATGTGGCTAAGGAACTGTCATTGATGGTCTCCTCAGATAGAATTCATTCTCTAACCTATTCTGCAGAGAATACATAGGTTCTCTATTATAGACTCAAAGAATGTCAGTGCTAGAAGGAACTTTAGGGATTGTATCATTTTATACAGGGAAAATGAAGGGCAAGTGTGAGATTTCTTCCAGTCCTGGGAAATCCCATATATATGTGACAGTGGAGTTCTGATCCTTTGGTTTGTTTGGGGGATCGGGACTGCAAACCTTCTCCACTCTTCCTATCTAAGGTCCTTGCTGATCCTCCTACTCTCATACCCTGGCAACTCTCAGATTTGTTAATCAAATATGCCCACTCTTCTCTGGTTTCAATACAACAGCAGAAGACAAAGAGTAGTACTTTCAAAGCCTCTCACCAAAAGGCCTCTTTGTCTCACCCAAGGAGTTCTGGAATATGGGTCAGGTTCTAGAGGAGGGGAAGAGGATGTTCTAGACAGTGCTTCTTAAACTGTGAATTGAAACCCCAGAAAAAATTGGCAACAGTTAAAGGTTTCTGGATGTGCGATGACCAAGAATTAATTAAAAATCACCCGCATAAAGAATCCAAGGGGTTTCTGGCAGTGCTTGTCCGTATTGCATCTTCACAGCAGCCATGGTTCTGAAGACAAAGCATGCACACTTTGCACTGCACATGCCCTCATTCAACGAACGTGGCCAAACCTCAAGTGGAAAAAGTTTCACAAGCCCTAAAGAAGTCCTGGTTGGGGTGGGGGTGGGGGCCTCTAGAATCCTGAGAGGCTGTCCAAGGTAGGTGAGGAGAGGACTGTTCAATAAACCTGAGATCATTTTACCTAGTTTCTTATCCCCTAAAGGACTCTGCCTTGCTCCAGACTCTCAGTCCCACTCTTGGCAAAGTTCTTTCTGATGTCTAACCTTTCTCTTATAACAGTAGTCTATTCAATCCATTAATCAGTAGATCTTTATTGAACATGTGTAAAGTCAATCAATTAACATTCATTAAGGACTGTGAAAAATGCTTTTCCTTAATAATCATTATCTTGGAGACTCAGAGCTTCTCTCATCCCCCTTTCTTAATAAGTTTAGTTTCTTCTTCAGGAAGACATTAAGATCTAATTTAAATGGGTCTACTCCTGCTCACTGAGTTGCCCAGACAGGTCTGGGAGCATGTTGTGATTCCTCCCTATTATCAAAACAGGTGATATGGAAATTGATGCCTCTTTGACCAAGGTTAAATGACCTATGTCAGTACCCCAAGACCCTCATTTTAGTATAGTTCACTTCCCAGCATGTTGACCAATGAGAGTTGATTGAGACCCCTTGGGAATACCTGCTCTTCAAAGGGCATATACTCTTGTGCCCCACCCTCCAAATTAAGCCAGGTCTGGACTGGCCCCCTTGGGGGCGCGGGGTCTAGTTCTGGACTGTAACATGCAATACATGTCAATCCATCTTGTGAGAGAAATAAAAACGTGGATACACAGATACACAGCATAGTTTTGTTTGTTTTCTTAGAACAAACTCTTTGAGAGGTTCACAGGACCTACTGACTATGTTTCAAGCACTGTACTAGGCACTGGGGGTATAAATATAATAAATGGATCAATCCCTTCACCCAAGGAGCTTACATAGCTGTGCTAGATGTTTTGGAGAATTCAAAGATAGATCAGAATTAATTCACACCCTTAAGGATCTTGAAATCTATTTAGGGAGGCAAAGTATGGTTAATATTTTTCATATGTGTATAAATCAGTGAGATACAGACAGAAGAAAGATATCACTGTGAGCTGATGGTCAGAGAAAACTTCACAGTTGAGATGGTATCTGAGCTCAACTTGAAAGATAATAGAGAATCTGAAAGGTAGAGGTGGGGAAGAAGTGTATTCAGGCATGGGGAACAGCTTTACAAACTTATGGAGGAAAGACAAGGCAAAAGACATTTATTATGTGCCAGGCACTGTTCTCAGCTCTAGGGATTCATGTGGAAGGAAAAAGAAAGACAGTCCCTGCCCTCAAGGAGTTTACAATCCAATGGGGGGAAAATAACACACAAAAAGGAACTGGAAAGTGGTGGGGGAGGGTGCTGGGGTATTGGTGTTGAAGTTCAGAAAGTCAGAAGCCCAGCAGGGAGAGGAATGAAGGGGCATGGACCTCTCCACAAAGTGGAAGACCACGAAAATGGAACTCAACAATGGGAGAGGAGGACTGGCAACACAGAAGGATTTTGCAGGGTGAGATGGCCTCAGGGAATCATGGAAATAGAATGCCAACTTCAGAGAATTGTCCATTTGCTCAGTTTTTTTTTTTCCTGGAACATTGCATAAGAATGGGAATAGTGTGGAATAAAGGAAGAGATAAAGGAATGAAAGCTTGGAACTAGATTGTGGATAGACCTTAGATGAGAGGAAAAGAAGATGAGTTGTTTTGGATGTTCTGAGTTTGATATATCAAAGAGTTAAGCAGATGCTGCTAGGTGTTGGAGTGCATAGAGTGCTGGTCCTGGAGTCAGGAAGACTCCTCTTCCTGAGTTCAAATCTGGCCTCTGACACTTACTAGCTGTGTGACCCTCGCCAAGTCACTTAACCTTATTGGCCTCTGTTTCTTCATCTGTAAAACAAACTGGAGAAGGAAATGGCAAACCAAGCCAGTATCTTTACCAAGAAAACTCCAAATGGGGTTACCAAGAATCGGACATGACTGAAACAAGTGAACAATCCAGCAGGAAGTCAACAAGGCAGAACTTGGGCTCTGGAGAGACATTAGGACTATATATGTGGATTTGGAAGTTATCTGGGTAAAGGTGATCACTGAACCCATCAAGGAAAGAAAGAGGAGAGGAGAAGAAAGAGTCCAGGTCGAGAGAAGAAGAATTTAGGAGATAAGAGAAAGCTCAGGATGGCAGCTGGATGCTTGTAGGGTGATTTGGATAGCGATGATGATGGTGGAATTGATGGGTTTTATGTGTGTGATTCCATTGATATAGGGACTTCCCTATGATGAACTTATTCCACTGATGCTGAGAAGAATCTTATCTGAAATTTAGGGTTCTAGAGTGATACCTGGGGCACTGAGACTTGCTTAAATGACTTGCTCAGGGTGATGCATGTTTTGGTAAATGTTTAACAATCAGCTGCAGGAATATATACTTTTAAATTTAATCTGCATCATTAACATTTTCTTTCCCTTTTACTTTCTTAAGTCCAGAAATTGACAAAAGGATAAACCAAGGTGGCATTTGCCAACGAGGTGTAAATGCTCATGCTGAGTTTAACAAGAAGCACTCACATCAATTTGAACTGGTTCTGGCACCTCCCTACCCCAGGCCTTCCTGACTTTGAAGCCTAACACTCTGTCTACTATTCTGCTACTGCTGCTGGTGGAGGGTTAATGAGTGTTAATTGATGGTGATGATGGTAAAGATGTGAGTGCAGCTGCTGTTGGTCACTGAGTCTGAGCCTCGGTTTCCTCATTTGTAAGATAAAGATAATATTCTTTGCTCTGCTAGGAGATTATGGGGATTCACTTCAATAATGGATTTTGAGGGGCTTTAAAAATTATTAGGAAGCATTACTAGCAGAGGCCCCGGGCCTCAGCTATACCCTGGGAGCTCTCGGCTGACAACCTATTCTCTCCCCTTCTATCTGCATTCAGCTGGAGGAAGGGAGGTTGGCCTCTCTCCCAGGAGAACAAACAAACATTGAGATGGATAGACTGATGCATTTGTGACATGGGTCCCTTAGCAGGATAAGGACTGGGGTCCAGGATGCTTTTGTCCCATTGTGAATGGAGAGGTGTCTTTCCTGGTTGCTGGGACGGATGGTCCTTGTCCCTAAATTCCTTCTTCTCTTCCTCCACTGCCAGCCTGTTCCTGGAACTGCCAACCCTCCAGGCGTCATGGAAGAGTGGGACGTACCTCAGATGAAAAAAGAAGTTGAGAGTCTGAAATACCAACTGGCTTTCAAGAGGGAGATGTCTTCAAAAACAATACCGGAGTGAGTGTTCATTATACCTTGCACATGCCCTCCAACGAACCTCCCTTTTTTTGCCCTCTCACTCCCTTGCAGGACAGGGTTTGAGTCAAAAGTGGAGAAAGGGGGCTTGGGAGAAGCATCATATTGTGGTGTGAGCCTTGGCTTGAATATGCAAATCACATTCAAATTGTATGCAAACAAATGATTCCAAACAGCTGCCTCTTGCTTGGCCCCTGAGGATCCCCGGTGCTTATTTAATCTAAAAAAGAGCTGCGGATAAGGCAGGGTCTCAGAGTTGCCTGTTAAGCCGGGGTGATGCTGGGAGCCAGAGTTCCTTTGGAGACCACTCTTCCACTGAGGCTTCTCCATGCCCTCCCTCTCCCTTTTCTGGCTTTTTAGTTCAGTCCAAGGTCAAATCATTCAGAAAATTCTTTTAGTGAGCATTCATTAAACACCTATGAAGTCCCAGGCATTGGGTCAAATGCTGAGCATTCTGACATGAAACATCCCCTGTCCTCAAGCAACTTGAGGTGGGAGGGGGGGCAGCATTATAGAAACTGAAACACAAAACATGCCCTGGAGGAGACCAGAGGGAGAATTTTGTTAGACCAACCAAGCCCAGAGAGGGGCAGGGACCAGACATGCCTATGGGCCATTTGCCAGGGCTTCAGCCATCACCTTTATGCTGCTGACTCACCGAGAGACAGGGTGGGGGCATGGAAAGAAGGCTGGATTTGGAACAGGAAGCCCAGGTGCCTGACTGTCAGAGATCAGGGAAAGTGGACAGAGGAGAGACATCAGGCCTTTGTAAGCCGAAGGTATGACCTGGCCTCTCTAACTTCTTGATGTGGAGATTTCCTGGGACCTGTAATTTGGGAAGGGTTCAAGGCAGGGTTACTGATGGACAGATATAGAAGAGGAAAGGCAATTGTGGCTGGGGCTGACTTGGAAGAAGCCTGAGGAAGGGGCAGATATACACACACACACACACATACACACACACACACACAAGTGTGTGCCTATACATACACATATGTGTGCACACACATATCTATATACAGATATGCGTGTATACATACATACATACACACATATGCATTTGAAGGTTGTGACAAGGGTATGGCCCAGTGATCCAGGGGCAGGGTTCTTGGAGGATATTGGGAAGGAATAGCATGGGATGGGAAGAGGAATCTTTTATGAGTGAGGGGTCATAGCTTTGGTCATTTCTGTGCTCTTTGGAGACAGAGGATGGGGTGGTGGGAGTTGCCTTGGACCCACTGACTTCCCCTGCCACAGGGTCTTCCTCTCCTTGGGTTACCTTAGTCCAGGTCTAGGACATCAGTCCTCCTGCCTATCGGCCCAACACAGTCCTATCCAAAAAATTTCCTTCCTCCCACCCTTCAAGAAAGACCATAGATTCATTTGCATATATCAGTTTTTGCATATATGCTATAATCCACCACTGTGTATTTGTAAGTCATTTGTATATGCCAATGCAGTGTGCCATCTGTTCTCAACAAACTAGGCCTTAGTCCAAGAGGGGCTCAGATGGTGGGATGGAGATGGAATTGACAGGCTCCAGCTGGGTGTAAGTGTTGGCCTGACAAGTGCCACTTGGCTGTGGAGCAACCCAACTGGTGCTGGGCACTGATCTAGGGGTCCTAGGTGACCACTTTTAGCTCGTAGCCATTCTGACTCTCTAGGACCATATGCCAGGCTTATCCCTGGGCAAGTCTCCAATGTGAGTCCTTCTAGAACCTGACTTGCCTGGCAGACCCGAGCCCAGCCTCTGAGCCTGAATGAAAGACCCAAAAGAATTTTGAGAAGTTTGGCTCATTGCAGTTATGAGGTTAATTGATATCATTAACACTTCCCATCACCTTTTTTATCCTCCAGGGACTGAGGTTGGGTCCTGTTAGGCAGCTGGTAAAGGGAAAGCAAACTGGATTTGAAGTCAGAGGCATTCAATTAAAATCCTGTTCCTGCAACCAGTGTGACCTTAGGAAAGTCCCAGTCTCTAATCGGTAAAATGGGGGTATTTGGCTCAATCTCCTCTCAGGAGCCTTCCAGCTCTAAATCTGTGCCCATTATTTTATACATGGGGAAAGAAGTGGGGAAGGAAAGGAAGGAACTCAAAGCTGTGTATGTAAGCCTAGACTTCAGTGCCTGGGGGCTCTTTCTACCATACTTTGTTTTTTGGGAGGTTGACTTGCCCAAGGTCACACAGCTAGCTTCTGATGCCAGATTTGAACTCAGGTCCTCCCAACTCCAGGGCCACTGCTCTATTTAGTTACTACCTAATTGCCCCTTCCCCCATGCTTCTGAAGAGGCAGAGGCAAGTGGAGGGACTCCTGACAAAAATCATTAAGTCCCTAAAGTATCTGGAATTAATTCTAATAACACATTTATAAAGCAGAGATGGTATGATATTTTTATAATGGTATTAATAATGACTTATAAAACAGCATGGTATGATACAGACCTGCTGTGGGACCAGGAAGACCTAGGCCAGTGGTTCTCAACCTTCCTAATGCTGCGACCCTTCAATACTTGCAAGTGGGCGTGTCTGGATGTGGGTGAACCCACCTGGAGAAAGATAGAGGAGTGGTGTCTCGGTTCCTAAGACCACCGGAAATATGTGTTTTCCCATGGTCTTAGGCGACCCCCAAAGGGGTTGCGACCCACAGGTTGAGAACCGCTGACCTAAGCTCAAGTACACTTTCCCCCAGAACCTGTATAACCCCACATATGCCCCTTTGAGGGCAGGGACATTCCTTTTTGTCTTTATATCACCAATGTCTGGCACACAGAAGGCATTTAGTAAATGTTCACTAAATGGAAATGAACCCTGTGAGTCAAGTATCATCACCTCCATTTTAAAGATGAGGACACTGACTCTGAAGTTAAGTGACTTGACCACAGCCTCACAGTAGTCTGTCCACGCCTCTGTTCAGCACACACTGGCCTCCCCCAGGCTAGGCTAACTCCTTTCCCTCTTCCTGTAGACTGCTGAAGTGGATCGAAGATGGAATCCCCAGCGACCCATTTCTGAATCCTGATCTGATGAAGAACAACCCTTGGGTGGAGAAGGGAAAATGTACCATCCTGTAGTGAGGGGCTCCAGCTCTCCCTCCCAGACCCGCCCTGGAGCAGCAGCTACCAACCCGGACCTTGAATTCTCCCCCCAACACTCCTCCCTCCCACTCAGTCTCTTCTCTCTCGTTCTCAGTTAGGTTCGTGCTGCACTAAAGCAACCTTAATCATTGCCTCAGCTTCTCATTTGGGTGGGGGGGTGGGGGGTGGGGGGAGGCAGGATTTCAAACCCTAAAGGATGGGGACAAGGGAGCAATTAGGGTTTGGGGAAAGGTTAACTCGCCCAGGGAAGAGTCTGGGTAGTGGGGTCCCGATGACATATGGGGTCAGAACCACCATCTAAAGTGACCACAGCAGGGCAGGAGAGGAGGGAAAGTTACTGCAGCCGGTCTTACAATGCTGGTAATGGGGCTTTCATCTGATGAAGCTGACATCTGTGTAAAACCATTCAGACCTTTTTTTTTTGGGGGGGGGGGTGTAGAAGGGAACTTGTAAACGAACAACTTTTGTAAAAAAAAAAAAGACTTTTCAATGGTTTTCAATACTTTTGTATATTGTAGAATATACAATTTTGCAGTCAACAGGCCGACCATGCAGGAAACTAAGGTTTATACATAAATAAAAACAAAGCAATACTTCAGTCTCTCAATGGTGCAATTTATTCACTGGTTTATTTATTACAAAGAGGTACAAAGGCGAGACGTGGCCAACACCCTCAAATGCACAACGCTTAACATCTCACCTCTGCACACACACACATGCACACACATGCACACGCACACACACACACACACACATGTGCACACACACGCACACAGGGAAGGGGGCAGTATGTGTCTCTCTCTCCTCCTAAGGAGGTACCCAAATCCTGAGCAAGGAGAAGAGCTCGGGCCAGGGTTCAAGGGTTCAGAGTAAGTCTTTAATATAAAGGTTTCGCCGGACAGCATTGGAAACGCCCTCGTTAAATCGAAACCACACGTCGCTCTTTCCCACTGCTTTTCCCATCCGTCTCTCCAGTGAGTCTCTCTCAGGTCCTGGGGTTTCTATGGTGAGAAGACAAGGGGACAAAGAAAGGGACCACTGGAGCCATGAATGGAACAGTCAGTGATGGTTGGTTCCCCTCAGCTCCCTCATCCACACACAAGGATGGGGTTGGGTTTGATCTCTAAGATCCTATGAGGAAATTATCCTAAAATGGGACTTGGGGGTCCTCAATCCCAGCAGCCAGCCAAAAGGAAAAAATCATGATGATAACAATCATCGTCTATTATAATGCCCACTTTACAACTTACAAAGCAGTTTCACAGCAGTTTTCTTACAACCACCAGGTGGGTGAGGGAGACCAGGGATTATCACCCTCATTTTACAGATTAAAAAAAATCAGTCAAGAAGTGACTGGCCCCTGGGTCATGATGCCAAGAAGTGGGAGGACAGGAAGCTGAGTCTTCTGACATCCTTCCCCTCTTGTACCCCAGCAACTGCCTAAAGGAAAAACGGGCTCTGATGTGGACAGCTCCCACTCCCCACGGGTGGGCATGATATCTCTTGGAACGCTTGCTATGGATAAGAAGAAGATGGTGGTCACTTTCTAAGACTCAAGGGGTAAGAGAGGGGAGATTCCTGAGATCCCCAAATTTTAAGTGAAGAAGCTGGTGGCTTCTATCCCTATCTTGGGGAGAAGGGGAACAACATATATTGAGATGGAAGGGGTGAATGTAAGCCCCTCCCAGACGGCTCACGCGGACAATCCTGAACAACCCTTCCTCCTATTCCCGAAGTCTAGTCTGAGCACTCTAAATCCCCCTCCTTCAAGGTGGCGACCTCTCTCTGCTCCCAATTTCCCCACCTACTCTTCCCTAAAAGGGACATTTCTTCTGCCCTTAGCAAATAAGGGCAGCTCAGTGACTCTACTGAATGAAAACTCTGTTAACATTTATGCCTGGCTCCCATCTGGCCTTCCCCACCCCCCTTCCTGATACCTACAGCTCCCTTCTCTACTCCCATCTTCTAGAAGCCCCGTAGGAAGGTCCCATTTCATCCCATCCCACCTACCTTGACTTGGAGTGACAACTCTTCTCACTACCTCACGTCCAAAGAAATCTCTTTCGGGCTAAGGATTAAAAACAGAGGGGTTGGGTCATTTTCCAGTGCAGCCCAGCATTCACTTGTCTGGAAAAACCCACCCAGATCAGCCAAAGAGAGCTGACATTAATATCGTTACCCTCCCAGCTGCCCAAGTGAGCAAACGGTCTGAAGGCAAATTCGTTTCTCTAGGGATTAGAGTCTCTCCCCACCCCTGAAAGTCACCCCTTAAATCTTTCTCCCTCCTCCCTCCTTCCTCACCCTTTTTCTTTTGACACACACACACCCTTAACGTCCCAAATCGAGAATATCGCCTTTTGCTGTAAACCTAAAACTTTCACATCTTAGGTCCTGGGCCAGAATTCTGCTTGCCACCATTTTGGAGGATTATATTAATGGGTGTCTGTTTGTTTGCCCTTCCCCCACCTCTAACCGATAAACTCCCAAGCCCAGATTAACTGTGTTCGGCCTAACAGAAATCAAAGGCAACATCTGTTGGCCAGGTGCCCCTCCCTTCTTTCCCCATACCACTGTCTTTGGCGAAGGGAGCAAACAGCAGACATGTCACCGACGAAGCCTTGGGCAGGTCTCTTAACTCGAGCCTTTGTTTTTCCCCATTGTAAAATGGGGAAGGCAATGGAGGTGAAAGCCCTTGGCAATCACTGAGCACTGCCCAGCCCAGCCCAAAATAAGTTTATGATTATCATTCCTCTCGGGGCCTGGAGACACAGACGGGTACTGTAGGCAGGGCAGATGGGTCGTGATCCATCGAGGCCTCCTGATCTCACGTCAGTCTGAACAGTTACAACCATCCTTCACATATCTCCACTACTTTACTGTTGGCCCAGGGTTCCCATCCATCTTCACCACCAAGCCTCCCACCCTACAGGAAGCAGGGTAGGGATAAGTTTTTAGTTTCTTAGGACAGGAAGCAGGTTAAGTGACTGGCCCAAGGTCACACTGACTGACAAAGACAGGACTCAAACCCCATCTATCAAATGATAGGAATATCTGTAAACTCTTAGCACAGAGTCTGGCATATACAATAGGTGTTTAATAAATGTTTGTTCCCTCCCTTCTTCATCAAAGTATCTGTTATCTTCCTACTGTACAGCTTATTCCAAACAGGTGGGGTTAAGGGGCCAGGAGAAGAATTCAGGGCAACAAAATCCCGAGTCAATGATATTTCTAAAAATGTTATTCTATTTTCTCCCCTCATCCTGTTCATTCATTTTTTTGGAGGGGGGAGTGAGAGGGGAGAAGCAATTGGGGTTAAGTGACTTCCCCAGGGTCACACAGCTAGTAAGTGTCTGAGGCTGGATTTGAACTCGGGGCCTCCTGACTCTACAGCCGGTGCTCTATCTACTGCACCACCTCGCTGTTCCCGTTCATTCTTACTAGGATACAAAATCAAAAGGATGAGGTCCCTCAGTTCCTGGTGGAGGAGGGATCCTTTGCAAATCCTCTCATATCCTACCCCTGTGCACCCCCCTCCACTAGTCCAGCGGTTCTTTGGAACGTACACAATGGCCACAAATTCTAGGACTACCCCCTCTACACCCTGGGAAGCCGGGAGGAGTGAGTTTGCAGGTTTTAGGAAGCACTGTTTGTTCTTGGCTCATGGTTCACTCAAGGCTTGGGTCTCCTAGTCTTTCTGACTCCTCTCCTAAGGAAAAAAAGATGGTAGCTGAGAGAGTCCCTTAGGAACAGTACACTGAGCCCTCACTTCCTGCTTTCCTAGAGGGTGGAAATTCTTCCAGCTTGGTAGTGGGGAGCCCTGTTCTTTTCTAGTGATGAAGGACAGAGCCCCTGAACAATGCTCCTGCCCCATGGCCTAGTCTTCCTCCTGGGCTAGGGAATGGCCTCTACTCTGCATCTACACTGACGCAGGATTAGGATCCAGGGTATCTGACATAAATAAAATGAAGCTTCCAACAAACCAAGGCCAAGAAGGGTAAATTCAGGAACCATCTTAAGCTGATGGCACTTTTACAGCCTTTACCTCACATCAAGGAAACAGCGCTGACCATGTCTCTACCCAGCTCCAAAGTCTTCAATCGTCTTAAGAATAAAGCCTAAATTCCTCAGCTTAGCACACAGGATTTGAAACTGCATACAGATACGTAGACGATTCAGTACTTTCCCCCCATGACTTGACATTCTACTGAGGAGGATACGAAATATTCAGAAAAAAGTAAATACAGGATAAAAAAATGATGCACAGTGATGGGATTGGAGGGGCAGAGGGAGATGGGGGGAGTGCGTTAACAAAACAGCAAAGGCTTCTTGAAGGAGGCGGCTTTTGAGCTGAGCCTGAAGGGAATTAAGAGTTTCCAAGAGTTAGGAGTGAGGGGAGAGCCTCCAGGTATGGGAGACAGCCTGTGCGAAGGCAGGAGGCAGAAAATGGAAGACTAATGTGCCTTGTGAAGGCCTTGTGAAGGGTTGTAAAGGTCAGGAGCCTGCCTCTTAACCTGAAGGCAACAGGGAGAACTGATATAACATGACCAGGCCTACACTTTAGGATCAACATGGCATCTAAATGAAGGGTGGATGGAAGAATAGGATGTTAAAGGCAAGGGGACCATCTGGGACACTAATACAACAGTCCAGATGAAAGACTGTAATGGCATACACCAGCGGTTCTCAACCTGTGGGTCACGACCCCTTTGGGGGTCGAACGACCCTTTCACAAGGCTCACAGGGGTCGCCTAAGACCATCAGAAAACACATATTTCCAATGGTCTTAGGAACTGAGACACCGCTCCTCTATCCGTCTCCAGGCGGTTTCGCCCACATGCAGATACGCCCACATACCAGTATTAAAGGGTTGCGGCATTAGGAAGGGGGAGAACCACTGGCTTAGACAATCATAGTTGTTGGGAGAGGGAAAAGGAAGAGACTGGAGGGAGGCTGAGGAAGTAGGATTGATGAGACTTGGCAACTGATTGGAAAAGGGGTGGGGGAGAGGGATAAGAGAGAGTGGAGATGATATGAGAATGACTCAGGGAGAGAATCTGTGTGACTTGAAGAAGCGCGATGCTCCTGACAAAAATAGGAAAAATCGGAGGGGTGGGGAGCATGGTGGGGAAAGATAAGATGTTCAGTGATGGACATGTTGGCTTTGAGATGCCTATGAGGCAACCAAGATAAGCTAGGTAGAGATGGTGACTAAATGGACTTAGGAAAATCTGAGTTCAAATCTAGTCTCAGATATTGACTAGCTGTGTGACCCTGGGCAAGTCACTTAACCTCTGTCTGCTCCAGATTCCTCCTCTATAAAATAAAGATAAAAATAACACTACCTCCCAAGGCTGTTGAGACAATCAAGTGAGGTAATATTTGTAAAGTGCTTAGCAGTACCTGGCACACAGTAGAAACTATCTAAATGCTAGATATTATTATTTAAAAAAATCTTATCCTTCTAATAGCCTCTCTGAAGCGCACATCACGATCCCCAGACCAGGGTAAGAACTGAGCCAAGGTCAGCCAGCAAGTCAGTGGCAAAACCAGGAGGAGTATTCACACCTTCTGCCTCTCTCCTCAGTCCTTCCAAAACTCACCTTCTCATCAAAGATAGCTTTTCTTTTCATGATGTGCTCCAGGCGCTGCTCGTGGTTGCGGATGGGAGCAACCCCAGTTGCTTTCTCCCCACTGCATACCTGCGGGTTCTCTGTCACCAAAGGGCTTTCCTCGTTGGCCTGTTAAAGCAGAGAGAGATGTACGAGAGATATCTTTTAGGAACACACTGAACCTTGGGCATTCACTCCATTCTGAAATCTCCATCATCAAGCACTGCCTGGGCCCCTTCTATGGACTCTGACCTCTGTGCAGATGAAGTTATGCACATGTGGGTTACCAGATGGACACTTCTGGCTTGAGGCTTGGGTCTCTGGTTCAATTTCCTGATGACCAATCAGTATGCAGAAAACTTCTGTGTTTTAGGCTTTTAGGGGATAGAAAAATTTATTTATCATGCTCCAAGCTCCAAGAAGACAGAAACAGACACACGTATCTCTTCTAGCACCAAATGGTCCTCTGTATACAGTAGGTGCCAAAAAAATTTAGGAGGTAGTGATCTGGATGTATGATTTCATAGGTATGGGAATTTCTGATTAGGAAAGAAATTCCCTCTACCAATGTAGACCAATAGCTTTTCTATAATTAGTAATAATTAAGTCTTAGAGACTGGGAGAGAGGGGCCAGCACAGTGTGGGGAGACACTGGGAGCACAAGTGACTTGCCTATGGTCACATAACCACTATATGTGACCACAATTAGATGCAGCAGGATTGGAACCCAGGTTTTCTGACTCTAAGGCTGACCCTCTATCTATTATAACTATGCCACTAACAAGGAGTCAGTGAATTGAATGAAGGTAGGTTTCCTGCCATCCAGGACTCTGATGTCTAGATGGGGAGATGAGACTCCCATATGGGACAACCAAATCAGGACACAAAACGGTATAGAATTAAACACTTTCAATCACTATATACAGGAGATATAACAGCTTAGAGGAGGGAGGTCACATGGGACATTTTTCCAATTCTCCGCAACTCTGTGTTTGAGAAAAAAGTAGTGGAATGAGAAAGGCAGATATAACGTCCACATAAGCAACTTCAAACCAAAATAGAATCGTGTAAGTGGGAAAGAGGTCACTGGAACACAGGATTTAGAGCCAGCAAGGGGACCTGGAGATCTAGCTCAATCCCCTTTTATAGGTGGAAAAAAACAAGCTCCAGAAAAAGTTGGGGCCTGTTCTAGGTTATACAAGTTGCATGTTGTAGGGTGAAGATTTGAACCCAGGTCATTCTACTGACTCTAGAGCCAATATTCCTTCCCACTCCAATATGCTTAAATGAGGAAAAAGGAATTTGCCTGAGAAGACAACACAGAAGAAGGCAAGGTTTTTTGGTGAAGAGTCAGGCCAGAGGAAACAGGGATGGAGAATGTGCCATCTTCCTTGCAAGGTCTGCTCACCTCCCAGCCCTCACACTTCCCACAGAGGCCTTCAGCTGTCCCTTTCAATTCAGCAACTTCCAGGCTGTCCTAATGGTTCTCCCCCTCCCAGCCCCCTCCCATACCTTTCCCTCATGCCTGTCTGCTGGTGACAGATGGCTGGACAGAGGTCAGTCCTGGAAGACTGATGCTTGCATCACTCTGCTGGAACTTAAGCACAGACTGCTCAGAGTGGTCCCCCATGCTTCCTATCTCTGCTGAAATCCTTGATTCCATCCTTCAAGGTCTAGCTCAGGTATTACCTTCTCCAGGAAGCCTATCCTGATTCTTCTTCTTCTCCTCCACCACCACCACCACCATCTCAATGAGGAACAATTTTTTTTTTTTATCTTAGGCCTCAAATAACAATGAGTCAAAACAAAGTTCTACTTTGCATAACGGTTACTGGGGTCAGTTTTACTTCTCCACTTCCGTGTGGAGGGGACTAAATTAGACAGGGCATATGCTTCCAATAAACTGTCTCAGGGCATCAAATCCCGGGCCTAGTCTTGGATTCTTCATGAGATACTCCGACGGGCACTTGGAGATGTTGACAGCTAGGAGCTCTGTCCTGCTGGTTTTCCCTGTCCCCCTAACTTAAGTACATACTTTCAGAGCTTCCAGATAATTCTGTTCAATAGCCATGATTTATAGTCCAAGAAGCAGAGATCTGCTCAAGGTCACACTGACCTGACTTATTGGTCCAGGGTAAGTTTACAGAGCTTCCAAAAAGAACACAGAAAGGATCCCAAATCATCAGCACACATAAAAGTCTAGGAAATCATGGGAGCGATAGCTGGATTGGGTGGGCTTTGAGGTCTCCATTGGTTAAGGAAATGGATGTGTTTAGCTCAGAGAAGAAAAGACGTAGCAGTGATAAGATAACTGGCCCTGCTGACTTATATGCTGGTCAGTGGTGGCCAGCATATCTTGATCATGGTGGCCAGTTACAGGTATCCTGTTTCTGGTGTGGCAAATGGTTTTATTTACTGCCCATCAAGGATCAGCAAATTAGTCCACTGCACCCATGGTGATTCTTAGTCTAACAGCCTGTTTATGTAGCTGTCCTCATTAGGGACTCCAAGCATATAAACCACGTTGTGAAAAAAAAATCCACTTCATTAACCTTAGATACAAAACAATAAAAATAAACATAAAACTACCTTGCTAGGCTCTGTGTCTGCTCTGGCACACTAATAACTCCCCATGGAGGACAGTAGTTAAATTGCCAGTTAAACTGATGCACCACTAAACTGAGAACTGTCAGGAATTTAGCTCATAGAAATACAGAATGTCAGAGCTGGAAGGAGCCTTAAGAGACCAACTTGTCCAACCCTGCAATCTTACAAATGAGGAAAGAGACTAAGCTTACAAAGCCGGCCAGGAAAAGGGCTGGGATCAGAATCCAAGTTTTCTAACTCCCAAACTGGGGCTCTATCTGCCGCTATATACCCTGTTACTCTTATGCCCTTGTGAGAGCTAGAAGTTGTTTCTTATTTTAGCTGGGACACAACAGGCATTCTTTTTAACCCTGCCTTCCCTAGGCTAGTATCTTGCCAATTCTTTTGGTCCAGTTAATGTCTTTCAATCTCAGATGATGCGGGACGAACAGCTTTAAACTCAACCACCCACTCAGGCCAACCACTGGAGGCAGTGGTCCGAGGAGGCCCCTACCTCTCCCAAAAGACATGATGCAAACAAAAATTCCTCAGGGCTCTAGCCTGGCGGTCTTCCATGCTCATTTCTGCTGACAAGCATGCTCTCATGCTGCCTCGGAAGGACTAATTATCTTGGCCTTGGATGCACCAGGGAAGAAATTTCTGCTGTGAGTCATTAAAGAGGAGAGGAAAAAAAATCCAGGGAGGAGAAGAAATTAAGTAATTTTTAATCTACCTTAGGTGTTCATACTAGGACTGCCTCCTAGGTTCCTGTATGTGGGAAATCCTGTTTTGTAAACCAGACTGCTTATCTGGAATCCCCACTGAAGGGCTGAGATGGAAATTCTGTGATTGTAAAGGGGGCTGAAGGGCGGGGGAAGGTTCCAGTATGGGGAGAGACTAGAAATGTAGTGAGCTGAAGGTTTGATATGATATGGTAGTTAAAAAATGGTAGTTTAAAAAAAAAAGTTTAAAAAAAAGGCAGTTTAAAAAAATGGCAATCTGCCAGTCAGATGCCACTTGTAAGTATTATATTCAGTTTGGGGAAAGCCCTTCTTGGGAAGATCACTGAGGAATGAGTACAGGATTGACAACGGATCTAGGATGGTGAGAAGACTGGAAACTATGTCATGAGAGCCCACTAAAGGAACTAGGGAAGCTTTCCAGATAGAAAAGATTTTAGGAGAACATGGGAGATGTCTTCTAATATCTAAAAGGTTGTCATGGGGAACAGTGTCAGTGGGTCAACAAGCATTTATTAAATGCCAACTGTATGCCAGGCATTGTACACATGGAAAGGGTTGGTCTTACCCAGTAGGATGAGGACCAATGGCAGGGCTGGGGGAAAAGGAGATGAAGGTACAGGGAGGTAGAATTTGGTTCAAGAAAAAGGAATATACTGACAATAAGAACTGGTGGGAGGTGGCGAGATTCCCATTACCAAAGATCTTTCAGGAGAGGTTGGATGACTTTGTGTGGGAACTGTCACAGAAGGGATTTTTGCTCCAATGGGGAGTGGACTGGATAACCTGTTAAGTCTTTTCTATTTCTGAGTAATTTTAAGGCCTGGGTTATCTTGGCTCTAGTTTCCCTGAAGGTCAGTCCTTGATTTTGGTACTGAAAATCTGTCCCAGTGGTCTGGGGGTAGGGGCAGGGGGCTTCACTTCCTAGAATTTCCCCAGTGCCATTTCCAGGAAACCAAAGTTGGGTGTTCTGCAGGGACAGTAATGAAAATGCCCAAATTCTGGACATCATTTCAAATCAAGTGCACACAAAACAAGCCAGGATGTCAAGAAGTAGCCTTCTGAGCTCCCTTTCAAGTAGACAGTGCCAAAGAAAGGGAAAGACAATGAACCACTCATAACTGTCCTCTCCTGGGTCAGTGGTCCTTGAACAGACAAGAGAATCACTAAGAAGAGATGATTCTAGGTCCGTGGGGCATGCAGAACTGTGCCTGTCAGGCACTGGGTGGAGATCACCATATCTCCATCCTCCCACCCTGTGGCCCAGGGTTAGGGAACATTCAGCTTTGAGGTCACTTGTGGCCTTCTAGGTCCTTGGGTGCAGCCTTTTGACTGAGTCCAAGTTTTACAGAACAAATCCTTTTATTAAGGGAATTAGTTCTGTTAAGTTTGGATTCAGTCAAAGGGCCATTCTTGAGGACCTAGAAGGCCACACATGGTCCCGAGGTGGCAGGTTCCCCACTCCTATGGCCTGGCCAATCCAAAGTTCTCCCTACCCTTCCTGAAGGGGGAGAACCTGGATTTGTGATACCCATGTTCTGCTCACCTGGCTGCCATGTTGAGCCTGAATGGAAGCTTCTGCTCTCCTCATCTTCTCCAGCTCAATTTCCCGAGCAATGAGCTGCTTGGTCTGATAGGTCAGCTGCTTACGGGCAGGGAGATCAGGGAACCGGCAGACATCCTCTATGTTCCTGGTGATTTGTGGGGAAGGGTAGGAAGGAGGGAAAGCAGAACTAAGACCCAACTCTGACAATGGGCAGCCCAGTCTTTTTCTTCTCTCCTTTTTGGGGTCTTTAAAGGCAGCTAAACTAGAACACCCCCTGAATGCAACATTGCATCTCCAGTCCTATCCCCATCACCACATTTTTCTTCTTTTGGCTCAGCTCACAAGTCACTTCCTCTGTGAATTCATAAGCACTTGGTGAGTAACTAACTCCTTTGTGCCAGGCATTATGTTTGGTGCTAGAGATGGAAGTATATAAAGAATGAAGCAACCTTTACCCTCAAGGGCTCATTCTCTCCCTCCTCAAATTATCTTGTATTTACTTGTTTGCATACATGTTAGTAGAAGCAAACGGTAAGCTTCTGGAGGGCAGGGCCTATTTAATTTTTTTCTTTGTTCCTGGTACAGAACAGACAATTCCTGAACTGAAGTTCCTTCCTCCTGTGTTTCATTGTGGTATGATGGTGATTCTAGGTTCTTGAAAGCTATGCTAACAGAATGATTGCTCTGGTGGGTGCTACCTAGCTGGAGAAGCTCAGTGTATTATGGTGTGGTATGGAGGTTTAACGTTTGAGGACCATGCTAGTTGAATTTAGAAAGGCTCATCTCTAAGAAAAGCTCAAATTTCCAGAAGATCAATGCCACAGGGTCCTTCTGACTTCAGATCCGCCATACTTAAGGCATGGGAGGGTTGTTATATTTATCAGTGGAAGGAGGAAGGACCCACACTAATGAAGTGAGCATAAGGATGATTCTGAAAGTAAGTCTGTTTTCCAACTAAAGAAGAGTTTTGAAAAATTAATTTCATTTTGTTTTAAGCCCCAGAGTGAAACTTCTTTCTGTACTTGGGGACAGACTCCAATGCTGCTTTGCAAATGAGCTATTTTAAAAATATGCACATCAGCACACACAACCGCATACACGCAGCCTAAATAATACATTGTGGTGCCTCTGCAATTGAAAAATAGATCCCTTGCACACATTCCCAGAAACAGCTTGAGGGCTGCAGTGAATCAGATGTGAGAGAGCCAGAACCAAATTCAGAATCAGTTAAGGTGCCAATCCTCAGGATTCTCCTTAGAACATCCTGGGCAGCCTTGAGAAGAGCAATCAAACTTAGGCAGGAAACCACAACCACAGTGGTCGTACCTTTTATGTCCACACACTTCGGAAACTGCTCAGCTTTACCAGCATTTATAGATATCACACAGCCAGTAAGAGGGAAGGTATGGACAAGGTGGGTAAGCAGATGATGGTCTAGAGATGAAGAAGGATGTAGATATGTCTTCTAAGAAGAGTGCTGAACAGAAATGGGGTGGGGTGGCCAAGGAAAAGGAAGGAACGAAGGGAAGATAGGAGGAAAGGAGGAAAGGAGAGGGGGAAGAGAAAAATGAAGGAAAGGAGAGAAGGAAAAAGAGAAGGGAAAGAAGGAATGAAAAAAGGGAAGGAAAAGAAGTAATGGAGGGAAAAAAGGAAAAGAAGGAGAGAAGGAAAGGGAAAAAAGGAAGGGACAGAAACATGGACAAAAAACAGGGAAAAGAGAAGAAGAGATGGAAGGGAAGATGGAAAAAAAGGAGGACCTTACTTTGGCATCTAACTTACTAGCAGCTGCAAGTGATGGTGGATAAGCCATGAACAGTTAGAGAAGAAAACATCTGGAGATGTGCACAAAGGCTGGTTTCTAAATTATTGAACCAAACAGACATATTTTTGGATCCTCTCCCTCCACTTCAACATGAATAAGCAAGAGTCAACTCTATAGTCAAACCTTATTAATATAGAATGACTGGGGCAGCGGGAGTCTGAATTAGGGACCAGTCAGAATTACCACTTGGTTTTACATACACACACACACACACACACACACACACACACACACACACACACACACACACACACACACACAGCAATGCAAACTGCCGGTTCATAGAATGCAGTCTGAAATCCTGCCACACTCGTTTTGATAAATAAAACTTATCTGTAATGAACACAGCATTTGGATGCAAAGGTCTTTGAAAAATTTGTTCCCCAAAGTATTTAAAACAGGCCCCTGAAATCCTGTCTGTTCTATTAAGCTGCTCAGCACGTCTCGCTTTCAGAGATATAATTGCAAAGATACAGTTCAGTCCTGCTCTGCCCGAATGATCACCCATTCCCAATTAGTGCGGTCTGAAGTAACAAGGCCCGACTGTATAAACTACTTTGAAAGTTCATGTGGCACCCCTTCTAGTCCTGACAGCCAGGCGCTACTTCCAAGGCGAAGCAGGAACTGAAACAGGGTTAGTCACTCACATGGCTATGGTCTGGGGTACCTTCTACCCCAGGCTGCTGGAGCATCCTCCAGACGGACTCTCGTGACTGGATGGACGTCTAGGCCACTCACCCTTCCTCCCTTACTGACCCGTGCCTGGAGGGGACAGAATGCCCTCTACTCCCTGGCAAGTCCCAGGGCTCCAGCGGGGAGTTCCTCCGTGACATTCTGGGCTGTCTCCATAACTACAGCTGAGTGATGCTGCAGGATGGCAGGAAGGTAGATACAGAGGTAGATCAGCCCCAGAAGCATCAGGGCAATAGCCAGGGGCATACCCCAATCAGTGATGAAGAGGGTTTCGTGGCACCGGGCCTGGAACATTTGGGGTAGAGTGCAAGCAGCTCTCCAGGCAGAGTCCAGAAAAACAGGGCTGCAATGCCCCTGGTATTGACTCCCCAACTTCTGCACACAGCTCTTGGCTGTTGCCACCACCCCCAAGAACCCTTCACTTGGAAGAGAAAACCATGACTCTATTTCCTAAAGGTCTGCTCTCTCCACTTCAAAAGCACATTACGGCCAACTCCACAGATACCTGCCTAGACTTGAGATGGATAGCTGGAGCTCCAAGCTCCTCTGCTCCTGACTGAGCCTGAATGGGTGACTTTTAGGACAGCAGGTTCCTAGAGTTCAATGACAATTTGGGCCACCCCCACTACCCACTCCAAACCCTAAGAGCCAATCACCTTTCTGGTAGGAACTCTCACTAAGCCCCTTAGTGGAATCCGGGGTGGGAGGTGGGGTGGAGGGATTTGGAAGCAGAGCTCATTCCTAAAGCAGAGCCTAGAAAAGTCATTTCTGAGGTGACTACATCCTGTCCATACCAACATCAGAACAGGATGCTTTTTTCTGACTAATGGCTTTCTTCTTTCCCCTTCCTGCCCAAAGGAAAAGCTTCACCTTCCCAAGCCTGTAATTGTCACTGCTTTCCCAAGTCTTTAGAATTTTAAGAAGAGTGTGATGTAGTTGAAAAAATGCCAGACTTGGAGTCAGGAGAACAGGATTCAAATCCTGGTCCTGACATTTGCTACATGGCTTCAGTAAAGCTCAGTTTGCTCACTGTAAAAGGGGAGTGTTAGAGTACGTGAACTCCAAAGGTTTCCTTCAATGCTAAGATTCTATAATCTAATTGGAAGATCTATTATCCAAGATAAGAGTGTTTCCCTCCAGGGAGTTCTAATCCAAGGACTACCCTTGGGGATTACCTTGTTTCCCTTTAGCATGACCCCTCTGCCTCTGTCTTTGCAGAACCAAAAGGTTCTAGGGATACATGATACAGGGGAGAGAATACTGTTCAGAGTTAAGAGTTCTGGGTTCTAGTCCTGGTTCTGCCATCACCTCAAAAATATGCCAGTGGGTCTCAGTTTTCCCCTTTATAAAATCAGAGGGCTGGATCACATGATTGCTGGATCACAGATCCTTCCAGCTCTGAGATTATGTGTTCTTAGGGATGTTGGGAGGTAGGGAAGATTAGAATTCAGTAGCTGGGAAAGAAAGGGAGAGAGAAAGAAAAGGCAAGGGATATAGGAAAAAGACAGGGAAAGGAAGTTGTGGGTGGGGAAGAAGGAAGGAAAATAAAGAAGAAAAGGGGTCCTTTTCCCGTAGGAAACAGAGAAGACAGAGGGAGCCCTTGGAATTACAGATCAAGTACAGGAATAAGGAGATTAGCTCAAGGGGAGAAGGCATGAGGCAATGAGATGTGTTTAAAACCCACGTGAATGAAGATAAATGGGATGCTGGGGCTTAGATGGCCATCTGCTCCCCACCTATAGAGTGCCAGAAGTCCTTGGCCTTCTGACCTGTCAAGAGGACGTGGCAGAAAAGCTTATTATTATATGAGCATTGCTCAGCAATGAATGAGAGGGGTCTGTGGATACCAGGTATGGCCAAATGTCTCTTCTGTTGGCATCTAAGCCTTCTGGCCATGAGAAGGAGAGACCCCGGTTCACTCCCACTTCAGCACAAAGACTATTTTAAGGACAGAGTGAAAAAAGGAAGGAACTAGGTAAATGCTTTTGAATCCTGAGCAGAATGCCGGCAATAATGCCAACAAGATACTTGGGCTTCTGAAAACAATTTTTAAAAACAACATGCAAAAGATCTATGTTGTTGAGTATTGGTTTCTGGGAAGCTCCTCAACGTGATAATTTATAGGCACAATGCAAGTTTCTCACATGACTTCTCAGAGGGCCAGGAACCCAACCCCAAAAGACTCTTAAAAGTTAGAATAAAGAGGCAGTGTTGCCAAATGGATAGAAAACTGGCCTCAGAGTCAAAAAGATCTGGGTTTTCAAGTCCCACCCCCACCATCTACTGGCAGAGTCTGGCAGTGGGCAAGTCATTTAACCCGTTAGCACCCCAGGCCCCCCTCAAAGACTCTACATTATAAAGAACATAGTGGTTTGAACTGGTAGAGAAAGTTCCTCACTGGGACTTCCCCATACTAATGAAATCACAGTTTCAGTCAAACATAACCTTTCCAATATAGCTCCTGACTCCCAACCCCACCCAGAATATCAGTGACAAAGAACAACACCTCCATCCACTTTTTTTTTTTTAAGGCAACTGGGGTTAAATGACTTGCCCAGCGTCACCCAACCAGTAAATATCGGAGGCTGGATTTGAACTCAGGTCTTCCTGACTCCAGGCCCAGTGCTCTATTCTCCATTTATCCTTCAAAGAACATGGAAGCCAGATAGAGGATGTAACTTGTCCAAGGTCAGACAGAGAATTAAAGGCGGAGTTGGGGCATGAGGCCTGGTCTCCCAGGCCAGAGCTCTTTTTACTATGCAACGCTCTCTCCTATCTCCAATCACATCCTCTTTAATGCTTAATTTTCCCCATTCCTTTAAATACAGCCCGAACCTCCTTTTCATATCCCATGTGATCAGATACCACATACTTCTTCCCTCTTCACTCAGACTTACCGCCCATTTTCTTTGGGCTATCCCTAATTCCCAAAATGGGGACTGCTAGGTGGCACAGTGCTCATCTTCTTGAGTCCAAATCTGGCATCAAACACTTATTAGCTGTATGACCCTGGGCAAGTCACTTCACCCTGTTTGCCTCAGTTTCCTCATCTGTAAAATGAACTGGAGAAGGAAATGGCAAACCACTCCAAGAAAAACCTCAAATAGGGTCATGAAGAGTCAAACATAATTGACAATGACTTGAACTCCCAAGATGGCCTGAATATTCCAGGACCCACTCTAACACTGTCCTGGAGCCAAAAGTTTAAGAGGAAATGTAGTAGAAAGAGCCCTAGGCTGGGAGCCAGCAGATCTGGGCTCCAGCCTCAGCTCTACCTGTACTTGTGTGACCTTGGGCAAGTCCTTCTCAGGGCCCTTGTCCATAAACTGAGGTGGCCTGGATCAAGTCATTTTTAAGGTGTCTCTCCCAACCATGACATTCTATTTTTTTAAAGTTTACTTGCAGCATTTTACTTTTTCCTCATACAATGATGTGTTGGGCATTACCATTCTCAATGCTCAGAATTACTTGCAAATTTTGGCATTCTACTGTCACATGAGAGCATTAAGGCAAGGTACAAAAAGTCTGGGGCAACTAGGTGGTGTAGTGGATAGAGAGCCAGGCTCACCTTCCTGAGTTCCAAAATGGCCTCAAGCACTTACTAGCTCTGTGGCCCTGGGCAAGTCACTTAATCATGTTTGCCTCAGTTTCTTCATCTGTAAAATGAGCTTGAAAAGGAAATGGCAAACCACTCCAGCATCTTTTTTTTATTTTTATTTTTTGCTTTTTGGAGGAGGGAAGGCAGGGCAGTTGGGGTTAAGTGACTTGCCCAAGGTCACATGGCTAGTAAGCATTCCAGTATCTTTGCCAGGAAAACCCTAAATGGGCTCACAAAGAGCCAGACACAACTAAACAACAACAAAAAACATTTTACATAAATTAATTAGATTAAAAAAACCTTATGTAAATTAATAGATTTATAGATTGTAAATGCAAACTTTTTTGCAACTCAAGGTTGAGTAACTTAGCCCCATGACATTGCGGGGGAAACAGTGGGTTAAGAAAACAAAAATAAACTGGTTCCTAAGGCTTGGATTCAAGAAATATTCCTTCTAGAATGATGGGAAGATGTAACACTCATTTAATAAAATCTTTCTTGCCAGTCTTAGGAGAGAAATTCTGGTAGTCAGCTCTTTTAGATGCTGGAAAGGACCTTTAGATACCTTGTATAGATCTGATGCTTCACAGAACTAAGCTGTGAAGCTTATGATCATGCATGCACTGTACTGCCATATTATCAAGTCAATTCTCTATAGAAGTTAGCTCTTAGCCTTACCTGTCACATGAAGTGACCTGCATCAGGGTTTAGATCAAAGATATGCACAAGGAATGATAAAATGTAGACCAAGGGAACAATTATTAACTTGGAAAAGAGGTCAAATCAGTGACAACTCACCAATTGAAAAGGTGATGGTGACTGTCTAACATCAGATACAAACACCCTCAGGGACAAGTTTCTTTTCAAACAAGACTTATTTTAGTTTCGTGAGGCTAATATGAGGTGTATGTTTGCCAGGGCAAATTTATACTTTGTGAATACTCTTGAAGCAAATGCTACACATAAAAGTCTTTCTGCCCGAATCCCACCATGCCAACCTGATGTCTTGGGCATCCCACTATAGACGGGAAGCTAGCCTGAAGAGCATTATCGCCAGCTAATCCAGCATTGCACATAATACCTGAGCCACTGTCAGTGACAAGAGCAGAAATTTCTTCTTCTATTTTTGTTTAAACTGAGGCTGCACATTGTCCTAGTCAAAACCAGGTGAGGGGGTACAGGAGAAGAAAGGGAAGCAAAAAGGGAGGAACGTCCAAAGTAGCCTACAATTACTGCTGGCTATCACTGAGTGACACCCCAACTGTGACATTCCATAGTTTCTAAGGTTCTTTCAAGAGGGGAGGGTCTTAGTACATCTGGGAGATGGTGAGAGATATTGTCATTGTGCTTATAAATCATCACGTTAGAAAGCCCAAAGAAATTAAGTCTACGATTCCAAGACAGAAAAAAAAACAGTGACCATCTTCATCTTTAGGAGAATAAAGAGGTTCACGGGAATCTCTGACCTTAAGAGCCAAAAGGCTTGGTTTTTTGACCTGACTGACATCTATTGTGTAACACTCAGAAAGTCATTCCAGTCAGTCAGTCAGTCAATTAGTAAGCATTTATTAAGCACCTATGTGCCAGGCACTGTACTAAATACTACTAAGTTATTTTACATCTGAATTGCAGTTTCCTCAGCTACAAACTGTGGCTAATAATGCCTACTCTCTTAACTTGCCAGGTTTTTATGGGGGTAAAACTTTGTAAAGTGCAAATCTAAAGGGAGAGATGAAACTATTGCCCAGGTTGGAAGGGGAATAGAGTCAGGAAGATCTAGGTTCAAGCGCTGCGTCTGGAACCTAATGTATAACCCTAGTCACTTATTCTCTTGGGGTTTCACGTCATTCTCTAAGACTATAAGGCAGGTTGAAGTTGCTGATCTGTCTTAGTGGAAAGTTTCCACAATGAGAGTTTACCTCCACTGATAGAATCACAGGTCTAGAATCCATAAAATGCCGGAGGGTGTGAACTATTAGCATCATCATTAATATTACTGAGACTTACGGATCCAGCTTATATGTGTACATCCCGTCAGGTGTTCGCTCCTGGTGGTAGGTGAGATTATAAGCCAGCATGATATTAATGAGGTTGGCCAACTGCTGTTTCTCCTTGTTGCTGTATAACTGGGTGCTTACCTGGAAAGAAACATTTAAGAGGGAGAGAGGCTTAGTCACTAGGGAAAGCCTCCAGGAACCCACAGAGACCACCATCTAAGAGGCCTCCATGTTGACAAAAAACCCAGTCATCATATAATCTAAATACACCCCAAACTGTAAACCACTGGTAAATAAACAGAAATCTAGCTTGGCCTGCACACCAGGGTCAAGTCTTTTGATAGAGCCCAAGAGATCAAGAAGTGTTATCTCGGTTACTATTACATTCCCTTCTTGACATGTTTCACATTCCCCTAAAGAAACAATATTCTAACATGGCGGCTCCTGAAGGCTTCCATGAAAGACTTGGTGCAGAAGAAGAATGGATAGTGAGAAGATATGGACTCAGATTCCATGTTCAACTAATTATTAACTTTGAAACCTTGGACAAATTACTATTCCCCTCTCTTGAGTCCCAATATTACCCGCCTCACAGGACTGGTCTGAGGAATGCACTGCAGAAATGTGGTGTATTACCATTATAATGTAGTTGACCATATACAACTGTGCTTTTCTCAAAACTTCAAAGGATAATTCATAGGATCATAGATCTAGATAGATAAGGAAATGGAAGTCCAGATAGATGAAGTGATTCGCCCATGGCCATACAGCTAGTAAGAGTCAGCTGCTGCCCACCCAGTCTAGAGAGTTAACACTTCTATAGAAGCTGAAGAAATGTGAGAAAAGCTAACGAGGAAGAGATCTCAAGCGATTGAGGCTTCACTTGGTATAATGATAGGGAACTTACTACCTTCCAAGGTAGTCCATTCCATTCTTGGATAACTCTTAATTGTCAGGAAGATTCTCCTTATGTTGAACTGAATGCTGCCTTTCTTCAACCTCTACTCATTAATCCTAAATACTGCTTTACAGGGACAAACAAGATAAAGCTAATTCATCCTCCACATGAAAACACTGGCTATTTGGAGACAGCCATTGTGCCCATTCCCCAAGTCTTCTCTGCTCCACATTAAAAATCCCCCATTATTTCCACTGACCCTCTTCTAGCATGGTTTCCAAATCAATTATCAACAAAGTTGACCTTGAGCAGATGAACTCCCAGCTCTAACATCTTTCCAAAAAAATGTGGTACTTAGAAACAAACACAATACTACTCAACAGCACAACCATCACCTGCCTTGTTTTAGACTTAATTCAAACAGATCTATGGTCTTACCATTTCCTACACTGGACCAGATGGTGACCCTTCCATGCCTTCTCCTCCTACGTGATTCTTGCCCATGATCTTTCATCAATTTTCCACAGACGCCCCACTCAACGTACTAAAGTCCTTCCTCCAGGGTCCCTTTCCATTTTAGGGGCATCAGAGGAGTCCTCTGGTTATCTACCTGTTACCCCTTTCTTGCTTTTACTATGTGACCAGCCCTCCTCCTTTTCTGATGATATATTTCTTCAATATCTCTATTATATCAGCACTTGAGTGTAGGTCATATTAGAAATAGGTTGTCACTTACTTTAGCTTCCTATGCATTCTCTCTCAATACCCTTTAGGTTACCTGCACCTCTGATTCCTTGATAAATATGTAAACAGAAGATTCATAACCATATGGTATCACTTGAGAGAGTAACTCTATTGAAAAAAAAAAGGGTCTACAAAGAACAGCTTGGTACTATTAAAAATATTGCAAAGTTCCTTAAATGTAATCCAGCCTTGTTTTCTTTTTTAATCATGGACTCAACTTACTGTATCTTTAATGCCTGCCTAAAATATACTTATATAATTCAATTTATTTTTTTTTTACTTTTTTTACTTTTTAATTTTTTTTGAATGACTTGTTAATTTACTTTTAGTTTACAAGATTCAGTTCCACAATCACTTGAGTTTCAGATTTTCTCCCCTCCCTTCCCTCCCCCCCCC
>CM053590.1:106091292-106131091 GCA_028646515.1 Pseudochirops corinnae
GTGTGTGTGTGTGTGTGTGTGTGCTTTCAGTTTTCTGCATATGGATTATCAGGCCAATTTCCTTTTGAATAATTATGAATTTCCTTGACAAGGTCCTATAACATCCTGGGAGTTTGATGCAATTAGTACAACACCCACCTCAAACAAAAGCACTTGGGGCTCCTTACCATCTGGAGGGAATCTCTTCCACCTCAACTTGCACAAAACATCCTCCAGGATGGTGGTGCACACCTCTGGTGATCTCTCTGTCCTATACCTTTCTTGATGTTACCAATCAAAGGGTCACCAAACGATGTGATCTCTCCAGTTGCATTTATCAAAGAATCTTTTACAAACTTAATATTCACAGGTTGCAGAAGAGCTTTTTAGTCTGTGGGTCTTTCTTGTCCACTGATCCAAATGATTTTCCCCACTTCTTTCATAATCAACAAAGGGAGGGGGAGAGGGGGAGCAGAGTTAAGATAGTGGTGTAGAAGCAGGAGAACTCTGGGAGCTCCCCCCATAACCACCTCAAATACCTATAAAATGTGACTCTAAACAAATTTTAGAGCTCCAGAACTCATAAAATGACAGAGAAACAAGGCTCCTGCTGAAGGCAGCCTGGCAGGCACACGGGAAGGATCCATCGCAGTGCGCCGGGAGCCAAGACCAGCCCCGCATGAACCTGGTGCTGTAGCCCCAGGATGGCCAGGACAAGCCTCAGGAGAGAGGATCATTGGCAGCTGTAGCAGTTTCCAGAAATACCAACCCATAAGAAATAAGGGCAAAGCGAAAGGTCAGTGGAACTTGGCTAAATTTGAGAGAATGGAGTGGGTCCGGCTGTCTACTCCCAGAGCAAAAAAGCAGCGGAAGTGGCAGCCCTGCAGCTGCCTCCACACGGCTGATTTAGAGCTCCAGGCCTGTAGATTGCAGGGGGACCAAGCGATCGTTCAGAGGCTAAGTGCTCTTGCCTTAACCTGCCTGGATCAGGATTGTGGTCTTGGGTGGTGGTCCTGAGGTACATGACCAGTGAGCCAAAGCTGGTGCTGGTGAAGGCTGTAGAGATGGTGGCCTCCTAACAGCCCCAGTAGTTGCGAAAATCCCAGTGATTTGGGACAAAGCTCTCTCCTCTGAAAGCAGAGTTCTACTGAGCCCAAAAGTCAAGTAATTGACTGGCAACATGAACAGGCAAAGGAAGCAAAGCAAGCACAGCCATCCAACTTTAGATTCCTTTTTTGGGGACAAAAATGATCAAAGCACGGAATGGGAGGAAGACGACACCATCAGAACTTCTGTACCAAAAGCTTCCAAGAAAAATGTAAACGGGTTACAAGCCATAGAGGAGCTTAAGAAGGATTTTTAAAACCAAATAAAAGAAGTGGTGGAAAAATTGGGGAGAGAAATGAGAATGATGCAAGAAAATCATGATAAGAGAGTTAACAACCTGACTGAAGAAAATAACATCTTAAAAAATAGATTAACTCAAATGGCAAAAGAGGCCCAAAAACCCAATGAGGAGAAGAATGCCTTAAAAAGCTGAATTTGCCAGATGGAAAAAGAATCTCAAAAACTTGCTGAAGAGAATAATTTCTTCAGAATTAGAGTGGAACAAATGGAAGCAAATGACTTTATGAGAAATCAAGATACTATTAAACAGATCCAAACAAATGAAAAAAAGAGAAGGCAATGTGAAATATCTCATTAAAAAAACCACTGACTTGGAAAATAGATCCAGGAGAGAACTTAAAAATTATTGGACTACCTGAAAGCCATGATCATAATCAACGAACAGAATGGAATCTTGTGTTCTCTGCACTTTCCAATCAGCTGTGTGACTATAAAGATGTGATCTGACAGAGAGAAAAGTCTGGGCAAAAAGGGCAGCTTCATTTTTATCTCTGTATCCCCACTACCAAGCAGTGACTGGCACAATGACTCCCAAATGATTAGCAATTAATTGGAGAACTGTTTGCAAAAGCTTGCCTGTTTCCTCCTATTTCCACCGAGGATAACTTTGCTAGTTACATAGATCTTGACTGAAGACGAGAAAGTAAGCACATGGGTGAGTGGTTATGGATGTTTTCTTAGTTGTCTTTTGGGGAATTAACATCAAGATTTTTTTCCTCCCCAATCTTTTATTATCTTCCCCTCTTCCTGAACTATCTTATAAAGTAATCTCTCAACGCCTTCAAGATTCTGTGGTCTCCAGGACAGATTTCCTCAAGGTGAATCTGGTCTGGTCCAATCACCCTTCCCAGCTACTCTTCCTAAGTGCCATTTCTAGTTCTTTGCATGCCACATCAGGGAAGGAGGTGCTAGGGTCCAAATGGTGGTGGTTCCTCTCGCTGACGATGAAAACAGATCGCCATAGAAACTGACAAATTTGTTCCACTTTCTACTTGTTTTCTTGTCAGTTTCATCCATTAATGCTCTTGAGAGGATATAGCTCATTTGGGTCTCATGCCAAGCTATCTGTAGACTTTGCTTTTTTGTTGTAAAAGCAGACATTGTTCAAAATATTCCATTATCTTCCTTTTCCACAGTGTTTTATAAATGAGTTTGTTTTTCTAAAGAATGATGCCCTTGACTGTCATTTTTCTATACTTGCCAAGGAGATGAACTATTTGGTGGCTTATGTAAGTTACTAGGTTCTTTTGAACTTGACATCATTGTAACTGCTTCGTGGTAGTTTAACTTTAGAAGAAAACGGTGGGTAATCCAGGTAGACAGGCATCTTTGCCATTTCCCAGTTTTGCGTGGCAGCAAGGTAGCGCCACAGTGCACAGAGGGCTGGGGCTGGAGTCAGGAAGACTCCAGGTAGGAGCTGTTGCAATTGTTCATAGTGACTTCCCCTTACCTTTAGGTTTCTTCTAGTTTGTTTTTGATTCTGACCTTTGCTCTGATTAGTCAACAGCTTGACTCTGGATCATGTCACAGCTCTTTCTTGTCTAGTAAGTTATGCTCCTTTTTTGTGATACTATTCAGTGTCTACAGCCTTCCAACTCTCTTCTGAAAGGACTGCCATTCTAGAGGTGTGGGGTTCCTGAATAATGTGTAAGCTTCTTGTCTCTTTTGTTTCTTAAGCTTGAGCTGTATTTTCCAAAGTGTCTTGCACCCTCCTTCCCAGTGCCCACCTTTGCACTCAAGTCACCAGGCATCAAAATGTTTCTGACTTAGTTGAAGGGGTTGTGTCACAATCTTCATTGAATTTTCATCCCTTTTCATTTTCCGTAACACCAACTTCTCTTCATGGTCATCTTTTTCCTTACACTGCTCAATAAACATTGCAAGACAAGATCACATCCCATGAAACGACATTCCTTGATGTCTTTGGAGCACCCAATGAAACCAACTCTGCCAGTCCTTTTGTCTGCCTCTCTAAGAGGGATTTTCTTCCCTTTAGCTAAAATGGCCTTTTGTCTTCTCTCTGGTTCTTAAAAAAAAACCAAAACCTCACTAAAGTACTGACATTTATGTGGTTTCGTCTTTTTATTGGCTTAGGCTGTTGATTACTGACAACTATCTCACATTCGGAGACATTAATAATGATAGCTAGCATTTACCCAGTGCATTAAGATTTGCAAAATGGTTTACATATGTTAACTCATTTCATCCTCACAACAACCTTGTGTGTTAGGTGCTATTATTATCAGCTCCATTTTACAGATGAGGAAACTGAGGTTGAGACATTAAATGGCTTACCCCGTGATAGTTAAGGGCCCGAGGCAGGATCTGAACTTGGCTTTTCCTGATTCCAACTCCAGCATTCTATCAACTAACTGAACCACCTAGCTAAGTTAATGGTTATGGATGCTCTAAAAATATGGATTCTAACCACCCTCTGGCCCCCTGTCTGTCACCCTGTTACCATCAGCGTGGACGCAGAAGAGGCCATTTTAAACTTTCCTCTGTTTCAACAGTTGCCACAGCCAAAAAATTCATCAACCAGAGATCAATCTTCTGAAGTACTTCTATGTTCTTAACTAGGTTTGCTCTTGGACAGCAGATTCAGTCTTCACTGGGATCTTAGCTTAGGCCTTTCCATCATGATAGAACCTCTACTGCATTACTGCACACAGTAGGTGCCTAATAAATGCCGATGGAATCTGCACAGCATTACTACACACAGTAGGTACCTAATAAATGCTGGTAGAATCTGCACAGCATTACTGCATACAGTAAGTGTTTAATAAATGCTTGCTGAGTTGTTGACTTGACAGAGCTTGTGCTCCACACTACTATGGGCTTTGAGAACCAAACATCACCTCTGCCCCAAGATAAGGCAACAGAGAAGGATGCTGTGAATGTCACTGTGGTCAGAGGGAAGGAACGAGGGAGAAGACAAATTTTTGGGAAAAATGGAAACACATGCAATACTTTTCAGGCTAGCACTCTTTATAGACCTAAAGTCACTTTTTTAGCTTACAAACATTATTAACACGATCATGTTTGGTATTGGGATTGAATTCAGGTCAACAAACATTCATTCATTAAGCACCTGTTAGTAAAGGAAACTGCCACACTCTAGGGCTACAAAGAAAAAACAAAACTATCCCTGACCCCAAGGAGCTTACATTCTCCTGGGGCAACATGTAAAAGTTTTTGGAAAATTGCATTGTTTTTCTAAAAAGATACCCCCCACCCAATCTCTCTTTCTCTCTCCATCTTTTCCTTTCTTACTTTTAGGGTTTCACATCAGTTTCTTCCTCTTTAAAGTGAGAAGACTTAGACAATGATCAGTGATGCCAAAGGGAAATGCATTCCTGCAGGCCATATACTGATTTAGAAAACCACAAATTAACATTATCTATATTGTATTGTATTTTTATTTATTTTGTTAAACCTTTCCCAACTACATTTTAATCTGGTTCACTCACACCAGGACCAGTTTCCTGTCAGTTTGACACCTCTGACCAGACAATTCTAATAACCCCTTCAGGCTCTGAGATGCCAAGGTTCTAAGATTCTATGACTAATACAGACAGATGGGGAGAGGGGCAGAATACAGTGGAAGGCCTTGGAATTCTCAAGTCTCAGGCTTCTGAGAGGTGTTTGTGGTCTTAAAGGAGACCCAATCGATAGTGGAGTGTTCATGGTTCTCCTTATCTTCTTTGTTCCCCTCTTGCTCTATACAATGAGGGAAATGATAATATCCTGGTATTAAGGGGGAAATGAGAGTCCCTGTTCCTGGAGGAACCCTCTGACTGATGGAAGAGACATGAACTCTACTATACTGAGTTACTGTTTGTCCTTCATTCTTGAAGAGGACCACAATGGCGGGAAGATAATGCCCCAACTTGCAAGTGAATTGGATTTAAGTGAGGGAGGGCTGTGCAAGGTCACTAGCCTCACTTTCTCCTCTGGAGCCATCTGCCCCCACTATACTGGAACACTTTGATTTAATGAGGAAGATGGTCCCTACACCCCAAGTCTGAAGAAGTAAGCCCTGATTCTGTGCCCCTCTCAACTTCTGGGAATTCAGAACATACCTACCACCACCCTACAAGTGGAGTGATGATACCTCTACCCCCCCAAGCTTTGATTGATACACCTCACAAACCCTAAACCCAGAAGGTGACTCACAGGACGAAGCTTAGGGGAGATGATATCCAGGAGCAGACAGAGGCCTTCAAGGATGAGGGACTGTGGGGCAGCGCGGCTTCGGGCAGCTGGAGTGACCCCTGATACCAGAGACATGATCAGGTTCTGTGTCTGGTTCGTCTTATTCAGTGCCTGCAAATTGGTTTAAAAAAAAATCCATTTTAAACTAGTGGTCTGATACGTAGTTCCTTCTCACCTCCCCACCAACAAACAGGATCATCTGGGCTCTAGAGCTAGGAAAAGGTCCCATAACACAACGGGTTGAGAAAACACCAGGGTCCGTGAGGCAGGGGGAGTGGAGAGAGGTGGGCATGTCAAACACGTGCACTCTGGTAAAGATGTGGGCAATTGCTATGTGGTCAGCACAGCGCAGTGCGGAGAGACTGTAGTTTATTTTTTGGGGAAGCTGGTTCTTAAAAATGACTGGGAGGAAGGAGAAGGGGAAATGTGGGAAAGGGATGGTCAGGATTCACTCCAGCAAGGAGACCACTGGAGAGATCCTAAAGGGCTCTAGAAATCAGAGTTCCCAAGAGCTGTTTGGTGGTGTCAAGGCCAAATCACACAGGGAAAGAATACAGATACCTCTTCTCTGTTTCCAGACCCCCAACCCCTCTTTAATTCATCCTTAGCCCATGAATCTGTTACTAAGCTAAGAGGCAGATAAGCTATGGTTAACTTTTTAAAATTTTTATGTGGATAGAAGGTGTAGGATATTGGACTGGGGGAAGAAGAAAGGTTCTTCCATCTGATATACCCCCTTAACTAGGGAGTACAGCGGAATGAAATCAGAAAAATTTACAGGAAAAAAGTCTTGGACTTGGAGTCAAATGGATGTTAACTCTAATATTGGGGAAAAAAGAGAAAACCTTGCCTCTGATGAATTTGGGTTATAAATAGTTCCTTCATCCCCCCCTCTGCCCCAAAGGGCCGGCACCTGCCTCATGCTGGCTGTTGGGGTAGGAGATCCTAGGGATGCTGTTGGCTGCAAAGAGGAGGTGGAAGGCAACAGGGAGGAAGGGTAGGTATCTCATGAGTTGGAAGTTTTGGCCATGTCGTACGGTCTGGTCCAGGATGTCTTCAAATATCAACCAATCCATGGCAGTACACACAGAGTTTAAGGTGGGGTCTTTGAGTTTCATGTTCAGAAAGTTGTCGTAGAGGCCCTGCAATGGATGAGATCAAAGGAAAAATCTGAGCCAAAGAGCAAGGTGTGGGGGTGGGTGTGGAGGAGTAGCATATTATACTGACTTTCTTCTTTCCATCCCTTCCCATTCTAGGTCCTCACAAATCATTTTCCCCAGGAGTACTGTAATAGCAATCTCCCCATCCTTCAAAGCTGCCAGACGACATTCCTCAAACACAGCTTGGACCACATCACACTTCCATATTAGAAGCCCTTCATTGTTTACTACTGCCCAGAGCAGTGGCTTCCAAAGTGGAGGCCACCAACACAGAGAGTCAACCAATTATAGGAATTTATCTCTAAAACAACCACACTCACCCTCATCCCTCAACATTCCCCAACTCAACTTCTTCTTCTTGCTATACAAATTCCTAGCCTCACTATTTCTGAGGCTGAGTTGGCTCCTTAGAGCTAGTATAACCTAACTGCTATTTGGGAACCCATAGCAGCAGCTACATGGGTACAATGGGGAAAACTTCCCCCTCCCTGTCCATCCTCAGACTGCCCCTTGGCCATGGCAGGCCCCCACGGGCAATGACTACTGTCAGCCTGGCTCCAGTCTTTCTATTTTGGGAGTCTCACAGTACAAGTGGGCAAAATCCCCCAGAGACTTCTTTACATTCTCTTTCCATCCAAACCTACCCCATTTCTGAACAATGAACCACCATCCTTCCAAC
This sequence comes from Pseudochirops corinnae, assembly GCA_028646515.1. Taxonomy (NCBI): domain Eukaryota; kingdom Metazoa; phylum Chordata; class Mammalia; order Diprotodontia; family Pseudocheiridae; genus Pseudochirops; species Pseudochirops corinnae. The sequence goes on from CM053590.1 coordinate 106,098,733, forward strand.
TATCCAGATTTACAGCATGATCTTTAGCTCCTCATTTTCTCTCATCTCATTTATCCAATCAGCTGCCAAATCTCATCACTTCTCCCTCAACAAAATCGTTTGTATCTGTCTCCTCTGCTCAGGAGGACATTAGCATCTTTCTCCTGAACTGTCACAACAGCCTTCCATCTAATGCTAATCGAACCCTGCCTCAAGTCTCTCCTAAATTCAATCCATCTTCCACACGGCTGCCAACCTGACTTTGCACTCTATTAGCTCCCTATTGAGGATCAAGTATTATTTCATGTTTATCTCATCCTTTTAAAAACGTCTGTTTGTGCTGTTTCCTAACATATACAATTATTTATGTAAAATATGCGTATACTGGGGATCAAAAATTTTGCTCAAAAGACAAATGCTTGAAAAGGATTTTTTTGATAGGAATATGTGATTAAGAAAGATTGAAAACCACTGGCCTGGAAGATACAAGCCAAATTCCCTGGCCTGGCAATCAAGGCCTCTTACAAGTTGATTCCACCTACCCTTTCAGTCCCATTTACAAATGCACTCTTTGCCCAGGTCTCAGACCAACAACAGCTAGTTGTTTCATAAATGTTCTGTACATGGTCACATGGGAGAACCTGGCAAGTGAATATGGCAAGGCTTAATGCAGGCCATTCCTGCAACTAAAAACAGCCCAGAGTTTACGTTCTCTGACTGGTGGAGTGTGAAGAAAGTTGCTATAAAAGAATAATATGTGATCTTAAGCCTAGATTCTTTGCAAAGCCCTCATACTCTTCCATGGCTAAGGTATAGGTAAGACAGAAGCAGGAGGCAGCTATACATCTCAGTGGGCAGAGTGCTGGGTCTGGAGTTAGGATGACGTGAAATCAACTCTGGCCTCAGACACTTACTGTAAGTTGTGGGGCCTTGGGCAAGTCACTTAACCCATCTGCTGAGGAGACAGCTAGGTGACTCAGTGGATAGACTGCTGGTCCTAGAGTCAGGAAGACCTGAATTCAAATCCAGTCTCAGACACTTATTAGTTGTGTGACCCTAGGCAAGCTGCTTGACCCTGTGTGCCTCAGTTTCTTCATCCGTAAAATGAACTGGAGAAATGGCAAAACACTCCAATATTTCTGCCAAGAAAACCCCAAATGGGGTCAAGAAAAGTCGGACAAGACAAAACGAATGAACCACGCCCCCCCCAGGGATCAAGTAAAATCAGGACTGTAAAGCACTTAGCACGGTGCCTGGCACACAGAAAGCCCTGTTTAAATATTAGCTATTGTAATTATTAAAACTGCATTGGATATTCATAACAATGAGTAATCAAAGAGCAATTTAAAATTTCTTTTACAAATTTTATATTTATTTTTATTTCTCACATCAACCCTGTGGGCATTGTGTTTCCCAGTTAAATAAATAAGGATTGGAACTGGGATTTGTATTAAGGTTTTCTGAAGCCAAAGTCAAGGTCATTCTCCTTCCTGATACACAAAACTGCCTCTCTTAATCACGCCTCAAATAACTCACTTCCACAGCTGAACGTGACCAATTTTCATTCATTAACAGGCTTCAAATCTGTTGCAATTCTGTTCCAGGTGAGAGTGGTAGGATGGGGTGACTGTTCCCTAAGGCTGCTGCAGACTCCCCCCAGGGTGAGCATCGTACCCAGCCCCTGGGGAAGGCTTAACACCTCCTCATCCTTCCAGGAAGAAGAGGTGAACAAAAATTTAAAAAAGCAAAAAACAAACAAACCAAACCCCCCACAAACAGTTTCCACGTGTGCTTCTGCATCATTACCCAAATCCTGGCCTTGGTTCACCTGCGTTATCAAGTCCCAAAATTAATCCTCCAAAACAAACCCAGGGCTCAATCCAGAGGTTTCCTGGAAGCCCAGAGAGACAGCTTCCTGTACAGACCCACACATGCTGGCTTGTTAATCTAAAGCCGCTTTAGGGGAGAGAATCCTTAGTTCACCAAGGACATGGTTACTGATGAAACAGAGAGGCAATGGAAACACCAAACCAATTAACCTTTCAAACAGAAGCACAGTGGGGGGATGAAATGGGCGCTGAATTTGGGAGTCCAGACATCCCGAATTCAAACTTCAGCAATGCTACTACCAGTGACCTGGGGCAAGTTCATTCACCTCTCCCGGCCTTGGTCTTTCTGCAGAAGGAGGGTTATAACACTTGCCCGGCTTTTTACTCACTGTACTGATTTCTGGAAAGAACAAGCGTTAGAGGACAGCTTCCTACTGCTAGGAAGACTGGCTTACACTGGAGAAGTTCCAGTACCTAAGAGGCAAAAACACTGGGGCAATGTGGGAGGTGGCTTTACCTGAGCAACCTTCTCATGATCCCCTGTGGAGGTGGTGATGTGTAGGATGTGGTGGAACCTCTGAGATGAGGTGTGGAGAGGACCCCTGCCCAGAGTGCCGCTGTTACCATCGAGGCACCTCTGGTCTGGCAGAAAGAGGTCCTGGCTGATTCGTTGCCTGGGGATGCCAAGGAGAGAGATGGACTGTAAGGTCCCACCAGGCCCTCTGAGCTAGTCACCCCACCTTTGCCTGCTTCCAGATGTTACCCTCACAAAACCCTCTTGGCAAAAAATTCCCTTCAATTCTACTTAATTTCTCCCTACCTTTGTGGTGATGCTATCATAGCAAGTGGCCTATATTGCAAGTCCAGAGATCTGGATTTCATGTCTGGCATTAAACTATCTATGTTAATCATGAACAAGTCCCTTCTTTCTGGGGCTGTTCAGAACAAGGAAGTGGGACCCAATGGTCCCAGAGGTCTCTTCTGGGTCTGGTAAGTTATATTCCATCACCTAAGGGGTCTTTCTCTTCTGACATTCTACAATTCTCTTGTGGATGTGAGTCAAGAACCTTCTAGGACATTTGGGCAGCAGCAGCAAGAAGGTACACCAACAAAGGCAAAATGTAATAATTATAAAAGCACGGCTATGGTATAGTATACACACACAGCTGGTGAGCAGGGCAAAGAGCCTTAGATTTGGAGTTGGAGAATATAATGCTTTCCATCTCAGTTATGCTGCAGCCTTGGGGAAGACATCTCTCCTCTATGGGCCTCAGTTTCTCTACTTACAACATAAGGAGGTGCTGCTAGATAGTGGGGTTTTTTTTTTTTAGCCTTTTTTTGTGTCAAGGAGCCCTTGGGCAGTCTAGTGAAGCCTCTAGGCCCCTTCTCAGAATGTTTTTAAATGCACTAAATAAAACAGATAGTGCCACAGAAGAAATCAATTATATTGAAACAGAATGATCAAAATATTAAAACAATACACAATCCCTCCCCCCACCCAACCAAGCTTATGGACCCCAGGTTAAAATCTTCCGGACTATATGATCTGAGATCTCTTTCAGTTCTGACTTCCTATGTTCTATATTCTAAGGTTCCAACTCTGACACGCTGCAATTCCATGTATATGTGAGATGAGAAACACTAACAAACAGCAAGAAATGACAGTGATGCCTCGAGGGAGGAGACAGAATTATAGAATTAAATGTAAACAGAAGAATTGTGATGGGAAACTCATGCTGAGCCGGCCTGTGGTTGTGTATCTCAAGGGAGAAACAACTCTACCCTATGCTTCAGTGGTTCCTGAAGGTATCACTGGATTAAAACTCAGGAGAATTTTAGATAACAGTTCCTCCACCTACCAAGTACTTCACAAACCTTAAACATTATGTAAATGTTAACTGTCATCATCATTGCTCCGTGGGTGGATGTGACCTCAAAAATGACAATCTGGTCCAGCCCCTCGTCTGAGGCTAAAATGACTTGCCAAGGCCAAAGAGAAGGGAAAGTAACTGGACTAGAACCCAGATCTCCTGCCTCCTATATGACATCTATTTAAATGAATATGATGACCTGAGAAAAAGTTATATTTTGTTTAGTATCCTGTTTATGAAAGGAAGGGAGGGAGGAAGGAAGGAAGGAAGGAGAAGATGGGAAGAAATAAAAAGGGAGGGAGGGAGGCGAGAAGGAAAGGAATGAAAGGAAAGGAAAGAGGGAGGGAAGAAACAGGGGGAAAAAAGGAGGGTGAGAAGGAAGGATGGAGGAAGAGAATGGAAAGTGCAAAGAGAGGAAGGAAAAGACAAAAAGGAAAGGGAAGAAAAGAAGGAATGAAAAGACAAAAGGAAGCTGGTAATATATTTTAGAAAGATTTCCAACAGAAATGGTGAAAATCAAAAAATATTTGTATAACCTAAAGGTGTAATATTTAGTTAACTAGAAAATTCACTTGTGTGGAACTCGGGTACAATTGCCTAACCAGGCGGTAGGATGAATGGGGCATTGCTGTCTTAGTATTAGACTGATGTGGGTGCCAGGATGGTGATGGGCATGGGGATGGGTGACTTCGTGATTGCTGGAAAGGGTGACACCTGGTGGTGGCATGGTTAATGGTCTCTGCTCATACCAGGCATGTGAGGTCAAGAGCACAGGAGATGTAATTACTCCTAACAACAGGCTGGGGCCCACAGGGGCCCCAGTTATACCCAATGCTCTCTCCCCATTTCCTTTTGTTTCCTGACTCAGAAATAAAAGTCTTCTTCTAGTAGCCAGGAATGCCAGGCACTCCCTAGAGCAGTAATTCTTAGCCTTTTTAGGGGACCATGGATCTCTTACTCTGGTCTACCAAAGACATCTCAAAAGAATGGTTTTAAATGCATAAAATAAAACATAAAATTAGGAAGGAAACCAATTATATTGAAATATTAAAAAAACACAACCAAGTTTGTGGACTCCAGTTTAAGAACCCACACTCTAGGGCTTTATTAAAGTCAGGAAGATCACAGTTCTAATCCAATACCAAACAATAACAACTCTTGGATTTGGTTTCCTCATCTGCTAACTGAAGAGGGGTGGGGAGGGGAAGAGGACTCATTGACCTATAAGGTCTCCTTTCGGCTCGATCATCCTATAATTCAAACCCAAGTTCTGTGCTTGACTCTAAGCTACTGGCGTCCTGCTGGAATGGACCATGGACTGTGTTATAGCACCTGGCCTGGTAAGAGACCAAAGGAACGCAAATCCCAGTGCCGGGTTCCTGAAGCCCTCCAGGATCTCTGTGTTCCCATCCTCACATGCTCCAACAATCCCGATCCAGAAACACAGCATTACCTCTGAATCTTGGGCAACTGGAATATTTCTTGCCAAATGGAAAACAGTCCTTTCTTCTGGTCCTTCAAGCCGATGCTCATGGTCTGTACCATTCTTGAACTCAGCTCCTTCTGGCCCTGGCCATACAGGAACTAGGTACCCACCAGTCAGAGGAGGGGGGTAACAAGCACATACAGAACATGAGAAAAGAATGATTCAGTTGGGGGGCAGGATGCAAACTTGAAATTTGATATTTTAGGGCACTAATTTCAGTGACTTGGTTTCCCAAAATCTTGGTGCTAGTCCATTATTCTTAAAGCTCACAGATTATCAAGGTGGAAGAAACCTTAGGCTCTACCTTATTTTACAGAGGAGAAAATAACTAAAAGTCAATGGGCTGGGACTTGAAACCCGATCTTCTGATTCCAAACCTAAGGTTCTATTCCCTTATTACATAAATGTGTACAAAGTTTAAAGATAGGAGTAAGACACTGGTTCTGGTAGAGAACATGGCATGACCTTAAGCAAGTAACTTCCCATCTTTGGATCTCATTTTCTTCATGTGTAGAATAAGGAGGGTGGGGCTAAGGCCCAGTTCTGACACACAGAATTCTAAAATGCCTCAACCCAAGATAGAAAAATGATACAAATAAAGGTGGAGACCCTTGAAATACATTCAAATGATCGAATGGCTCTATGAGGCAGACTAAAATGAAGGACTCTTCAGCGTTGAATGGGGAAGGTCAAGAGCAACCAATCTGGAGTCAGCTGATCTGGGTTAAATATAAACTCTGTCTGCAATTCAAATGGCCTTAAGCAAGTTGTTTAACTTCTGTGAGTCTCAGTTGCCATGTGTGTAAAATTAAGAGGCTGCCATTCTGGAGAACAATTTGGAACTATACTCAAAGGGCAATAAAAGTGTGCATACTGTTTGACCGAGCAATATCACTGCTAGGTCTGCATCCCAAAGAGATCAAAGAAAGAGGAAAAGGATTAATATGTACAAAAATATTTATAGCAGCTTTTTGTGGTAGCAAAGAATTGGAGACTGAGGGTTTGCCCACTGATTGGGGAATGGCTGAACAAGTTGTGGTTTATGATTGTGATGGAATATTACTGTGCTATAAGAAATGATGAGAGGGATGGTTTCAGAAAAATCTAGGAAGACCTATATAAATTGATACAGAACAGAGTGAGCAGAACCAGGAGATCATTGTACAGAGTAACAGTAATTATTGTAACAAGGATCAGCTGTGAAAGACTCAGCTCCTCTGAACCATATCCAAGACAATGCCAAAGGACTCATGATGAAAAATGCTATCCACCTTCAGAGAACTGATGAACTCAAAAGTGCAAACTGATGTATAGTTTTGTTACACTGTTTGTGTTTCCTGCTTTTTTCTGCAACATGGCTAATATGGAAATATGTTTTGAAAGACTTCACGTGTGTGACTGATATCATACTGCTTGCCTTCTCAACGAGTGGGGGAGGGACAGAGAGAATTTAGAAATCAAAATTTTTAAGATGTCGAAAAGAAATTGAAACTTTTTTGAAATTAAGGAGTTGTACCAGATGACATTTGAGGTTCTTCTTAACTCAAAACCATCCTATGATAGGTTTATAACATATATGTATATACATGTAAAAACATAAATACATACATATACATACACAGAATCCCTGAAGGCTTAGTTGCTTTAATAAGCTTTAACACCTTGAAATTGTACTATAACTTATGGGACACCTTGTGAATATATGCCTATTACATTTAACTGGTGTTTTTTCTTTTTTGTATCAGTCATTTTGGCAACATACTTCCTCTCCCCCTCCCTCACACCCCTTTAATGAATTAAAAACAATTAAGCAAAATCAACCAATGCAGTGCCCATATCTGCCAAGGCACATACCATTCAGCACCTGTAGTCTCCCATTTTTTTCTATCAAGTGAAGGGAGGCATGTTTCACTTTCTGCTCTCTGGAACCCAGACCAATAGTTAAAATCACTTAGGGTTCAGCTTTCTTTTGGCTTACTCTTCGTCCCACTTCTAATATTATATGATGAGATGACCTGGAAATCCCAGTATTTTGAAGTGAGAAGTGAGAAGAGAGCCAGACCCCTTTGTTTTACGGATGGTGTATTAACCCTTGGTTAATACATGAACTCAGGCCTTCTACCTGTCAAGGCAGCCCTTGGCATTCTGCCATGGGTCTCTTCCAGCTTTCTAGAAAGGTTTGGAGAAAACCCCTAGTTAGACTTATGATGGGTTATTAAAGGAGAGAGGGAATGCCTGAGGCATGTTCCTAACCGTAGAGCAGATCTCCTTTGGGTTCAGAAATAGAATCTGTGAGGCCGATTACAGGGAAGGAAGAAGGCTGCCATATTTTGGTGGATGGTGGCAAACACAGAGATGGAAAGATGCCAACTAGAAGCTGGCCAAGGATTAGAACTATCCAGCGTTGCCATCACCTATAGAGGAAGGGGGCTATTTCAGTTCAGTGAAAACTCCCCACCCACCCTCCAACCCTGGAAGTCCTTGCCAACTAAAGTTCTCTATTTTGGGCTTCTACCTGCAGTGTGTTTATGCAGGAGCGGATATCGTTCTCTGTCTTCTCACACAGCATCATGAGGGTACCAGTATCTGCTTTCATTCCCTGCCGCAAGGAGATCTAAGGCAAGACGATATTGGGTGTTAAACTTCTCCACTGGATTTATGCTCTCCCAGGATCAGGTCTGGGGCAGCTAGGTGGCACCATAGTGCACAGAGTGCCAGGCCTGGAATCAGAAAGATTCATCTTCCTGAATTCTGGCCTCAGACACTTACTAGCCGCATGACCCCAAGCAAATCACTTTACCCCGTGTGCCTCAGTTTCCTCATCTGTAAAATGAGCTGAAAAAGGAAATGGCAAACCATTCTAATATCTTTGCCAAGAAAACCCCAAAAGGGGTCATGAAGAGTTGGGCACAACTGAAAAACAGCTGAACAACAACACAGGACCAAGTTTATGTCTGTAAGTCAGAGATGAGAAGCTTTCCTAAAACCATCCCACTTCCTTTTTCTGACTTGACTATACTACCGTGGTCTATTCATCAACCACCCTCTCCTCTTGCCTCATTTCTTCCCCTGAAATAACCCACAGATTATTCCCCATTGCCTTAATCTCTGTCTTCAAGCCCTCGACCCATAGTAGCTAACATGTCCTAAAGACATAAAGCAAATTGTTGGGTAACAGTACTTTTCCTGAGAAAACCAAGATATGATAAGATATTCAGTAGGGGTGGCAAGTACAGGTGTGGCACTTATTAAGTGATTATTTTGTGCCAGGCACTGTGACAAACTCAAGAATACACACACACACACACACACACACACACACACACACACACACAGAGTCCCTACCCTAAACAGTCCCTACCCTAAAAAAATTTACATTCTGTTGGGGGAAGACAACACATAGAGGGGGAGTTGGTAAGTTGAGGCTAGGGGAAGAGAGAGAGGGGTACCTGCTTGCTCGGGGTAAAACACCACACATCGATGACAATGTCTTCGACTTTAAGCACAGAGAACCCAAATCTGCTATAGCCTTGGAAAACGTTCTAGGTTGGGCCTGTTGCAGATGTGCCTCCCCAATTATGATTTCCTTCATTCTAATGCAGATAATCTACTGAGAAGGTAATCATGAGGTTGGTGTAATGGAGGTAGCTCCGACAGCTGGCCAGCAACCCCAGAAAGCCAGGACATGCTCTAAGATCCAGGGTGGAGGCTTTGTGTCTAATTTCCAGCATCAGTGGCAGCATCAGCCTCAGGCCTGGTCCCTCTGCCTTTACCTTAATCAAGATACTGACCTCATTCAGTCTCTGGACCAGCCGAGAAGGCAGAGTCTGCGGGAACTGGAGGAGGAATGCCTGCTGCTTCAGTTGCCTCAGAGAAGGCGTGTATCTATCCAGAATCAAATGAGATATTTGTAAAACTCTTAGGTTTATTAGGGGGTGTGGGGAGGTGGAAAAGGAAAAGCTGATTCAAAACAGAGGCTCTATTTAAGAATGCTCTGATGATACACAGTAAATCATAGATGGAAGTGACCTTAGAGGTGATCTAGTGCAACCCTCTCATTTTACAGATGAGGAAACTGAGTCCTACAAGAGTCAAATGACTAGCCCAAGGTCACACAGTGATGGAGTTGGGATCTGAAACTGGGTCCTCTGACTCCATATTCTTTCCATTGTACCACATGCCTGAATGAAGAGGGCAGACAATCCTCAACAACACCAACCCCAAACATCAAAGATCTGTGATAACTAAGATTTTGGATAGGAAACTCTCATTAAGTAAAAAGTTCCAAGTGGGCTAGCTTTGCATTTATCATGCACTTTTAAGTATTCACAAGGCGCTTTTCAATGATCCCAAACTTCTTGCTAATGTAGATGCCAATCTTGCTAATATTGAGCCTCTCAGGGCAGCTAGGTGGCACAGTGAATAGAGCACTGGCCCTGGAGTCAGGAGGACCTTAGTTCAAATCCAGTCTCAGACACTTAACACTTACTAGCTGTGTGACCTTGGGCAAGTCACTTAACCCCAATTGCCTTGCCCTTCCCCCTCCAAAGAGCAAAAAAAAAAAAAAAAACTGAGCCTCTCTCAAATGGCATTATATTGCCATAAATCATGGAAGGCCTTGGTCCTGGAAGCATCAAATTTGAAGGCAACACAAAAAATTCAATGGAAGGACCCACGAGCAGGTATAAGAAAGATGCAGAATTTTTTCTAACAATGACATGCATCAGAAGGAGAGTGAAGGACATTAATTATAGAGGATATTTATGACTGGGAAAGGAGGTAAGCCAGTTGTATCAGGGAAGTGAGGTATCGACAGGCAGAGAGCCTAAGTACTATACTGGCACCACTGAAAGAATCTGAGGACGACCTTCAGGACCTCAGGCAGGTCTTCTAAGGCAGACTTAGGCAAGAATCCCACAGAGTGAGAAGGGGTGAGTGGGTTATGGTCCGTACCTAGGAGGGAGGTCCTACACTAATGATGTCACACAGTCTTACTGGCATTTTTGGACAAAACAGGCCATTTAGGTAATGCAGGAAGTGCCCCATATCCATGAACTAATGACTTAAATTACTAGTCAGTTGTGTGGAGTGGAAAGGTCTTCAGACTAGATAATTCCTAATGTCTCTTCCATTTATGATTCTCTATGTTCTTCCTCCCCAACTCTTGGCACTGAACCCTCTCTTGTAATAAAAGTCAAGCTAAAACAACCAAGATATTGACCATATCTGGCCATGTATATGATATTTTGCACTCACAGATTAATTTTAATTTAATTTAAAATAAATTTAATCTGCACTAAGAAGACCTAGAACAGTGGTAGTGCCACCATTTTGAGTGGAACATTGGAGCTGGAAGAGACTTGGAAATCAAATCCAACCTCCCTATTTTACAGAGAAAGATACAGAAAAGAGAAGTATCATAGATACTCACTGGTCATTGCAGATGCAGATAATGGGCCGCATCAAGAGGCCCCCTTCTTTCTTTCGTTTCTTGCCACCCCCTCCTGCTCCTCCTGTTGTCTCCGTCTCTACCACATCCTTACGATTAATGATGCTAAGAAGCACACTGATGGAAGGCTGGAGGGAAGCAGGGACGTATATGGATGAGTGGCTGGATTCCAGCATACAGGGACATGATATAAAACAGAACACTTTTTCTCTGGAATAATACCTATACTCAGGGGTGTACTGGTAAATATTTAACAACCAGCTCTCGGGGGGAAAAAAATCCATGTAGGATACACTTTTAAATTTAATCTGCATTGTTAACATTTCCTCCAATCAACAAAACACTAAGTCAAACCCTGATATTTAGTATTCGCCAATTTCTGAGATACAAATGCTCACAATGAAAATTTGACAATTAGTTCTTGGGAGCTGGTGTGAGCTGGCTCCAGCATACCCTTGTTTGTACACTACCCCTACTCCACTTACCAGGACACCACGAATGGGTGGGAAAGGGGAAAGAAGAAATATAGCAACCACAGAAAAAACCCAACTTGTAAAGGATGCGGATGTGGACCTCTTTAGGCCTAAATCTGAGACACGGCCATTTCCCACTTGTGAACTCTGCAGGTCATCTGAATGTTAATTTTTCTGCTTCTTGAAATGATGGGAAAACTGTGACTTTTAGTTGATAATATTTACCTCACAGTAGAGAGAGAAAAGGGAAGGTGAGTTAGCAGAATGAAAACATGGTGATACAAGTGAGTCCCAACCAATTCAACGGCCAACTGAGAGGCTTCCTGACTGACTGGGAATGAGCCTGGGATCACAGAATGGCCTAGCATGCCCAGGTGGGCAAGTGCCATGCTTGGCTTGGGTGCGTTCTAGACGGAGGAATGGCATCTTAACTTAGGGCCCTCGGGAAATAAGAGAAGGCAGAGGCTTTTGGCTTAAGAAGACCCACAGATCAGACGGAATGACAAACGTGGCCTCCTTCTTTAAAAAATCGTGTTCTACTTTATGTGGGAAGAGCACCTGGCACTTTTTTTTCCTGTCGTTCAGTGGTTTTTCAATCCTGTCATTCTTCGTGACCCCATTTGGGGTTTTCTTGGCAAAGATACTAGAATAGTTTACCGTTTCCTTCTCCAGCTCATTTTACAGATGAGGAAACTGAGGCAAACAGGGTTAAGTGATTTGCCCAGGACCACAGGGTTAATAAGTGTATGGGGCTATATTTGAATTCAGAAAGATATCTTCCTGATTCCAACATTCTTATCTATGGTGCCGCCTACTTATCTTGGCACTTAAAAGGAAAATACATTCCAAATTATCTCTTGGGCTACTAAGCCATTCACACATTCCCTCTCTAAGACATCCCATGCCTGTGAGACAGTTGATGGGGACAACGGGTCAAGCTGCTGCCGGGGACTCAGCTGTTGTTTCTGGCCTACATGGGGATGGAGCCCATGACTCTGGCTCCATGAACATAGTAGTGTAACTACCAGGTAACTGGTCCAGAGAGCCTGTACCCACACCCTGCTGGGCACCCTGTGGAGTCAGAATTTGGTCACACAGTAGGTAAATGTTCTTCCAAACCCAGGCATACCGTGGGTGCACCATCTATTTCATCAATGATCAAGCAGTTGGGTTTCCCCTTGGCTCCCAGCACTGACTCCATCTGTGTGGCTGCTTCGATGCGAATCTTGAAGACGTCAGGGCTGCGGTCGTCACTGAAACAGAACCAGCCTAGAGCCATCAGAGCAGCGAAGAATTATGGATTGGGAAGAGACCTCGGAAGTCATACAGGGCAGTCCCCCGCCTTGAGGCCAAGGGATGACTGTGACTATACCATACAGAGTGGACATTAAGAAGTCCTTCTGGTCTCCAAAACAATTCTCTCCTCTCAATGACTCAGGTAATGGGGAAAAAAAAAAACCCAAACAAACCAAAAACCATAGACTTGGGAGTTGAAAGGTCCAGGTTTAGATCAAGATTCTATCACTTATTAATAGCAAGGCATTGTGAGCCTTGGTTTCCTCAGCTCTGAAGTACATGATACTTGCACAAAACCCATCTTACAAGTTCATGCGGGATAATAATTGAATATATAAGCAAAAAGCAATAAGCAAATTAAATAATAGTTAATAACAGCTGGAATTCACATAACACTTTAAGGTTTATAAAGTGTGTCACATATATTATTTCATCTGGACCGTACAACACCCCTGGGGGGTAGATACTATTAGCATCCCCAGATAAATAAGATAAATTCAGATAAATAAGATGAGACTGAGATAAATAAGATAAATAAGATGAGACTGAGGTTCAGCCCTCTGTCCCATTTCACAGAGCTAGTAAAGACACTAGGCGGGATTTGAACTCAGGATCCCTGACTCAGAGTCCAACACTCTATCCAGCACTGTGTGCTGTCAATCACGTAAGGTCTCTTTTTTCTTCTTAAAGAACATTTTCCTAGTTTCAGAAACTCTGCCTTGAAATCTCTCACCCTCCTCCACTCACCTGGCATTCATCTCCACCACGCTATACCCAGCATGCTTGGCAATCACGTGCGCCAGGGTGGTTTTCCCCAGCCCAGGGGGGCCACACAGAAGGGCCACCTGTAGTCGAGAAGGGACAGAAAAATGCTGTAAGAAAAACCCTGTAAGTGGCCCCAACATTCAGCATCACCCTCCCAATGCCTACTCCATGAAGTCCTCCTTGACTAAATTCAACCCCACCCTTCTTTTTTCAATTCCTAGAAGACTCAAAGTCAGCACCGCACAGCTCAACACCTGGTAAAATACCACAGAGCACTGTTTTCTGTTTCGGCTTTGTCTGTGAATTTGTCCTCCCTACTAAAGTTCCAAGTCCAAGATGGACTTGGGAATGGAAAGGGTGGAGGATGGGGCACTGGGGAGCCTAGGCTCTGGCACTGGCTCTGCCATTTAAGCTCTATGACCCAGGGCAACTCAATTTACTTCTCTGGGCCTCCATGTGCTCATTTCTAAAGTAGGGATAACAAGACCTGCGGGGCCTTCCTCGAAGGGCTGTGGTAAGCAAAGCTCTTTACAAGCACGAGGGGACTGAGAGTTATTCTCATTACTATATTGCTTGTTTAAAGTTTTACCTCCCTTCTCATATGCAAAAGGTCATCCTCAAACCCAATGAAATAAGCAGTAAACATAAAAGACAGATGTCCCCTCAGCTTCTGTCCAAATGACTACAGATCGGGATGAGGAATGGATGGGATCAGAGTTAGAGAGGTTGAATCTCAGGCCTGCTGCTTACCACCTGCGCGACCTGGAGAAAAATCACTTCATTTTTCTGTCCCTTGGTTTAATCACCTATGAAACGAGGGGGTTGGACTGTTGTTATTCAGTCCTGCCTGATTCTTTGTGACCCCACTTGGAGTTTTCTTGGCAAAGATGCTGGAGTGGTTTGCCATTTCTTTCTCCAGCTCGTTTTATAGATGGGGAAACAGGCACACAGGGTTAAGTGACTTACCCAGGGTCACACAGTTACTAAGTGTCTGAAGGTTGGACTAGGTAGCCTCTGAGGTCCCCTTCTGGCTCTAAGTCTATAATCCTAATAAGGAATTCCTGGGGACTCTGGAACGATATTACTCATTTACAATCTGCTTTAAGGTTTGCAAAGTGCTACCAATCCTGGGAGTTTAGGCAATGCAAATTCTATCATCCCCACTTGACAGAAAAAGAAACCAAGGGTGACAGTCACTCAGTGAGATTTGAACCCAGCCTCCTGACTCAGAGAAATACGGTTCTTTCCATTTCACTAGGCTAGACCTCTAGGAGTGAGGGTCTTGGGGAGAGCAGAGAATGCCACTTTGGTAACTGCTCATCTTCCCATGCTACATCTGTCTTCACAGAGGGACCTCATGAGCATCCCCACCATCTGCCGGAGTCTGAGCCCTCGCCTTGTGTTTGGGCCTGTTGTTCTGATCCAGCTCAGCCTCCAGGATCTCCTCCATCATTTGCTCTTTGGTCTTCCACTTGTGGGGCTCCCTGCCAAACCTGGAGGAAGCCCGGGCTGGCGGCTGTTCAGCATTCAGCTTCGGTTTCTTGGTGAGCTTCTCTCTGCCGAACACCACCACATCCCATAGCTTGAGCCACTTCAGAAGACAGCGGTTGGTGTACTGTGGGGAGGAGAGGACACCTTCATGAGTGGCAGGCAAAGAGGGATTAGTAGGAAAATTTGTCAATTCATGGGCAAATTGTAGACCATGTTGTTCAGTTGTTTTAAGTCATGTCAGATGCTTTGTGACCCCATTTAGGGTTTTCTTGGCAAAGCCACCAGAGTGGTTTGCCATTTCCTTCTCTGGCTCATTTTACAGATGAAGAAACTGAGGTAAATGACTTGCCCAGCATCACACAAGCCTGTAAGAACCTGAGACCACACTTGAACTCAAGATTAGTCTTCCTGACTCCAGGCCCAGCGCTCTGTGCACCATGGCGCCACCTAGCCGCTGTTAAAAGTCATCTAAGCCAACCCTTGATTTTACAGACGGGAAAACTGAAGCCTTGAGAGGTCACATAGTCAGTGGCAAAGGTGAATTCAGATTCTCTTTCCAGGGCTGTTTTCAAGTCAAATGTATTGAGTATTACCATTCTTTGCTTCCAGAAGAGTCACTGTTTGATTTTCCTGCTCTGGGCTGCCAGGGGAAAGGTTAAACTTCACAAACAGCCCCAAACGCTGGCTCCTTCAATCAGGACAGTTCACCAGCAGTGCTTTGTCACTGGTTAATCTCCAACCCCCAAGGAACTGTGTACTACCACCATCAGACAATTGGATTGCTTTAAACTTCTGGCTTGGTCATGGATTTGCTGTGTGACCACAGACAAGTTCCTAAAACTCTCTGGGCCTGTGTTTCACCTAAAAAATGAGGGGCTTGAACAAGGTCCTCTCCAGCTCTCTATCTATGAACCTACAATCAAGACCCCTTTGCTTATCTGGATTTCTCTGTAGCTTTTCCTTTAACTTGTAAAATACCCACACCCTCAAATCCCTCCAAGCCCAGGGGTCATTATTCTACTACACTGGGGGTAGGGAACCTGCAGCCTTCAGGTTCCCTACCCACTAAACAATCTTCCC
Organism: Pseudochirops corinnae; assembly: GCA_028646515.1. Taxonomy (NCBI): domain Eukaryota; kingdom Metazoa; phylum Chordata; class Mammalia; order Diprotodontia; family Pseudocheiridae; genus Pseudochirops; species Pseudochirops corinnae. The sequence goes on from CM053590.1 coordinate 106,114,452, forward strand.
AGAACTGGTAGGATATCAGACAAATTTGTTTTCTATTCCCACTCTCAACCTCCCAACGTGCATACAATTTTTGTGATGAAAAAAAAACCAACCCTGCTTCTTGGAACACAGACTCACATCATCACTAAGCAACTCCCTGTAGTGCCTGGGGGTGAATAAGTCTACCCAGAGGCTGCGCTGAGAAGAGTCTTGATTTTCTCTGTCCTCTTCCTCCTCCACCTCTTTGGCTCTGCTGACACTGTCCCCCATCTCTGGGGTCTCCCCTTCAGCTTCACTGGCTTCCCGATGCCTGAAAACCAATAGAATACCAACAGATGAGCATCACACCACCAACTGTCCATATTCCCAGCTCCACACTCACCTGGCCTCCTACCTTGGGCACAGGGATGCAGGTTTTCTCTCTTTGGCAACTGCTGGTATGTCACTAGAACAGGCTGCTAATGTATGTAATACTGTCATTTTCATCACAACCCAACCATGAACAGTGAACATCACTGATTTATTTAAGTTTTCCTATTTTGCTGTGCAGAATGTTTTCTAATTGTAATCTAAGTCCTGGGTGTCTCTGAGATAGGTCAATTCCCAGTTATTTATTGTGAATGACATTTTTAAAAAAATCTCTTCCTGATGGATCTGGTCAGCAATAGAGAGAAAGTTCAAGGATTTTTGTGTTTTATATCTTTCTATTTGACTGAATCTGTTGTTTTGATTAATTGTTCAATGATTCTCCAAAGTAAATCACCATATTGTTTGCAAATAGAGAATTCTGGTACAATTCAGAGGAAAAGCGCTGGATTTTGAGTCAGAGGATCTAAATTCGAATTCACTCTTGATATTTATTGTCTGTATAACTTAAAGCAAATGAATTACACTCTCTGGGTCTCAGTCTTCTTATCTATGAGATGAGGAAATTGGACTAGATGGTTTTCTCTAAAAACCATCATGATTCAATCGACCCATAGTAGAATAAGGGCCAGAAATTGTATTTCTAGTGGTGGGAATGTACTATACTGAGCTATCCACACTTCCTCACACACTGACCGGAGCATGAACTTTGGTGAGTTGAGGGGGGGTTAGCAAGATATAGAGGCTCAGTCTTGGGCTAGAACCCTCATATGAAGAGAGGGGTACTTTTTTCTGGGAAAGCAATGAACAAAGGGGACTCTGGTATGAGCTTTAGCAAAGTAAAATACACACAAGGCAAAGGGGCTGAAAGGCAAAGTCTTTCCCTAGATAGACCTGTTTTTGTTGTTGTTCAGTCATTTATGTCTGACTCTTTGTTACCCTGTCTGTGGTTTTCTTGGCAAAGATGCTGGAGTGGTTTGCCATTTCCTTCTCCAGTTCATTTTACAGATGAGGAAACTGAGGCAAACAGGATTAAATGACTTGCCCAGGGTCACAAAGCTAGTAAGTGAGACTGGATTTGAACTCAGGTCTTCCTGATCACAGGCCCAGTGCTCTATCCACTGTACCACCTAGCTGCCTTAGATAGGCAGAGAAGTAAATAAACTCACCTGTTCAATATCTCAGTCAGTTTCTGTGATGCTTCCAGAACCCGCCGCCTACGCTGCAAGCAAACAGATGAGAGGAATCACAGAATCAGAGCTAGAAGAGATCTTGTACATCATCTCATCTAATTTTCTCATTTCATAGATAAAGAGGGGTCCACAGAGACGAAATTGCCTAAAAGTTATACAGACAATTAAGCGGTGGAGTAAAGATGCAAACCCAGTTCCTTTGATGATGTCTTTCTGCTACACCAAATCAAGATCACATTAAGCTTCATGACCCATAAGAATACATACATTTTGTAGATTTAACAAAAAATTCAAATTTGAGATTTCAAGCTATATTTTTCAAAGCTGTCTTGAATACAGACTATTTTATGGAGAGTGGAACCGGCTGGGAATTAGGAAATTCGGACTCTGATCTTTTCTCTGATTCCATGTGCGTGATCTTAGACCAAAAAAACCTCTCTTTCTCATACTTCTCAAGCCCACGGAGGGACAGCAAGAGAGACATGTCTACACCAAAATAGTAACTAAATTTCCATTTCTATAGTATTTACAAGGTGCTCTTTTCATCCTGGTTCAGTGATGTAAGAAAAGCTCTTTTAAGTATTAGTGACTTAATGGGAAAAAGTAGTATCATCTCCATTTTATAAGTGAGAAAACTTAGGCTTGGAGAGATTGACATGCTTAAGTCAGAAATGGAGTGCAAACTCAAGTCTTGGGACTCTAAGTGTAGCGTTGTGTTTTTGTTTCTTTAAATACTGCTGTGCTGATCTCTCCATCTGGCTTCATCAATCCTTCTCCCTCCTCCCACCAGAAGTCCCCAAGCAGGGGGACCACTGGACATGGAGCCTCACCTCATCAGCAACTTGCCCCATCAGGTAAGAAAAGGGCATGCCCAGCAAATGGAGTTGCCCATGTCCACGCCAGGCTGCATCACACTGGGAGAGCTGGGAGAGACAAGATATGTAGACATAGTACTTTTAGAAAATCCCTTCCAAGGTCAAACGCAGGCCTCCTCTCTGTGTCTTTCTACAGGCTGCTCCCACACCCACCATTATCATACCTGGATCATGTAAAGAAAGAATGAATGAAAAATCCATACACATATGGATGGGAATGAGAAAGACTGTTTAATGAACAATGCTTTAGACTCTTTGTATTTTAACAGGGTCAAAAGAATGAGGCTCTTAACAGTGGGATTTCAGGGACCACGGTGATGGGCAAAAATTGGAATGTGGGCAGTTTCTAGGACTAATGAGAACACAGGTCAGATCCTATTTGAATAGCTTCTAGGGGATAGCTCAAATCCTTTTCTTATCTTGGAATTAATTAGGCCACATAGTTGGGCAAAAATCCAGACTTACTAAGAAGATAAATTGATGTGAAGAAAGTACTTAATTTTATACAAGAATCTTTCCTTTCAAAAAACAAGAATGTCTCTTTAAATCATTTGCTATCCTGGTTAATTTAAATTTGGTCTCAATTTATATACAACTTTTCAGAAAAACTTGACCATTATATACGGGGAGGCATCCTTGAATGGAGTAGCCAGCACAGTAGAAAGCCTTAAGTATCAAAAGAACTGAATTACTGAATAACAGTTCATATTCCTCTACTGTTTTATGGTTTACCAGCTTTTCTTCACAATAACTTTGTGAAGTAGATAAATGCAAATTAAATCCATTTCACAGCTGAGGAAACAGAGGCACAGAAAAGGTAAGAAACAATCTGCCCGGGGTCATCACAAAATGAGTTAGCAGCGGATTGCTGTCGATGTTCAGTTGACTTCAGTTGTGTCTGACTCTTTGTGACCCCATTTGGGGTTTTCTGGGCCAAGATACTGGAATGGTTTGCCATTTCCTTCTCCAGCTCATTTAACAGAAGAGGAAACTGAGGCAAACAGGGTTAAGTGACTTGCCCGGGGTCACACAAGCATGTAAGTGTCTGAGGCTGGATTTGAACTCAGGAAGATGAGTCTTCCTGACTCCAGGCCCAGGGCTATATAAACTGTACCACCTAGCAGCAGGGCTAGCACTTAACAGGTCTTTTGATTACAAGTTAACACATTCCCATTATTCTACACTGTCACTGGATTAGGAGAGAGAGAACTAGATTTGGGGTCAGAAGACCTAGGGTTCAAATCCCTGCTCAGACTTTGATTGGCTGTTAAACAAGGTACTCTCAGTTTTTTAGCTTTGCTTTCCTCTTCTGAATAATGAAGGGCTTTGGATGAGATGACAGATTCAGAGCTAGAAGGGACCTCAATGTTCGTCTAGTCACCCCCTCTCCACACACACTCACCATTTTATGAAAGTTAAGGTGATCTGCCCCAGACAACACAGGTAGAGATTGTAGTACTAGTAACCTACATTAATGTAGCCTTTTTTGGCAAGGCATTTTCTGCACAGCATTATGTACTCAAGTGTAATTAGCCCCATTATACAGATAAGCAAAGAGAGGCTCTGAGAAGTTGTGGCTCACCCATGACAAAAAAGCTAATAAAAGCCAAAAGTTAAAATAGAAATTTAAAATTAAATTAATAACAGAGCTACTATTTGAATCCAGATTCTCTGATTTTAAATCCAGGACTCCATCAATTTCTAAGGCTTCTTTATCTTTAAAGTTTTATGATAATTCTACAACCTAACAACTGGGATATAATTGGTCAGGGTTTCTACCCATTCTTGCCTTGCTATGTAGGTTGAAGCTAATTCTTTTTCTAAAATCCAAGGAAGTTGTCTCCTAGACTCAACTGGACCAGAAGGCTAAGATTCAAGAGACCTAGCGCTGATGGAGCTTCCTGGTAACCTAAGGGCATAAAAAAGACTGCTGAGATGGGAGATGGAGTGGGAGTCCTTCATGCTCGTCTGATGTTCCAGCTTCCTACACAGACCCTTTCAAAATTGAAGGTGTGTGCTGGGTATGCTGTGAATACCCAACTTGGGACCTATATCCTTGATGAATATCCTTCTTATGCCACGACTAAGTGAATCTCCTTTCTTTTTGACTGCTAGATGATTTACAAGCATCTTATTTCATTCCAATATTGGACCTAAAGTACTGGCCCAAATCAGGCTCAGCCCACTACATGGGACCAATAGACTAATGACTAAAAATATCTTGGCTCCTAAATCTCTACCTCTATATCCAATCCCCTTCTTGGGCTCTATCAAGATCTGTCCCAGTTTTGAACAGTGAAAAGAGCACTGGGCTAAGAATTGGGTAATTCATCTCCAACCGATTCTTTTTTTTAAGGTCCCAATAGCACCTCAAACTTACCATGTACAAAACTGAATTCATCAACTTATCCCCCCTGAACCTGCCTCTTTCCCTAATTTCTCTTCCCTGTGAAAACACAAGTATCTTCCAGCCACCAACACTTGAAAGTTCAGCATCCCTGTTGATTTGTCCCTTGCCTCTCAGCCTCGACATCATTCAGTTACTTCTAATCAGATGTTAAATTCTACTGCTTCTCATTCACATTAAACTCCTTTCTACTACTAAAACTCTAGTCGAGGACCATATTTCTTTTACATCAATCGTAATAATCTCCCTACTGGTACTGCTACCTACTACTCACTTTTTTTCATTTCATTTTAATTTTTTTTTTCAATTACATGTAAACAAAAATTCTTAACATTCGTTCCTTACTGAGTTCCATATTCTCTCCTTTCATCCCTTCCTTCCCCTCTCTTCGAGAAGGCAAACAATTTGATATACACTGTACATGTGCAGGCATGCAAAACATTTCCATATTAGCCATGTTGCAAAAGAAAATGCAGACCAAAAATCCTAAGAATAATCAAGTTTAGAAAGTGTGTTTCAATCTGCATTCAGATTCCATCGATTCTTTCCCTGGAGGTGGACAGCATTTTTCATCACAAGTCCTTTGGAATTGTCTTGGATCACTGTATTGCTGAGAACAGTTAGGCCATTCCCAGCTGATCACTGTACAATACTGATGTCACTGTGTACAATGTTCTCCTGGTTCTGCTCACTTCACTTTGCATTATTCTTTCCAACCTATCACTGGAACTACTTTCTAACGGGCACCGTCATAGCACTCCTCTACCAGAAAACCTTCAATGATTCTCACTGTCTACTGAACAAATTAGATGGTCCCGATCCTGGAAGTCAAGGCTTTCCATGATCCATTTAATAGAGTTGCTGTAAGAAGAATGCTTTATAAACTTCAAAGTCCTATGTAGGTGAAGGTTCTTCTTCATCATCACCATCATCATCATTTTCCAATTTGCCTTTCTAGCCTTAGTTCATTCTACTCAATTTCATATATCCTACATTGCTGGCAAAATGGACTACTTTTCTGTCTCCTTTTTTTTTCCTGCCGTCTCCCATCTCCAAGCCTTTGCTTGTGCCATGGCCTAGAATAGCCTGCTCTTCCTTTCCTCCCATCTGTTTTTTTCTAGTCCTTCCCTTTAATTCTGGCACCCCTGACATTCACCTCCACAGTGCCTGGCACACAGTTCCCTTGCCTTGCCTCTGGCCACTGCAGATGGAAGAGAAACAACACAAAACAAAAGGAAGAACACTGAATTTGGAGTCAGAAGGACCTGGATTCAAATCCCACCTCTGGCACTTACTAGCTGTATGAGTACAGACAAATTACTTTGCCTTTACAAGGCTCAGTTTCCCTATCTGAAAAATAGGAATAATACCTGTAGTCCCTACATAGCAAGACTGTTGTAAAGACTGGAAGAGATACTATATGTAAAGTAGTTTGATAATCTTAAATCATTACATAAATTTAGCTATAATTAACATGATCTCATGCTTGAAATTTCAACATTTTTCCATACTCTGCTTGGATTATTCCTTTATATATTCATCTCATTCCCCCTTGTGCCACAATTATTTATGTACCCTGCCTTTCCCCCCATATTAGATTGTAAGCAGCTTGATGGCAGGGCCTATATCACGTGGGGTATAACAAAGAACACTGAAGGCTCAGCCAATCCTCCAGTTCCTCCTACCTTCACTCCTACTCCCAAAGGGTCCTCCTTTACCACCATGAAAACCCTGGTGCCGTCAGTGGACGTCACATTGACATATTCCTCCAGGACTGGGGGGCGTTTCAGAACTAGTTTCTTGTCCCTGCAAACAGGCGGCGTCATCTGCAGGAGACCCACGTCACTGATGTCCAGGGTCCCTTGGTCCAGGAGCTTGTCTAAGTCTCTAGAGCATCCACAGGGAACAAACACAAATACTGATGAGCAGGTCTGAGGGTTCAGAGACAAAATTTCCCATTCCCACATCAGTCACTGACTTCCCAATTCTGTACAGTGAAAAGAGTACTGGGCCAGGAATTTTGTAGGATTCCAACTTAAGTTCTGTTACTAATTTGCTGTGTGACTAGGCAAGTCACTTTTCTACTCTGGGCTCTACTTTCCTCATCTAAGAAATGACATACTTATTAATAATAATGAATATTTATTAATAATTAATATCAATTGATAAATTAATATTTATTATTTATTAATAATTATTTAATATTATCAATAATTCACTTAGACAACACTTTAAGATTTACAAAGAGCTTCTGTCCCAAGAATACTGTGAGTTTGGTAGGGCAAGCATTGCTGTTCCGATTTTTAAAATAAGGAAATGGTTTCAAATGGTGATATGTCCAGAGTTACACAGCTAAGTGCTAGAGCAGCGACTTGAACTCAGATCTCTTGACCCTCAGATCCCAGCTGTTACCAGCGTACCATGATGCTTACATCTTTCACACTCATCATCTCCTCTGATTTTTCTATGAATAGAAGGTATCTTATTATCTCTGCTTTACAGAACAGGAAAGTGAGGCACAAAAAGGCTGTAATTCAGAGCTGCTGACTGTCAGTCTTGTGTTCTCTCCATCATACCAACCCTCTTAATTCTTATGCCTTACCTTTGTTAATTATTTTCCATTTTATCCCGTATACAGACTGTTTTGTATACATTTGCTTGCCTGTTGTATCCTTCATTAGATTGTAATCTGTGTAAGGACAGGTATTGTTTTTTGCTTCTTTTTAAACGCCCAAAAAGAACTATGCTCTATAAGCAAAGCAGAATTGCAGTACCTCAAAAGAAATGTAAGATGTGCAAATTTAGAGACATCTCCACTCCAAATGGACTATTTGTGCCCAACCTGTGTACCTTCCAAGTTTGTACTAGTCTGATGAACCACAGTGGAAAATACTGTACCTTGACTCCAAAATAGCAATGTCATTTCGGTTCTTTCTAAGAATAAAGGGTAAAAACCAACCACTAACCAACCAACATCCCCAGCACTTGGCATAGTGCCCAGTATAGATTAGGTACTTAATAAATACCTTTCTGTTTCTGCATGGTAGCCACCTGGCTATATTCACACCTACCTGTTGTTCCACCCTTCTTGGAGATCCTCAGGGGACAAGGGTGGAGTGATATTTCTGGGAGGGGAGTCAGGATAGATTGGTTCTTCCTCTAGTCCAAAGGTCAGCTTCTTGACTACCTCCAGCTTCTGCCTCTTAGACTTAAGAGCTGTCAGGACACCAAGCAGAAGTAATAAGAAGCCAGATATGGTACAGAGGTACCAGGTCCCTTAATTTCTCTAGGGCTGACTCCTAATTTCCAGTCTCCTGTAATGCCTTGGAGAAAGGGGTGGAACCAGGATCTAAGAGCTTCCTAAACTCACTCATTGAAAATGTCATCCTTCAAAGCTTAGGGACATCACACCCAAACACCCTCAGCTACCCTAAATAAACTACTTCATCTCTGTTACCTGGGAGACCTAAACTCTTTCCAAAAATGAAACCACCTCTAAGAGCACTAAGTTCTTGAAGTCAATCCTCTCAGTGCAACTGGAATTAATTAAATGTAACTGGGAAATATTTAATGAAATAAATAAAAATACAACAGAACATAGATAATGATGCTATGTGGTTTTCTAAGACAATATGTAGCCAATCTCGTTTCTTTTTGAGTTTGACACCACTGTTCCAGGTGTAAATCAGAGGCAGTTTGTGATTTGTCCTAAAATGAGAAAACCAAAAAGAAGCTAAGGAAACCTTAGAAAGCCTAGTTCATCATAGGTATTTTGAGTCCAGAAGGCCATGGTGATAGTCCCAGGTAATATCTGGTACTAGATATATGTTCGGTTTTATAATTATGATTCTATAAGCCTCCTTGCCGCATTTTAGGAAAGATGTAGACAAGGGTGTTCAGAGAGTCTTGAGTTTGGTTTCTAAACCATGCTATGGATTAGCTGAAGGATTTGGGGATGTGTAGACTTGGCAAGGATAAAACACCATTTTGTCTTTGTACTCCCAGGAAGATATTTATAATAAAAGCTTGCTGGAGCTTGGCCCCAAAGAAGAAAGATAAGGTCAAGGTGAGGGACAACAGGTATAGAATGCAGCATATCATGTCAGACTTTTTCTGATCTATTGGTTAGCCTGGCTGAACTGTTTTTTCTGCTTCATTTTTATTCCTGGACCTGGAAGAACTGAGTTCAAATCTGCATGCAAATCACTTAAGCTCTGTTTCTTCATCTATGAAATGGAAATAATAATAGCACCTCCCTCTCTGGGTTGTTTTAAGGATAATATAAAGTATGTGAAAAGCACTTTGCAAACCTTGAAGTATTATATAAATGCTATAATTATTACAGATGATTCTCTGGGAAGAGGAGAGATAATGGGAAACGTAGGTAATATTAAAATAAACGATATCAAATAAGATAAAAAATATGCTGATTGGATTGGATTCTTTTTCCTGTGGGCAGGAACAGGGCAGAACTAGAAGCAATGGGCAGAAGTTATGAGGAGGAAGATTTTGATGAGGTACGAGAAAAATTTTTTTTGTTTTGTTTGTTTTTGGAGGGGGGAAGGATGGGGCAATTGGGGTTAAGTGACTTGCCCAAGGTCACACAGCTAGTGTTAAGTGTCTGAGGCCGGATTTGAACTCAGGTCCTCATGACTCCAGGATGGGTGCTCTACTCACTGCTCCACCTAGCCACCCCATGGTTTTGACATTTTTAAAAATAAGAGTCCTATTGTATTTTAAAATGTTAAAACTGTTCTTAGCTTGTGGAGTGTATTAAAATGTTTGGCATGTTTGGCCCTACAGTTTGCCAACTCTTCCTCCATACAAAAGTGGAATAGGTCGCCTTAGAGAGTTTACAGCTCCTGGAGAGGTTTGAATGGGGGCTGGTGGCTACTTATCAGGAATGTTATACTTCACATGGTGAGTTAATCTAGCTGACTTCTGAGACCTCTGCTATGACTTGTGATAGGTTTCAAGGTAGGTCTATTATATCCCTAGGTTTGGTGAGCCTGCTCATAACAGGCTCTCATCCCTTCTCCAGCAGCTGTGTGACTGGGCCAACTTACTGAATGTGGGGTCCTCTGAGAGTAAAAACTCAGAATCTTTCTCCTCTTTGAGGTCAACATTCAGGCCCCGTTTCTTGGAGCTACTGTCCCTGACCTCCCTGTGTTTTTTGTGGGGGAAGACACCATTCTGCTGTTGCTGGATGCCAATGGAGGAGGGAATGACGTCCCCAGAAGTGATGGCTTCTTCAAATGTCAGCTTGCTCTTCTGGGGTTGTGAGGCTCTGGATGGCGGGACAGAGCGATCTCCTGGAGGAAAAACCAACATTGTCACAGGTTAGAAGTGAGGGAGGCATTTCTAGGCACAAGGGACAAAACTCACAGCACTACAGTGACTTTAGAGTCAAAGGACATGGATTCCAATCCTGCCTCTGTCATTCGCTCCCTGTGTGACCACTTAACCTATATGGGTCTCATCTTCCTCATCCATGGAGGCAGGTAAGTGGAACAGCGATTAGAACCCTGGGTCTGGAGTGAAGAAGACCTGAGTTCAAATTTATCCTCAGACACTTATCAATTGTGCAACCCTGGGCAAGTCATTTATCTCTGTCAGCCTCAGTTTTCTCAGCTACAAAATGGGGAGCATAATAATACCCATTTCACAGAGTTGTTGTGAGGATCAAATAGTCAGCAGACAATAAAGTGCCTACCGCCTGCCCGGTGAGGCAGCCTCAAACACTAATTAGCTGTGTGACCCCGGACAAGTCACTGAATCTCTGTTTTTATCCACGAGAGAAGGAAATGGCAAAGGACAACCCCTGGACATTATGGTCCACAGGATCAGGAAGAGTCAGACACGGCCAAACATCAATGTATCAGCACTGTGTTAAGAGCTGGGGATACCAAAAAGAAAAAAAAAAAGACAATCCTTATTCTCGAGGAAGTTACAATCTAATGATGTTTAGATAAATTGTCAGGATCAAATGAAATATTTGCAAAGTGATTAGCACAGCACCTGGCCCACAGTAGGTGCTTTATAAATGTTAGCAACTATTATTATTGTTATTACTTCTAAAACACTTAGCTTTACAAATTCTTTTCCCTCCAGTAAAATGAAAAGCTTGGACAAGACAGCATCTAACTTCAGTTTCTTTTCATTCTAAACCTGTAATTCTATGAAGAGGGCTTCTATATTAAACAGTATAAGTTATTATAACAATAACAGCTTTTGTTTCTAAAGTGTTTTCATGGTTTAGTTCATGGTGTTTCTGTGTGACGGTAGGCAAGTCACCTAAATCTTTGTGTCTGAGTTTCCTCATCTGTAAAATGATGAGCCTGGACTCAATGACCTCTAAGTCCTTTATACTATACCTCTAAGATCCTCTATGTAAAGCTACCACAGATCTGAGAGATAGGAAGTATGAGAACTATCACTGACTATTTCTCAGATGAGGAAGATGGGCCGCAGAGATGGGACCCACTTTGCCTGGGTTCAGGTATCAAAGCTGGAAATGGAATCCGGGAGTAATCCCACCACACTTTTCTTTATTTATTTTTCAGTATGCAAAATGCTTTCCTCACATGATACCCTGAGGGGGAGGTATTAATAGGGATCTATTTGACAGATGAAGAAACTGAGGCTGAGAGAGGCACACACAGCTAGGAAGTATGTAGGTGAGGATCAGATCTCAGGCCATTCATCAGGATGACCGCTACCCCTGCAAGGGATGCTCACTGTTCACGGCGGGGCCAGAAGCCGGTCCCAAGACAGCGCCCGCAGCACAGCAGCGCTGCGCCAGAGCTGTCGGCCCCGAAAAGCCTCTGCTCTCCTCACTCGGCACGGCACCCGCTCCTGTATTTCCTCCAGGTTCTTAGAGCGGCGGGGGGTGTTGACTGGCCGGTCTCCCCAGCCCGACCCGGGCCCCCTGGCCGCAACGCCCCCCCCGCCCCCCAGGTTCTCAATCTTGCTCACCTCCCAGCTCCGCTAAGACTTCCAACTCGGACGCAAACTGGTCTTCAAACTCATCTTCGACTCCATATAGCTCCTGCTCGTAGTCCTCCATCGTGGCTCCAAACATGCAGCGGACTCGGCTTTGGAAGTTGCAGGGGCCACAGGAGCCCCCGGGGCGCTGGACTGCAGCCCAAACACCGGGGCTGTCCCAGACGCCTAGCAGCGGTTCCGAAAGACCCGCGTTTACTGAGGGACGCAGTGCGCGCGCACCTCTCCCCTCGGCGAATTCCGGGAACGTTCCATCTGGTTCCAGCCAACCATCGTTCTGGGCTCGGCTAGGGGCGTTACATCCTCTCCCATTGGCTGGCATGGCCTTCAATCTAGCCATTGGAGGCGGGGTGAAAAAGCCAATGCTACAACTGGAGGATACAGTATCGCAAGCTACAGTGGCCTTGGAAGGTGAGTGGTGCACGCGTTCTGGATTGCGGAAAGGCTGAGCCGGGGTGAGTGGGAGGTAACTCCCCTAGTGAGTGAAAGGGCCAGAGCGGGAGGGGAGGCTGGGGGCAGGGGGCTTCTTGGGGTAGATTCTAGCGGGTGGGGGGAAGCTGCCTCTTCCTGTACGACTTTGGGATGTTTGCATGCAGTCTTGGAAAGTGCAGATCTAGCTGTGTGGGAGGAAGCAATCCCTCCGTGAAGTCCGTTCTCTAGCCCCCTCCCCTCTTCTCACCCCGGGTTTGCAGGGCAGCTTGGCTGCCCGGATTGGAGAGGGTGCATTCCAAATGAATCTTTATTTGGAAGGGGGAGATAGGATTTGGGCCTTGGCCGCGGGGACCGTGCTGATAGTGGCGGGCGGATAGTGTGGCTTGAGGGTGGGCTCTGTGCCCTCCAAGGGCAGCTGTACCCAGGCCGTTCAGGTCGTCACCCTTGGTAGTGCAGACGGAATCCTAATGATTTTGTGTGGCCCTTGATGGAAGGAGGGCAGAGGGTTTTAGTCCTGCCGACCCCCGGGGAACTGGAGGATATGTGCAAAATACCTCCTCGCCGCGTCCCAACTCCTGGATTAAGTAGTTCAGTGACCTTGGGCAAATCTCTTCCACTCTGTAGACCAGTCTCCTAATTTATAAAGTGAGGAGATTGAACTACAGGGTCGTACCTTCCTGGGAGAAAGAATTTTGGTCCTGATCCGGCTGAGCCCTAATCTCACCCTCTACAAAATTTATGGACCACTAGAGGGATCATTGGAGAGAATGTGGATGGCCGTTGGGGGCCCATCCCCAGTGCTGGATCCAGAATTCAGAGCCTGTTTCCTTTTGGGTCAGTGATACTGACAGATCTATTCTCTTTGTATGTGGAGTTTGAATATTGTAGTATTCTTCAACAGGGTCTTGTGCAATCTGTTTGAATGCTGGTGCCTTGGAAGCTTAATATCTTACTATTTCCTGGAATATCCCATCTAGATCCTTCTGTTTTGTGTTTTTAATTTCTAGCATTTCTGATCCTGAGAGTACTGCATTTCTAATTATCTTGACTTAATTTTGCATGTTTTAAACTTCTTTGGGCAGTTCAGTGATTTTTTTTCCAAGTATATCTCCAGTTAATTTGCATTGTCTGTATATCTGTTTACCACTATGGATTGGCCGTTGTTAATTATTATTCATTGTTTCCATTATTAGCTTGTTAACCATTTTCTTCTTTTCCCCTCCATTTTTTAAAAGCATCTTTTAACTCTAGCTTGAGTTTCCAAGATTTTTTTTTTTTACTTCCTCTAAGCTGTCCATTTATATGGTCTTTATGACTTTCTTGTTTTAGCTTCTTCAGTTCTGTATTTTTAAAAATCATATTAGTACTCTTCAGTTTATTATTATTATTATTATTATTATTATTATTTGGAATGACTTGTTTTCTTGTGTTTTAAATTTTTTTTCTTTTCCTTGGTGATTTCTATTATTTTGTGAGGCACCCTTTGAACCCCTTACTCTGCTATCTTGACTGGGGAACCCTCATATATATTAAAGATAGCATATATATTATATATACACACATATGTACACGTATATATACATATACACACATACATATATATCTCCAGGCACAAGGTCTGATGAAGTGGGGGTGAGGGGGTGTCCCTGAGCCCTCCTGAGCCAATTTCCCATGTTCAAAAGAATCTGTGTCCTACCATAGACCTTTGTGATCTCCATAAGGAAATAAAGAGCCTATTGATGTCAATTATCTTCCCATTCCCCTATGCTTTTAGAGACAGGTCTGTTTATGGTACTAGGTATGGATGAGACAGTCATCATAATATAGATTTTTGAGCTAAGAGCAATCTCAAAAGCCATTTTACCTAACCCTTTTATCATACACATAAGGATATAGAGGCTTAGAAAAGTTGAGTAATTTGCACGAAGTGACCGTACATGCTAAAGTTCACAGGTCAGGCCTTTTGATTCCCAGGTAAATGCTTTTTCCACTGCATTTTGAAAAAAGTAGAGAGGTGTATTTTTCATCTCCTGAGCAGGCTCTGTTCAAACCCCACCTCTCCCAGGATGCTTTCCTTGACTATTCCAGATCTGTAGCATCCTTTCTCCTCTGCACAGCACAGATGGACTAGATTTCTACATCTTCCATGAAGCATTTGTTCATCCCTTTGACTGGTCCCAGCTCTCCCCTTCACACGTCATCTTCCAAATGTACTTACCATGGTATGTTGCTGCTGAATGATCTGTATCTGTGCCTCATCCTCTTTTCAGACTGTACATGAGCTCCATGAGGATGTAACTTTTCTTCCCTCCTGTCTCCTACCATGGTGCTGTGCTCTTTGTCCACTTAAGCACCTCCTTCCACAAACTTGAGTTGAATTGCTTAGACACTTGGCCAGGTTCCTGAAAATCCTGAGAGGTTTTGGCCCAGGAGCCCTGACTCCTCCCAGCTTCCATTAGGATCCTCATTTCCCCTCAGCCTCAATTAAGGTCTTCATTTATTCCCTTAAGTAGATTGTGGGAAGCCATTTGTCTTTTCTTCCAGGCAGTCTACAAATCTAGCTAATGTTCTTACATTCTTACCCTTTGTTTTTCATTCTTCAAATGTCTTTTTCTTTGATTTCTGGGAAGAGAGTTTAAGGGAAGTGAGGACATGGAAGATGGAGGGGGGGAGGTTTGGAAGTAGATAGGGTTGTAGCTATATAAATTTGTGTCAGTGATTTGTGGTGACAACTTATTGTGGGGACATGGGACCTGGTTTTGAATCCTGGTTCTGCCCCTTACTAGCTGTGTACCTCAGTTTCCTTATCTGCAAAATGAAGGGGGTTGGACTAGGTGACCACTGACATCCGATCCTGTCAAAGGAACATAGAAGGCTATCAACTCTTCATTTTTCCAAGATTAGGTGACTTGCCTAAAGTCACACAGAAATTTAGTGGCCCATTTGGGAACAGGTCTCCTGACTTCCAGGCCATCGGTCCTGGCAGGTTACCTTTCTGAGACCAAAAGCAAGCCTAGCCCCCTACCCTACCCATGTTGTCTCTTCCTATTCCTTTCTATCCTTAGTACCCCTCAGCCTACTCTCTCTTGCAGTATTTAGGAAGGTACAGAGCATAATTCCTGTTTTATAGATTGGGAAAAGTCAGCAAGCATTTATTAAGGACCTACTGTGTGCCAGCACTGTGCTATGCTCTGGAAAATGCCCTCAAGGAATTTCCATTCTATTGGGAGAGACTGCAGATTTAGGGAAGTGGTGTCCAGGAAAGGGAGTTTTGAATCATATATGTAGAATACAACCTGACCCCCTCCAACCTTTCCAATCTTCTTACATTCTATACCTTTCTGAGTACCCTGACAGCCATACATCCTGGCCTATTTGCTTTTTTTGAGCACCTTTCTTTCATCCCTATGCACTCTACCTCCTACCTCTCTGCCTTTACAGTAGCTGTCCCCCATGCCTGGAATGCTCTTCCTTCCCAGCCTCTGACTTTTAGAATCTCTAGCATCCTTTGTGACTCAGTTAATGCCACCTTCTTCAGGAAGCCTTTCCTGGTTGTTCCCTCCCTGCATCCCCTTCTATGCCCCAGTATTAATACCATCCACTCTAAGGTTACCTTCGTTCTACTCCAGATTATCTTGCATCTTCTAATCCATATATATTATCTCTTGCATTAGAATATAAGTTCCTTGAGGGCAGGGAGTGTCTTTGCTTCTTTGCATCCTCAGAACTGAGCCCAGTGCCTGGCACATTGTAAAGGCTTCATAGAAGCTTGTTGATTGATGGGGGAATCACAGCCATGGTGAATGGCACCATTGAGCTGTTGATTACCACACCCTTTCTAGAAAGCAGTGGTACTGCCGTTTTCTCCTCTGTGACCACTAAGGTTCCTTATTAACTCAACATAAAGTGACCTGTCATCTATAGCTTTCAGCCAATCTACTGGGTGTTTCCCCCAGAGAGTTCTGATATAAGCACTGTCTTCTTCTGTTTCCACAGTCAGAGATGTTGCCTGGAATCTCTTCCAGCCTCCTTATCCCTTCCAGTAGCCCCAAAGTGAGAGGAGCCACGGAAGGAGCATGATTCACTGAACAGCCCATGGGACTCCAAGGCCCAACACTTGGACTCTATTTCCATCTCTGCTGCTGACTGCCCGGGTAATTTGGGGTGAGTTCTGTGACCTTCCTGGGCCTTAGTTTCTCTGTCTACAAATTGGTATATCTACTCTATGACTGAGCTGTTCTGAGGCTAAGATTATTCTTAGGAAATGAAAGACACATAAGGACTTAAATAAGCCTATGAAGGGCCAATCTTTTTTTTTTTCATTGATTTGTTTATTTACTTTTAGTTTACAAGATTCAGTTCCACAATCCTTTGAGTTTCAGATTT
>CM053590.1:106139677-106155603 GCA_028646515.1 Pseudochirops corinnae
AGGCTCCATGTGACCACATTCAGCCTATTAAGGAACAGAGTATACTTTCAAATATCCAAGGGTCCTCAGAGGTGATCACGTAGCCACATTAGCAAAGGGCCTAGGGGCAGGGAAGATCTTTAGATTCCCATAACAAACATCATAACCAAAATCTAGTGCTTCCAGGTGAAAGCAATAATACTGCCAGAAAGGATTCAAGTATAGAGGAATCACACTGAGATTACAAGATTTAGCAGCTACCACTTTAAAGGAACAGATGGACAGGAACATGATATTTCAAAACACAAAAGATATATATTGTATAGACTGCTGAAAATAGCAGTAAAGAAAATTCATGACCAACTCAGAAACCATGCTCAGTCAGAATGGCAGATTAATTTTTCTGTTTCCTAATTAAAACAAGAGGAGACAGCTAGGGAGCTCCATGGATAGAGTGCTAGGTCTGGAGTCAGGAAGACTTGAGTTCAAATCTGATCTCAGATACTTACTAGCTGTGTGACCCTGAGCAAGTCACTTAACCTCTGTTTTCCTTAATCTACTGGAGGAGGAAATAGAAAACCCCAAAATGAGATCATGAAGAATCAGACACATTTGAACAAGGGAACAAAAACAGCCACAAAATTAAAACAAGACATCAAACACCACAGAAGCACAAAATCAAGGGCATGCCTTGGTGATGAATGTGACTAGTTAGTAAATTTCTTCTTGCTAGGAAATGATTTCTTACACAACAGCAGGTAAACAGAAACCCTGCTGACAATTTATACATTCAGGAATGTGTACAGATCCACACCCTCACCCCCTAGACACAGAAATACTGTTTGAACTGAATTCATAAAAAAATTCCTTATCAAGCAGTAAAATTTGTTATTGTGGAATATTTGTTATTGTGTTATATATGATTTTAAGTCAAACAACCTAAGTTCAGATCTTGGCTCTACTTGCTCGCTCTCTGTGTGACCAAGGGCAAATCACTTAATTTCTCTGGGTCTCAATTTTTTTAATCTGTGAAATTAAGGAGTTGGAGTAGATGACCTCTAAGGTTCCTATAAGTTTGAAATCTATTATTCTACGAGGTTCAATCATTTTAATAAGAGACAACTGCCCTGTGCAGAAAGATGGTGCGCTATGGTGAAAAGATCACTCATTCATTCAAGTGGTCAACCAACATCTATGAAATACCTGTATACGATGCAGTGAAGCCACTGAGATAAAATGGGAATGAATGGAAAAGCATTTATTTATTCACTGATCTTTTATTTTTCCAATTACATGTAAAAACAATTTTTAATTGTTCTTTAAAATTTTGAAATCCAAAATCTCTCCCACCCTCCCTTCCCTCATTAAGAAGGCGAGCAATTTGAAATTGGTTATATATGTACAGTCACACAAAACACATTTCCATATTAGTCGTATTGGGAAAAAAAACACAGACACCCCCATAAAAACACCAATAAAAATAAAGCTTAAAAATGTATGTTTTGATCTGCATTCAGACTCCATCAGTTCTTTCTCTGAAGGTAGATAGCACTTTTCATCACAAGTCCTACAGAATTGTCTTACATCATCGTATTGCTGAGAATAGGTAAGTCAGTCACAGTTGATCACTGTACAATATTGTTGTTACTACGTATAATGTTCTCCTAGTTCTGTTCCTTTCACTTTGCATCAGTTCACATAAGTCCTTCCAGGTTTTTCTGAAAGCATCCTGCTCATCATTTCTTATGGAACAATACTATTCCATCACAGTCATATACCACAGCTTGCTCAGTCATTCCCCAACTGATAGGCATCCCCTCAATTTCCAATCCTTTGCCACCCCAAAAAAGATATTCTATAAATATTTTTGTATATATAGGTCGTTTTTCTTTTTTGTTTTTTTAAAATCTCTTTTGGAAAAAAAGTTTTAAAAATCTTTTTGGGATACACTTAGTAGTGGTATCGTTGGATATGTTGTGGGTATGCAACAATTTTATAGCCCTTTAGGTATAGTTCCAAATTGTCCTCCAGAATGGTTGGATCAGTCTACAATTCCACCAACAATGCATTAGTGTGCCAATTTCCTCTCATCCCCTCCAACATGTCATCTTCCTTGAAAAAGTATTTATTAAGAGATTATTATGTCACATACCATGCCAAGCACTAGTGACAGAAAAATCTACAGTCCTGGTTCACACTCTACTTATGGGAAAACATGTAGAAGAGAGCTCAGCTGAAAGGCAAATAGATGTTAAGATACAGAAATCTTAAGGGTTCAACAAATGGTCATATGGCAAGGCCCAGGGGTCTTTAGAGCACATCAGCAAATTATTTTTTTAAAAATACCCAAGTGGGATCATAGGAGTAGAAAAAAAAAGGACATGAACGCAGAACTCTATTCCCTTCTGTCCAAATTTGTTTTTAAAAAGTAGCTTGCCATTAGTAATAATAATAGTTAACATTTATATAGCATTTATATATATATGTATGTGTGTGTGTGTGCTAGGGATTACGCTAAACTCTTTACAATCATTACCTCACTAACTTAATCCTTTTTCCCCCTCTGGCAAGGAATTGCTGTGGATCTGTGGGCTGATGTTCCTTAACGCTTCATGAGAAGCTTTTCCTGGCAGTCGTAGACTTTGTGAGATCCCAAAAGACTAGAAAAGCCACCACATATTCTACAGTTAAGCCTGTAAAGGAACCAGCTGTAAGGAACAACCTTCATGACCCAGCTCAGCCGACTAACCTGGTAGCAGGATGCCATGTCCTAAGGGAAGAGAGTGATACCATGAATCAGCCATTCCATATTTGGAAGTGAACTTGGGAGAGCTTACGTCTTGTGGCTGCCCTCTCACCAAGGGACTAAGGGGCATCTAGTTTGAGGGGCTGTGTTTGCACTTCTGTTCTTGCTATATCATTTCACTGAACACTCCCTCTGCAGAACGTAATGATTATTGATTATCAGTGATATCAATAAAAAAGCAAATGGTCAAATTAATATTAAGGCTCTAACCAGTGGGTAAATCAATTATCTAAGCATCCTTATATACCAATTGTATCTAGTGATTGATAATGGAGAGAACACACTGGAATGAGGAAGCATTGGGAGGACTCCACTGACCTATGAGCAGTACTTCTGGAATCCTAAGGCAGAGATGCAGCTGCCCTGTGGGGACCTAACTTTCCGGTATGAATGTGAGCTGAAATAAGGAATTCCAAGGTCTTGTTACATAAGCAAGAAACTAAAGCTCAGGAAAGTTAAATGACTTGCCCTATGTTGCACAGTATCAGAAGCAGCACTTAAACCTAGGTCATTTGATCCTAGAGCAACTGCTCTTTACGTTGTATCATGCAGGCAGGTGGAAGAAGGATGACAGAAGTAGGACTGGAATGGAATGCAAGCAATTGCGACCACTGGTTGGTGCCACAGATGCAGGGCACTGAGCCTGAAAGTCAGGATGACTCATTTTCATGAGTTCAAATCTAGCCTTAGACATTTACTAGCTGTGGGACCCTGGGCAAGTCACTTAACCCTGTTTGCCTCAGCTTCCTTATGTGTAAAATGAGCTGGAGAAGGAAATAGCAAACCGCTCTAGTATCTCTGCCAAGAAAACCCCACACGGAGGTCACAAAGAGTCAGACAGGACTAAAATGACTGAACAAAAATAAGCATCAAAATGCTGCTCAGATCCCAGCATCGGACGAGTCTTTTATTTTGCATATTAGTGGAAGGGCACGTTTGGTCTATTGACTCTTTTTCCTTTAATAGTCAATAAATAAACAATAAGCAGAATAGGATCTTATGTGCTCTATACCTTTTAGTCAGTTGTATGATGGTAAAAATGTAGTCTGCTGTGGAATATTGTTTGCGGAAGACTTCCATTTAAGGACACCCTCGATGCTGTAAAATGACACTTGACAGATGACAATCGACAGCGGTGGAGTTTTCTTCTCAGTTGTTTTTTATGGTTAACGATGTCTGATTTTTCTTTTTTTGTGTGTATATTAATCATTTTTATTTTTGTGATTCTTACCTTGACAAACACCAACAAACATGAATATCTTCATAACACAAAGAACAGAAAAAGAGGATTATTTAGGAAACCAGGGATTTTTATTATGTCCAGATTGTTTTAAGTATTATATTCAACACACTGGTTTCAAAAACAAAAAAAACGCAATGCTCAGGAATCTATAGACTAGAGGCAGGGCAAACTAGAACCCAGTGGCAAAGTAAGTTAGGAGGTGGCCCATCCATTTCATCAGAGAGATTAGCGTGTGACTCCCACCTCATCTAAGCCGTATGAACAATCCTAGTGCTCTTCCTGCCCATTGGGAAGGGTGGCCCAGGGCAAAGGGAAGGGCTGATGGTACGGAAAATGCCTTCAAGAAGCTTATATCCAAGGGGAGGCTAGGTGGCGCAGTGAACAGAGCATTCGCTCTGGAGTCAGGAGAACCCGGGTTCAAATCTGGCCTCAGATACTTAACACTTACTAGCTGTGTAACCTTGGGCAAGTCACTTAACCCCAATTGCCCTGCCCCCCCTTCCAAAAAGCAAAATAAATAAATAAAAATAAGAAGTTTATATCCAATTGGGGATAGAAGAATAATGGCATCTTCACCAGTAAGCATAATGTAAAGTAGAAAATAATGGCATGAAGTAAAGACAAATGGATTTTTAGTCGAGAGATCTGGGTTCATTTGTCAGTTCCACCATTTTACTGATTGCTTTATTGCAGGAAAAAGATTAGAGACAGAAATTTAGAGGTCACCTAATCCAACTCCCATAATTGTACAAGTGAAGAGAGTAAGGTCCAGAGAAGTTCAGGGAAGAGTGACTTACCCACAGTCACGCAAGCGGCAAAGGCCAGATTTGAACCTTGACCTTCTGACTTTAAATTTTATGCTCTTTCCACTATGCCATACCGCCTCCCTTCTAGCTTTAGAAAATTAAAAAATTCTATGGTTTTTAAATTCAGAAAAGGGATGTGAGAGAATGTTTCTCTTGGGAGCTACAGAAGTAGCCAGTCATTATCCCATATGAACATGAACTTCTAGGCATTGTCAACGGGTATCCAGTCCCTTCATCAACCACAGGTTAGAGAGAAATGGCACGGGAGGAGATATCTCTACTCCCAATAAGAGCAAGGCAAAAAGTTTAGGAACCATAAAGTAATTTTTCATTCTTTTAAAAATCCTCTTTTTTATTATCATGGACCTGACAAACACCAGGAAGCATAACTGAACAGGGAACCACAGATCTCTATTATAAAAAGCTTGGTTCTTTTTTTTTTTTTTAAGGTACATAACAAATCCATCACAATAGTTCCAAAACTGTCCTGTTTACCTGTATTTCCCTTTGAATTTTCTCCCACTCTTTTGACAATACAGTGAGAAAACTAATAAAGATAGCAGGGTACTGTGACCCCAGAATCTGGCGTCTTGCTTCTAGTCCCTGTAAATAGCCACTGACCCACAGGGTGACCCTGAGTTCTCTTCTCTGAGCCTTTGGTTATTTGTTCGCCTGTGAAATGAGGAGGTCTGGCAGTGTACTACCTCTCCCTGGCATCCCCACCTTCCCACTTCTGGAAAGTATGCCTGTTATTTTTCAAGTATGTACTACTAAAGGATTTGGTTTTTCCCTGGCTCGGCCCTTCTCTCTTCCCCATACCTGAGGCCCTAGACAGATGCCTACGTTGGTTTGAACTTGATCTCCCACATAGATAGCAAGTGGCTGGTCCCTGATGCCGGAGGAACCTGTTTGTGGGGATGGCTACAGAAGTATTTCACTCTCTCCATCACCCTCATTCATACTCTTGCTATCCATTAGTCATAAAAATCATAGATCCACAGCTGGAAAGGACCTTAAATGCCATATAGTCCAACTCCCTTCACTTTAAAAAAAATTGATAAAGAAAATGTGACTTGGATTAAGTAACTTATCCTAAGTTCACAGAAAAAGCATCAGAGATAAGATTTGAACTCAGGTCCTCTCTTTTCACTATACCACACTGCCTCCCTAGGCATCCTTAAATAATGATCTCCTTCCTATCCCAGTCTTCCTTCCACCATCACCTCAGTCTCAACATATCTAAAACTGGGCTCATTATCTTGCCTCCTTTCTCCAGTTTAACCATTTCTGTCAATGGCACCCTCATTTGCTGAATCTTCCAAATGGGAACCATTATCTTTGGTTCTTCCTTTTTCCTCGCTCTCACCTCTACCACTCTCATAAAAGTCCTCATTACTCCCCTGGCCTACTACAGTAAACCTTAGGGTTCTTAACCTGGTGTCCATGAACCTGTCCACTGATGGATTTCCAGTCCACAAACTAGTACGTGAGAAAATTACAACTCTTTCCATATAGGTGTTTTCCCTTGTATCTTGTTTTATGAAAAGGGGTCTATAGGTCTCAATAGCGTGTCAAAGAGAGCCAGGACACAAAAAGTTAAGGACCTTAGCTCTAAGGGGGCTTACTACCTTCATTCTCTTTCCCTTCCAATCCATCCTCCACACCAATCACAAACTAATTTTTCTTAGGCATAGTCATAATTAGTCATAATCACCACTGTGCTCAAGTTTTAAGTTGCTCCCTAATTTTCTACTGGGTGAAGTTCAAATCCCTTTGCTAAGCATTCAAGGTCCTCTGAAATCTGTCAGCGGCCTTATTTCTCTACCTCCCATATCACTGTCCTTCATATACTCTATTACTTACAACCTGCCCTTGGAACCTCAGCGGCATATTGGTTCTCTTCATTGGTGACCATGTACTTCTCTGATGCAGCTGTGGATATTGCCTCTAGCAATGCAGAATGACGTCCCTACAGGCCTCTTCATCATGAGTAACCCTCGTCTATATACTCCCAGAAGTCTTAAGAGAGATTCTTGACCCCAAGGAAATCAATGGATAGATTGCAGAGCTTAGGAGTTCTAAGCTAGGGTATGGCTAATGCTAGTAGGGATCCACACAAAGTTTGGCACCAGACTGCATAGGAAGTGAACCAGTCCAGGTCAGAAACATGAAGCAGGTTAAAGCTTCCACACCAGTTAGTGTTGGGGATTGGACTCATGAGTAGCCACTGCACTTCTGGTCTGGGCAAGATAGGAAAACCCAATCTCAAAAAAAGAAATTTTAACTTGCGTCATAGAACCATGGGCCTCAGAAAGCAATCAGCCCAACCCCCTCATTTTATTTTATTTATTTTAATTAATTTTGAACTTAAAGACAAAAAGACAAAAAACAATTCCATGTACACAGCACATAAAACCCCCTCATTTTAAGAGATGAGGACTCTGAGGCCCAAGATCAAACAGGTAGCAAACATCAATCCAGGTCCTCCCCTGCCACCCCAGCCAATACTCGTTCCACTGTAGTGCCCTACCTCTGGGGAGCGAGGTGGAGCAGCAGATACAGCGCCAGGCTTGGAGTCTGAAACACCTGAGTTCAAATCCAGCCTCAGAATATTTACTAGCTGTGTGACCCTGGGCAAGTCATTTAACCCTGTTTGCCTCAGTTTCCTCATCTGTAAAATGAGCTGGAGAAGGAAACAGCAAACCACACCAGGATCTCTGCCAAGAAAACCCCAAATGGGGTCATGAAGTCGGACAAATCTGAAACAACAGAACAACACTCTACCTCTGTCCCTAAACCACGATAGGGGAAATAAAATAAACAAAGATGCGCCACTACTTCAGAACAACTTCATAACAATCCAGCTGATGCTGGTAGCCTCTATTCACACATGAAGTCAGTGAATCAATCTAAGACAAAAGTTCTCTAATGTACATTTATAATCACCAAGGGACTGAAGATGGTCTGGGCTTTTATTCTGTGCTGTCTCTAACACTGAGGCCAAGTGTCCATGAAGAACAAGGAAAAAAAAGGGGGAAGAGGTCACAGCAGAACAGGAGAAACAACACACACTTGATGTCCAGATTGAATTTCACTGCTATTCTGGCCCATTTTGACTGTTTTAACAGCTCAGACTTCACTGGTTTTCCACTGCTTGATCAGCTACTCAGGGGTGGGACCTGTGGCCTCAAGGTCACCTCTAGGTCAAGGGCTGCACTTGAGGACCTAGGGGGCCACACCACACATGGTCTCAAGACAGCAGGTTCCCACCCCAGAGCTACACCATTTGCTAACAGATAGGGAATTAGGAACGCTTGAGGCCTGGCGTGATAAATGCCCAAATTTCAAGGACATACCTGTGATTTCAGTTCTCTTTTTGTGAGGCCGTACAGGAAAGGATTTTGTTGTTGTTAACTTCTGATTGGCTTCTGCATTGGATTGATGATGTATGTGATTTTTGAAGAGACGAGAATGAAGTCTTTAGGAGCTTAGGTTTGGAGCTTTTAGAAAGGATCTTGGACATCTTTTTAGCCCAATCTCCTATTATGGATGAAGAAGCTAAGGCCCAGAGACATTATCTGACTAGCCCCAAATAACTGAGAGGTGGATGCTGAATCCAGGACCTCAGACACTAAATCTAATCATCTTTTCATTACCCCATGCAATTACAGTTACCTCTGCAACATAGTGAAGCTTAGGGGCACAGCACCAACCACCCTTTGATCTGGAAAATCCATGCAAAATTTTTTAACCCTTCATACCAGATTAGTCTGAATTTTTTCTTTTCATTTCTTTTTTTTTTTTTAATGGAATGTTTATTGTAAAACTTGGATTAAGTATTTTTGGTCATTGGTTATATTATATAATACTATGAATTTCTCACTTTCTAAACTTTTTCTGTGTCATGCTGGCCTTCACTTCCACAGAACTTCCAAAAAATTCCCATTTGATTTCTTTTGCTGAACTACAATATATCAAAACCACGATGGAAAAAATCACCATGTGGAAGTGATAACTGCATTCCATTTTTATTTCCTAGTTTTTCCCTAGGCTGAAGGGGAAATTGGATAGTGATTATGTAGGAAGGTAGGTGAGACATTGCCATGTAATGCATAAAGTTCCCTGAATGGCTGATAACAAAGATTGTAGGATGAATCAATGATGGGTCAGGGCACCCAGGCGAGTGGGAAAGGGGAAGAGGGGGCCATTGGGAACTAGGCAGAGCAGATCTCTGACCCAAGGAATCACAAAGACTTAAAGGTTAGAAGTGTTTAGGAGGCTGGGGCTCACAGTGATTGAGATGTTAAAAATAATGAAAGGTTTTAGCCCTAGGATCAAGGGCAAAGTGCCAGCCAAAGATAGTTCCTAGAAGAAGGTGGAGTGCCAGGGGAAACTGATGCAGTTTGACACATCTTTCAGGTCTGGAACCTTCAAAGAAGCCTGACACCCTGGAACACCTATTCATTTGCTTGGGTTAAGAATAAGCATGTTCTGTTGAGACTCATCTGGTCACAAGTATATCTTTCCCAAGATAAGTCACTGGTTTACACCCATAAAAAAAGTGTTTCCAACACAAACTGAAAAAGGAATTTGAAACCATGCTCTCAAGCTACTGATTTATGATCACTGTTTGAGGATTCTTGTTCCTAATCAGTAAACCCCCAATCCCATCTATCTGGGCCACAATCCACCAGGAAAAGTTCACTTTGTGATTTACACCTGGTTCCCTTATTAAACACTCTCTGCCACCCATTTCTAGCAATGGATTTAATTAGGGAGCACAAGGGAATGTAAAGCATTTTGATTTAGAGGTCAGAAGACCTGGGTTTGAGCCCTGGCTCTGATGCTGACCTTGAAGTAAGTCACAGTTTCCTTAGCTGTAAAGTGGGGACGATACCGTTTGCACTACCTGCCTCACAAATTGTCATATTTTGCAAACCTTAAAAGTGCTATGCGAATGGGAGTTACTTTAGGGAATCCACTGTCTCATCAATGTGGTTACTCCCTCAAAAGGAGCAGACCACAACCCAACATGATCCTGACCTTCCAAATGCCTCCCAATTTGGATGCAGACACCCTGGTGCCAGATCTGTGGCCGTGAGCTACGTAGAGAAGCCACCCTCTACAAAGTCCACTAACTGGTCTCTTCTCTAAGTCATATGGGGAAAGGAAGGAGCCACGCTGGAAAGAGGCCCCGCTGAGTGGTAGGAACCAGACATGGGGGCTAGGCTTCCACATGTACTGAAGTCTGTAGCTGGCTTTGTTACACATCACTGAAGGACCAGCCCATGCACTTCTCCAAAATATTCAACTCATTCATTGAACACCCACCATATTCTCAGTTCCATGAGAGGTTATTTGATGCAGGTGAGAGAAGAAGATGCCACCTCTGCCCTCAGAAGCTAGTCAAGAAGAGGGACCTGGAAGTACCCCCACAGAACACAAATCAGGGAGATGCATCCTGCTTTCAGAGGAAATTTCATTATGAGCTGCAGAGGTCAGGAAAAGCTTCCTGAAAAACAACTGCCCAATATAATAGCAACAGTGCTGAATCTGGAGTTGGAGAATCTGGACTTAAATTCCAACTCTGCTACACACTACCTGAGTGACCCTGGGGAATCAATCAGTAACTAGCTATGAAGTGCCAGGCACTGTACTAGCCACAGAAATGAAACACTCTCTGCCCTCAAGGAGCTTATACTCTATCAGGAAGAGAAAACAGGTACATCAATTAAATTAAGCACATACAGACTATATACACACCAATTACAAAGTAATTTGGAGAAGAAGGGCTTGTGCTGGGGGGTGGAATGGGAATCTGGAGAGGCTTCACTGAGAAGATGCTCAAGCTTAGTTTTGAAGGCAACAAGGATTTCATGCAAGGAGGCAGAGGTGGGGAGTGAGTCAGTCCCAGGTGTGGGGAACAACCAGAGAAAAGTGTCATGTTTGTGAAACAGCAGAAGGGCCAGTGTACAAGAAGGGGACTGAGGTCTAATAAGGCTAGGGCCACTTTCTAATGCTACAGTTTAAATTTGACCCAAGAGACAGAGGGACCCCTGCCGTTTCTGAGTGAGGAAATGACACGGTCACACCTGTACTTTAGGAAAATCACTTCAGCAGTCGTAAGGAGGATGGATTCAAGAAGGGAGGGAACCTGAGTGAAGAAGACCAGCCAGGAGGGTGTTTCATAGTCCTGGCAGGAGGTGATGAGGGTGTGAAGTGGGATGCTGGCTGGTTGAGTAGTGAGGAGGGGTAAGTCACTTAAACCTGTCTGGGACTCAGTTTCCTCATCTGTAAAATGATGCGATTAGACTAGATGAGCTCTAAGTTTACCTCCTGTTCGAAATATCTGATCCACAACATTTTGTTAAGACTTGAAGGACGAGAGGGATTTCAAAAGGGAGAGATGGCAGGGGCATTTCCAAGCAAAGTACAAAGCCCAAGCAAGAGACTGTAGGCAGGAGTGATCCTGGCATGGTTAAAAGCTATTACTGGCTGAAGCAGAGGATGTGTGAAAGGGGAGAGGGGGGAGATAAGGCTCAAAAGCTTACAATCTGATCATGAAAGGCTGTGAGTACCAGGATCGGCAGTCTGGCTTCCATCTCAGCGGCAAGAGGGAACTCCAGCAAGAGACAATTAGAGGTGTGCATAAAGAATATGACTGGAAGCACTGAAAGGGAAAGAATGGAGGCAGAGAGACCAGTTAGGAGGCTGCTTTAATAGTCTAGACAAGAGATAACGAATGAGCGGTGGCACCATGAATGGACCAGAAAGGATAGATCAGGTTACAAAGCAAGAATTGAAAGGACTTGGTAAGTGACTACACGTTGGGGGATGAGAAGAGCCAACCATAACACACTGTTCTATGTACAAGGGTCCCGGAGACTGAGCCTTCTCCAGTCAGACTGAACTCGGGAGCAGGGACCAGACACTGATAAACAGCTACAAGACCACTTCCAAAACCTAAGCCGGCAGCACCAACTACCTGTGGACAGCTGGCACCCTCTCCTGGTGAAAGAGAAGTCTGCAGTCTATCACATGGAGTAGACCACCCCAACCCTTCAGGATCTGTCCTGCATGGGTGGGCAAGGGTGAGTGGGAAGGGGTTCAGTGCTGGCAAATACCTGAGACTGAGTGAAGCTGCATCCTAGATAAACCTCATCAACTTTTCCAACCTCCTCCATCCCCATGGTGATAGATGGTCCAAGCAAAGCTGGAATGTGATGTCCATGCTCCACTACGGTGAAAAATCCCCTTGTACCCCACCCCCCACCTCCCACTCCATCTTGATGTAAAAAAAACCCCAAACTTTTCCCCAAATACAGGCACTATAGAGGCATCAAGAAAGGTGGCTAAAAAGCTATGTGACCTTGAAAGTAACCTCTCTGGGCCTCAGTTTTCTCATCCATAAAATGGGAGTGATTGTAAGCAGATAGCCTAGCAACGGGCTCTGTCTGCCTGGCTTATTTTCAACAAGAGAGATTTTGTCCCCTAGGTCAGAAAAGCTAAAAGTTCCAGTAGAGATATTTTTCCCCCTCCCTCATTCTGAACAACCTCCTGATACACAGTAATAGTGATAGCAGTTATACAGCCTTTATTAGTGCCAGGCACTGGGCTAAGCACCTTACAAATATTATCTCATCTGATCCCTGCGACAACCCTGGGAGGCGAGTGTTTTTATCATTCCTGTTTTACAAATGAGGAAACTGAGGCAGTTAAGTGACTTACCGAAGATCACACAACTAGTAAGTGTCTGGATTTGGACTGAGGTCTTCCTGACTCCAGACCCGGTGCTCTGTCCTCTGCACCACTAGCTGCCTATAGACCAAAACAAGGAAACATCGGCTCCCTACTCACTCTAATGTTCAGGACAGTGAATCCCCATCTGTCCCTTTACTGTAGGTGCCCAGGGGTGGGGAATCAGGGGTAAGCTGTTTTTCTTATGGCCCCAGCCCATCCCAACCCCCTGGGGATAATGTTGATGTTAAACTCCCTCAGGCTTGGAGAGAAAGGCTACAGGAAGTAGGGAAGCTGGTGGGGGGAGGGAGGAAGAAACCCCTCTCTGGCTGAGCCTAGCCTCCCAGTACACCCCTATTCCATCATACTCAAGGTCTGGGGAAGAAAGAGATCTGTATCTGGGAATGGGTAGGGTTTCCTAGGGACACATCACTGACTCCCTTCCAAGGATGGGCAGCAGTTCAGTTCTCTGGTTCCACTGCCCATTCGGTCAGCCATTGCTGGCACCTGGCCCGCTGCTCCTCCGATTCTTTGGCCCTGGCCTCCTGCATGACCACATCCTGGCCCATCTTGGGCAAGGGGGAGGTTTCTCTAGGGGTTGGCTCCACTGTGGCCTTCAGGGCTTGGATGGCTTCTTCCAGGGGGTGGACCAATTGTTGGGGCTGCCAGCTAGCATCCAATGTGGACACAAAGGGGTCGGGCGTGTTCACCTCGATGAGCTCCCCACAGGTGGGGATGCGGAGATAGAAGGCATGTAGCATCATACGAAAGGGGCGGCTATCCTTCTTGAAGCTGTAGGTGAAGTCACCCACAATGGGATGTCCACTGCTGCTACAGTGTACTCGCAGCTGATGGGTCCGGCCTTTGGGAGAACACAATGTCAAGAACACACGTGAGCCCAGGTTTAGCCCTCCCATCCAGGACGCTAGCACAGAAGCATTGAGGGAAAGCCTCACCTCCCTTTCTGAAATCATCCTCCCAAAGATACCTCTCGCTGTCTTAGAGTCATAGGATTTTGACCTGGAAGGGGACCTAGTCTAGTTCCATCCCCTTACATTACAGAAAAGCAAACTCAGGCCGAGTCAGGGGAATTGACTTGCTCAAAGTCACTAAGGCCTATGATTTTTCCCGAAATCTCCTTCAGATTTCATTGAGGCTTCTCATTTCAATCTGTGGGCTTTGGCAGATGAGGGCCATTGTCTCTCCTCATCCCTTTACTGAGACGCCAATCTGTCTTCTCATTTTGGAGGAGGCTTGTAGTCTGAATCATAGAACCATAGATTTTAAGCTGGAAAAGATGTTAGGGTCCCATCAAGTCCAGGCCCCTTTATTTTACAGATACGTAAACAATCTGAGGCCCAAAGAGACTGAGGGATTTTTGCCTAGGGTCACCTAGCTAGTAAATTCCCAAAGCAGGATTGAAACCCAATAGTTCACTTTGTGGTTCTATCCATCACACCATTCACTGGCCTCTAAATGAAAGATCACATTTCTATAGCACTAAACAGTTAAAGAACTCTTCTGATAACAACCTTGGGAGGCAGGGAGTCCAAGTGTCACTGTTTACATTTATAGGTGAGGAAGTTTGGTCTTAGAAGAGTAGGGCAGACACCTGGTAGGTGGTGGAGCCAGAGCTGTGGCAAGTCCAGGGCTTTTCCCAAGGCATCTCACAGCTCAAGTTTCCTGGGGTTTGGGATCAGCAGTGGGCACTTGAGACCCCTCTTCCCCAACCTCTGGCTAAATAGGATGGGCAGCAATCATTCACAGACCAAAAGAATTCTTCACTCTCCTTTTTCTCCTTCCCTCTGTCCATATCTTCCAGGCTACTTCCCATGCCTCTGCAGAGCAGCAGGCTCCAACCTTTCTGATCATATGCCCCACCAGCAAAACAAAATCAAGCACATATCCCCAACATGTCTGTTTATTCATAAATGATACACATGCACTACTATACCAATGATAACATACATTGTAAAACTTGTGCCAAAAAATAGACATTTTAAAAGGATGTGATAAAGATGAAATAATATTTGATCCTAGAATCAATAGGAAACCATCAGAATTTACTTAGTAGGGGAGTAATAGGATCAGACAATGCTTTTAGGAGTATCATTTTTCAATTTGGCAGCTGAATGGAGAAGGGTTTGGAAAGGGAAGGGACCAATTAGGAAGCTATGGAAATAGTCCAGGGGAAAGGTAATAAAGGTCTGAACTAGGCTGGTGGCTGTGTAAGTGCAGGAAAGGGGATAGGTGCCAAGATAGAAAAGGCAAAACCTGTCAGGCAACTGGCTTTCTAGGATGACCCCAATGTTGTGAACCTAAGTGACTGCAAGGACTGTGGTACCCTTGACTGAAAGAGGGGTGGGATTTGGGGGAAAGCTAATGTAAGGGGACAAGGCTCTCACTGCTCAGAGCTCAGGGCTTGGGGTATGTACCAGAGCCACAATGTCAGCTGGAGTGAGAAGGGGGTCAGGGTGTGGTAATGTTGTAGGGGAAAGCTACTCTAGGTGTCTGGGTCATGATTAGGTCATAAGCCCACCCCAGAGACCCAATGTGGCCACAGGAGGCCATGTTGGGAAGGGCAGAACTGAGACGTTGAACAAGACAGATAAATGGCGTGGTACAGCTATGCTGGAATCAAGCATATTGAATGAGGATAAGTTGCAATCCATTTTTCTACTCTCTGATTGGCTAATCTCATACCCCACTGGGGTTCTACACAGTTTCCACTTTGGAGTTCACTACTCTAGAGAAAACCCAGGACTAAAATGTGGCTGCCTCAAATACTACTAGCTATAGGCCAAAAGAACTCAACTCCCTCACCCCCCACCCTTTGGGGTTAAGTGGATCAGGCTATTCAAAGACTTAGGGTCAAGGGACTCCTTAGTTCAGATCCTTCCTTTAAAAGGACTAGCTTTTGTAAGCATGGACAAGTCACTCTGAGCCTCGGACTCCTCATCTGTGAAATGGGTATAAATAATGAATGTAATAAACTACCCTCACAGGATTGTTGTAGGGATCAAATGAAAATAATGAATGAAAAGCATTTTATCAGCCTTAAAAAGTACTATAAAGCAGGGAGAGACAGAATGGGGTTAATCCTCTCATATAGAGGAGGCAAGGGATAACTATTACAATGGAGGGGAAGAACAGGAAGGCAAAAAGGGAATGGGTCAACCTTACTCTCACTGAATTTGGCTTAGGGAAGGAATGACATAGACTCTAAATTGGGTATCTTGGCCTACGGGAGAGTAGGAAGGAAGGGGATGAGAGGGGGGATGATGGAAGGGAGAGGAGGGTTAGGGGGGAGGGTTGTTAGAAGCACACACTTCTGTAAAGGGACAGGGACAAAGTA
>CM053590.1:106156103-106264673 GCA_028646515.1 Pseudochirops corinnae
CTGATCTGTTTTTCTGTTTGTTTGTAACTTCTGTTTGTATTCTCTGAAGTTCAGGGTGCTGACTTTTCCCCCTGAACTAGGTAAATGATATGTTTGATTAAAGTAAGATTGTTAACCCATTTTGAGTTGCTTTCCTTTAGAAAAGCAGATCTAAGAACCTGTGCTAGTAGCCGCCTTAGGTATGCTAGGGTGCTTGCTGTTACAATGTTCTGGAAATTTTTGTCTTGGAATTTCAAGAAGTGATAGGTGAATTCTTTCTATTTATACTTTGTATTTTTCACATTTTTCTGGTTCTAAGAGATCTAAACAATTTTCTTTTGTAATTTTCTTTTTTTGCTTTTTGGAGAGGGGAAGGCAAGGCAGTTGGGGTTAAGTGACTTGCCCAAGGTCACATGGCTAGTAAGTGTTAAGTGTCTGAGGCTGGATTTGAACTCAAGTGCTCCTGACTCCAGGGCTTATGCTCTCTATTCACCGCACCATTTAGCCACCCCACTTTTCTGGTTTCTTGAAAGATGATATCTCAGATCATTTTTTTTAAGTTATGGTTTTCTTTCCTTGATCTATTTTCATATCTGTTTCCAGATGTTGTTTTTGATATGAGAAACCTTACATTTTCACCTATTTTTATTCTGTTTTTTGACTTTGTTTTAATATTTTTTATTGTTTCATGGAGTCATTATCTTCTGTTTGGACCATTCAGATTTTCAAGCAGTTTGTTGCCTGGACAAGGCTTTGTAACTCTTGGGCCAAGCTGTTAATTCCCTTTCCGATTCTTTCTTCTGTAGAATTATCTCTTTTCCAAGTTTTTCCTCTAGGGTTCCTATTATATTCATTTTAAAAAATTTTTTTAAACTCTTGCTTCATTTCTTCCAGGAATTTGCACCTAAGCTTTGTTTCCCTTGGAGGCTTTGTTTGTAGATGTGTTTTGACATTGTTTTCTTCTTTTGGATTTGTGTCTTAAGCATCCCTGTCCCCATACCGATCTTTATGGTGGGATTCTTTTTGTTTCTTTACTTTACTCTTCCTTCCCACTTCTGAGCTTCAAGCATCAGGCTCGGTATATAGCCCAGGTCCCACTACCACTACTTACCCTAGGATGCTGCCTTCAGACACAGGTCCCTTCCTCAGTCTGCCCTGGACCTACGACCTGGAACTTGGTAGTGAGTGACAGATCTGCTAATTGATACCTGTTCCTGCACAAGTTTAGGCCCTGGATCTGTGACCTCTTCTTGTCCTGGTACATGCTTTTCCTTCAGGGCATGCTTCTGGACAAACTGGGTTCCTAGAGTCCTTCCCCAGTGTCTGCAGATTTCTTTGTCTCTCTATGCCAGTGGTTCTCAACCTTCCTAATGCCAGGACCCTTTAATACTCATATGTGGGGTGTATCTGCATGTGGGCAGACCCGCCTAGAGAAGGATAGAGGAGCAGTGTCTCGGTTCCTAAGACCATCGGAAATATGTGTTTTTCGATGGTCTTAGGTGACCTCTGTGACCCCTGTGAAAGGATCGTTCAACCCTCAAAGGGGTCACGACCCACAGGTTGAGAACCGCTGCTGTATGTCAACTTGCAGCGGAAAAATGGCTTACAATGTTGTTTTCCCCTCCTTGAATGTCTCAATTAGGATTCAGTCTTCTGCATTTTCTAGATCTGGGCTAGAGTAGTTTTGGTGGGGTGGGGAATAGCATGCTTTATTTCTTTATGCTACTCTGCAGTATTGCCTCTGACCCCTCCATCTAACTCTAATCTTCATATAAATCCATGTAAATGTCTTCCCATTCACTTTCTAAGGCAGCTAGGTAACACAGTGGATAGAGCACTAAGCCTGGAGTCAGGAAGTTAAATCTGGCCTTAGAAACGTATTAGCTGTGTGACCCTGGGCAAGTCACTCAACTCTGTTAGCCTCAGTTTCCTTATCTGTAAAATGAGCTGGAGAAAGAAATGGCAAATAACCCCAGTATCGTTGTCAATAAAGCCCAAATTTATTTTCTCCTTTGAGCCTGGGAAGCAAACAGGGCTGCCATGATTTTCATACTTGTTTAAGAAGTTGAGGTAAGTTGAGTACCAGAAAGGAGAAAGGTATGAGTTTTATCTCCGTAGTCAAACTGTAACAATTAAATGAATGGGACACCTCATGTTGGCACATTGGAGTATTTTCTTTGGGGGAAGAAAAATCTACTTGAGGAATTGCATGAACATCATAAGGCTGCCTGGTGAGCATACAATGGAGTCCAAAGCATCCTAGGAAGCAGGAAAGGCTACCGGCCTTTTCTGAGGCCACTAGTTTGGGGGGACATTCATATGTAAATGACATATCTCAGAGACTTGGAGGCATTTCATCACTGTAATAGCTTCCATTTTTATAACCCTTCAGCTGTTTGTTTTTAAATATAAAGCTCATCAGCAAGTAGCACTAGATTCAATGCTGTATAGAGTCAATTATAAAGATGTGAGCCCTCCTTCCAGAAGCTCATTATGTTCTCTAAGGCCTGGTTCCACTGTGATAAATTGACGTATGACAAAATTTCACATCTGTTGAAAAGTTTTCCTATCTTCATTATATTCTTAGGATTTTGCTCTGGTCTTCAATAAGGATTAAGTAAACTCATTCTAAAAGTTTCCCATATTCATTGCATCAGTACACACTCTTACCACCATGCAGTCTCAGATGATACCTAAGATCTGAGCTCTGGGTAAAAAACTTTTCCAAACTGATCACAGGTGTAATATTTTTCTCCCCTATGAATCCTCTGATGGTCTGCTCTCCTCTTGGAAGATCCTACATTCATCACATTCAAAGGGCTTCTGTCATATATGAATTCTCTGATGTTCAATAAGGCCTGAGGTTTATTAACTGAAGGCTTTCCCACATACCTAACATTTATAGGGTTTTTCTCCAGTATAAAATTAACTGGTGAACAATGAGGTCTGATTTCCTAGTGAAGACTTACTTATATTCTTTATGTTCTTTGGGTTTCTCCCCATAATGAATTCCTGGATGATAAATAAGGACTACAGTAAAAATGAAGACTTTCCCACGTTGGCTACATTCCTAGCGTTTTACTCCAGCATGAATTTTCCAACACTAAAAGGCTCCACTTTCTAATGAAGGCTTACCTATATTCATTATATTCGTAAGGTTTCTCTCTACTATGAATTCTCTGATGTTTAATGAGGTCTAAGTTATTTCTAAAGGCTTTCTAACATTCTTTACATTCACAGGAATTCAATCCGCTATGAATTTCCTGATGTTTAATTAGGTCTGAGTCATACCTAGATATCTCTCTACTTATCCTACATTCATAGGATTTTTACTCTACGTGAACTCTCTGATGTTGACTGTGATAGGACAAAACTGACCCTTGGGGACCTGACTGACCTCAGCTTCCCTGAGGCAGCTTCCTTTCCCACCATCTCTGCCACCATGGGGTAGTCCTGGACAAAGCTGCTTGTAGGACCTGATTATCCCAGCTTTCCTGACATAGCTTCCTGGTTATTTAGGGGCATCAAAAAGTCTTAGCCACATGGAATCTAGGCCTCTCAGATTTAGTGGGTGCCTAATAACATGGACTTGACATACCCTAGTGACCTGCTAAGCATATTTATTTCCAGATGGAGAGGTGGGAGGTTCACATCAAGTGTCACCGAATCCTTGTTGTAATTTCTTGCCTTGTTAGGGCAAAGTAAATTTCCTTTGTTAAATATTGAACGACTTTTGCATGCCTCATTTCATCCCGACATAGACCTTGAATTAATATAATAGTGTTGTTAGAGCCACACCTCTAATCTTTACTACTCTGCCTGAAGGTCTTCCTACATACATTGCATTCATATATTCAGGAGTAGGCAAACAAGCCAAGAATGGTTTGTACATATTAGAATACAGTAAAACTTTATTTTAAAAAAATTTTTTAGCTGGTGGGCCCTACAAAAGCAGGTTGCAGTTTAGGCTGCCAACCCTTGATATGTGTAATTTTTTTTCACTGTGAATTCTCTGATGTTGACTCCAGCTGTCTAAAAGCTTTGCCAGATTTACCATAGGGTTTATCTTTACTATGAGCTCTCTGATGATGAAAAACGTCTTAGCTCTTCATGAAAGCCTTCTTGCATTCATTACACTCATAGAGTCAGTCATCCATGTGAACTGATTCATAATGAAAAAGGAAGGTGGGAGCCCCACTTGAAAGCACAGTATACTCATTGTAGAGTTCATTGTCAAAGGCTTCTCCAAAATTAGGTTCTTGGCAAAGAACTTTCAGGAATTCAGATCATAACTTTTCTAATTTAGCATGTCTGGAAAGTCTCCAGATTTGAAGTAGATGCTATGTGATTTCAGTCAGTCTCTTGTGATCTAGGAAGATGTTATTCCTGGACCTTTCCAGCGTCATATCCCTGTAGATGGCTCAATGAGTAGCATCTGGTTGCCCCCACTTCTATGGTGTGAAATACATGGGCAGATCCCTAAATGTCACTAACTTCTTGTCGAAGTTGCGGCTGCCATCATCTGGTCTCCTAGGTTTCCCTTGGAGGAAAGGATAGGAACCTTGGGAGTAGATGCATAGGTTTATGATTAATGGAAGTCTCAGAGCACCATTATCTCAACATGATATTTCTTAAGTGTTGAACAGTTGAGAGGGGAACAAGGCAGGAGGGGACTGCTGCTTGGAAGGCTGCCATTTCCTTATAACATTAACCTACAAATAAACAAATTGTTGTTGAGTCATTTCAGTCATGTCCAACTCTTCATGACCCCATTTGGGGTTTTCTTGGTGAAGATACTGGAGTGGTTTTCCATTTCCTTCTCCAGCTTATTTTACAGATGAGGAAACTAAGGCAAACAGGGTGAAGTGACTTGCCCAAAGTCACACAGCTTAGTGAGTGTCTGAGGCCAGATTTGAACTGAGGTCTTCCTAACTTCAGGCCCCAATTCTATTCAACATGCCACTTAGCTGCCTGTAAATAAACTGGAAGATAATCCTTTTTATTTAAAAAAGGACCCACCTTGGGGGTTCCTTAAATATGGAGCACAGCTGCCCAGTTTAACTTGGAGAGGAACATGGTGTTGCTTGAAGTCTGTTCTTCTGTTTTTAAAGTGCTTTTCCTTACAATATCTTCTGAAGTTGAGAGTATATATACGTGTGTGTGTGTGTGTGTGTGTGTGTACATTGCCTGACTACTCAGAGACCAAGTTCACAATCATCTCTCTGAATTAATAATAGTACCTTACATTTCTATAGCATTTTACATAGATTATTCCCTTTATAGGATCAGAGATTTAGAGTTAGAAAGGACCTCAGAGGCCATCTAGTCCAATCCCCTTATTTAACAGATGAGGAAACTGAAACTTGGGGTGATTAAGTGATTTGCTCAGGTCCCACAGGTAGTAATTATCAGAGACATGATTTGAATCCATGTTTTCAGACTCCAGTGCCCCTGTGCTCTTCCCACTACACCCAGCCACCCCATGAATCCTGTCAGATGCTTAGTGGAGGTAATTATTGCTTCTTTTTTTTTCAGATAAGAAGAGAGAGGCTTAGAAAGGTTGAGTGACTTGTATGCTCATTGCGCCCAATAAATTGGTTATCCAATGATTAAGGGTTAGAATCGGCCCTGGAAGCCCAGTCTTTTGATTTCCAGCTATTTCTCACTGTACCACATTGCCCTATTCCTCACTCTCTGGCCCGGTAACCAGGTGTGATCCTCCCACAGCGAGTCTGAGCACCCTCTGCTCCAGATCAAGCTGGATATTTAGCCACTGACACATTCCTATTTGTTCATTCACCTTTGTCCCTATCAGCTGCCCAAAACTTCTATTCCTGGGACACTTCCTTATGAGAGAGAAACGTCACATTGTTTTATCTTAGAATGGAATTCAAATATAGCTTTCTCCTTGTGCTTGTGAGTCTCTTTTTGTGGCAGAGGGGAAAAAGTGCTGACCTTGGAATTTTTCTGACACACCACCCCTCCCCCCCTGACCCTGCAGACAACTCATAAGCCCTTATTTCCTCATCTGGAAGATGAGGGGTTTGGACTAGGTGTCTCTAAGGTTTCCTTCTAGCTATACATCTTGTGTTTAAATGGAGACCTTCCTTTAAATGGAAGAACATGGACCCAATGCTCATATTTAGGAAGCCTCCTAGTCTTTTCTTTTTTTTTTTTTTCACAGAACTACATGAGAGCTTCATTAGACTGTAACTAAAAACAGAAGAGAGGTGTGATTACTATTTCCGGCCATTTTCCCCATCTCTATAGTCATGTAACAAACCAAGGCAATGTCAGTCTTGAGCCAGATTCACAGAGTCCCCTGGCTCTACCCCTGGCCTTAGTACAGCATCTCTGCATTGCTGCTCCGGGGCCGCTTGACCTTCTCAATGTTTTTCAGGATCATGTCATGTAAAGTGACATATTGGTTCCTCAGTTCTGATATGATGAGCTGAAGGCTGATATATTCCTTCTCATCAATCTCTGTCACTGTATGTCGATATGGGAATATGGGAATATTTGGGTATTTTAGAAACCAATTTGGCTCTTGTAATGTAATATCTAGAAATCTGGTCCAAATAAGATGCAGCCTCACTCTTCACAGTCCTTAGTTCTGCAACTGTCTCCTCCTGGATGGATACACCAAAGTTTTTCTGGGAATAAGGAGCTGAACCCACATTTTGACTGTGTTGCATTTCTCGATCAACAGCCGGATTTCAAGTTTCACTCTTTCAATAATGTCCACCAGCTGCTGCTTGCTTTTTAACATCCCATTAGGCATTACAAACACCTTGGTGCCCTGGAAGGCCTCCTTACATTCATCCAATTTCCTCTTCTTCAAATTGGGACCATCCAATCCATCGTGGCTATTGGTAAGAAGGATGGGATCAGGGACAGGGAGATTCATATCTGAGTGGATCTGGGTTAAATCATGGTTGTTTAAGATAGGCTCCTTCAAAAAACTATCAAGTTCTAATAACTTCTTTGGGAAAAAATTTGCCACCAAGTCTTCTGCTTCACTTGTGATCTGCTCCCTGAATGAATCAACCTTGAGCTTCACTTCCTGATCCACCTTCAGCAGCGAGGCCATGGCCAGGGCGGGCCGAGTCTGCTCCTCTGGGGGTTCCGGGGCGAGGGACTGGAGGACCTGGGCACGGGGGCAGGCTTTGGTTTCCTTCGGGCCTCCACTGGCCTGTCTGGCTCCCTCGCCTCCTCGCTGCCTGCCTGCCTCCTTGCCTGCCTGCCTGCCTCCCAGCTCCCTCACTCGCTTGCCCCACTCCTAGTCTTTTCAACAACATACATATAGGCTTCTCTTGTGGAAGGTGGAGGGGACTGGCACATGGGGACGTGAGGAGGCAAAAGAGACTTCTGAACAAATACTGAGGGAAGTATGCAAAATTAGGAAAAGAATGTACGTTATGATAACATTGTGAGTAGAAAGAATAAAAAAATCAAAATGGGGAAGCTTGTGTCATTTCAAAAACTGATCTTGGCAATGGACAAAAATTGAGAAAATACACTTCCCTCCCTTCATTGCTAGGATGGGGAACTATGGGTGGGGAATGTTGTATATATTCCCAGAGTAAGGTTACTTTGATTGAACCATTTTTTCTCTCTTCTCTTTCTTTTAAAATCTTTGTCAAGTGGAAAGGCTCAATGAGGCAGGAGGGACATATTTAGAAATGAATGTGATGTAAAAGCAAAAGATAATCAATTTTTTTTTTTAAAGAAAGGCAGGTAGCAGACCTCATCCATTCTGTATTAATGTTTTAGAGTTAACTTTCCTGACCTTGTCCTCAGATTCTGGAGGTGGTCCCACAATGATCTTAATAGGGGTAAATAGTCAGTGATTTGATTAAGTAGCCTGTCCAAAATTTGTGAGGGAGCTAGAACTCAGGTCTCTTGGTGATCAGGACAGGCAGGACTTTTCTCTCCCATGATAAATTCGTCCTAACCTCAGTAGGTCCCTTTAAAAAAAAACAGCATTGGTGTAGTGGATAGATCACTGGAAGGAGTCAAGAGGACCTGAGTTCAAATCCAGCCTCCGTCACTTGACACTTCCTAGCTGTGTGACTCTGGGCAAGTCACTTAACTTACCTCGCCCCACAAAAAACAAACAACCCAACAGTAACAAGAAGTCACTAAATCCTACACTATACAACTGTCTGTCAGATCTCAGTAATTACAACTGGAATAGGCTTTTTCATCTTTCTAGTCTAGTTCCTTCTTGTACAAATGAGGAATACTGAGTCCTGAAGAGAGGGAGTGGCTGCCCCAAGGAGGTGGGAGTCACATTGAGATTCTCTGACTCCCCAGCTCCACACCTGTGCTCTTTCAATGACACGGCCTTGCCTGCAGCATGTTATCTGCCCCTATCGGCCCTCCCCTGGGTAGGGACCCAGCTACTCACCTTGTTCCAATGGCTGACCCGGGGTCTTTCCCACTGAATTAAGGGCTGAGAATTGGCAGCAAGCAAAGCTATTAGTCAGAGCTGCAGCACCCCCTCCCCAGCCTGGGCACTCGGGTCTCCCTTTTCTGTCTTGGCAGTGTCTGTGCTGATCCTCCCATATACCTGAGACTATTTGTCCTTAGGCTTTGCAAGGTTAAGAATCTTTTTTTTTTTTTAAGTGCATTAGCTGGGGCAGCTAGGTGGCACAGTGAATAGAGAGGACCTGAGTTCAAATCCGGCCTCAGACACTTAACAAAACTAACCATATGACCTTTGGCAAGTCACTTAACCCCAACTGGCCTGCCTTCCCCTCCAAAAAAGCAACTGAATAAATAAATAAATAAAGTGCATTAGCCGATCCCTGCCCAGGTCTCCCCATAGAGGCACTCTGTAATGTGAAGACTTCAGGACGGAGGATCCAGCCTACTTCTCTGAGGGGGCAGTAGCTTACCTGGTTACCTGGGCCTGACTGAGAGGAGCTGTGGCTCACATAGTGGGCATAGGGGGCGGGGGAGATGGCGGCAGCTGATTCTACACAGCATGGTGTGTGGGAGCAGCCACTGGCCTGGGGGTCAAGAGACCAGTGTTCCAGTCCCAGTGCTGTCACAAACTAGCTATGGAAGCCCAGGTCAGCTACTTCACTGGCGTGAGCCTCAGTTTTTTCAGCTGTCAAAGGTGGATGATAATCCCAGCTACTCTCTCATTTGTAAAATGGCTACACAATGCTATGTAAATGTCTTTTATTAATTATTAATTTACACGTGTTTCCCTTTGGTCGTCAAATACAGCCCAAATCAGAGAGGGAGGGGTGGAGAGGGAGAGAGGAGAGACAGAGAGAGAGGAGAAGGCGAGATAGAGGCAGACAGAGAGAGTTGGGATAGCCTGGGATAGCCCATCCCTACTACTAGAATAATGGGAATAAAGTAATTCAGTGGAAAAGGGAAGGAAGGCCTCCTGAAGGAGAGAAGACTTGCCCATGCATGAAGGATGAGTAAGATTTGCAGTAGGTATGGGTGGGATAAGAAGGGCATTCCAGATGAGAGCAAGCAAGTCAACAATCTCCCAGTAGGTGTACATATAGGAAGAGACAGTGAGCTGGTATCAAGGGACCTTTAATCCACACATTAAATAATTGACGATTGACCGTATCTCACATTTAGTCATGGAGGGTCTAAAGATCTTGTGAAAAGATATGGAACCTGGCATCTGGACTGTCTCCAAGACTCCCTCCATTTCTATAACTCCATGAGCTGGGAATGGGTGTGTTCAGCTGTAGAAGTTGGAGAGGCAGGGTGATGCCTGGGAGACAGGAGACCCAGCTTCTAGTCCCAGCTCTGTTATTAACTCATGGTATGATGTTGGGCAAATCTCTCCCCTGACATAGACCTCAATTTCTTCCTCTTTGTAATGGAGGGGCTGGACTAGATGGTCTCTAAGGGTCCTTCCAGCCTTGACATTCTATGTCTCTATAGTTCCATGATTCTGATTCTAAGGAAGGTTCTGGGTTGGTCTCCTGATGGGCTCTGGCCGGGGTCCTGGCGTGTTTGCCCTCGGCAATCAGGGGTGTGGAATTCAGCCTTTCTAAAGGACCAGATAAGAGAGTGGGGTGGGAAGGGGTGGTGAGCAAGAGGAAGGTGTGTGTGGGGGGA
The DNA here is from genome assembly GCA_028646515.1 of Pseudochirops corinnae. Classification (NCBI taxonomy): domain Eukaryota; kingdom Metazoa; phylum Chordata; class Mammalia; order Diprotodontia; family Pseudocheiridae; genus Pseudochirops; species Pseudochirops corinnae. The sequence continues at coordinate 106,166,181 of CM053590.1, forward strand.
AGTGTGGCTTGTTCTTTCTCACTAAAACCACAGTGGGATGAGGAAGTGGTGTGAGCTTTGGGGTGGAATGGCTTTGTTTCCCTCTGAGCAGGCTTCCTGCGGTCTGGGATGGGGATGAGCTACCAAGTGGGAGCTCATCCAAGGGAAGAAGAGTCGCTGGCACTCATACTGGCCCCAGCTTGTTCCTGTGGTTGGTCTGGTAGATTGGTGGGCCCTAAATGTTGGCAGAATCACGGGCTACCTATGAAACTATGAAGTGAGGGAGACTGGGAAGGACCCCTCCAGCCCCAAATGCCATCTCACATTGCCTTCCTGACAATCCATACAGTCAAAGAATCACCTCTTTGGGCTAAGCATCATACTCTGTAAGGGATAGGAGCCAGACTTGTGATTTGTTTGATATAGGAACTCTCAAATGAGGTGACTCCCTCTACCTAGGCAAGTTGGCACTTTCTCTACAATTTATAGTCTCAGAGTGTTGCCCAAAGCACTGAGAAATTAAGTGACTTGCCCCAGGGTCTTGCAGCAAGTATGTATCAGAAGGCAGAACTTGAACCCAATACTTCCCAGCTCTGAGGCTGGAGCCAGTGCCAAGAAGTACATGTGGTACGGTAGAGGGAAATCACTGCCTCTGGAGTTAGAGAACCTAGGTTCAGATCCCACCAATGATATTTAGAACCTTTGTGTTCTGGGACAATTGACTCAACCCCTCTAGACCAGTTTTCTCATTCTAAAATAAGCTGGTTGGACTGAGGTCCCCTCAGGCTTGAAAAGAAGACCTCTCACTCTTCAGTGAGAATGAGTCCATTCTTTTCTTCTGGGAAGAAAGTGGTGGAGATAGTGATCCTGAAAAGACAGCTGGAGGCTCCTGACAATTTTGTTACTTGTGGGCTGACTCTGATAGGGAGGCAAGGAGAAGAGAGATGGGGGAGAAGGTTCTAGGGAGATGGAAGGGGAGGGAGGGAGGGAGAGAAAGAGTGAGAGAGAGAGAGAGAGAGAGAGAGAGGGAGAGAGAGGCACATTGGTAAGAAACTAGAGTTCTTAGGGTCAGTGTGGGAATGTAGAGAGAGATCCAGGAGAGTTAGGCTCTGGTTCCCTACTCTGCCAATGACTCACTGCATAAATGACTTTGAGAAAATTGCTCCCCCAGTCTGGACTTCAGTTTCCTTCTCTGTAAAATGGAATAATAATCCTTGCCTCCTATATAGAGGTGTTGTGAGAAAGGGCTTTGGAAGCTCTATGACATTCTACCTAGCCTAGTTATTTATGTGGTAAATATTTGGTCACTTCTAACAGCCTGGAAACTCCACAAGGGCAGGGAAACCTGCCATTTATCTCTGCATCCCCTTCAGTGTCTAGCACATAGGAGGGATGGGTGGAATAAGGGAATAGGAGAATAAAAATGGTAGGAAAGAAATCACAAGGAAAAAGTTGTAAGGAGGTTAGGAGTGAGGGATTCAGTGGAAACAGGTGGGACTGATAGTGGATGAAAAATTCAAACCAGGTTTGTTTCTTTCAAATCCTAGACTCACAGGGTATTACAGCTACAGGGCACCCTAGGAATCACCCACCTCCTTCTGCTTTTTCCCTAATACTTGTCCATGCAGGCTTTGATGGAATACTTCCAGAGATGAGTGCACTATCCTAGAGATAACCCCTTCTTTAGTGGTTCCTTCTATTACCTATCAGAAAGCTCTGATTGATAGTGAGTTAAAATCTCCTTCCATGTAACTTTTCCCCTAGTTGCTTCCAGACACCCTCTGGAGAAATACAGACTCTTTGCTTTCTCTTCCCCATCACAACTCTTGAGATATTTGAAGAGAGCAATGATGTACCTCCTGCCATCCCTGAGACCTTTTCCTTTTCTAGGATTAATATCCCTGGTTCCTTTAACCAGGAGTTTTATATCCTGATGTTTTAGGTACTGGTCCACCACCCTCACTCTCCTCAGGACTTGCTCTAGCTTCCCCCTCCAAAAGATGCCCATTCTGAGCTCAGAAAGAGGGATTCTCTCCCAACATTGGCATCCAGAAAGAGGATGCTCCAGTTGTGGTGTGGCCAGGGCAGAGGATGCCCATTCTGAGCAGGGTAACAAGAATGGTGATTAGGCTTGAAACTCTGTCACTTGACAGTGACTTGAAAGAGCTAGCGATAGTTAACTTGGAGAAGAGATTTGGGTGAAAGCATGACCATGGCCTTTAAATACCTGAAGGACCATTAAGAGAAAGAGGGATCCAATTTGTTCTTTTTTGGCAACTCTAAAGCTAGTGAAGGGGAGATAGAGGGAGGCAGATTTTAGTGGATTATAGGAAGAATGACCTTTAAACTATAGCTGACCCACAGTGGAATAGGTTTCTGGGTAGGTAATGAGCTTCCTGTTGCTAGATGTATTTAAGCAGAGACTGGGTGACTATTTGGTGATGTTAAGGGGATTGCTCTGCTTTGGACTAGATAGGTAATCTCTGAGGTCCCTTCTGACTCTGAATGTCTGTGATTTTATAACTATAACCTCCTTTGTTCTAGACATAACATTTTAATTTGATGGTGAGGTTATGGGTAGAAATGTCTAAAATGATGGTTTTAAAAATATAGATGTGTATGTATATATACACACACACATGTGTATATATATATACACACATATGTATATATATGTGTGTGTATATCTATATGTACACACACACATACACACATATAGTTTTTATCTGGGAAGTGCTGAGTCTATCCACAGGTGCCCATTTTCTCCAATGAAACTTGTTCAGTAACTTCCTTGGGGCCCTAGGGCTCTGTTCTACTTACCTGGAAGGCATTGGTCAAGTGGCAAGAATGCTGGCTTGGGAATCAAAGGACCTGGGTTCAAATTCTGCCACTGTCACTTGACTGTATAACCTTTGGCAAGTACTTTATTTTTCTAGGTTCCAGTTTCCTCCTCTGTAAAATAACAGAGTATTATTAAAGTCACTTCCAGCTCTAAATCTATGAGCCTATGAACTTTTCCCCCTTCCCCCAGGGGGCAGATTTAGGTATTTTGCTGGGACTGGCCAGTATCTCTAGATTTTAATCTAAAACAGATGACTCTTCAAAGTCATGCAGTGGAGGGACAGGTCGGTAAAGGATACCTGTACAAACAACGAATTGATGCTAAAGTCAAACAAATAGGGCAGGTGTTTATGGGGTAGAGATGGAGGAAAGCCAGCAAAGAGGGGAGAAAGGGGCAGATGTCATGTTGAGCCAGGGGAAGGGAGGGGTCAGGCTGAGTTCTTGGTATTGGTAGGTCATTGTGAATGTTTCTAGTGTTGCTAGAGAGCTTCATGGCTGGTAGAGTATGGAAAGAGGGATGGGGATTTCAGACTAATGTAATGATTTAGAGATGAGTGTAGGCTGAATAGAAGACCAAACAATTCCAAAATGGCAACTCAAGACATCTGTTAATAGAACCATTGTCTTTGACTATTAAACTGAATACTTTCTCCACAGCTCATTTGCTCTTATGTGCTTTTGTTTATGCTAATCTTCTCAAATGAAAACCTCTCCATTTCCCCTACCTCCCCCTGTCTCTGTACTAGACTTTAGAGCCTAGATCCAGTCCCTACCTCCTCCAGGAAGTCTCCCTTGACCTGGAATCTCAGACCATTGGGATCCCTCTTCTTCCTTGTAGACCGCAAAATGTGTTATCTGTACCGTGATCTTTCCCTTCAATTCTATTTGATTTAATTCTACATCATTCATAACCCAGGTTCTTGGTCTGGGAGTCCAGAGGACTGGGTTTTAGTCCTGTCTATACCATTTACTTGCAGTATATGAGCTATATCACTTCATGGAGTTGAAGGGAAAAGGAAGGGAATAAGCATTCATATAACACTATGTGCCAAGCACTGTAAGAAGCGCTTTACGAATATTATCTCATTTGATCCTCACAACAACCCTGAGAAGTAGGCACTTTTATTATCTTCTGTTTAACAGTTGAGGAAACTGAGGCAGACAGACGTTAACTGACTCGCCCAGGACCACACAACTAGGAAGAGTTGAGACTGGCTTTGCACTCAGGTCTTTCTGACTCCAGGTCCAGTGCCCTATCTGATGTGCCTCTGGGCTTTCTTCCCAATCTGAAAAAAAAAAAAAAAAAGAATGCTTAAATGAGATGACAGGAAAGTTATTTAATTTTTTCTGGACCTCTGTTTCCTCATCTTTAAAATTAAGAGATTGGAAGAGATGGCCTTTCAAGTCCCTTCCAGGATCTCTAGCTCTGATGTTTCAGGAATATGGGATTCTGAAAGTCTTATCTATTCAACAGAGGCATTTCCTGTCTCCTTTAGATTATGAGAAAGTGTGAGGATACCCCCCTTCCTCAGAGGCAAGGGACCCGAAATGGCAGCTAAAGCTCCAGTCATTCTATCTGAACCTTCTCTTGCCCTGTCTGATAGACTCATGCCCCTATAAACCATCCTGGGATTATTTGGGACCCACCAGCCTGGGGCCTTCAGGGAGATTTCAGTCCCTCTCTCCACGCCATCCTGCTGAAACTAGAAATAGAAGCTTTCTCTCCTTATCTCATCCGAGGCAAAGTGGGAAATTACTCACTCTTTACTAGGGGAGTTTTACTAGGCAGCTATGGGAATATTAAAATTCATGGGAACAGTAACTAAGGAGAAGATACGGTTTATAGAGTCCTGTTCTTATAGTCACTGTCACCCGGAGATCTATCCAGCCATTCCTGTGTCTGATCTCAGGTTGACCCCTGGGTGAGGTCAGCCCTTGCCTGTGTGACCTAAATCATCACCCCCTTGGCCCAGGCTGTGCTGTGCTGCCTTCATAGATGCTGCTCCCAGAAGCCTCTAGGACTCTTCTCTCTAGAGGTCTGCTTTTCATTCAAACCCATGCTTGGTAACTTATAGCTCTAGTGATCTCTTTGGTCCCTGGATAAGCCTGAATCTCTCTTTTTTTCCAATCACTTTCTGTTTGAACTAAAATTTTGGTACATACGAGGCCTATCCATTTGACATGTAAAGGTTCTCCTTTTTGAGCCTTGGCTTTCTCTTCCAGGTCCAAGACTAATTGCCCTGCTTTCCAAATTTTAAAAGCTTCACTGTCTACCCTAGTTGGGGAGTGCTCTCTGTGCTAGGAATCAGGAGGTCTGAATTTGAGTGCCAACTTTGCCCTTCTAAGCCCCTGTTTGACTTTGGGTAAGGCAAATACCTTCTCTGGGCCTCAGTTTCCTGAAATCACAGGATACAGCATTTCAGAGCTAAGAGAATCCTTAGAGAGGATATGACCTAAGCTTGTCATTTCCCCTTTGGGAGAGGATAGAGCAGGCCCCAAGGGTGAGAGACTGGGAGCAATGGTGCTCCCTCCCTGGTGCTCACCCCTGAGGCATCACAAACAAGTGCTGTTCTTCCTTGGGCAGTTTGAAACAGTGACCTGAACCTTCCCGGGCAGACGTTTCATTGTCCACTCCATGCCCATTTCATTCATCCCCATCCCCTCTGTCCTGCTGTCTTTCTGCCGCTCTGGGTTTTGTTTGATTTGAGTAGAGTTATGACTAGACAGCATGCTTATGAGACATGCGGATGGTGAAGCTGGGATGATCAAACAGCTGATGTGTGAGAGGACGGAGTCCGTGCCCAAGAGGACCAGAGTGGTCTAGAATTATGGACCAAGTGTCAGAAGATGACATTCTTCCTAGAGTCAGGAAGTTTTTGTTTGTTGTTGTTGTTCAGTCGTGTCTGACTCTGTGACCCCATCTGGGGTCTTCTCGGCAGAAATACTGGAGAGGTTTGCCATTTCCTTCTCCAGCTCATTTTACAGATGAGAAAACTGAGGCAAAGACTCGAATTCAAATCTTGCCTCAGATACTTTATAGCTTTGTGAGCTTGGGCAAGTCATTTAACCTCTGTTTAATAATAATAACAATAGCTAGCATTTAAATAGCACCTAATATAGGGCAGGCACTTTACAAACATTAACTCATTTGATCCTCACAACAACCCTGTGAGGGAGGTGCTACTATATTATCACCATTTTACAGTTGAGGCAATGGAGGCAAACAGAGGTTAAGTGACTTGCCCAAGGTCACACAGCTAGTAAGTATCTGAGGCTAGATTTGAACTCAGATCTTCCTGACTCCAGGGAAGCTAGGTGATGCAATAGACAGAATGCTGGACCTGGAGTCAGGAAGATTGCTCTCCCTGAGTTCAAAACTTGTCTCAGACACGTACTAGCTGTGTGACCCTGGGCAAGTCACTTAACTGTGTTTGCCTCAGTTACCTCACTGTAAAATGAACCAGAAAAGGAAATGGCAAACCACTGCAGTATCTTTGCCAGGAAAACCCCAAATGGAGTCACAAAGAGCCAGATGTGATCAAAACGATGGAACAACTTCCCAGCTCCAGGACAGGCACTCCATCCACTGTGCCACTCATTTCTTAGGATCATTGTGAGGATCAAATGAGATCATTTCATAAATTGCTTAGCATGGTGCCTGGCACAGCTGCTGTTAGTTATTATTATTATTTTATGATTTAGTAGAGATAAATGTAAAGTCCTTATACCTGGGCTTAAAAAAAATCAGTTTCACAAGAACAATATAGAGATGTGGCTAGATAACACTTTGTGTCAAAAAGATCTCTGAATTTGAGTGTATTTCAGTGTCAGTATGAGCTAGCAGTATGACAGGTAGCTAAAGAAGATGACATCATGGTGGTGGTGGGGAGAGTGTTCAGAATGAAGGAGGTAATATTTCTGCCCTCTACCCTGCTAGACCATATCTGAAGCACCGTGTTCAGTTCTGGGGGCCACATTGACAAGCTTGGGAGCCCACAGAGTAGGGCCACCAGGATGCTAAGGGCACTGCAAGTCATGTCATTAGGGGCTTGGGTGAAAGAGTCCAGGCTGTTTAACTTGGAGAAGACCCAGTGGCAACATAATTGTTATCTTAAAATACTGGAAAGGCTGTCAGGTGGAACGAGGGATTAAATTAGTTCTGTTTGGACCCAGAGGACAGAAATTGGAGCAATTGGGCAGCAGATTTAGATTCAGTATATAAGAAAACTTCTTAACAAAATCGCTCTCCCAAGGTGAAAGGGGTTGTTTTGGAAAGTATTGGGTTTCCTCGTCCCTGGAGGCCTTCAGGCAGTGGGGATGGAGGACCATTTGTTGTTGATGTCACAGAAGGGAATTCCTACTCAGGTATGGGTTGGACACTAGATGATCTTCGAGGTTTTTTCCAAATCTTCTGGGATTCTGTGCTTCTCCTCTACTCTTTCCTCCACTATTCTGTTTCTTCCTCTGCCATGTTTCCCTTTGTATTATATTTTTTTGTCTTTGTTCTAGATAAAGGAATAGGAAGACAGAGCAAAGAAAGAAGGAGAGAGAAGGGGAAGGAATGTGGGTGAGAGGGAGAAGGAGAGGGAGCAAGGGCAGATGGAGAGGGGTGGTCTTTGGCCCCTTGGTGGCTGTAGGGCTGCATGTAGGTCACCCTGAGCACAAGCAAGACACACCCCCTCAGAAGGAAGTTTCTGATGAAATTGCTTGTATCTGTTTGCTATTCCCACTCAGTTTCCCTCTGAGAGCCTGTGGGTTTAGTTCCTACCACACCCCTTTCCTCAGTACCTCCCATCCCATAAAATCTTGTCCAGGGCACCCAAGGCAGACACATTACAGCTTAGGGGCACACAGAGCTGGTTCCCATCCTTTAGGTCAACATACGCTCCCCTTCCCAGGTAAGACCACCTAGGGGCATCTATGTCCCAAAGTGGGTGAGTAAATGAAGGAGAACTTGGACTCTTCTGAGCCCAAGATTCTATTATTATAAGGGTTTGGGGGTTAGAGGGTGGGTGTCACAGAGGCCCTACCGAACAGAAGTAGGAGCCCTGTTCTCAACCGAATGAAACAAATTGTCATCATTAATAAGTATTATTATGTGGTAAATTAATTCATCCTATTCCCCAGGGTGGTATCCACTATTTCTCAGGGGTGCCCTGGACCTGGCTTAAGGCTGTAATCACCAGGGCTGGCTGGCTTGCAGGGAGAAGGAGGAGGATAAGGTGGGAAATAAAGCTGATTTAAAAGCTGATTTCCCACCCATCCCCAATCAGCCCCCTGCATAGTGGGGTTGAATTTCACTCATTGGCTCTAGCTTCGACTCCAGCAGAAGCTTATTTTCTTGGGGAAGATGAAGGGGTCAGTGCCCATGTCCACACCCGAGGATAGTCCCTGCTCCCCTCTTCCTTCAGGTCCCTTTATTCCTCCCATTGCACATCCAAGGACTGAAATAGGGCTGAGGGAGTGAGGTAAGTAGACCATGGGTTGTAGATGGGATCGAAAGGGGTGGTAGAAAGGATGGAGTTGGGGGAGTCTGGAAAGAGGGTGGTGGGTGGTTTCCTGAGACTTTCTCCCACTCACACTCACCTCCTTTTGCCCCAGTTAGGAGAGTTGCTTTATTCTGCTTCAGCCCAGAGCTAAGAAGGGGCCATCTGGGACTGTGTGTGAGGGTCTTACCCCATATATCTCTGAGGCTCAGGAGCTGCTACTTGGGAGGAAGAGGACTTGGGGCCCATGGGTATCCCCACCCAGTTCCTTGCTCTGCTGCTGGGATTGTGCCTTGGTGAGCTGAGTGGCTGGGCAGCCTTATCCAATGAGCCTTCTCTCTACCCCTTGCTTCCTCTTTCTCTGTCCTTTCTCTGTTCTCTCTCCCCTAGCCTTTTTTCCTCTACACAAAACATAGAATGTCTTAGATGGAAGAGACCTGAAAGATTATCTAGTCATACCCCCCACTCCCATCTCTGCCCCATTTATAGATGGGAAAAACTGAGTCCAGGGAGAAAAGACTTGCCCAAAGTCACACAGGAAGTTAGTGGCAGAGCTGGGAATGGAATCCCCCCAGGGCCACCTCTACCTCCCTTCTACCCACTCATTTTCTATTAGTTTCCCCTGGGTGAAGGAGTACATCTAGAGGAGAGGGTGTTAGGTAGGGCAGACCTTGCCAATAGTGCTGATCCCAAGAGGCCCCCTGAAAATACCTTTATAAGCTTGTTTTGAGGGTATCTCCCTCTAGCCCCAGTGTGCACCCTTCCTCCATTTCCCCTGAGGCCAACCTGTGTAGCCCCTTCCTTGTCTTCACCCATGCTGTACAGGGCTGTCCTGGGCTGCAGGGAACAACCCTACCATGGGGAACAGCACTATCCTGGGGATCACCACAACAGGGACTACCGCCAAAGGGACCAACGCCACTACAGAGACCTCCGTGGGGAACAATGCCACCACAGAGAACAATGGCACCCCAGGCAACAACTCCATTCTGGGGAACAGTGCTACCACAGAGAACAACGGTACCTCAGACAACAGCAACACCTTGGGCCACAACATCACCTCAGGGACCAAACATATCTTGGGGAGCAACGCAATCACAGGGAACAATGCTACCACAGAGACCAAAATCTCGGAGATCCACAGTATCATGGGGAACGGTTTCGTCACAGGGATCCATGCTGCCCTGGGGAACCAAGCCCAGGGGACCAACAGTATCACGGCCAGCACTACCGCCTCAGGGATCAATGTCCTGGGGAGCAAAACCTCAGAGATCAGTGCTTCCATGGAGAACAGTGTCCCCACCAGGAGTCAAGTCCCGCAGAACAACAGTATCTTGGAGAGTACCACCACCGACAACCAAATCCCGGAAAGCAGCACTATCTGGGGGAACAGTTTTACTCCCGAGAACCAAGCCATGGAGAACAGCGGTATCCTGGGGAGCAATTCCAGAACAGGCAACCAAACCACGGAGAACAATGGTATCTTGGAGAGCAACACCATCACCCCGGAGATTGTTTCCGGGGGGACCACCTCCTTGGAGGGCGTCTCCCTGGGGAACAACAGTTCACTGGGGATCAACACCCACTCGGGGAACAGTATCCTCTTGGAGACCAACGCCCCCACAGAGAGCAAAACCCTGGAGAATATCATCACAGAGAACAATACTGCCGTGGGGAACAGTTCCACCACAGGGAACAACAATGCCACCCTGGGGAACAAACTTACCCCAGAGAACCACGACATGTCAGGGAACAAAATTTCCGAGAATGTCACCCTGGGGACCGTCTCTACCGAGAACAATTTTTCCTTCGGGATCAACGAAGATACCCTGGGGACCAGTGCTACCACAGGGATTCAAGTCTCGGGGACCAGTGTTACCACGGGGAATGCCAACACAGGGAGCAAAGCCTTGGGGAACAATACCATCCCTTTGGAGGACGACAGGCTGGTGAGTTAGAGTGATGGGTGTTGGGAAGGAGCAGCAACTATTGAATGGGGTTGGAGGAAGGGGAGGCTAAGACCTAAGTCCCTTTCTGAATCACATTCCTCCAGTGTGCTATCCTGGGTTCCAAGTTTCTCCAGAAGAATTAACTGTCTAGCAGCTCTCCCCATGGCCTAGAGTCAAGGAGAACCCAAGGCCACAGACCACACCCTGGTTCTAGCTTGTCGTGAGGATCCAACGGCTTTGCAAACCCACACCATGGGATTGGGGTGGGTTTGGTGCCATGATTTAATTTCATTTCATCTTCCAACGAGGAAACTCCCTCTACTAAAGCAGATGCCCTGCACTCTAGAGGCTTTGGTCTGAGTGTTGTCTGGACATAGTGAGAAATTAAATGACTTGCCTGGGCTACACAGCTAGTATGTGTCAGAAATAGAAGTTAAACCTAGGTCTTCCTGACCCCAAAGCCAGCTCTATGAATGTAGAATGCTGCCTCTGAGAAATGCTGCTGTCACTATTCATCATCATCCTCATCATCATTCCTACTATTCAGAGCTGGGGTCCAGGGCACCTTGTAGTCTGGGGAGGAGCAGTGTGAACTGAGCCAGACTGGCTTGGGATTGAGGGTTTGCTTTTAGCATGTTGAGGAATTCAACTCAAGGGAAAGAGCCCTGAATGGGGTAAGAGTCAGGAGTCCCAGGTTGCAGTCCAGCTTTGCCGTTAATTTGCTGTTTGGAGCTGGAGTTCATCTCCTTTCTCTGGGCTTTCTGTCAGTATCTCACTTTCTGTCAAACGAAAGTAATAATGCCTGCCCTGTTTCCCTCCTAGGCTGCTACAAGAATCAAATGAGATGAAAGTTGGGAATATGGTCTCTAAACTATATATATGAGGCGTTATTATGAGCCTGAATGGGGTCTTCTTTTCTAAAGGCTTTGGCCCATATCTCTTCCTTCTCCCAGATCCCCGAACTGGTTGGCCCAGAATAGGCAAGGAAGTAGCTTAGGAAAGATGGGGGAATGGTGGGAAGGAAGGTCATGATTCAAGCAATCAGATATCTCTTGTTTCATTTCTCCCTTAGTGCCCGGGCCCTGGGATAAACGGTAAGTGTCTAATCTCTTAGAAACATATACCCTCCCCTATTTTTTTCCTTGTTGTTGGGACATTCTGAATCACGAATCTTCACTCTACTTCCCTTCTTTCCCCCTAGAAACAGCACTGTGCGGTGGTAAGTCCAGGTAAGGAGGAGATCATTTCACTTAGTTTCTGATCGGGCCAGATCGGGCCCTTGGGTGGGTGGGAGAGAAGGAGTTGGAGTTGGAATTCCGGGGATCCAGGGGTTGGAGGCTAAGGATCTGGGGAACAGAAGGTGTGAATGAGAAGATTCAAGGAGTAAGAGTTCTGAAAACTGTAAATCAGGGAAGCCAGGGCTCCAGGGGGCTAAGGATTTAGGAAGGAAGGGGTAAGAGTTCTGTGGAGCTGGAAGTTCATCAGGTTGGGGAACCTGGGGTCAAGGGGAGTCCAGGGACCTGAATTGTGGGGTCCCAGAGGTCATCTCTATAGAAGAAATATCCTTACATATCACGTTTTTCCTAGAAAGCAATCATTCATTCAGTCAACAAGCATTTATTCATTATTCACCTCTGGACTCCTCAGCTCATATCCTAGCTGCTTCTTCTCCCCAGCCCCAAAGACACTTTAGGGCAGTGGTTCTCAACCTGTGGGTTGCGACCCTTTTGGGGGTCGAATGACCCTTTCACAGGGGTCACCTAAGACCATCAGAAAACACATATTTCTGATGGTCTCAGGAACAGAGACACTGCTCCTCTATCCATCTCCAGGCAGGTCCTCCCACATGCAGATATGCCCACATAGGAGTATTAAAAGGTTGCAGCATTAGGAAGGTTGAGAACCACAGCTTTAGGGCTCTAACCTTGGGATTTAACTCCTTTATCACTACTATTTGTTCTTTTGCTTAGCGTATAAGCAGAGATAGCAGCCCCTGCTCAGCTCAGGTCTTGAGGCCATGGAGTCTCCCCAGCTCTTCCCCTAGATCAGCCTCTACCCTGAGTTGTATCTCAGGGGCAGAGAAGAAGCAAAATTAGTCTGGGACATGTCTCTTCCATAGACCTCTCAGGCCTAGAGGCCCCTACCCCTTTCTCTGGCTTCTGAAAAGTCTCACTTCTTTGCTCCTTTCCCATTACAAATCCCCTTAGGTCCAAACCTGCCCTATACTCTGTTGGCCTGGAAGGAAAAAGTCTTTCTTCCTTAGTACCTCAGTCTTCAAGCTATCCTTGTGTTTCTGGTAACCCAGTTCTCTTAAACTGCTTTATTCCTTCCTCTCCCCCACCCCAAACTTATTTCTGGTCCTCACTCTTCCATCTACTCAGCATCCTCAGACAACCTACCCACACCAGTATGAGGTCTGCATAGCTATTCCTGATTTAGCTACACTGGGCAAAGAGCTTCTCACCCAGCCAGAAAATGAATGAAAATGAATTAAGTCTTTACTATGTACAAAGCTTTGTGTTAAGCATGGGGGATACAAACAGAAAAGTAAGATGAGTCCTGCTCTCCAATAGGGAGATGATACATATAGGAGGGTTTGGCTGTGAGTTAAATGGAAAAGTCCTATGGTCTTTAGGATGCAGTAGGAGAACTTTGACACATTTCAGGTAAATAGAAGCAATACCAAATCTCATGGTCTGTTGCTGTTAGCTGTCCCTAGCTTCCTGTTGTCACCCATCTCAGATCCAGGGATAGCCATGTAGGGTAGAGAACATAGAAGGGAGAAGAAATTGCTAGGTTCCTAGTGAGAATGTAGTGTTCCCTGAGTTCTAGCCACACCTTGTGGCTTCTCAAGGGGAGTAGGGGGCAGGTAGGAGAGTATGGATAGTTCTCAGCTACAAACTACACTTTACCCTCTAACAGGGAGCCCCAGGCAGGTGCTGAGGGAAAATAGAGGCAGCAGGATCCTTCATTCCATGAAGCTCTGACTCTCCCTTTGAGTCCCAGGAGCCCTTGGATCCCAGTGAGAAGTTTCTGTGTTCATCCCAGCTGTTGATGATAGACAATGTTAACCTTGTGGCCAAGCAGAGGCTAGAAGTGATGACTAGAGGGTGAATCTGCCTCTTTTTTTGCCTGTTTTTCAGCTCTGGAGAAAGTACAGAAGACGTCAGCCTAAGGGAGTTTATCTGCAACAAGGTGAGTAGGAGACACTATTGATACCATCTCCCAGCCTTTCTCTCCTGCCATGCTCTCCCTCCTAGCTCCTTGGAGGCTAGAAATCCCATCTTCAAACTCCTATTCCTACTCTCCAAAAGCCCCGGCTCCTGATACCTCTGATCTTGGAAATTCTACACAATGGCCTGACTTCTTGGGAACATTTTTTTGGATGGAGTCCTCTTCCATTTTTCCCAATGGTTCTGGGAATTTTCTCCTATTTCTTTGCCTCAGTTTCCCCATGAAAGCCTGGGATGAGGTAGCCTTGACCAAATCATAATCATTCTGAGCCTTGGTTTCCTTATCCCTAAGGTTCGTGTGTCAAACTAAGCATGAAGGTGGTGAAGTGAATAGAGCTGGAATCAGGAAGACCTGAGTTCCAATCTAACATCAGATATTTAATAATCTGTGTGACCTTGAACAAGTCACTTAACCTCTATTTGCCTGTTTCCTCAACTATAAAATTAGAATAATAGTAGCACTGACTGCCCAGGGTTGTTGTAAGGATCTAATGAGATAATATTTGTGAAGCATTTAGCCCCGTGCTGGGCACACAGTAGGTGTTATGTAAATGTTGGCTATTATCATCATTATTATTATTCTATGAAGCAACATTTTGGAGAGGAAAAATGTAGAGCTTATAGTCACGGGCTCTGAGTTACTTCCTAGCTAAGTGACCTTGGGCAAATTATTTAACTTCTTTAGGCCTATTTCTTTATTTGTAAAATAAAGGGGTTAGACTAGATCAGTGGTTCTTAACCTTCCTAATGCCACAACCCTTTAATACAGTTCCTCATGTTGTGGTGACCCCCAACCATAAAATTAGTTTTGTTGCTACTTCATAACTGTAATTTTGCTACTGTTATGAATCGTAACGTAATATCTGATATGCAGGATGTATTTTCATTGTTACAAATTGAACATAACCCACAGTTTGAGAACCGCTGGACTAGATGATCTCTAAGGACACTCTCAAGTCTAGATCTTTAATCTTATGATCTCTAAGATTCTTTACTTTTCTAGAAATCTTTTGAACTGTGAAGTTCTGAGAGGTGGGGTACTATGGGGCAGGGGTCTGAACACCAGGGGTAGGGGGCCAATGGAGGAGGAAAAGGGCCTTGAAGGGCATGGGGAAACTCAACAACTTAGTGGATTTGTGAAGCAGTGAACCAGGGTGTGTGTCTGGGGTTGTGGTTGGGGATGGGTGGGGGCCTAGTCTGTGACCTCTGATACCCCGTAAGTCCCTGTTCTCTTCCATTCTTGATGTCGCCTTCTGGATTCTGATTCCCAGATAGCCCAACAGTCACTGCTGACCAGAGAAGAACTAGACGTGAGGCTGGGCAGGGCCCAGTGTAAGGATCCAGGGATGGCACAGACCCTGACCCTAATCTTTAGCTATGCCAACCTCACAGAACTCCAGGGCTCCCTAGGCCAGGTAACTGGTGGAAAACCTGCTGATAACAGGGTGGGTGATGGAAGAAGGAAAGATGAGCTCGGGGGAGGGGATGGGGCAATGCCTGGTGTTTCACAAATCCTAGTGGCCCAGGATTTTCAACATACCTTCTCTTGATCTCAGGCTGAATGGCTCAATAAGAGGAGAGAGCTATGCCCAGTAACTGGCCTGGCATTTAGACTGTCTTGTACCTTTCCTTTGTCCTCTTGCCTCTCTTTCCCTATGGAGGCCCTGGCTCAGGGGTCTGGGCCCTGGGTGGGGCTGCATATAGACAAATGGTTAACACGTATCTGGGGGAAATGCTTGTGTTTGTTTCAGCTGAATGACTCTGCCTGCTATTCGGCCATTATGAAGGCTTTGTGGACCGTTATGCTACAGGGACGACTGGATTTTAAGGATACTGTATCCCTTCGCTGGTGGTTCCAGGTTCTCCTCCAGCCCTTTCTGGTATCATTGTCCAGAGAAGATCTACAGTGCCTTCCCCTCAGTGCCCTGGACTGTGAACAATACCAGGCCATGTAGGTTTACTAGGCACTGGACCACTTTTCCATCTTCCCAGAACCTAAAAGGGGAGGCTAATCAAAAGCAACAACTTTATTTCCCCCAAGATGAAAGGTGTTTGGGCTTTATTTTCTTAAAACAGAGAAGTGGCTGCAGAGTCATGGCTGGGAGGTGGAGGGGAGAAATAGAGAAGGGGAGATGACCCTGTCCTTAAGGAAGTGCTTAGTCCATGACTCTCTCCCTTGGCGAGTCCTTGTTCTGGGCAGGTTGAGATATGGCCCTCACCCTCAGGGAGTTCAGTTTCAGTAGAAGACTCTTTTCCCATCCTTGGGGAATATTTAACCTGAGGAGAGATCTGCATTCTCTACCCTCTCCCTCCACCAGGAGTCCTTCCTTCTGAAGGAAAATATGGTTCCTATTCTGAGAGCAACATAGCTCCCACAAGTCTGAAGGGAAACCATGGTCCCTGTCTTCATGACTAAAGGAGCCTTCAGTCTGAGAGGGAGACATAATCCCCCATTGGGGAACCTCCAATTTTGGGTCGAGATACTGCCTCTGCCCTCAGGAAACCCCCTTCCAGAAGGGGTGATGTGGTCCCTGCTCTTGGGGAGCACCCAGGCTGAAGAAGACACTCTGCTCCTTACCCTTAGGAGCCCCTATTATGGACAGTGTTCTTCCCCTGAGGGAGCCTTTAGCATGAGAATGAAGTCCACTTTCTCCCCCTTTCTGAGGGGAAGACATAGCCTTTACTTCCAAGGAGCCCCCAGTCTGAGGAAGGAGACACTGTCCTGGTATCTGAAGAGGAGATAATGGCCTCCATTCTCAGAGAACTCTCTGTCTGAGGGAGAGACATGTCCCTTGCCATCAGGGAGCCCCCTTCCTAAGAGGAAAGACCAAATCTCTCTCTGATAAACTCATACAGTGAGGAGATGCATCACCAGAAGAAGGATTGGCAGAACCTGGAGGCCTCCATTACTGGGCACATAAATTGTTTTCTCAATCAGGTTCCCACCCTAAAGCCTCAGGTGTTCTGTCTCATCCTTACACACATTTCCATTAAAGGTTCAAATCTGTCACTTAGCTAAGTCTAGAAAAGTAAGGAAGTATTGGTTTACCTAGAACCTTCCAGACCTGTCCCATCAATCTAGCTACACCCTTGCACATGCCCTATCTCTGACTTTCAAGGTCTCAAAAAAAAACCTTTGGGAACCAGGGAAAGACCTTTGCAAGCCCCTCTAACCACAGAAAAGGTAGTGTAGCATGTTGGGTAAAGGATTGTGCTTTGAGGCCAGACATCTGGGTTTTGGTCCTGCTTCTGCTTCAATCCGTTGGGTGCTCTTGGATAAATTGTTTCTCGTCTTTTGGGCTCTTTTCTACAAATGGGAATAACACCTATCCTTCTACGGTTGCTGCTTCAATATTCATGAAAGTCTCAAATTGCAAGATTCCATACAGATGTGAGAAGGAGGAAGGAGAGTAAGAGGATTAATATACATATGTGGGAGAGTTCATGGGAAAAGACCTGAAGGTGTTACTGGACCAGTGGAATACAAATCAATAGGATGATTCATTTTCAGCCAAAAAAAGCAAATGTGTCATTAGAGTACATTAATAGAAACATCTTGTACAGAACAAGAGAGGTAATCGCCTCCCGTCCTGTGCCCTGATAAGAACACAGCTGCAATATTGCTTCCAATTCTGGGCACCATGTTTTAGGATGAGTATTAATGAACTTCTGAAGTGTGTCCAGAGGAGTGACCTGGGGACTCATAGATACAATACATGGATCATTTGAAGGAGTTGGAGAAGATTTCAGAGTCTGTGTAGAGGGGGAGGGTCAGGCATGTGGAAGAGCTGTTAGTCAGGAACAGCAAGGGCAGGAACATAGCATAATGAAGACCTTGGTAACGATTAGACTCGTCCAGCAATGAAAGGGACTGCCTCAGAAGGTATGAAACTCTGTCATGGGAGATCATCAGGCAAAGCCTAGATGACCAGACACTGGGGGTCTTACAGTAAGGATTCACTTCTAACTCCAAAATTCTGTTGTCTCTCACCCCTCACCTTGTACCTCCCATGCTTAGACCTGGGGAATATCTCGGGACTTGGGGCTTTGTTGCTTCCTTTTTTTAAAAGAGATGCTCAGGCATATGGTCAAAGGCCTTCTGTGGAGAGAGGTTCCACCCAGCATAGATCGGGGGAGGCTGACTCTACCTACTGATAAGGTTACTGATGCTGTTTCCCCCTTTCTCTGTCACTAGCCTCATGCCTATATCTTGCCTTATACAGGCTACCTGTCCCACTCTCCTATAACCTTCGGCAAGGGAGGGTGCCCCCCTCAACATACTGCACACTTTTACAGCCAATCCCAGTGGTCATGCCCAGCCTTTATGTTATGCTCTCCTTCCTGTAGGGGACGGTGGGGCAGGGGTTGTCTAAGGGTCAGGTAGGGGATGCTGGGGTCCTGGAGGAGGGCCATTTGAGTATCTACTTCTCTGAGAAGCCCCTGGGGTTGTGTCCCAGTGTTCAAGGGCTGGATATGGAATTTGAGGGGATGAGCCAAGAAACCCAAGAAGCTGTCTACACAACTTTCCAGTGGCCTGTCCTGACACGCCTGAACACCAGTGGTGAGGACACTTCCCCTGCTTTCCTCCTCCTCTTGGCTCTCTCTACTGTATAGAGGAGGAAAAAGCGATTTAGGAAGGAATAGAGGGTGAAAGAGGGAAAATGTGAGTAGTAGGGAATGGGAAAGAGGAAGAAATGAGTGGGTTGGGGTGGGACCGCAAAAAGGGATGCAAAGCAGAGGGAGAAACGTAGCAAGAGAAATACAGTAGAGGTTGGGGGTTTGTGGGAAGAGAGGATAGAAAAGAGAAGAGACAGAAGATGGAGAAACTCGCAAGAGGAAACCAAAGCTGGGAATGGAAAATAGACCAGAGGAGGAAATCAAAGTGTGTATGGAATAGCCCAGTAGAAATGGGCAGAGATGATCTAGATGGATGCCTATCAGGCCCCCTTGCTTGGCCTCCCTTCTGCTTCTGCCCCCTGATTGCCAGTATTCCATGGATGTAGCCCATGCTAGAATGGATGCCTGGCTCCTCTCCAAAGCAGTGAAGGGGAGGGACCCCTGCTGACATGCCATATCTCTGCCAGGGCTAACCTGTGTTCCAGAGACGAATAGCAGCACAGCCTGGTTGGATGCTAACCTTGGCCGATTTAGCCAGTATGCCACATATGGGGACCTGGTTGCTTTCAACACTCAGTTTGATGGGGTAAGTCCCAGTATGAAGAATGAACAGGGTAACTGAGGGACCTTGGAGTTTTAAGGCTGAGTGTGTTCCTAGGACCCATGATTTCTTAGTGCTCACCTACCCTCATCCTGGGACTTAACAGGCAATTTTGGCCCATGGAATAAGGGTGAATATTTCAGGGAAGGTCCCCATAGTCCCGTGAGGGTCCTCTGTTTCCAAATCCAGTGATGTCTTTGCTCCGTAACATTGCTGGGGGTGAAGTGGGGGAGTAGGATGAATGTGGAGGTGCATAGTTCAGATTTAGATCTCCTTATGAGTTTCCAGAATTAGGGATCAGTTGGTGTCTGGAGTTAGGGACCATTCTGAGTTAGTTTGGAGCTGGGGTTGGTTTAGGACCAGGATAAGAAGTTAGTTAAGATCCAGGGTCTAGACTCAGTCTGTGGCTTGGGTTAGGGCTCCCTCTTGGGCTAAGGCTTAATTGGGTGCCAGTGTTAGAGTTGACCTGGAGATGGAGTTGATGGTCACCCTGTGGCCACAGTCAGAGGCCAGTTTCCTGTTAGAGCCCAAGGCCTGAGGTGTTCCAAAGACTGGGATCTGCATGTAAAGATAGGAGTCAGTTAAGGCCAGGCCTAGAGATCAGCTGGGGACTAGGATCATGAGATCGCATCTAGAATAAGAATCTCAAAGGCCATATGGTCCAACACCCTCATTTAAAGAGGAACAAACTGTGGCCCAGGGTGTGAAATGATTTACCCAAGGTCACATAGGGGACAGAGCCAGAAATTGGACCTAGAGTCTCTGATTACAGAGACCGTTCTTTTCGCTGTTCTACCTATGGCCAGGCTAGATGCAGTTTCAAGGGTTAGACTGCAGCCTGGGATGAGATTCAGTCTCTTGGTTGGTTCAAGTCAATCTGTGGCCAGAGGTAGGACTAAGCCAATGGCCAGGGTTAGGACTCTCTGACCAGATTTAGAGGGCAGTCTGTGCCCAACCTTAGGGCTTTGACTTATACCAGAGTTTGTACCAGTCTTTGCCTGGGGTAAGGTCTCAAAATGAGAGGCAGTGTGTATAGTGGTGGATGGAAGGCAGGCCTTGGGGTCAGGAAGACCTTGGTTCAAGGCCTGCCTTGGACACATACTAGCTTTGGAGCCATGAATGACTGCTTAACCTCTAGCTGCCCCCAGACAGCTAGCTAAGCCTATAAATTACAGATGATTTGCAGTCTGCATTGATGGAGGGAGCTCCTGCTTCAGTTAAATTGTGTGTGTCCCCCCCACCCCCCCCAAAAAAAGGTCTCAGTACATAACTAGAGATCAGGGTCAATCTAGGGCTGGGTTTAGGAGTCATTTTGGTACTAAGTTTTTCCCCAGTGGAAAAGTAACCAATCAGTTAAGGGGATTCACCTTGACCTTGACTGAGACAATAAGCACTCTTGCCCAGAGTTTTGGCTGATGCCTATGGCTTAGTGCCACCTGGTGGCTCTTTGCTGTGAATCAGAGCTCCTCATCAATCCCTGCTCTCCAATACAGGGGGATGGCTCAGGCTGGCTTAGTCCTGGCCTTAGTCCCCTTCTCTACCTTCCCTCTTTGCTTGTCCCCAGCTCCAAGCCCTGGACTATCTCACTTTGAGGCAGCTGGCTCAGCTTGCAGCCACCAAAGGTGCCTTAAATGAGAGCGCATTGGAAGAATTTCCAAACAATTTCACTAATCAGGTAAGGACTGGTTCTGACTCCACTGCTCACAGCTGAACTTTCCATCCTCTTCCCATTTTCTGGGAATCGTAGGCAGCCCAGGCTGACTGTGGGACATGGCAGGTGAAATCCAAGTGCCTGTCTGTGATCCGCCTGGCACTGCCTTTGGGCAAGCAGTGAATGGCGGAAATGGGCAGAATTTGGGTCAGATGGTTTCTTAGTTATCTTCCAGCCTTAGATATATGATACTATGACATTAATTCTTTTGTATTAAACATTGCCCCCCTCTTTGTGGTCCTTTTTCAAACTACAGACTCCTCTGGGAGGGAATTTAGAGGCCATCTAATCCAAATGCCTCATTTTATAGATAAAGATGATAGGGCCACAAAGGGGCCAGAAGGTAGCTAGAGTGCCAGACCTGGAGTCAGGAAGACTCATTTTCCTGAGTTCAAATCTGGTCTCAGACACTTCCTAGCTGTGTGATCTTGGACAAGTCCCTTAACCCAGCTTGCCTCAGTTTCCTCATCTGTAAAATGAGCTGGAGAAGGAAATGGCAAACTACCCCAGTACCTTTGCCAAGAAAACCCCAAATGGGGTCGCGAACAGTTGGACATGACAGAAATGACTAAACAACAACAAATTCAGCTCCCTGAATTGTGTCATTCTATAGATGAAGAAAATAGGGCCACCAAAGTGAAGGGACTTGCCTAGCCATGATTTGAGGCCAGATCTTCCAAAGCCAGAGCTGTTGGGGTGTGGGATGAATGCAGAGGGCTATAGAAGACCCATACCTGGGTCTGGCACCTCTCTTGGTTCTTGGTGGAATTCCTAGGGCAGCAACTCCTCTTTGCAGCTGATCCAGGGAACCTTTCTCCCGGCTCCAAGAGTTGCATTTCTTGACTTTCTCAAGCCTTGTTATTGGGGGTGATGTGGTATAGTGAGAAGAGAATGCTCTCTCTGGGTTCAAAACCCACCTCTGTTACCTGTGCAACTTGGCTCAAGCTGCTTAATATCTCCAGATCTCCTTTCCCTCATCTATAAAGAGATGAGAATGGACTTGAATCTGACCTCAGATGCATACTGACTGTATAACCCTGGGCAAGTCACTTAATCCTGATTGTCTCAAAAAAAAAAACAAACCCCAACTTACACCAAAGTACAAGTCACCCCCAAAAGGACCCTCTTTCCTTTTAGGGGCCTTTTGCCAGCTCAGGACCATGGATTTCACCTGCCGACTTCCATTGCAAAGCCCTGATCCATATGCCAGGCCTTAAGCCCTGTACCCTGGAATGTAAGGCATGTCGGAGGAAGCACCTCAAAAGTCGACAATTTTGATCACAACACATAGGTAGCTACGAGCACACACAACTAGCAATCATAAGTGAAAGGGCTTTTCTACCCACATACCTCACTCACTACTCTTCCCTAAAACCCATTCTTTCACCTTGGGTTTCCTAGTAGCCTTCTTAAGGCAAGGTTTCCACACTCCACCTCCACTTCCCCCACTCCCATCTGTATAAAGTCAGCTCCTTTTCATGTAGAAGGGGAAACACATAGGAGGGAGAGAGGCACATCACCAACTCTTAGCTACCCCCAAGGGCCCATTTATCACCTAGCAGCTGGTATTTGGCAAATGGGCCCCCTGGGGAGCATAGGGCAGGGAATTCAGCTCCCTGAGCTCCTGCCCAGCCCTGTAAGCAATTCAGCTCCAGGGTGAGGGGACTAGAGTCTCCTTATCTCCACGATTTTCCACACCCCCACCTCCATCCTGGCAGGCCCCCTCCCACCATTGTCTAGATTAGAGCTAGAGGTCCTTCTTTCCTTCTGACCTGGGGAAACTGAGGCCCAGCGAGGGGATAGATTTGCCCAGGGTTGGTCATACAGTGGGGCCAGTATGAGAGTCAGAAATAAAACCCAGGTCTTTTGGTCCAGTGTGCTTCTATAGAGGTAAGGGGAGACCGCAAGTGACTTACTTCATGGGGTAGGAGGCCTGGAGCACCTACCCCCAACCACTCTCTCTAATCATGTTGATTGGATACTGATCACGTGTGCCTAGCCCCGAGCTAGGGAGGGCTTCCTAGAGGAGGTGAGTTGGGAAGAGGCTGGGCCTCAGAATTTGAAATCATTTGTGGCTGCAGTGACTACTTAAAACTAACACTCCTGAAACAAAAGGAGCAGAAGATACGCACAAATAGCCAAAAAAAAAAAAAAAGGATAAATTGAATATAACAATAACTCACATTTATATAGTACTTTTAGGTTTGGGAAAGCACTTTATGAATACTGTCTCACTTGCACTTAAACAACCTTGTTATCATCGTCTTCATTTTAGAATTGAGTGACTGGCCCAGGGTCACTTGGCTAGTAAGTGTCTGAAGCTGGATTTGAACCCAAGTCTCCCTGACTTGAGACTAGAAGCAACCTCCAATGAGTATCAGCCAAGACCCTGATCATTGGCACACTAAACCTTCCTGAGAGCAGGGGCTGTGTCTCCTTCTGCTCTCTATTCTTCACAATGATACAGACTCAATGCAGGGACCTGGGGGTCTACAGAAGGATCCTGGGAGTGAGCTGAGCTGAGCTAACTCAGGAAGATGGAAGAGGAAGAAACATAGGCTTTGGAGTCAATCTAAGTTCAAACCCAGCTCTTACATATTTACTACCTATGAGTCTTGGGCAAATTACTCAAATTAAGAAAATTGGACTATAAATTTAGGGAAGATAAGGAATGATGGGGACAGGTAGGCAGCATAGAGTGCTGGACCTGAAGTCAAGAAGATTCATGCTCCCGAGTTCAAATCTGATCTCAGACACTTGCTAACTGTGTGACCCTGGGCAAGTCACTTAACCCTGTCTGCCTCAGTTTCCTCATCTGTAAAATAAGCTGAAGGTAGAAATGGCAAACCACTCCAGCATCTCTGCCAAAACAATCCCAAATGGAGTCATGAAGAGTGAGACACAACTGCAAAATAATTGAACAGAAGGGACCTTAGGAGGTTACCTAGTCCCACCTCCTCATTATATAGGTAGAAATTGAGGCCCAGAGAGTGAAAGCAACATCCCATGGTCACACAGATAGTGGGTGTACCTGAATCCATACCTTCTGCCTTCAAATTCAGTGTTCTTCTCACTATACCGTGTTGCCTCTCTAAGGCAAAGTTTGAGGACTTTGAGCCCCTGGGATACCTTTAGGTATTATCTGAAATCTCATCCTTATAACCTGAGATGGAGACCTGAACGTGTAGAGCCAATCCTTCAGGGACCCTGGCTGTACTCCTGGGGATGGGGTTTGGGGAGGAGTCAGGGCATCCTCCTCCACCATCTGGGGTGGGATATTTTGCCCGTCCTGCTCATCTCCCTCCTTCTCAGGAGTCATTACCAGACGGGACCAAGGAGCTCATTGAAACTAGACTCTCTTTGCTGACCAATGGCAGCATCTCTGTGGCCACATGGACAGATGTACAGTCTTCATTCTATTTCTATTTCCTTCAAAGTGGACTTCTCCCTACAGAGAACACCAGTTGCACAGTCTTTCAAGCCGTGTGAGTGAGCCCCGCCACTCTGGCAGAGTGGAAGTGAAGGGGAGGGGGGAGACTGGCAGGGATGGGGATGAAGCATATCTGGAATGCAATGGACAGAAATGAACAAACGGGTGCTGATCCAAAGGATGGTGATCAGGATGACCACTGAAGCTTTAAGATTTAGGGGGCTTGAGGCCATGCTTATGGTGGTCAGTTGAAGGAAGTAGAAGTGTTTAGAGAAAAAAAGACCCTTGTGGGGACATGGCTGCGATTTTCAAATATCTGAAGGCCTAGCATATGGGAAAGGGCCTAGGTTCATCTGATCTGTCCCCAGAGGGAAGAACTAAGATTAATGGGTGGAAGTTGCAGGACCATGGATTTTAGCTCAGGAATGTAAGCGCCTTGAGGGCAGGGATAGTTTCCATTTTCTTTGTACTTTAGCACTTCTTAGCACTGAGCATACAGCAGGTGTTTAATAAATGCTTGTGGTGGATTGGTTGGTCTAAATATAAAGAGAAGCTTCTTAAAAATGCAAACTGTTCAACAATTAGAGGATCATATCTCTAGAGTCATAAAGGACCTTAGAGGTCACCTTATCCAACTCCTTTTTACAGATGGGGAAACCAAGGCTTAGGGAACTGATGTCACACAGGCAGTAACAGAGGCAAGATCTGAATTCAAGTTCTCTGGTTCCAAATCTAGTGCTCTGACCACCACATCACATAGTAGATGAGGCTGCCTTAGAAGGTCGTGAGTTCCACATCATGTGAAGTGTTCAAGCAAAGGTTAGATGACCACTTGTCAGACACGGTAAAGAGGATTGCTTTTTCAGGTATAGGTTGGTCTAGACTACCTGTAAGGCCCCTTCCCATTCTGATTTTCTTTGTTCTGTGCCTCTGTCAGTGTGAGCGATGGTCCATCTATCCTGAGGGGTCGGGAGGAAGAGGTATATCGTCACTTCTACTCCTACCTGACTGGTAAGGCCCTGGAGAGGAACGTGAGCCCATGGGCCTAGAAGGCCCAGGTGAGGCCTTCCTGGAGGAAGAAGAGAGGAGCTGGGCAAATGCCAGACAAAACTGTGAGGAAGGCAGAAATGGCCTCCTCTCCTCATGCCCCCAGGCTCCCCACCCACTGCCTAGCCTCCACTCTCTTTCTGCCTCCTCCCGTCTCCTCCGAATTGCTTGTGTGTTCACGACGTCTGGTCTTTGCCAAGTGATGGAAACGTAAGATTTAGTGCTTAGAAGGGCCTTGAAGATCAAGGCCCTTGGAGGTTAAGTGATGCATCAAATGAGGTCATCAAGCAAGTGCTTGGCACAATGCTTGGGACACGGGTGCTTTCTCCTCTCTCCCCTTCCCTCTGTATCACATCACATTTATAAGATTTGGAGCTAATTTGGTAAACCAGTAGGTTAATGAGATGCCTCCCATTTGCATTTTAACAGTGTCCTTCAGTGTCCTAGCCCAAAGGGTGAAGTTTCTCATGGTGGAGTTTCAGGCCCTGTGGGCCATAGGTGCGATGGTAAATGTGTAACAGCTGGGTAGGGGGTAGGCATGGGGGATGTAAGCACGACACATTGTAAAATTTAACCTTCATTATTTACATTTTCTCGATCATTTTCTTCAGCCTAAACAATCCACACAACAATAAACCTAGCATTTGCTGATTACTCACTAAAAATTTAATATTTGACCCTCGGGAGCCCATTCCAATTGGCTCCAGAATCCCCTTGTTTAAGGGTCTCCAGTCCCATGTATTCCACTTAAGTCTGAACCTGTGTTCCTATTTTGATGGTTTCCTATGGTCAACCCCCAGGTACTCAGTCCAGACCCCGCTGTTACAATCCCAGTGATCCCTGCTCCCCTGGCTGGTTTGCAGCCTACTTGGGTTACTATATCCGCCTGACCAGCGTTGATGATATCCGTGACTTCTTGGGCTATGACCAGCAATTGGTGAGTGTCTTCTCAGAGCCAAGAGGTATAGGCCCAACCACTTGTGGGGGACCAGGTAGGTAGACAGACAGTCCACCTTTAGCTGGGATGTAGGTCTGAACTAACCCAAGGCACAGAGCAGAAACCAAAGGGCTCTTTCTGGGGATCATTCCCTCGCTTGTAGCTGACTCAGGCTAACCAGATCACACCAGTAGCTTTCTTTTCCTTCCTCCTCCCACCATGTTTTACCCTTTCCTCTCCCAAGGGCCTTCCTCTTGCTCCTCTTGCCCCCTCTCTACCTCCCAGATCAGCAAGGAGACAGGAATTTCAGAGTCTCCTGGTCCCTCTGCCAGCTTGCCTTGCTGTCTGGTTTACATTAGGACTGAGCCTGGCTTCTACCAGACAGGCTTCCTGGCTTCTGGAAAGTTATTCTGAGTTTGTTCTGTTGGCCTCATTCATTCTTCTCCAGCTGCAGAAATTGGCTTCTCAACAGGACAGTCTCCAGCTATTCAGTCAGCAGCATATGCCCAGGAGTGTGATATGGTTATTCACCTCTGCTGTTCTGGCTGAGACCCCTAACTTCACCATCTCTGAGTAAGGGGGAAATGGTGGTGGTGGCGGGGTGGGGGTATTTCATGCTATGATTACACCCACTTTACAGAGAAGAAAACTGAGACTGAAAAAGAGAGAAGTGGGGTGGCTAGGTGGTGCAGTGAATAGAGTGCCGGCCCTGGAGTCAGGAGGACCTGAGTTCAAATGTGACCTCAGACACTTAACACACTTACTAGCCATGTGACCTTGAACAAGTCACTTAACTCCAATTGCCCTACCTTTCCCCCCTCCAAAATAAAAGCAAAAAAAAAAAAAAAGAAAGAGAGAAGCAACCTTCAAGGCCACATGAGAAGTCAGGACTGGAGCCAGGACTAGAACCTAGGTCTTCTGTCTTTTAAGTCCTGAGCTCTTCATCTTACATAAGGCTATTTTTAGTGGGTAACTTAAAAAAAAAAACATAGCAAATGTTGAGTTCTGGGTTAGGTTCTTCCTCCCCCTGAAAACAAATTTGGTTCCTTTCCCCAGGCTGGGGAAAGCAGATCCATGTTGGTATCAACCAGAATAAGACATCACATGGAAGGTAAATAAGTATACCTGGCCCCTTGTTTGTATATAATAACAACTAACATTTACATGGCAATTACTGTGTGCCAAGCACCGGATCTAATGGCTTTATGATTGTTATCTCATTTGAGCCTCACAACAACCCTGGGAGGTAGGTGCTATTAGTGTCTCCATTTTATCGATGAGGAAACTGAGGCAGAGATTAAGTGACTTACCTAGGATGACACAGTTAGGAAGTACCTGAAACTGGATTTGAACTCAGGTTTTCCTGACTCCAGGCCCAAGTGCACTATGGCACCACCTAGTCTGGCCCCATGGAACAGCTGTGTCCGTTGATGTGGCTCACCAAGAACTTACTTCATTGCTTGGATCACAGGATTAAGGGCTAGAAGGGGCCTTAAGGATCCTTGGTGAGCCCTCTCATTTTATTGATGAGAAGACTGAGGCATAGAAAGTCTGGTGACTTACCCAAGATCATATGGGCCACAGCTGGTGCTTGAACTTTGATCTGGTTCTAAGCCAAGGTTCTTTCCTCTAAACCAGGGGTGGGGAACCTATGGCCTCAAGGCTGCCTGGGGCCTTTTAGGTCCTTGGGTGTGGTCTTTTGACTGAGCCCAAGTTTTATAGAACAAATCCTTTTAAGGAGATTTGTTCTGTGAAGTTTGGTTTCCGTCAAAGGGCCGCACTTGAGGACCTAGAAGGCCACATATGGCCTCAAGGCTGCAGGTTCCCCACCCCTGCTCTAAACCATGAGCCTCAACCAAGGGCAGTTTGAATTCTTAACTTCAGTTCCCCATGGACAGATTGCAAGAGGTTTGTAAACTTGAGTGAGAAAGATAAATTGCAGCTTCATTTCATTCTCATTGGTTTCCTTTGCAATCCTGTGTATTTTAGTTTGCTGATTTAAATATATTATTCTAAGAAGGGGGTCCACAGAATTTACCAGGAGGTATCCAGGACACAAAAAAGGGTTAAAGGGCCTCTGGGCCCCCTGGGAGACCAGACTCCTTAGCCCTGAGAGACACCAAATTCTCCCTACCACTGCCCTCACCTGACACTCATCTCTGCCACAGGCTCCCAGACAAGTTCCTATGTTTCTCACCTGAGGCCTCTGCCCTCCAGTCCCTCGGAGAAGAGGACCTGTGGAAGGTTATAAGAAAACTGAATGACAACTGTGGACCTTCCAATTGGACTGCCATGGATGCCTGGGGCCTAAGGGCCCCTTTGCCCCCTGCCCGGCAGGTAGAGGGCTCCTTTTTCCTAGATTGGGATTAGAAAATTAGTATGTGTCCAGGGTTTGGGGTTTGGGGGGGATAAGGGACAAGGACAGTCTGTGGCAGGGAAATTGTGTTTCTTTGTTGGGGTCCTTTAATGAGATCAAAACCGTGACCTTGTCCATGTTAATGCTGTGCTCTAAGCCTTGAATTCACTGGCCACATTGCAGAACATGCTCCTGGAATATACCAAAGTGACTAATTATAATTTTTCATTAGGTTCTTCCCAGTCTCCTAGCTCTCTAGGCCTAGAAGTCTCACTTGGTCTTATCTTCTTTCTTCATTCCGTAGCCCATGCCCAAGTTGCTTTGTTCAGGCAGTAACTATAATCTCCTTTCTCCTAGCTGGCCACTCTGCTTGTGGGCCAGATCCCAGAATTTAACCAGAGCATCCTTGTTGCCCTGGGCCAGCAGGCAGTGGGCCTGACCAAGGGACAGATCGCTATGCTTTCAGAGGACGATGTTGCTACATCTGTGCAGGCCCTTGGAAGAGTCATTGGATGGGACCAGGGCCAGGCCTATGGACTGGTGTCCAAGCTTACAGCTGAGCAGCTTCTGGTAAGAGACTGTTTAACTGCTTCCTAGGTGTTTCTCTTCTCTCTTCCTCTCTCTCCCTCCCTCTCTCTCTCTCTCTCTCTTTCTCTCTCTTTCTTTCTCTCTTTCTGTCTCTCTGTTTCTCTTTCTATCTTTCTTTATCTTTCTCTTTCTGTCTCTGTTCTCTCTCTGTCTCTCTTTGTCTCTCTCTGCCTCTCTGTCTCTGTCTCTCTCTCACACGCACACACACACACACACACACACACACACACACACACACACTTCACTCTCCATGCCTTGGAAAAGATCAAGACCTTACAGATGTCAGTCATCTCCAGGAAGGAATAATTCTATCCTACCCCATCCCATCCGAGACCATCTCATCCCGTCTCATTCCATCCCACATGATACCATCCTCACATTATCCCATCTCATTTCATATCCCATTCAACCCTAAACGTTCCATTTAATACTGTTTCATTATATTCCATCTGTCCCATTTCTGTTCCACATTATTTTTCATTATTCTGTTTCAACCATTTGCATTCGTGGGTTGGGTGGGTGGCACTGTGGATAGAGTGCTAGACTTGGCATCAGGAAGAGCTGATTTCAAATTCAGCCTTAGACCCTTATTTAGTTGTCACCTTGGGCAAGTCACTTAACCTCCATCTCCCTCAGTTTCCTCATCTGTAAAATGAAGATATTTTGGGGCGTCTAGATGGCAAAGTGAATAGAGTACCAGCCCTGGAGTCAGGAGGACCCGAGTTCAAATCCTGCCTCAGACACTTGACACTTACTAGCTGTGTGACCTTGGGCAAGCCACTTAACCCCAATTGCCCTGCCTTCCCCCCCCAAAAAATTTTTTTTAAGAACATATTTCTCCTATGACTGTGGTGAAGATGAGATAATATTTACAAAGCACTTTGTAAACCTCTAAGTGCTATAAAAATGCTATCATCATTATAATTGAAACCAATTATTACTAAGCCTTCAGGCCCTAGCCTCATTCCCAGGCCTGTATTCTTCCCAGGGAAATTGAGGAAGAAGGAAATGTGGTCCCTGCCCTTCTCTGGACTAAGAATTCAAGGGAGTTCTTAGTCTAGAGAAAACACTGAGCAGTGAGTACAAGTCTGGACTGTAGGCTCCAATACTAAATGTAGGAGGTTGGAGGAAGAAAAGATTCTTTGGAGGCTGGTTTCCGTCAGATGGTTTCTTCTCAGAGGTTGGCCTTCCACTTGGAGTCTCTACCTTCAAAGCAGGCGGGTAGCATAGGTGGCCCTGGAAGAATTACAGCCCCATTTCTTTGGCTCCAGGAATCAGGAGAAGCTGACGTCAAATCCTGCCTCAGAGACTTACTAGCCATCATTTGTCCTGGCCTAGAAATCTCTCTCAGTCCCAGTTTCCTCATCCCCCAAGCAGGGATACAGCACCTACTTCACAGGGTTCTGTTCTACGGGTCAAATGAGATAACAGATGAACAACACTTTGCAGACCTTCAATCACTTATCATTATTATTAAAACTGCTCAAGCATCACTTTCAGCAGAAGGCCCCCAGCTGCTAACTTCCCTACTAAGCTTACTATTAATTGTATATGTGAGTGTTGTGTGTATATATATGTATACATGCAGAAACTGGGGACCTAAGGGTCCAAATCATAGATGATACAAGTTGTGAGGAAATGTTAGCAGGGAGCCTTGAGATGGGAAGAAATCATAGAGGACTGCCTGAAGGAGGCAGCAGATTTTGCACTTTTTCTGGAAGGAGGGGAAGATTGCAGGTGGGTGAATCTTTGAGCAGAGGAGTGTGACCTAAGGAAAACAGTGAGCTCAGCCTCCCTGGTATACCCTCAGGGGAGCCAGGCGGGAGAAGCAGGTGTGGGATTGTATCATGGGGACCCTGGGGAGAGTCTAGTATTACCGTATCATCTGGCTCATAGAACCACCCCATGCACTCCCTTTCCTGCCCCCCTCCAGGAATCCTGCTTGCCTCTGGCTCCCTGCTGGCTTCTGAGGCTACAGGCAGAAGCTGTACCATGCCTTGTTGCCAGCGCCAGCATGAGTGAAGGGGCTACTTGGTGGGGCATGAGTCAAAGAGGGTCAGCTTGTGCCCCTGTTGAAGGCAGTGCCATTCTCTTGCCCCCATATCTCTGCCACCACAGGCCGACAAACTGGAGACATTGGGATCCCTGGTACCTGGCTTACCCACTGCTGTCCTCTATGCTCTTTCCCCTGAAAATGCCACTCACCTTGCCAGAGTTCCCACCTTCCTCCGTGGCCTCCAAGATGCTTCCACCTATCTGAAGAGGGTCTTTACTGACAGGGTAAGTCTGGGATGGGAAGGCTAGGCTTGGGATTAATACTGGGGTGACATTCCAGCTCAGTGTGCTCTGGAAGAGTGAGTCTGGGGGTGACTTGCAATCTTGGTGGAATGCTTCTTGGCAGGATGAATTTGGGAGGGAGAATTTACTCAGCAGGGTGTGTCTGAGGGACTAAGAACTAGCTGGAATCAACTGCCCCCTACCCTTACTAGCACTTGCCCAGACTTGAGGGCAGAAGACCCAGCACAGAGCATTTTCTCAGTCTAGTCTAGCCCAGCTTTACCCAAAGGACCAAGAGTACTGGGTAGGATAAAAGAAAGAGCTGAGTAAGTTTGAGTTTAAAGATATGAGAGAAACAATGTGTAAAATGTATGCTCGGATCCAGGCTCTGCTTCCTGTGTGGCTTTAAGCACATCGTTTAACCTGTCTGTAGAGTTTCTTTGTCTGCCAAATAAGACTTCTGAGGTCTCTTCCAATAGCTAGTATCCTGTACATAAGAAGCCTCTTTTCTTGCCTTGTGGATAGAATCATAAGGAAATTCCACATCTCTGTCTCTATCTTAATCTATCTCTATCCCCATTGCTATTTCATTTCTGTCTCTGTTTCTATCCCATCTCAATTTCTGTCTCCATCGATGTCTGTTCAGCTATCTCCCTTTGATTTCTCCTGTATATGGCACTCCGGGCTGAATCATCAGAGTTGCCTTGAAGCAATGAGAGATTAAATGATATTATGCTTAATATAATAGAGGACCAGACTGTTTAATTTTTCCTTCACTCTGCCCCCAGTTGGGTTATAATGTTGTTCCAATGATCTCCCCCTGTGGAGGATGTTATCTGTGTTGTCCAAGAAAAGCACTGGGTTAGGAAATCAGAAGACTGAGAATGAATCTTACTAAGTGATTTAGTCCAACTGTGCCCTTGGACAAACAATTTCTCTTGGCCTCAGTTTCCTTATCTGTAAAATGAAGGAATCAGACTAATGACCACCAAGATGTCTTCCAGTTTTAATTCTGGAATCCAATGATCCAATCTGTAATATCCCAAGCTTCTCTCTCTTGTCTTGTGGACAGAACCACAAGGAGTTTTTGAGCCCTTTGGCCAGAGCCTTAGAAAGAACCTCAGAACATAAGACAGCAGGTCATTGGGTCATAGATTTGAAGTTGGAAGGGATTTTAGAGACCACCTGATTGAACCTCTTCATTTTACAGATAAGGAAACTGAGGCCAAGAGAGGTGGTAATTCCCAGAGTCACAGAGCGAAGATTCAAACCCAGTTCCTCCAACTCCAAACCACATGTTCTTTAGTTTGAAGGGACCCTAGAATAGGGCTCTTAGAATCTCTCACTTCCTTTGAGTCTCTTCTCAAACACCTCTTTTCACATGAAACCTTTCCTGATTCCTGTACTTCCCCCTAAGCCCGCATTGCTGATACTCTCCTTCCCTAGCTGCCATGTGTCTCTTCTGGATGTCTTTATTCCATATACACTTATATAGGTGCATGCCATCTCCTGAGATAGAACATAAGCTGCTCATGAGCAGTTACTGTTTCTTGTCTTGTACTCAGCACACAGTGAATGCATATTAAACTCGCATTGATTGATTCATTGATTAAGTTCAATAATGAACGTGAAGTATCAGAGATAGGAGGAACTTTAAAGAGAGCCCTATCCAATCTCCTTGTTTTCCCCTCAAAAAGGAAAGTGGTTAGTCCTAGGTCACCTAGTAAATGGGAGCAGATTCAGGACTAGAGCCCACATTTTCTGATGCTTATTCCAATGGTCCTTCCACTAGACTCTACTTTGAGTAGATATCTTAAGCCTGCTTCTTCCAGGAAGCCTACCTTCATTAATGACTATTCTCCTTATTACCTGGCATATTACTTCATAATACCTCAATCAGTATTTGTTGGCCAACTGATTAGATGACTAGAAACAAATTGTATCCTTGAGGCCTGCAAGATTTAATTGGTAATTGAGAAAGGTGCCTGTTCTCACCCAACTTGTCTCTCCCTGCCTTGTTCCTTTTTTCTGAAACCAAGGCATTTGTTTGTGGGACTTTTTTTCCTCCCCAGAGACATTGAGGATGCTTGGTGAGTGCAGTAGTAGGACAGGGAGTCAGGAGACCCAGGTTCTAGTCCTGGCTCTAACATCTGACTTGCTATGTGACCTTAGACAAGTCCCCCATCCTCTGTGCCTCACACACTCCACTGGGGCAGGATGAGGCCATGGAGGGAATTGGTGGTGAGCTCTCAGAGGAGCCACACTGGGTAGATGCGAGGTCATTGGAGTAGTGAGATGACAGCAGTGTCAGGGCGACAGGAAATATTCATAGCAACTGAATTTGCCTCCTCCCATCTCCTAGATTGTCCTTCACCCGCTTCCCATCACCAGAATTGTGGAGATCGTGCCCCCTGAGCTGGTGACCCAAATCCCCAGCTTTTTCCTGCTGTGGGACAATCTCACTACAGCCAACCTCTCAATCATCAGTGAGCAACCATGGGAACCAGAACAGGTGAGGGCTGCATGCGTATATTAAAGAGAGTATGGGTGGGGAAAATCACACTGCAGTGGGCCATAGCTTGGTCCTCAGACTACTCTGTCCTCTTTCTCCCCTGGCCTATCTTTCCTAGAATAACTTATCTCCTATTCTTCCAAAAGAATGGGCTTTCAAGCAAGGGCAGTATCTCTTTTCTCTTGCCCATATTAGTAGTGAGGTATAGGACATGAATTTTGGGTTATCTACTTTGGGATCTCTCAACCAGGTCAGATGATAGGATGGTAGTGATAGTGCTATCTATCTGGCCTCATGCAATGGGGCCCTAAACTCTCTGAGGCCAGGGACTGTAGAGGTCAGTCCCTGTAGAACCTTGGATGGTCGTGGTGATGATGATGATGATGATGATGGTGATGATGATGATGATGGAGAAAACAGACCAGGGACAAACCCAAGCTCATTCCAGATCCCAAGGAAGCCAACTACTTCAGAGGGATAATTCAAAATGGAGTTAGAATGGTCCATTTGATTTCTTCTAGAGTGTTTCCTATTGGGCATCTCTTCTTCCAGGTTGCTCGCCCTTCCTGGTTCTTTTCCCCAGATTATTCCTTCTTCAGGTTTTTCCTCTTCCCAGGATATCCCTTCTCTCAGGTTATTCTTCCTCTAAATTTATCTCTCTTTTTTGTGAGTCCATTTCACTTTCTTCTAGGTTATTCTTCTTCCCAGATTGTCCTGTGCCCAAGCTATCCCCTCCTCCTACGTAATCCCTCTTCCCAGGGTGCCAGTCCCTCAGTCCATTGCTTCTTCCAGGTTATCCCTTCTCCTAGTCTACCTCATCTCTTGGGGCATCCCTCCTTCTAGAGCAGTGGTTCTCAACCTTCCTAATGCCGTGATCCTTTAATACAGTTCCTCATGTTGTGGTGACCCCCAACCATAAAATTATTTTTGTTGCTACTTCATAACTGTGATTTTGCTGCTATTATGAATCATAATATAAATATCTGACATGCAGGATGTATTTTCATTGTTACAAATTGAACATAAACCACAGGTTGAGAATCGCTGTTCTAGATAATCCCTCTCCCCAAGATGTCCCTTCTTCCCAAAGTTCCAGTCTTTGACACCCTGTCCCTCTTCAGTGGTTACTTTAAAGAGGAATGGAGATAAGCATGGGAATTAATGCAGACACATGATTCTTCTTTCATTTGGACACTAAAGTCAGGTTAGATTGCTGTTCTGATGCAGCACGCACCCTCCCACCAAGGCTTGGGCGTTGGTTGGGCTCTCCTGCAGATGGGTAGACCAGCATTATCAGAAAAGATCATAATTGGGGCCAATTCATCCCAATCGCCATCTTCACTATACATAGGTCAATCGCCCAGTCTTTACTTAGCACTCCAACATGTCCAGCTCAGTTCTGGACACTGTAAGAGAGCTAGGGAAGGAAAAATGTAACCTTTGCCCTTTAGGAGCCTATAGCCTAAGGGAGAGAGGAGACAAGAAGAACAAACTCAGACCTTGTTTTCAGAGAGGTCATAGGGGAGACATAGAAACAACAGACAAAGAAAAAGAAAAAAAGAAAGAAAAAGAAAAAGAAAAGCAAGCAGAGGGAGCAAGGGAGCTCGTAGTGTAAAGGAGGCTGTAGTAGAAAAGCAGGTCCAGACCCCTTTTTTGTAGGAGCTCCAAGTCTGGGGAAAGCAGAAAAAGAACAGATCCACATCTTTCCCTCATGAAACTTGAAATCTGGAGGAGACAGAGGAGGAACAGACCGAGGCCTTGCCCTCAGGGTGTTCACAGTGGGGGACAGACAGAAGAAAAACAGACTCTGATGCTATCCTTGGGGAACTCACAGTCTTGGGAGGCAGGACTCATATACAGAGGTCAATGAGAAAGTAATTCTCTGAGGTTTGGATTCTAAGGGCAAAAAGGAGTTATAAGAAAGGAGAGACAGATCATTGTGAGATGGAAGAGTTGAAGGAGGATTTCTATAGGAGTTGAAGTGAGCTGGGTCTTGAAGGACAGGTAGGGTTTATATCAGCAAGTCAGGCATGGGAAGGGCATTCCTGGTGGGAGGCCTACTTCAGCAAAGGTGCAGAGTCAGGAATCAGCCTGGCTTAAGGGTCAGGAGGAGGGAAGAAGGTATAGAAGAACCATGTTGAGGATAGGAGAAGGAAGGGTCTGATGAGATTCTTCTACCACCTAACTCTTCTGTTGGGACTCTTCACTGCAATCATCACTAGCACACAGCCTTCAGGTTATGTGCTATGAAGCGAGGCTCCAGACGCAGACCTTGCCCTCAGGGAACCTATAGGCTGGGCCTT
This sequence comes from Pseudochirops corinnae, assembly GCA_028646515.1. Taxonomy (NCBI): domain Eukaryota; kingdom Metazoa; phylum Chordata; class Mammalia; order Diprotodontia; family Pseudocheiridae; genus Pseudochirops; species Pseudochirops corinnae. The sequence continues at coordinate 106,202,048 of CM053590.1, forward strand.
CTTGGTCTGTGAGATTCTATGGGCCCTTCCCTTCCAGAGAAAAATCCAGTCATGGGGACCATCTGTGGCACTACGAGTCAGGTCCAGAGCCTAGTTAGAAGGGAATGGGTCTAGTGAATGCAAAAATCCACACGGGTCTCTATTCTCAAGGTTAAGATTCCTAGGCTCTGGAACTCAATGATTCTAGGGTCTCTTTGCATATTTCTCTTAAAAGTCTCCTAGAATTTTAAAGAGCCAAGGACCTTTCAAGACCATCCACACAACCACTGAGTCAGAGCTAGAAAGGACTTCTTAGCCCTCCATTTTAGAGAGGGGAGATGTCACTCAGCAAGGCAGTGGCAGAGCTGGAGCTTCTTCCTGATTCCTGATCCAGAATTCTTTTTAAATGGTAAAGTTCTTTACGAAATTCAATTTGATAAACATTTTTAAAATTCCTACTATGTGCCAGGCACTGTGTTTAGTACTGGGGATATAAAAAGAGGCAAAAGATAGTCCCTGACCTCAAGGAACTTACAATCTAAGGGGGGAGATAACGTACAAACAAATATATATAAAGCAAGTCATATACAGGACACATAGGAAATCCCTAAAAGAGGAAGAACACTGGGATTAAGAGCCGAATGCCCAGCTTCTGTCTCAAGTGACTGAGGTAAAGGAGAGGGGAATCCAGGCTTGTCTGGGGGTCCAGTAGTGGCAGTGGTTGAAGGAGCCATACTTCCAGCCGCTCATGGTAGGGTCAGGGAGGGCATGAGGAAGCAGCCAGTATAAGGTTACAGGAATCAATGGTGGAAGAGACTTTAGGTTTAGATGTGGTAGAGACCTCCGGGACCATCTGGTTCAACTCCCGTAATTTATAGATGAGGAAGTTCAGCCTACGGAGGCTGAGTGATTTGTCTAGGGTCACCATGGTAGTAAATATCAGAGTCTGGATTTGAATCAAGGCCTCAGTGTGCTTTATATCATATTATATTATTCTAGTCTCCTCCTCCTTCTTTTTACAAGGGAAGAAGCTGGGAGAGCAAGGGTCTGGCCTAATGTCACGATGAGTTGGTAGCAGGACTAGAACTATGGGATTAGAACCTAAGTCTTTTATCTCCCTTTCCAGATCTCTCTCCACTAAACCAAGCCAACTCCCAATAAAGATCTAATAAAATAAAATTGATAGCCACAGTAAAACCCTAGCTCACACTTCTATGTTGATTCAAAGTTTACAAAGCACTTTGCTGGTTGGAGTGTATTTATTCCAAAACTACAGAGCAGAAAGCTGCCTGAGAGAGGGGCAGTGAATTGCCCAGAGTCACATAGATACAAGGTACCAGAGTTCAGACCCAAATCCAATGCTTCTGACCCCAAACTCAGGGTGTGTGACCCCAGGTCTACCCCTTAGCCCAGATTCCCTTCCTGTAGGGTCCATTTCTCACAGATGTAGAACCAGGACAATGAACCAGACTGGTTCTGATCCAACCGATTTTGAGGGAAGGTGGATGGTCCAGTGAGGGAGCAAAGACCCAAAGTTCCATCTATCAGTGACCTTGGAATTTAACCTATATGGGACCTTTGTCTCCTTCTCTGTAAGATGAGAAGGTTAGATTAAATGGCCTCTGAGATCCAGCTCTAAGTTCTAGGATCTGGCATCTCTGCCCCAGGAATTCTCTAAGACAGAGGACTGCTACCCCAACCACTCTGAGAAACACATTAAAATGAAATTGTGGAATATTTAACAAAATAAATAAAAAGACAAAAAACATAGATAATGTTAATAGGTGATTTTCTAAGCTAATAGGTGTCCCACTGGGGTCCTTGTGTGTGGCTATGGCTCCCATTTCCGTATGAGTTGGACACCACTGCCCTAGAATATCCCTTATGCTCCCATACACTCAGTGATGCCTCCGTAAAGATGAGAGTGATGTTCTCTGTGGACCCATGATGGGACTACCCTCTGTGTGTTATCCTAGACTGACTGGGGAGTGGGGAGTCCGTGAAGGGAAAAGGTAACAGGTGTGCCTTCTTTCCAATCCTTTTCCTTCTCTCTTCCTGGCCCTGGGTCTTGTTGAGGCACTGGGTCCTCGGGGACCCCTGGAGTTCTGAAGAAGTGATTTACTAAATGGTCCCTGAGGGGCCCCAACGAGATAAAGGAGCTCCCTAAAGGCTGATGGCTCCCAGCTGACGCAGCGGGGTTTCTATGGCAGGTCATGTGGGCCTGGGGCCTGGCCACAGTGCTGCCTGAGCCAATGCTTGCACAAGCCTACAGAAGAGGCCTGGCCCTGGCCTCGTTCCATAAACTGAGTTGCAATAGCATTACTCAAGCTAAAGGGGAGGAAGGAGCTTTCTGGAGGATTCCTGGAGCAGAGATGCAGCATGAGAGGATTTAGAGGCCTCTCAGACTTACCCAAGGTTTACCCAGGTAATAAGTAAAGGGCCAGGATTTATACAGAAATTCCAGAACCAACATGTCTCCAAGTCTAGGCCACCATGGGATCAGTAGGCTTGATGGCTTGAGATCCTTCTCTATGGGGGAGAGTTCCTTGATCCTTGCCTTCCATGTAGACATTGAGGCATGAAGACCCTTCATGGAAGATTGGCGAATCCCCCTTATGGAGAAGAATCAAGGAGCAATCCACATAGAAAAGCCCAGTGAACTCTTCCTCACTGAGGATTGTTCATGGACAAAGGAGTTATACTCATAAAGGAGAGTTAATGAGCTGTCCTCATGGAGAAGGCATAGGGGGCTGTCCTAAATGGAAAAGCATCAGGAAGCAATCCCCATGGACTTAAGTCAATGAATAGCATGCTTCCCATGGAACAGAGTCTGGTAATTTTCTGTAAAGAAAAAGGGCCTGGAAGTTATTTCCAAAGGAGAAGAGTCAATAGCTATCTATCTTCCATGGACAAGAGTCAAGATGCTATCCCTCGCGGAGAAGACCCAGGCAGTCATTCCCTTTGGGATGATAGCCTTCTCCATAAGGGAGATTCACCAACCTTTCTTCTTTAGGATAGTTCTCTTATCCTTCACCATGGAAGACAGCTCCCTGACCCTTTTCCATAGAGGACAGTTCACTGACCCGTCTCCATAGAATACTGTTCACTGATCTTTCTCTATGGCCAGCAGTTCATCAATCTTTATGTCACTGACACTTCTCCATGGGGATGGCTCTCTGATTTTTCTCCAAGGCAGACAATTCCTTGACTCTGTCCTTTTAGTGAGAAGGGAGACACCTTTCTAATAGTGATCTTTCAGGCCACAACACATGCATATTGTTCACCAAACCCTACATGGTACAAAGGGATAGGAAATAAGAGAAATAGAAGACACAGGGCAAGTCCCTGTCTTCAGTCTGAGATCTGGTGGTGAACCACATGGTCCTGCCCTTACAGACCTCATGTCCTAAGGAGGGAGGCAGATTATACATATAAGTTGGACACAAAGAAACATGCTCAGAGTACAACTAGAGACCATAAAGTATCCTGGAAAAATGAGGTGATGACCAGGTTGAGTGGGGCCAGTCAAAGAAGGTGAGTTTTTTAGGGCAAGCACTGAGGGGAAAATGGCCTACTTGATCTTAAGGAGGCCATTCCAAGGGGTCCTGGGCAGTTACAGCCTCTACTTGGAAGGAAGTGCCGTGTTTCTTCATGTCTGGGTTTCGTTCCAGGTTACATAGTGCCCCGGGGCCTTGTCCTTCTTGTGTCTCTGACTGCACACTGCTCTTCTCCTCAGGCCTCGGGCTTCTTCCAGCAAGGGCTGGCCTCCAGCGTGGGCAGCCAGGTGGCCCGGTGAGTAACCCCATTGCGGTCGAACCTTGACACTCACAAGGGCCAGGGCTCCCTGAGAATAGGAGTAGGCTGGGCTGAACATGGTCCTTAGAAGTGGGAAGTTCTCAATGGCAGGGCCAAGACAGACCTGGGTAAAATGCCCAAGTTAAGGTGAGGTCCCCTGAGGGCAAGGCTAAGGTAGACAAACAAGGCTTCAGTGCTCTCCACTAGTTTGGGGGCATAACTGGGTGCAATTGGATCCAGATTCTCTTTGATAAGGATGAAATCAGTGTTTTCCTTTTGCTGATTCAATGAAAGAGACATAGACGTCAGGAGCCCAGGGAGAGGAAGAGAAAAGGGAAGACCCCAGGGGAGCAATTAGTTGTTTGTGAGTTTGATGGAAATAGTCACTTGGGAAAGAGACCATCTGGTTCCATAGGTGGGGCTGAACTTCAGGCCAATGAGGAAAGTCAAGAAAAGGAACCCAAAGGATTCTATACTTGCTCATTCAAACTCAGAAAAATTTGCGCCAGATGGTCAGGAAGTCAGAATCACAGAATGTCAGCTAGAAGGAACCCTAGAGGTGATTTGGTCTAGTCTCACACATTGACCTGAGGGGTGGGGGTAGGGAATGAACTGAGGAGGGGAAATAATGTGACCAAGGTCACACAGCTGGTATGGAGCCAGGACTTGAACCCGGTCTTCTGACTCTACATCTAGTACTCTTTCTATTGGACCACTGGAATTATGTGGGTAAGCATCACGATGGAATGGACAAGGCTTTGGATGATGATACAGAGGAGTGGTTATAAATAGCTCCTCTCTGGGGAGCCTTTGGTCTAAATAGAAAGACAGTCCCATGTCTCAAAAACTCAGTTCCTGAGTGCACACAAAGTAGATGACAGGTCATCTTAGAGAAAGTTAGTTTCTCCCAGACACCTTCATGTATACCTGGAGATCCTGTTGATGTAGACACCAGGTGGACAGTAGTGCCTACAAAATCACAGGTTCTTTCTCCCTCGGTATGTTAGAGCATTTAACACACAATCCGAGTAATTATTTCCCTCCTCTTTAAAATACTAGTGTCAATATTGATTAAAAGCTAATTAGCCCATTTCCTCCAATGAGTCATTGTGGTGTGGAGGTAATCCTGGGTTCTCAAAGACTATGCAAGGGGAGATGAAGGTGCTGGCAGTTTTTGCCAAGCTGGAAATCCTCCCTGGGCAATTCTGGCAACAGATTATGGTTGTTTTCTGAGGACCAGCCAGCCTGACTGAGCATGGACAGGCTCATCACCAGTCAGTTGGCCACTTGGAGATGAAATCTTTGACTACTCCAACACAAAAAACAAAGACAAAAGCAAAATGGCTCTTGGTCCTATATAGATAGTCTCCTTCCATTTCTAAAGCAATGCTAGCAGAGATTCATAGTATTTAGATCATCAACAAACAGCTGGTACTCTAAATGTGAAATCCTTGTCCAGTGACTAACAAGTGGGCATACTATTGAAGGAAGTTAATTACATCAAGCTTGACATTCTCTCTATAAATGAACTCATAAGAAAAGGGAAGTTGCATCTGGATGGGAAAGGATGGTACACAGATTCCTTTTGGTGAGGCAAATAAAGAGGCTGGCAGAGTTGGTTTTTATCATGTATCCAAAGGCACAGATATTTCATGGGGCATTTGCTCATCTCACATTACAGTGCTCAGGATAAATATTTGCTAATAGACCAACATGAAAATAACTGCAGCTTATGCAATATCTCTTGTAGGAGATGAAGAGATAGAAGAATTCAATGAGTGGTTTTATAACACACTCCAAATGAAATCAACATATACTTTGATACTCAGGGGTTTTGATGCAAAAGCAGGCACAGGTGAGGATGGCAAAAAATATGTTGGAAAATAGGGTTCAGTAAAAAGGCCAAAGCCTTGGGAACTACCCAGAGGCTCGTGCTCGTACATCAGTAATGCTCTTATTGAAAAAAGAATTAGGAGGCGCTGGACGTGATGTGACATCACAAAAAGTGAAATAGATTATATTTTAACAAAAAGGAAAGAAGTGGTTATTGATTTGGAAGTCATTCCTGAGTTAGCCACGTTTAGTCAATCTACCAACTTGTTAAGGATAAGAATTAATACAAAACTAGAAGAAAGAATAAACATAAGAAAAAGATAAGATGTGCCATGAAAATCATACCATCCTGACTTTATTTAAAGTTATTGAAGCCAAGATGGATGGCAGAAAAGGCATTGGCGCTGATTAAAACAGTTTTGTGTAGGCGTTAAAACCGTATTATCCAGCAAATATTTGATCTGTGTGCCAAGCTGAGAGATACGGAAGGCCAGAGCAAAACAAGTTTAGAATATAAGCTCTTTTGTGAAATCTTCCAGAGAAGGACAGTGGAAGATTATGAGCAATATTGCCTCGGTAAGTGATGAGAAACAGTGGAGGGAAAAACTGAAATTTTGGTGAGAGATTCAACTAAACAAAGTCATTCCAAGAGCATTTGAGGATGTAACTGGAAAGACAACTGACAAAAATGGAAGGCTGGGCAAAGGTGTTTACAACAAATTCTTTTTGTCATAAAGGACAGGAAAGCCACTACTTTTAATGTCACAATCTTGGATTTGCTTCACAAGAACAAGGTTATACATTAAAGAAAACAAAGACAGAAAAAGTAACTAGAGGTTATACAAAAGCGATCTTTGCTGGAAGAGGTGCAGTTTTAAGGATGCTGAGGAACTGATGCCCAACATGGGTTGATACCAAAGGCATGAGAAAAAAAAACAAAAACCAAAAACCTCAGACTTTATGATGATCCCAAAAAGGCACCTGAAAAGACTTCAGTAACTCTCAACCCCAATGCTTGCTTTCTCATTATATAAAATTTTTATGAGAATAATCCATGTATGCATCAAACATGTCCTGTATCAGATGGGAAGAGGCAGATGTTTGCAAATATGTTCCACAGTAGATCACTTCTTTACCATCACACAAGTGATTGACAGGTACAGAAAACACAAGATCCCTCTGAACTTTGTTGACCAGAAAAGAAGAATTTGGTTGGATAAGGAAAGTACAATCTTAAAGACTCTCCAACAAGGTGACTTGCATGTAAGTGTCAAAATTATATGAGATTTCTTGAGAAATATAATGACAGAGATAAGCTTCTGATCATCAGCCTCTTAATGGAAGCATATAAAGGATGATAGATTATGCTTAATGAATGTATTCACCACAGTCGTGGGGTTTAAACTCAAATTGAAACTGGGTCCACTAAACTGTACATAAGAATCTCTGCAGTCCACATATTGCCTTAGAAAACCATGTATTAACATTATCTGTGTTCTGTTTAAAAATGTATTTTGTTACATATTTCCCAATTACATTTCAATTTGATTCAGGCTGCAGAAGTTTTGTGGGCCACACCTCTGGTAGAGATTCAGAACAGAATCAAAGTCCCAAATGAATCTCCTAAGGGACAAGGCCCATCAGATACCACCTTTTGATAATATTATGCTGTTGGCATACTGTATACTGTTAGCATGTCCCAGAACATGGCAGAATCTCTGAAATAAGATCCCATAACCATTCAAAAGAGTTTAACTTTGCTATTCACACAGGAAAAACCAAGGAAATGAAAAATGCCTGTTGTCCAGGCTGTAACTCACAGTCAGAAGAATAACCCCTTGGATCCATCTTGGGCAGACATTTCAAACGAATAATGAGTTGAACCTAGAATTGAAGAGGAGGAAGAGAGAGGATAGACTCCCTTTGAGCAATTGTAACGTGATTTTACTGACCACAACCTTTACGCTGAAACAAAGACTCATTACCAGTATCCTAACAGTGACCAACATTCTTCTGGTGATGTTGTATGACTGCAAGTCATGGATGAGGATTATCCAGCAGGCAATGGAAACACACATGGTGGGTGTGAGCAGGTCACATCACATTACAAAGATAGAGTAGATGTGGAGTGAAGGATGCTTACAATACAACTGGAAAAGGAAAATGGACTAATCTAGTATCTAAAGTAAAAGACAACTAGTGGTCAGTCTGTGTGCTCCATTGGGTAGCCATCAGCTACAGTAAGGCTGCTCAGCATGTTGAATTTAATTCAACAAGTCATTTGACCACATGGGCTCCATATGAGAGGACATGCATGAGGGTACCACGGTATAAGCAGGTATGAGTTGTGATCTTCATCTTTAAAGGTAGCATGGTGGTGCAATGGATAGAACTTTAGATCTAGACTAGAGTCAGGAAGACCCGAGTTTAAATCAAGCCTCCAACATTTTCCCTTTTAGGATTATACTCAGCCTCTCAGAGTAAGTTAGTTGTTCTTGGTTATAAGCCTACATATTTTTCCTTTTGTAACATTATATTCCAAAATCTGTTTTTGTTTATATTGGATCCTTCCAGGTTTTGTGCGAGCCTAACTTTAGTTTGTGGCATTTGTACTCATTCCTTCTTTGATATGGGCATTCAGGATATTGGCTATGACATTCCTGAGACTTTTCCTTTTGGGATTCCTTTCAGGAGATGGTCAGTGGATTCTATCTTTACCTTGCCATATGATTCTAATAGATTTGGGCAGTTTTCACTTATGATTTCTTGAAATATAGTGTTCATAGTTTTCAGAGAGTCCAGTGATTCTTAAATTCTCTCTTTGTCTTGTTTCCAAGGTCAATCAGATATCTTATATTTTATTCTATTTTTATTCTATTTTTTCAATCTTTTCATTTTTTCTCATACTTATTGTTGTCTCATGGAGTTGATTTTTGCTTGTTCTATTCAAGTTTTCAAGGAGTTCATTTCTTTGGCAAAACTTGCCACTTTCTCTTCAGAAACTACTTTTTTCCAATTCTACCCACCAATGATTTTATTCAATTTTTTATCTCATACTTTATTTCATTTAGGTATGCATGTATTTCTTGTAGAAAGTAAGTTTCCTTTGAACATCTGCTTGAGGTTGTTATAGTTATTCTCTCATTCTTTGGGGCTATTTCTAAATTTGTGGTGATTTTTGGTGCTAGTAAAATTTGTGGGATTTTTAAAATTTATCTCTTCAGTTTTAGTAATGAATTAGGGTTTTGTGCCTGGATCAGAATATGCTTCTAGCTATATTTTTGGGTAGCATGGCTGGCCATAAATGGTCTAGTTATCTAGCTATTTTTAAAAATAAAATTTTATTAATATCTTTAGTTTTTACATCACCTAAATTTCACCTTTCCAAAGAGCCAGCCTTATAATATAAGAAGGGAAAAGAAGAAGAAAGAAGTCAGCAAAACTGATCAATATATCAAAAAAATTTTGATAATATATGCAATATTTTATACCTGTGGACCTTCTACCCTTGCAAAATAGTGGAGGAGACATATTCTCCCAGCTGAGTGGTGCAGTGGATGGAACTCCTGGCCTGAAGTCAGGAAATCAAGGAGTCAGTGTTCAAGTCCAGCCTTGGACACTTACTAACTACGTGACTCTGGGGAAGTCACCTAAGCCCTGTTTATCTCAGTTTTCAGGGTTGTTGTGAGGATTAAATAAGATAAAAATTATAAAGCACTTAGCGCAGTTCCTGGCCAATAATAAGCCTGATGTAAGTGGTGGTTATTATTCTCATATCTTTTCTGGGGGGTCAAGTTATTCTTGGTGATTTTACAACATTCACTTTTTATTTTTATGTACTGGTTCTTTCCATTTACGTTGTTGTAGTCATTACTACATTCTTGGCTTTTCTTACTTCAGTCTACAGTCAGTTCATTCATATAAGGCTGTCCTTGCTTCTCTGTAGTCATTATATTCACTGTTTTGGACAATACAGTAATACCCTCTTATATTCACATACCAGAACTTGCTTAGCTATTCTCCAATTGATAGGCATCTACTTTGTTTCCGATTCTTTGCTACCACAAAAATGATGCTATAAGTAGTGTTGTACTTATAGGAAACCATCAAGAACCTCCTTAGGGTGTATGACTAGCAGTAGAATTTCGGGGTCTATCACTTAATAAAGTGCCTAGCATAGAGCTGGAGCTTAATAAATGGAGGCTGACTGAGTCAAAAGACATTTCAGTCACTTTATTTGCAAAATTTGAAACTGCTTTTCAGAACTGTTATGCTCATTCGCAACTCCACTAACAATGCATTAGTGTGCCAATCTTTCCACAATTCCTCCAACACGCACTAGTCTCGTCTTTTGTCATCTTTGCCAATTTGCTGGGCATGAGGTAAAACTTCAGGGTTGTTTTGATTTGCATTTCTCTCATTAGATTTGGAACATCCATTCTTTTGAGAGCTCTATGTTCTCATCCTTTGACTACTTTGCTACTAGGGAATGTCTTTTCTGACCACTGGTTTTCAATTTAACAAGTCATTTGACAGTAAGGCATAATAGAGGGAGGCTTGGTGTGGGTGGGAATCAGATGACCCACTTTCTGGTTCTGACTTTCTCACTATCTTTCTAAGCTCGGGCAAATCATTTAGTTTAAACCATTCTCTCTGGGCATTCATTTTCTTGACTGTAAAAATGAAGGGGTTGTACTAGATAATCTCTAAGGTTCCTTCCAATTCTTAATCTGTAATCCCATTATGTAGGCATGCTAAAAACCTCCGTTTAGTCTCTTTAGAAATATTAAGAAATTTTTAAAAGAAATTAAATATTAGTTAATAAAAATATTATTTCTCTAAGAAAAATTAAGAAATACTATCTCTCAACACTTTATTCCCCTTTCCAGACATTTCCATTTGGAAAGTGGGAAGAACAAAAGCTAGGGTCTTCTTTTGAAACTAAATTTAAGTTTTCTTTTAAAATATGTGTAATCCATATCAAATTGATTGCCTTTTCAGTTAGGAAAAAGGATAGGATGGGAATTTGGAACTCAAAATTTTTAAAAAGAATTCTAAAATGTTTTACATATAATTGGAAAAAAATTAAAAAAATTTTTAAAAAGAAACCAAATTTAGATAAGATGATTGCCTCCCCATCCCTTGGAATGGTTGCTGCCTTTACCTACCCAAGGATGGTATCTTTCCTTTGGAAATTCAAGGTTTATATATTGATCACAGGAAGGAATTCTTTCAAGGGGAAATGGTTCAGGAAGGAACTGAATAGTCACTATTCTAGAATGCTAACCCCAAACTGAGTTTTAATATATTATGATCTTTTCCATTTTCATTTCCATTTCCTATCAATGTTAACTTGGGACAGACAGTTATGTCAAAGCATGGAGGACTGTGCCAATTTGAACTCTCTGTAAGTCAGAAATGCCTTGGATATAGATTAATATTAAATTCAATGACGAGCTTAAATTATAGTGCACATTATTAGTATTAATATTTCTTCAATACCATAAACCTGGTTTTCCATGATCTTCAGAGAAAGAGTCTCCAGAGCTACCCCCAATTCATCTGTTTTATCCCTTCCCTCTCAGGAAATTGTTTTGTCTAACCCGTGTCTCTTACACTTATGGCTCTAAATCCTTTCTTGTTGCTTTTCCCACCAGTGAATGGTGAAAACAACTGCAGTTGGCTTGTAGAAGTACCTTCACTCTTTACTGACTGTGATTGAACTCCCCCTCAAACCTTCCCCTCTCTGGCCTTCATGATCCCAGTTACCCATAACCATGTTTCTCTTCTTAGCCTCTCTGCCTCCATCTTACAAGGTATCCAGTGCCAGGAGGTCAGCCAGCTATCCCGGGCTCAGTTTTCTTCCCTTCTTAGGGAAGTGCAGAAGCAGAAGGCCATCTTAAATGCCGGACAGGTAGGCAGTGCCACCCTAGTGGATGGGTTGGGGATATATTTGTATGTGTTTAACATATATTCTTTGTATTTTAAAAATTGTATATAATCCGCTCATGACAACATAAGTTTGCCAACCACCCCCAAGTTCATTTGGATTCATTCTATGAAGAGTAGTTTCCCCCTCTCCTTTTTATTCCATTTCCTCTACACCCTGCACATAGGAAATACCCTTGCTGAATGCTTATCAAATGGAATTCTTGCTTTTCTCAATCCCTTATGCTGTACCCACAGTGCTCAAGGAGAAGAGGGTTATTGGGGATTCACCATCCACCACAGATGGGAGGGGGTAATATGGAACGTGGGATGAGAAAACCATCCCTTTGCACTGTGAACAGATGTAGGAAGTAATTGTCAGTGGCTGGCATGGTAATCATAGATCCTCAGACAGAATGAATGGAGGATCCTGCCCAGGTTAAGATGTGTCAGGTGAAGAATGTTCAAGTAAAGGTGTGGCCTGGTAATAATACAGCCGTGTAAGGTAAAGAATATCAGGTACTCTATTCAGGAATGATGTACCTAGGTAATAGTGTCCTGGGGAATGTGCATTCAATCAACCAACTAGCATTTATTAAACACCTACTATGGGTCAGATGCACATACAAAAATTAGCCAGTACCTGCCATTGAGGAATTTACATTCTACTTGATCAGGGATTCTTAACTTGGAGGAGTCTATGGATAGATGTCAGGGCATCTGTGAAAGTAGATGAGAAAAAGATCCCATCTTTCATTTCATTAATCTATAACTGAAATGTAAAATTTCCTTCAATTATGTAAAACACATTATTCTGAGAAGGGGTCCACAGGTCCACCTCTCTGCCCAAGAGGCCCGTGATACCAAGAAGGTGAAGAACTCCTGGATAGGAGGATATGACACATTCACAGATATTTACAGTGATCTGGAAAGGGTGCTAACAACTTGGAGAATGAGGAGAGGCCTCTTGAAGGAGGTGATATCAGAGCTGAGCCTTAAAGGATACCAGGGGCTCTAAGAGAAGGCAAGGAGAGAGAGCATTCTGGGTATGGGGGACAGTCCAGGCAAAGACAGGAAGAGGAGAGATGAACTGTCTCATATAGAAAACACTGCCTAGGCCAATTTGGCTGAAGCTTAGAATAGCAGAGGGAAAGATGTATAATCAGCCTGGAAAGATAGACGGAACCAGATTGCAAAGGGCATTAAATGCCAGATGAAGAAGTTTATCTTTTATCTTATGGGTAACAGGGAGCCACTTAGATTCTGAGCCATGAGTGACAGGATTGGACTTGCTCAGCTAAATATATACCAGTTAATATATTCGAGGTAAAGACATGGCCAGATAACAACAATATGGACAAGTTGAGGTGAGCCAGATAATGTATTTGTTATCATTGTGGGGTTATTTCAGTTGTGTCTGACTCTCCATGACCCATTTGGGTTTTTCTTGGCAAAGATAATGGAGTGGTTTGCCATTTCTTTCTTTAGCTCATTTTACAGTTGTGGAAACTGAGACAAACAAGGTTAAGTGACTTGCCCAGAGTCACACAGCTACTAAGTGTCTGAGGCTGGATTTGAACTCAGGAAGATGAATCTTCCTGACTCCAGATCCAATGCTCTATCCACTTTACAACCTAGATGCCCCAGGTAATATATTTAAGGAAAGGTTTAATAGTGTGTCAATTAAGTATGGTCTTAGGTAGATATATGTCAAGTAATCTGTTTATGGTTAAAGTACACCAGGTACTATATTCAGATAAAGATGTGGCTCGGTAATCCTATACCAAGTCTGTGTGTTCTTAGTGTGATATGTGCCTACCTGAGGCGGATGATGCATTAATGATAACGGTATGTCAGGTAGTATGCATTCAGGTAAAGCTGTATGCCAGACCAGATTGTGCCAGATGGTATGTGCTCAGATAATGTATGCCAGGGAATGAGCTCAGCTGTGTTATGCAATGTATTCAGGGAATGACATGGCCAGGTAATATGCACTTCAGATAGAGGTGTGCCAAGTAACACTCTCAGGTTTCTAGTTCAGCATATGATTCAAGCTAAGATCCTATGAGGCCAGATCCCTAGGTGCCAGACCAGGCCAAGTTTCCTTTCCAGGGGGCCTTTGGCTGCTAAGTGCTGAAAAAAAAAAGGCTGTTTCTTCTGGCTCATTTCCCCTCCTGGTCAGGGGGAGGGACACCCAGCCCAATCCCTCCCCTCTCCTAGTGCTCTGCTGGGGTCCCTGAGCTCCCAGAGAGATAAAGAGTTAGGAGAAGCTCCAGATAAAGTCTATTCACTACATGTTGCTCTCTTAGGCCTGGCCTGTCAAAGCAGGCTTACTTTCCACCCCCCCTCCCTAACTCTGGAGGAGTCCCTCCCTCATGACCATCCAAAGCCTTTAGACAGATGAGAAGGGGAGTGATTTGTCCAGATACTTAGAGGCAGACCTGAGGCTAGAATTCCTGACATCCTGGTCTAGTGTTTCTGTGATGTATGAATTCTCTTCGATGGCTATGCAGTGGCTACATCTCTCCCCTCTGCCCACTGCCCATTCCTCTCTTTTAGCTGAGTTGTATGGCAAACCTTCTGGCTCTCCACAACCTGACAAGCGACTTTGCTGACTACCCACCAGACCTGCTGCTCTTCTATGAGTGAGTGTCCCCTGAATAGTTTGAATAGTAATAATAATAATAGTTATTATTATTATTATTATTATTATTATTATAGCATTTGTAGAGTTTTTAAGGTCTACAAAGCACTTTACAAATGTTATATCACTTGATCCTCCCAATAACCCTGTGAGGTCAGTGCTTTTATTACCCTCATTTTACAGATAGAGAAACTGAGACAAACAGAGGTTAAGTGATTTGCCTAGGGTCACACAGCTAGTAAATGTCTGAGGCAGGATTTGAATTCTGGTCTACCTGATTCCAAGTTTAACACTCTATCCATTGCATGAAATAGGAACTTTTACCCATGGATGGATAAAGTGTAAAGAGAGGGTCAAAATAAAACACTTCCCAATCTCTCCCCACCAGTTATCCCTAACTTACCTATAAGAATACTTGAAACCTTCCCGTTTCTTTAGGTTACACATTTAGGTTGTCCTCTTTCTGGTGTCTGCTTGGAACAGAAAAGAGATAGAATCATAAAATCATAAATTTCCAGGGCTAGAAGACACCTCAGAAATTTTCTAATCTCATCCAACCTGAGCCTCCCCAATAGAAAGTATTCTAGTCTTTGATAGAATTCTCCCAGAAATGGGGAGCTCACTGTCTTCCACGGTTGGGTGTAATACCCAACCTTTGTTGTTGCTGTGTTTGTCCTCAGTTTTCGAAGAGGACCATGGCATCAGTGAAATGATGACATGACTTGCAGTTGACTTTGATTTGAGTGAGGGAGGGCTGTGCAAGGTCACCAGCCTCACTTTGTCCTTCAGAGCCATCTGGATTCAGTGATCAGAATGACTGGAGATGACCCAGGATGCAATGGGAGACCCTGGCCTTTAGGCTAAGGCCTTTTCACAATAACAATCTTTGCCATAAACTGTATCATCAAAGCTTTTCCTCTGTGCCTCTATATTCTCTAGAATGCAGCCTCTCCCAAAGCCTAGATTCTCCCATGTGGGCTGGGTAGGGGAGAGGGAAAGAAGGGGAAGGCTTTGGACTTCGGTGTCTACTCACAACAATTTGCATTTCCGACAGCCTGAGAAAAGTGGACAAAGCCAAGTGTCGGGCGTTCATCAGCAGGGCCTCCCAGGGGAACCTTAACCTCTTGTCTGGACTGTCAGCTCAGAAGAGGGAGCTACTGAACATGTCCCTGACTTGTCTGGTACAGACATTTCTCCCCTTATATCCCAGGAAGACACCAAGGTGGGGAGGGAAATAGGGACTGACTGTCTCTGGGAGAAAATTTCATGGTCCTGGGAAGGAAAGAGGAGCCTTAGCAAAAAATCATGACTGTAGCCAGTCCTGGGCCAGGAGTCAGGGAATTTGAATTCTAGCCCTGGCTCAACTACTGATTTGCACTGTAACTTCTGAACCTTAATATCACCATCTTGATTATTGTATTCGTGGAATTTGAGAGCTGGAAAGGATTTGAGAGGTCATCTTGTTCACCTGCTCTTGATAGAGGCTCCGAAAAGAAATGTATCATTGGTGTTATTAGGGCAGAAGATACAGAGTATATATTCCCCCGATGAAGAAACTTCAAGTGTCCTTAGGATAATATTCAAATTCCTCTGTTTGGTATTTTAAGCCCTTCAAAGTCTGGCTCTAGCCTGCCTTTTCAGAATGATTATACATTAGACTCTGTGTTCCAGCTGAATTAGACTCATTGATGTTCCCCATACGTGACATTTTATCTCCTTCCTTCCTGACTTTATATAGGCCAACACCAAGAGAAAAGGCTCCTTCTAGCTCTAACACCTGACTAACTCTAACTTCTGGCTCTAACATCTAACACTCCTCTGTTTTCACTTTTTTTTACTTTGCAGGGAAATCCTGGTACCAATATGAGCAAAGAGGACCTGAGCTCCTTGGGTGGCTTGGTCTGTGACATGGAGCCAGCTGTCATCCAGGAATCTGACCCCCACATTCTGGACAACCTGAAGCGCTGCTCTCAGCTTACAGTGTCACAGCAGGATGCTCTCAATGTGCTTCTTCACAGTGGGGCCACATCACTAGGGTAGGCTGCCCAAATACTGATTCTGCTTGAGAACATCCAAGGCACCGGTCTGTACTTTCCCACCCAGCAAATACCAGCTGGTTGTGTGGCCTTGGCCAAGTCACGTGTCGCTCTCTGGGTCCCTATTTCCTGCTCCATATAATAAAGAAGCTGGTGCCATAAGTCTCATGTAGCTTTGACATTCTATGACTCTCTCAGGTCAGATCAATAGTGTGCCAAGGGACACAGGGTTTTGGAACTTACCTGGTTCATTGAACAGCTATGGTTTTGTGGTTGGTTATCTCAGTAGTTAGAGCAGGAGTTATTAAGCTGGCATCCATGCCCTACATCAAGGTGCTTCCTTATATCTCACATCCTTGCACCGATTGCCTCCAAATAACATTGGAGCCCAGGCCCCATGGTCAAAGGAGCTTCCCTCCCCAATTCCCCCCTTTCTTTTTTCCCTTTGTGACACAGGGCTCCTGGATCCTGGAATCTTGGCAGACTTTGGAGTCTTGGACCCCTGGCATTTTATATCAACTCTACTCTGTGGAAGATGGTGAATAAGGTAGGGACCCTGAGGAAGATGGCAGCTGGACATGGGACCTTCGCTGAGAATAAGAGGCTGCATAAGTTAGTGGGAGAAGGTCTTTTAGAGCTCCTTGTGTTCTTCAAAACTCTGCTCAGGCAACAGCCACCACAACACATCTTACCTTTCTTGAGCCTTCTTGATGATGGTGCCCCCCTCCCCAGTTTATTTTGCATTTATTTCATTTATATCTGTGTGTATTTATTTATGCATATGTTGTCTCCCTCAAAGGGATGTAAGCTCCTTGAGGGCAGGGAATATTTCGGTTTTGTCTTCACATCTCCCATACTGAGCCTGGTACCTGGCCCGAAGCAGCTGTTTAATCAATGCTTATTGAGTGGTTGATGAATCCATTCTAGCCATTGATGAATTAACATGGAGGAAATTATGAGAGGCGTTTCATCTACAATTTCCCTCTTGTCTCAGGAGGTGAGTAAGGATTTCTTTCGGGATGTAGTCGCTAGATACCAAGCAGGAAGCCTGCCAAGGAACCATGTCCAGAGCTTTGTTGATTCCTTCCTTGCTCAAGAATTGTCAGCTTCAAGAGCCAACCGGGAGACAGGTTAGTGGAGGGCCTTAGATTCTGGCCCCTTTCCCCAGTTCCCCATGATCAGCCCTATGGGACTGATAAAGGGTCACATAGGGGCCCTTCTCTGCATGACTTTTTGCTTCTGGACAACAAAGCCGAAAGAATGATTTCTCTAGGACCAGGACCAAGAGGAAATGAGGATGACCTCAAGGTAGGGGTATCAACTGGATACATGCTGGATGTTCTGTGGTTTTTGTAGGGGAAGGGGGAAGGAAACAGGAAGGAAATAAGCATTTATATGGCATTTACTGTAATGTCATAGGCACTGTGCTAAGTGCTTTTATTAATACTGTCATTTGATCCTTACCACAACCCTGGGAGGTAAGTGCTACAATTATCTCCATGTTATAGTTGAAGAAAATGAGGCAAACATGTTAAGTGACTTGCCCAGGTCACACAGCTAGTAAGCATCTGAGGTTGGATTTAAACTCAGCTTTTCCTGACTCTAGGCCCAGTTCTATCTGCTTTGCTACCAACTGCCTTTCAAATTTTCTAGGAGAGAAAATGAAAGGAGGAAGGAGAAAATGAAAGAAAGAGTCTGGGGAGAGGAGATTGTGGGAAGAAGGACGAGGGTGTAAAAGGGGGGAGAAACTGTGGCAAAGAGAAGGTTGTGGCAGAGGAGGAATGGAGAGAACCACCTCACCCTTTTCAGTTGTTAGGGGTGGGGGTGAGGATTGAGACTGGGAATGTAGCTGGATTGGAGGTTGGATTAAGATTGCAGCTAGGCTTAGGGAGCAGGCTGGGGTTCAAAGTTAAGGTTGGAGATATAAAGTTAAAAAATGAGATTAGCTTTGAAGTTAATATGAGGTTGAGATTACAGTTAAGTTATGCCTCAGGTTGGAATAAAGGGTTAAGGTAAAGCTGGGATTAGATATGGAAGGGGTCTGGTGGGGCTTGGGAGGGTCTGGTCAGGAGTCTACTGGGTTAGATGTGGGGAGTCTGATGAGGTCTGATGGAACATGGGGGTTAGATTTAGGATTAGATGTGGTGCTAGATTTTGAGGCTGAAGTTGGGATTGGGATGAGGTTTGCTCATTGGTTATCATTAGGATTAGGCTTTGGGTTGGGGCTAGGGCTGGTTTTGGGATAGTGCTAGAGTTGAAGTTGGGGTAGCATTTGGTGGGAGTTGGGCTGAAGTTAGGTTTCAGTTTAGAGTCAGAGTTCAGGTTTGGAGATGGATTAGTGTTGTCATTGAGGACCAGTTCTCACCTCTTCTGTTCATCTGCCTCTTGGACCCCAGGAAGAAGATGCAGTCGTGGAAATATCACAGCTCAGGTGATCCAGGATGAATTGTTCATGATCCACTATGACTGCAAACAGCTCATGTCTTGCTTGGGAAGCAAGGTCCTGAAAGCTAACCTCAACCCACTGCTCCAGCACCCTCTGCCAAGAGAGTGCCAGCGTGTGGTGAAGGGGAAACTCAGCGAGGTACTGGCCTCCCCTGGATGGCAGGAATATGACCCTGGCCAAGGTCATCTCTGTTGTCCTGTCCCCTTCTTTTGGGCCATTTCCTGTCTTTGGTAGTCTTGTGTTCCTGGAACCCTAGGCTATTCTACTGTCATTCTCCTTTCTATCTGTGAGGAAAGTCAGTTAGACTCAGTATACTGCAACCCTGAATTATTCATGTTTGGAGATAATGAACATTAATATTTTAAAATTAATTTAATTTTTAAAAATTAATTAATTTTTTAAAATAATTAAAGAACCAAGAGAAGGCAATGGCTACCATCAACGGATGGAACTCTAATGGTGGTACCGTGACAGGAGTGCATGAAGATATTTGGGGATGGGTAGGGATTTTCCAGTGACCCTTACATCACTTCTCAGTGTCTGGGATAAGGAAGAATTATCTTGGCAGAGCAGAGGCAGGATGAATGTAATCTCTCTGGGGGACAATGAAGGTATGTGCACAAGAATTGTGTATTGGCAAGATCTCAGAAATAGTTATGGGACAAGTAAAAATGGAAGAAGATCATTCTCTCCCTTTTCCTCTCCTCTCCTCCCCTTTCCTTTCTGTCTCTGTCTATCTATCTGTCTCTGTGTGTGTGTCTCTGTCTGATTCTGCCTCTCTCTCCCCCCTCTCCCTCCATCCTTCCTTCCCTCCTTCCCTCTTTCTCTTTCTCTCTCCTCCTTTGTATTGGCTAGCTAAGCTGTCAATCAGTATAAGGACATCCAGTGATAGTTTTTTATTTGAGTGTTACACCATTGCCAATGCTAATGAACAGTTTAAACATCCAGTGGCAGAAGATGTGGGACATATTCTTCTCCTTTCATTCTCCTATACTGATACCACATAAGAAGAATGTCTTTGGCAGGGTGTAAATGTACAGAGAGTGCCCTATAAGCCCCCAAATTCCTGTTTTTCTGGACTCCAGAGACTGTGGCTCAGAGTCTCCTTTCTAAGGCATTGAGGGGTCAGAATGGAGGGCTTTTTTAATATTTAAGGCAGAGACTTACATGTCCACAAATGTATCACTGCTTCCACATGTGCCCATGTAGTTACAGTCTTGGCATGGAGATTAGCCCGACAGGAACAGAGGGTACATGTTGGAGAAGAATGAGACTTAAGGCTAGAGAGAGAGAGAGAGAGAGACTGAGATCAGATTGTGAAAGTCCAGGAATATCAGGCAGAGAAGCCTGACCTTGATCTAATTCATCAATGGGGAACTACTCTGGACTAGGGGAGTATTATGGTATAAGTACAATTATATCCAGCAGAATAAATGCAGACACTTTATTTGCACGTATGGAGATATAGTTTCTGTAAGAGGGCTTGTCCTGGACGTCTATTGACCAGAGTTTGGGTGGCAGGAGCCCACAACTTTCTAGACTGATTGGGCCACTCTCTCTCCTTCCCAGATCTATCCAGGGGGTGTCCCCGAGGACCAACTGAAGCTCATCACCTCCTTAGTCTACTTGTATACCAATGATGAAATTGGTCACTGGAACATCACATCCGGGGACACCGTGGTGGCTTTGCTGCGCTCTGATGTAGCTATGGAGAACCAGACTCAGGTGGGGCACTTAGCATTTGACTCCACTGTCCTGTCTTAGACAGTGATAGAGCTTGGAAGTACCTTAGGGACCTAGTTTAATCCCGCTAGCCATTGCCTTGTCATTTTGTAGTCCTAGTGAGATCTAGTGACTTGCCTGAGGTCCTGCCATGAGTCAGTGGCAAAGCCAGAACTGAATTGCTTTGCTGACCCACAGTTTAGTACTGGGCTCTTTCCTCTACATCATCATCCTTTGCCTGTAGAAAGTGACTTCAATTCAATTCCAGTCAAGTGAATTCAATCCAACATTTATTAAGTGCCTATCCTGGGTAAGGTTTTGTACAAGGTGCTAGGGATACAAAAACTAGAAACAAAAGTTTCTTCCAGCAAGGAGATTAGTCTAGTAGTCCCTTTCAAGCCCTAAATCTTTGATCATGTAGTCCTGGAAGGATTTGTTACCAGATGGGAGGTTGGAGTGTGCTTTGTGGGTAAGATTGTCAGGCGAGATTTCTTGGGGAAAGTGTGAGAGACAGCATGTCGTATTGGAAGGATTTCAGTCACACAGCTCAAAGGATTTGAACTCAGGCTTTCATGGCTCCTAATCCAATACTCTACCCACAAGCTGCTTAATAAATGTTTATTGAATGAATGAATGAATGAATGAATGAATGAATGAACAACTCACTCCCTCTTCTCCTTTGCCTGCTGTATTGAGTTCAGAACTGGGAACCAAGAAGTGGCAAATAGGGCATGGGGATCTCACTAAACACCAGTTGATTGATTGGCAGACAACGTGTGGCTGTTTTATCCTTGACAGATTGGAGAAAAGTCAGTTGCAGCTCTGAATGCTGACTTGTATTACTCACCTTCCTCTACTTGGGAATGACCAAGTAACTCACCTAGGTGGGAAGGGGTTGGGGGACAAAGCTCCTGACCCAATCTCTAGGAGGGGGACCTGCTCAGGGTTGGAAAAGGTGACGTGGGGATGGGCCTAAGAGCTGTGTTAGCCAAGTTCAGCTAGGACCAGACTTTGGAACGTTAGCATCAGAAAACTATGCCTTAGAGGAATGCAGTGTTTTCTACATTTTTGTAGAAATTTTTCTCATCCTGGGATCTATTAAAAGTTTCTTTAGAAGAATTCAAGGGTTTTCTCTGCTTGAACAAATAGAAAATGAGATTATGGATCAGGCAGGACAGATGAAGTTGGGAGTTTCCCAGGATGGAGGAGAATCCTGCTTCCTACCTCAATGTGTTGTGGAAAGAGTGCTAAACTTAGGGTAGTCTTGGAACCTGAGTTCAGTTACCTGCTCTTCAGCTTAACCCTGTGTGATAATGAGCAAGCCCTAACCTCTCTTGGCTCCAGTTTCATCATCTGTAAAATGAGGGGTTGGACTAGGTGACCTCTAACATCTCTACCAGTTCCAGACTATTTAACCCTATGCCCCTGGATAACTGAGAGCAGGTCATTCTGAGAGACAGTACCTTTCTTCTCTTGGAGAGGGTTCTCCTGACAGGGGAGGGCTGAACTGCCTTACAGTGTGAGCATTTACAACTTGGGAATCAGTCAGCAATCACTGCAAATCAGGGCTTGTCTGATTATTTTGTTGATTATTAAGAAAGTGTTAATAATTCAGATTAAACTTAAAAGAGTGTGTTCATGCATTTTTTTTTTCCTGGAGAACCCAACTATTAAATATTTACCAGCACACTGCCCCCTCCCCATTGTTGTTGAGTCATGTCTGATTCTTGCTGACTCCATTGGGGATTTTCTTAGCAAGAGATACCAGAGTGATTTATCATTTCCTTTTCCAGTTTATTCTCCAGATAAGGAAACTGAGACAAACAGGGTTAAGTGACTTGCCCAGGGTCACACAGCTGGTTAGTATCTGAGGCCAGATTTGAACCAGGAAGATAAATTTTCTGGACTCCTGGCTGGGTACTTTATCCACTGTGCCACATAGCTGCCCTGTGGCACCCTCTTGGCTGCTCCATAAGTATTGCTTGAACTCAGCAAGAAGGCAGAAGGAGGCTTAAGGAATGAAGTCATCACCAGACTGGAGGCCTAGTGACTGGAGGCGGCTGCCGCTGCTGGTGATAAAACAATAACTGACATTTATACAACACTTTAAGGTCCACAAAGTGCTTTATATCCATGATCTCCTTTGAGCCATATAATAGGAGACCAGACTTTCTATTCCTTCTGGCTCTGCCACTCACTATGTGATCTTGGGCAAGTCACTTTCCTTCTCTAAGTCTTTTCACACAATGGAGATAACAGCCCTGGAAGGATTGTTCTGAGGTTCCAGTGAGATAATACTTGCTCCCTGATGGGAGGTCGGTAGGATTCAGTACCAGCATCCCCATTTTACAGGTGAGGAAGCTGAGGCTGGGCGAGGTTAAAGTGGTAGAAATACAAGGCCAATGAGTGGCAGATGTAGGGTCTGATTGCAGGCAGGACTTCTGACTGCCAGTCCCAGGACTTTTCCACTTCAGAATGTTGCCTCTGTAGAATCCATAAGAAAGCATTTGGGGAAATGAAGGGGTTTGTTACTGGAGTAAGGGAGCATGACTCTTTCACAGGCTGTCATCAAGAAGTACCTGGAACTGAATGGCACTATGACAGGGGCCTTGCTGGTGGCCATTGGTGGCTTCCGCCTCTGCTGGATGAGTCCACAGCAGATCGAGGCTATACGACCTGTGGAGCTGAGGTGGGTGTGCACCCCCAACCCAAGCAAAGCCTGGATTGGGCTGGTGGAGGGTTGGGTCCCAACCTAGCTAGGCAAAGGCCCCATTTTCTGAACCACTGGGCAGAGCTTCCTGGGGTAGATGGTGCTTCCAATGATTAAGTCTATAGGCTTCTGGGATGTCAGAGTTTGGAAGAAACCTCAGGAATCATCTAGTCTAAACCCCTCATGTTACAAAGAAAGAAACTGAGGCCCATAAGATAACTTTTTTTGCCCAGTGTCATACAACTTAGTCAAGTGCCAAAGTTGAGATTCCAACCCAGATATGGGTCTTCAATGTTGAGTTTTGAAGAAAGCTCAGGATTCTACAGGTAGAGGGGTGGAGGGAGTATATTCCTGGCCCTCTAGGTCTTTTCTGGGAAGATTCAGAAAAGATGGAAGTTAATCCCATACCTCCCGACCTTTGGCCAACTCTGCTTCCCCTGCTATAGACCTATTGGGTCTGCCATTGGGCCCACAATCATGTGCATGTGACCATGACTCCCAGGAGCTCATGTATCAGAAAGATTGGAGTTAGAATCCTGTTTCAGATACTAGCTGTGTGACCTTGGTCAAGTCACTTAACTACTCTAAGCCTCAGTTTCTTCACTGAAAAAATTAGGTCAGACTCACTGGCTTCTAAAACCTCTCCTAACTCTGAATCTATGATCCCATGATCATATAATAAAGGCTTGAATTTATATGACAATTTACAATTTATGAAGCCCTTATGAAGTCCTGTGATATAGATCATGCAAATATTATTGTTTTCATTTTACAAATGAGGAAACTGAGGCTAAGACAGTTGAAGTGACTCACCCAGGGTTGCACAAACAGGAAATATCAGAACCCAGGTGTTGGGACTGTGATACTATTGTTTTCTACTATTCTGGGCTGCTTCACTTCTACTTGGAGAGACACCTTTCCTCTGCATGGCACAAAAGGGGAGGAAATGAATTGCTTTAGAAAGAGAAATGAAGTCACAGAGCTAGTTAGCCCTGCAGGACGAGACTTCAGGATGAATACCTGGGAGGTGGGATGAGGGCATGGAAAACATGGCAGAGTGTGAACCTGTCAACCCCACCCCCACTCTTCTTGCCCCCTCTAGGCTGGCAGGGACCCTGGACATCTCCTCCTGTGCTCAAGACAGGAAGGATGACCTATACGCGAAAGCCAAGGAGGCCTTTTCTGGATCCGATGTCACAATCACCTACTACCACTACATCCGACCCTACCTCGGTGAGATTTGCCCAGAACCCGATCTTCATTCTCTTCCCAACATCTCCAGAAGCAAGTCTAAGATAACTGAGGCTCTGCTACAGTCCCGCCCTACCTTGTAGCTCATTAGATTTTTCTCTTATTACTCCCTTATAGATCCATACTTCATTCTAGCCAGACCAGCCTCCTCACTATCCCCTGAAGACCTCTGTGCCTTAGCCACAATCACTGCTCCTGTTTGGAATGCCTTCAGCTCCATGTATAACTTTCTAAACCCTAAATTACATGCTCAGAGACAGGATGAGGGCCTGAATAAAAGTGGCATTTGTGTGAATAAAGAAAGGATCAAAACAAGAGGTTTTGCAGAAGTAGAAATGGCAAGATTTAGCAAAGAGAAAAGTGAGGAGACCTTGTTGATTGGAAGAATGGTGTTACCTTTGACAGTGAACAGTGAAATTTGGAAGCGGGAAGGGTTTGGTGGGGGGGAGATAATGGATTTTATATTGGACGTGGTGAATTTGGGACATTGTGGGTGTCACCCCCCCTATATCCTATCTGTGGCCAAGTCTTCTTATTTCTACCTTAATAGTTCTCATGTGGCTTCTCTTCACTCACTCAGCCACCACTCTGATAAAGGAAGAAGACTGTGGTCCTGTCCTTAGGGAAGTTCCCAGTCTTGGAAGGGAGTGGGGCAAAGATGGAACTGGGCAATGACACAGACATGGGAAAGTTAGAGACCAATCCAAATTCAAATTCAACGTTTATTAATGCAAATGCTAATTCAACACCAATGCAGATTCAAATTTAAGTGTTTACCAAGTACCTACTAAGTGCTAGGTGTTAGTGTGCACACAGGGGATGGGAAGATTATAAAAAGACACCGTTCCTCCGTTCCATGGCCTTACATGGATAAATACAATATAAGGCAGGAGGTTTGGGGAACCAAAGAGAGATCCAGACAAAGCATCCAAGGAATATTTCAAGAGGTTATCAATACTTTTTCCCTGGGGGAATCAGGAAAGACCCTTCAGAGGGGGAAGAGGAGGATTATAAAACTAGGAGATGAGGGAGTGCATTCTAGACCCGGGGGTGTCCTGTACAAATGAACCAAGGCAGGCAATGGCATGTTATGTTTGGAGAACAAAGGGTTTTTTTGGAAGATTGATATGAAATAAGGCTAGAACCTTATATGGGGTGAACTTCAAACATCAGGCTGGGGAGGTTTTAAGCCTTTGGTGCTGAAGTTAAGGGGAGGATAAAATCGCTGGGGGCTGCATAGTGATGGGAGGCTTCCTGGAAGAGGAGGAGGAGGAGGAGGAGGAGCAGAAGCAGAAGCAGCAGCAGGAATTAGGCCTTGAGGTTTGGGGTCCTTTTCCTTGGTGTTTGTTGTCAAACAGAGGATGCTTACGTTTTGCCTCTGGGAAAGGGGCTGGTGGGTAGAGAGCTGCCTAGAGAACCTAAGGCAGGAAAAAGAGCTGAAAATCTGGATAATTCTGCAGGAGATCCATAGATCTTGGATAACAGGGAGTTATTAGACTAGTTATAGAAATGCCTTTTTCCCCTGGACCCTGACTCTTGCCTTGGGAAGAGAATTCCTATTTTGAACCCCTGTTTTTATTTGGCTATCAGTCCTGGGGATTTGGAATAATGGGTGAATTTAGGTTTGATGTTAAGAAAAACTTCCTACCAATAGAACTATCCAGAAAGGGTATGGACCACCTCAAGCAGTTATGAGTTCTTCTTCCTCCTTGGAAGCCTTTAAGCAGTGTCTGGAAATCACTTGCTGGATTTGTTATGATGGAGATTCTTTTTGCATATTCATTGGACTTAGATGGATGGAACTTCCAGGTCTCAAATTCTGTGATGATCTATCTGATTATTTCTAGAGTCAGGGGTGAGAAGGGGGGGTCTTGTCCATACTAGCTTAAACTTCCATTCTTAAGACCAGCTTTCCTTTCCAACCAGGCCCATTCTGCTTTGGCCCTGGGGACAATTTGAGGCTGACACCTGGGATCTATTCCTCCTCTTTCTCCCCAAGACTCCGAGCTCCCTGAAGACCTGTGTTTGTGACTCTTCTCAATGTGCTCTATGGCCTGGAGCTAAGAATTCTGAGCTCGTGGGGAGTGGAGTGTTTGGGGTTCCCTCCTACCCTGTTAACTGCAGGACTCTTTCCTCATCCTATTTCCCCTTTCCCCATAAACCCCAAATAGGGAGGTGGTGAGAGTATCTCTGTTCTTACTAATTTAGGTGGTGCACCTGTGGAAGACCTGAAGCACCTGTCTCGGGCCAATATTTCTATGGACATTGACACATTCACAAGTCTCAATCCAGAGGTGCTGCAGGTAAGTGCCCAAGCATGGGCCTTCCATTACTCAGTAGACTGGGAAAGAGATGCCATTCAGTAAATACTTTCTATGTACCATGTACAGGGTTCTGAGGGAGAGATGTGAGTCCTGCCTTCAGGGGACTTATTCTTACAGGCAATTAAGATGTGTGCAAATAGATTGATAGTGTCATGGAAGCAATGACCATGAGCTTGGACAGACTCCAGGAGGTAGTGGAGAATAGAGGGCCTGGTCTATGGGGGTCACAAAGAGTCAGACACAACTGAATGGCTGAACAACAAATCTAAAGTCAGCTGGTGGCTGGAGTGAGTTCAAATCTATCCTCGGACTCTTACTAGCTGTGTGACACTATGTAAGTTACATGACATCTCTGTGCCTCAGTTTCCTTATCTGTAAAACAAAGATAACACCCTCAAATGGAGAAAATAGCATCTGTCTCCCATGGTTGGTGTGAGGATCAAATGAGATGTTTGTAAAGCATAACACCTAACCCATAGCAGGTGCTTAATAAATATGGTTTCCTTCCTTCCTATGGTACAAAGTAATAATAACAGTTTGTATTTTTTTCTTGCTGAATTTTGTTGTAATAAACAAAAATACATAATCTCTGAAAAGAGTTAAGGAAAACAAGACACGCAGAAAAAAAGAGTGTGAATTTATGTGCTTTAATCTTAACAAATGTGATTAGTTCCAGTCACTGATTAATTTGACTGCAATTTTTTGTGACCATCTAACATTGCCTTCATTTACATGGTCATAGTCAGTGTATAACCAGTGGTTCTCAACCTTCCTAGTGCCACGACCCTTTAATAGTCGTGTGTGGGCATGTCTGCATGTGGGCGGACCTGCCTGGAGACATATAGAGGAGGTTCCTAAGATCATCAGAAATATGTGTTTTCTGATGGTCTTAGGTGATCCTTGTGACCCCTGTGAAAGGGTCGTTCAACCCCAAAGGGGTCACGACCCACAGGTTGAGAACCACTGGTATAGACCCTTTTGTATCTGCTTTATTTTCTCCACATTACTCCCTCTAAGTCCTTCCCATCTTTCTTTGAATTCTTCATATTCATCACTCATCCTGGCACCATATTGTCCTGGACAGTGAGTGAGAGCAAACAAGTGTCAGGGTACAGAGCATTGCATACGGCAGTCTGGAGACCTGGATTCATGTCTTGCCTTGGACTCTTCCTAAACTCTGTGTGTGTGTCATCGCAGGCAAGCGCATTAATCTTTCAGAGTCCCTGTTTCCTCACATGCAAAACGAAAACAATATTTGTCTTACAGCTCTTGGAACTGTTGTGAGGAAAGTGCTTTGCTTAAAGTACATAAAGCACTATGTAAGTGTTATTATTAATATTAATAACATTCTATTCCCAGCACACACCACAATTTACTCAGTCATGCGCTAATCATTGTGTATGTGGTTTCCAATTTGTTGCCAGTACAAATAAAACCACTATGAATATTTTTATAATGATAGATCTTTTCTTCCTGTCAGTAACCCCTTGGGATATAAACCTAATGGTGGGATCATTGGGTCAAAGATTATGAATGTTGTAACTTTTATTATATAATTCCATCTGACTTTCCAAAATGGTTGGACTAATTCACAGCCATGCCAATAGTGAATTAGTATGCCTATTTTTTCCCAGTTCTTTAGTTGTGTCTAACTCTTCTTGACCCCATTTGGAGTTTTCTTGGCAAAGATACTGGAGTGGTTTGCCATTTCTTTCTCCAGCTCATTTTGCAGATGAGGAAACTGAGGCAAATGGGGTCAAGTGACTTGCCCAAGGTCACAAAAGTTAGTAAGTGTCTGAGGCCAGATTTGAACTCAGGAAGATGAGTCTTCCTGACCCCAGGCCCAGTGCTCTGTCCACCATGCCACCACCTAGCTGCCGTTGTTTTCCCATAGTCCCGCCAATACTGAATTTTTCTTTCTCAGTTTGATAGACATAAAGCAGGGGCATGCGGGTTGATGTTTAATTACTGCTGTCAGAAAAAATAAATGTATGCATGAAATATTTTTAAGTTAAATCTTCAGTATTAGCATTTTTCCCATTACTTTTGCAAGTCAGCAAAACAATAAATCAAGTTCTGATTTGTAGTGTTTGTCCAAGGTGTAAATGCTCACACTGAAAATTTAACAGTTGGTTGAGAGCCAGTTTAAACTGACTCCAGCATACCCTTGGTGTAAGGTGATGCGTCAGAGTTGGTTTAATGTGTACTTCTCTGAGTATTAGTGATTTTTAACTCTTTTTGAGGTGGTTGTTAATAGTTTTTGTTTCTTCTTTAGAAAGCTGCCTCTTCATATCCTTTGATCACTTATTAGAGATGGTTCTTAATGTTATATATTTGCATATATTTCCCTATGTATTTTGGATGTTGGACTTCTGACAGAAATTTTTAATGCAGTTTTTTTTCTCTAGTCTGTGCCTTTTCTTCCTATCCTAGCTAGGTTGGTTTTATTTGTATGCAACGCTAGTTGCACCATACAGGACATACAGGATGAAGATGGGAAAGGACAGTGACTCACTGTAACTAGAATGCAGAAGCCAGGCTAAGGAAATTGTACTTCATCCAGTGGGCAATGGGGAGCCACAGAAAGTTTTGGAGCAGAGGAGTAGACTTATGTGTAGCAGTCCTACAAAGATCACTTTAATAGCAAGGTGAAGGATGAATTGAAGGAGGATAAACTGAAGGCAGGGAGATCAGCTAAGAGGCCATTGAAATAATCCAAATGAGAAGAGGCCAGAACGAGGGTAGTTGTGGTGGTGATGGATAGGAGAGCACAGACCTGAGAGACATTGATACAAGGTGGGAACCAAGGCTACAGGTAAGAAAAATGCTCCAAAGATATTTGTTGAATGGAATTGAATCTGGCACCCATGTTGGCTGTCCAGAGGCTGGAATTAGGAGGAAATGCAGGAGTGTAGACTAGATGACCTTCTCACAGTTTCTCCCTTATTTCCAAGTGGAATGTCCACCAAGCTTTTTGTTTTTCTCTCTAAAGACAAGATAGACTCCTCTCCTTCTGTGCCCAGTGGGAGCCAAGCCCACTTTAATGTCAAGCTGAGCCAGACGGAATGAGGGGAGTTAATGGGGTGGCTCCTTCACCAGATTGATGTGTAATAATAATAGCCCTTCATGTTTGTACAGTGCTGAACTGTTTACAGTGTGTTTCCACCCCAAGAGTAGCTAGAAAAGTTCTTTGTAAAGTTGTAAAGGATGATGTAAAAACATAAGATTACATGCAATATTTATCCTGCCTCCTTCACAGGACTTTTAGAAAGGCTATCATTATTTCTATCTGACAGGTCAGGAAACTGTGACTTAGGGGAAGAGAAATAGCTTGCCCAACGTCATGCAGGGATTAAATAGTGGCAGAGATGGGAGCAGAAGGCAGGTCTCCCAAATCCCAGCCCAGGGTTTTTTGCATTGCATCACTCCTTCAGTTAAAGCAATACAAAGCTTTAAAAAAAAAAAAGTATATTTTGGTTTGAGGTAAGATCTCATTGGTATCATGTTATTCATTGATTACAAATGGTATTCTCATTTATGGGGACAGGGGGTGGTGGGCAGGAGAATGCTTGATGAAGGGAAGGAGAGTCTCAAATGCATTTTCCCCATGCAGAATCTGAGTCTCAGCAACGTGGCAAAATTACTTGGACCAAATGTGGCTGACCTTCGGAAGGCCCGGAGCAACACAGCTGTAAGCTCTTGGCTCCAAAGCCAAAACCAGTCAGCCCTGGAGGCCCTGGGGTTGGAGCAGACCCCAGGGCAGCTGCACCCCAGCCCTGCCACCACGGGGAAGCCTCCCCCTGCCTGGGTCACTGACAAAGGGCACAAGTCCTCTGCTTCACCCAACGGGCATATCATTCTCGCTACTACCTCTGGTAGGTGTCCAAGGCCCCAGCAACTCCCAGTGAGAAACTACAGGTCTGAAGTTAAATTCCCACATCCCACTATCCATAGGGAAGCTTCAGGCTCTCAGTCTTATTTCTTCGGTGGCATCTGTGGCCTCCTCAATGCTTCATTCTTTGTAGATTGGTGTTTTTTGTTGTTGTTTTTTTTTGGGGGGGGATTAAAGGGGCCATCCCTTGACTCACTTAAACAGCCCCAATCACTGAATGGGCTCTGCCTCAGTCAAACAGACCTGTTAAGGACCTTAGCTTAAAAAGACCAAGGTCTCCCACTGCATCCTGGGCTACCATCCTCATCTGTATCTGGCCACTGTAACCAGATGACTCCAGAGGAGTCTTTGCATAGCCCTCCCTCACTTAAATCCAATCCACTTACAAGTCATGGCATCATCTTCCTGATGTCTCAGTCATCTTCCAGGACGAAGAACAAACCACAACAACCACAATCACATAACAATCACCACTCCTTCTCACAACTCCTCTCTTGTGACAGTGCTGTTGTTTCTGTCTCTCTGTGCCACCCCTTTATTGACACTGCAGTATCCCATGTTAACTTTCATTGTGCGTGGAGACTTCCATTCATAGGAGGTTGTGTGGGAAGGAGTTGTAAAAGGCTCCCCTGTCACCCTCAGCTTCTAGGAAAAAAATTATTTAAGCTGTAGCACACACTTTCCTCTTCCACAACCAGGGAAGGTATGAGGCAGGGAGAGATCAAGTTTAGGGAAAGAAGGGGCTACTATGCTCAGACTGGTACTTTGCATGATTCTGAGAGGTGATGCCATCTACTGCTGGCAGGGATTTAAGGGGCTGGGTTGGGAATGAACCAAGAATGCAAACAGCTATCAGCTGTATCATGTGTCTTCATCATGTTCCTGGGACTGTTATGAATTTCTAGAACATCAGACGCACCCACATCCAAATATAAGAAATAAGCCACATTCCAAACTCTATCAGCAACATTTTTTAAAATTTAAAAGCCTTTAAATGCCTTTTTCTTCAATTAATTTGTTTTTAGTTTTCAGTATTCATTTCCACAAGATTTTGAGATCCAAATTTTCTCCCCATCTCTCCCTTCCACCCCCACCCCAAGATGGCATGCATTCTGATTACCCTTTCCCCCTTCTATCACCCCACCCAGTCTCTTATCCCCTTCTCCCTTACTTTCTTGTAGGGCAAGATGGATTTCTATACCCCTAAATGCCTTTTAAAAAGAATATTTGCCCCTCCCTCCAGCATTGGTGTGATTGAGAGCTCCATATATGTTTCCAAGACTCAAACTGGTGCCAATTTCTTGTTCCTCCCTTCTAGGCTGCTGTGTCCTGGCACCTTTCCACCTCTTCAATGTTCTTGGCCTCTTGATAGGCCTTATCTTACTCATGAAGCTCCTTTGATACTCCTGGACAAGATTCTCTTCATTTACCAACCTCACCCTGGACTCTACTTTCTTCTTTGGATCAAAAATTCCCCTTCCCAAAAACATGGAATGTGCTCTACAGCTGGGACCCTTATATACTTCTCAACTCAGAATGGACAAGGATGCCAAGCAGACTTGAGGCTGACTTTGGCCCTGACCTGATGATGGACCCTGGACTTTTAGAGGCCTTGCTATTCTCAGAACTCTGGGAATACCCATTGGAAGAGTGATGGCAAGACTGCAAAGGAACCAGCACAGAGACCTCTGCCTTTCCCTTCCCCCAGGAGCCATTCTCACAACTGCTCTTACCACCCACTGGACTCCATCCAGACAGGATTTAGACTGAAGGCCATTTCTGAGATAGTTCCTTGGGGGATGGCTGGGCTCTTCACCTGAGCTGGCTGGGCTACCCTCAGCTACCCTACTGTCCACAGGCTGAAGACACAGGGCAGTAAACTGAGGCAGTCTGTGTCTTTCTCATGTCTTCTAGTGTCCAGGAGGGCATAAATCCAGGCTGAGCATGCTCAGAAACAGCTTGAAGGCCACAGATGCTCAGGCCTCCCCTAACAGAAGGCTCACTGTGCACCTGCCAAGAATTGTGGTTCTCTGAGAGGGAAAGCTCAAATTTTGCTATCTTTATGGTCTGATTTTAATAAATGTGAGGTTCTCCTCGAGCTTGTCCACCACTCCTTCCTTTTCCCCTGGCTAGTCCCTTAGAAGAAGAGAGAGTGGATTCCTTTTTGGACTCCCAGAGGAATTTGTCCATCTGTGGCCAGATGGAGTACTTCTGGGATCCCTGTAGAGGTCATGCCCTGGTGGTCATCAGACACTTCCATAAAGCTTTGTTTGGTGAGTCAGCCAGTCCTCCCCTCCATTTTCCCTTCCTCCCCCCACCCCCTGCAAGTTACTGAGTCCAACAGTGCTAGGGGTAGGAGCAGGGGCTAAAGCCTCAGGCCCCCAGTGATGTGTCAGTATGGGTTACTGATCTATGTGAGCAATGAACCAGGCCCCCAGCACAGGAGTCTGATACCTCATCCATGCACACTTCACAGGCTCTCAAGCCAGGAACCAAAGCATCAGGAAAGTCCAGGATTGGGAAACAGGATAGAAAGGAAGGACCTAACTATTGCTTGGGTTTTTCCAAGTTCTTCCCATTCCTTAGGGTCCTACTACACAGATACTGAAGCAGCACCACTTGCCTCTTCTGCATCTCCCTGTGTGAGGGCTAGGCATGCCAGAGATACCCCAGCCCCTTTCTGAATGAGCATCGGCTATCAATAAGCCGTCACACCAAGAATTCCCCCAAAGGTTCAGAGGCCCCTGGGGTTAAAGGACCTTCAGAGACAGAGCCCAAAAAACTAATCTGGGAGTGGGAACAGTACCTCCTAGCTTCTGTTTCTAAGGGTTTTTTACAGACCTCAGGGCTCCTGTTAGCCCCTACTTTTCATCACAATGGTACTTTGGACGGGCAGGGCCCACCTGTAGACTAATGTACAGGACTCTGCTCTCTCAGGGCTTGGTGTTTGCAGAGGAAAAAGACTGAAGGCAATGGAAAGCAAATGAGCATCAGAGTCAGGAGCACTCACCTGTCTACTCCCTGGAAGATTCTTACCTTCCTTCCCACTTCTGTTCAAGTCGGGTTCTAGTCCTAGCCCTCTTACTAACTTGTCCAGTGAGTTTGCTCAGATCACTTCCTATTTCCATTTCTGTATAATGAGGTGTAAAAGATGATTTTAAAAAATTTCTCCCTGCCCTAATTCTATTAATACCATCTGTCTTGCTTAAAAGCTCACATTTTTGGTTGGGGCCAAACTTCAGGGAGATGACAAGGTTCAAAGTTAAAATGATTTCTTTTTATTTTTACAACTTCCTGAAATGAGTAAGGGACAAAGCCCTCTGCAGTTCCCCACCCCCCAAGCAGAAAGATCATCATCTAATTTTTGTTCCTGAGGCTAATGACAATGTAACCATTGGGCATCCCCCCAGTGAGCCCAATGCCCAAGGCATCCAAGCTCTGCTGTTGCTGCTTGAGGATCCATCCCCAGACTGGAGGGTTTTTCTCCTCGGCCTTCAGCCCCATTAGGTTTCGTCCCAGGAGTCCACGCACCTCCTCTGGGGTCAGTGGCTGAAGGACAAACCCAATATCTTGTTGAGGGTCCCAGAGCCCAGCCTTGGTATTTCTAAGGAGACGACTCCCCCCCCCCCCAGCCCTTTCCTAGGATAGTTTAGATCTAATTGGGGTGGAAAGAGGTCCACATGTGCATGTATCCTTCCCCCACTACCAACCACAATTAATCAGGTCTGCAGGCCTGGGATTTAAACCAAAATCAAAACTGAGGGAGAATTTAAGCTGTCTCTAACCAAGCAACTGGAGCCTCTGGGCCATTGCCACACCATCCTCACCCTGAAAGTGACCCCATGTGCTGGTGGTTCCCTCTGACCTCCTGTGTTAGGGTTCTCCTGCCCTCAGTAGACCCTCCCTCCCCCATTACCATCCCCAATAGGTTGAAGGTTCTAACTGTACCAAGATGACTTTTTCTTGTAGTTTCATAAATGTCTGTATATCCATATTAACATTCTTTTGGCTGAGTTCTTTAAGATCCTGTGTCTGGGCTCCACCTAGGAGGAGAGAGAGGAGGAGCGAGGAGGGGAGGGGAGGAGAGAAACCCAGCCTAAGAATTTGATTCCAGGTCAAGACCCTGGCCTCTGGCCCCTCCTACCAGCAGTGAGTAGGATGATACCAGCCCTACTGAGAATATCGAATCAAATGCAAAATGTCAGGACTGGAAGGGTTTGAAGAAAATAGTCCAGAGGAGGAAACCAAAGCCCAGAGAAGCTTGCTCAAGTGATTTGCTCATGACCACACAGCAAATTAGCACTGGAGCTGGGACTAGAACCCAGGGCAGTCTAGTGTGGTAGAAAAAGCATTAGATGGTGTTTCAGGAGAACAGAGGTCTAGTCCCAGCTCTGTCATCTGCTCACTGTGTGATGAATGATGACTTGCTTTCTTTTTCTGAACCTCAGTCTCTTTCTTTGTAAAATGAAGGGCTTGCACTAGATTTCCGAGGTCCCTTCCAGAGTTGATGTTCCATGACCTTTTTTAGCTTCTCACTCACTCTACTCCGTGGTAGTATGGGGAAGAGGGGGAGATTAAGATTTAAGAGTAGCCCTGAGAGGTTATGGGGCTGAGTTTCATTCCTGGCTCATCTAGAACCTGTCTAGATTTGAAAGAAGAATCAAATAGAGGCAGTATTCCATGGGAATACCAGAGCCAAGCCCAATCTACTGCTCCCCTTCTCTTTATTCCCTTCCCCAGTTCCTCTGAAATAGAATGTCAGAGTTGGAAGTGACCTCAGAGATCACCTAGGCCAGCTCCCACCTTACAACAGATCTGACCAGGTTATCAACCAGTCTTTGTTTGAAGTCCTACAATGATGGAGATCTCACTACCTCTTAAGGCAACCCATTTTACTTTTCATGGGATGAAAGGTTCATATATACAGACCTGGAAGGGGCCTGATACGTCAACTAATTCAACCCTTTAGAAAAGTTACCCAAGATTATACAGCTATTATGTTTTAGAGGTGAGAGAGGTTACCCAAGATCATAAACGTAGCAGGTGTCAGAGCTGGGATTCAAACCCAAGCCCTTTAATTCTGTAGCCACTGTTCTTTCCATTATACCACAGTGCTTTTCAAATTAATTGTTGGGAAGTTCTTCATATCGAGCCAATATTTGCCTCCCTATGGCCTTTGTTCTATCCTCTGAGGCCAAGCAGAATAAATTAAATTCCTGTTGCCTTTCAATATTGAAGATAATTATTAGAGGATTGTACAAACATAAATTTTTAGAGCTGGAGGCGTCATTTTATAGATGAGAAAACTCAGAGAAGCTCAGAGAGCTCTGTGACATGCCCCAGGTCACAGTTGTAGAATGGGACAAAGCTGGGATTTGAGCCAGAGTCTTCTGATGGCAAGTCTAGGGTCCTTTTTAATGGAACATGTGTTTCCTCTACACTTCCCCCCAACAAATTCTTCCTCTCTCATTCTATTCTCTTCCTCCTCACACCACTCCTACCACACATCTCATCTCTGCCTTACCTAGATATGGCTGGATTAGCTTGTAGTATTCTGGGTATAGTATTCCTTGAAAGGCAGTCTTGGCCTTTGGATAGAGGATATTCTTCTGTGACTGGGAGCAGGTAGATGGGTTCAAGGATTTGGCCATTCTTGGAGCATTAGAGAAAAGGGGAAGAGAAAGGCTAAAAGATCAGCAGTTACTGACTCCTCCTACCTCACCCCAGCACAAGGACAGGGCTATCACAGGGCAAAAAGGTACTGTCTTAAGATGCTGATAGATAGATGGATAGATAGACAGACAGACAGATGGACAGAGATATATACAAACATACAGATATATACATACACATATATGCATATTTTTTCTTTCTTCCTAGAATCTTCCCTTTCCATGTTCTCTCATGTCCACAAGAACCATGTGGTCACCCCCTCCATACCCAGAGCTTCCACAGAAGCATTTCAAAAGGTTTTGACTTAGTTTTGAGAAAATTGAGTCTAAATGTCTAAGTCTCAGTTTCAGAGGGATATAGAATAAATAGATCATAGTATGCTGTAGCAGAGAGGGCCCTGGGCTAGGAGTTAAAAGCCCTGGGTTCTAGACCTAGCTCTGATAACTCCTAGTGTTACCTTGAAGAAGTCTTTTTCCCTCTCTGAGCCTCAGTTTCCCCATCTGTGAAATGATGAGCAAATAGACAAGATGACTTCTAAGGTGCCCTTCAGTTATGATGTTTTGGGTTTCTTTGATTTTACAGAGCCTGGAAATCTCATCCAAAGGGCCTGTGGCACCAGGCACCTTAAACAAAAATGGCCTGGCTTTGTTTTCTGACATCTAATCTTGGCTTTCCCTGAGGCTAGCATTGCCTTAAGAGCCATCTTGATATTCATCCATCTCTTAGCTCATTCCTCACTTTCATCCTCTCCTTTTTATCATGAAATCACATGTTACATGATCTCAGCTGGGGCAAGGTAATCCTTTCACACCTACCTAATTGATTCGCTATCCCACTCACAGTGGTTTTTCCAAATCTTTTCATCCCTCCTCAGCCTTCCCATGGCTCCCCCTCCCCAACTCTCTCAGCTAAGTACCTTGCCTCATATTTCACTGAAAAAATTGAGGCCTTCTGAAGAGAGTTCCCTTTTCTCTTGGCTTCCTCATCTCATATCACTTGGATGCCTACTGCCACTCTCTCCTCTGCCCAATTTACATGATGAGGTGGCCTTTCTCCTTGACAAAGCACTCCTTTCCGTGTATATAAATGATTGCATCCCATCTGTCTTCATCAGCAGATTGCTGCCTTTGTCAACCCCACCCTCACTGATCTTCAACATTCCCTGTCTACTTACTGCTTCCTGCCACCTGTAAATACTCATGGGGACCCATGTCTCTGCATCTTCAAAAAACCCCTCACTTGACATGGGTATTCCTGATAGCTATTGTCCTATATCTCTCTTCCCTTTTGTGGCCAAACCAACTTGATAAGATCATCTACAGTGATGTTTCCTCTCACTCTCCTCTTAACTCTCAGCATTCTGACTTCTGAACTCATTCAATTTAAATTGCTTTCTCCAAAGTTACCAATGATCTTGTAACTGTCAAATCCAATAACCTTTTCTCAATCTTCATTCTTCTTAATATCTCTCCCGCCTTTGTCTCTGTTGATCACAACCTCTTATTCTCCATGTTCTCTTCTCTTCAGGTTTTTCTGATACTGTCTTAGTTCTCCTTCTACCTATATGTCTCATCTCAATACCCTTTGCTGGACTGTCCTTCAGGTCACACCCACTAACTAGGGGTGGACCCTAAAGTCTGTCCTGTTCCCTCTTCTCTTCTCCCACTGCACTGTCCTGCTTGGTGAACTCATCAGCTTCCATGGAACAATGATCCTCTCTGTGCAAATGATTCTCAGATCTATTCATCCAGCCCTGAGCTCTCTCCTGGCCTCTAGTCTCACACCTCCAACTCCTTATTGGACATTTCACACCAGATGTGTTGCAGACATCTCACACTCAATATGTCCAAAGCTAATTTCATTATCTTTTTCACGAAACCCACCCCTCTTCCTAATGCCCTATTACTGTCAAGGGTAGGACCAATAAAACAACAAAGGAACCATCATCCTCCCAGTCACCCTAGGCTTAAGACCTAGGTGTTATACTCAATCCTTCACTCCCCCTCTATCCAGTCTCTTGTCAAGTTCCATATAATTTACCTTTGCATACCTCTCACATACGGCCCCTTCTCTCCTCTGACCTGCTACCACCCTGGTGCAGGCCGCCAGAACCTCACACACAGACTACTGCAACGGTCTGTTAGTCGACCTTCCGGCCTTAATTCTCTCCTCACCTTAACCCATCTTCCTCTCAGCTGTCAATGTGATTTTTCTAAGGCGCAAGTCACATGTTACCCCCTTGTTCAATAAAGTCCAATGGTACCCAGTTGCTTCCAGACTCAAATATAAGACCCTGTGACTTACAAAGCCTTCATAACCTGGACCTTTCCCACCTTTCCAGTCTGCTTACATCTTACTCCTCTCCGCATATTCTTATGATCCAGTAACTCTAGCCTCCTTAACGTCCCTCAGACAAAACACTCCATTTCCTAGCATAGTGTCTTTTTCCCTGGCTCTCTATTCCCCTATTCCTGGCCTGCTTTCCCTCCTCACTTCTACTTCCTGGCTTCTCAACTAAAGTCTTAGCTGAAACTTTACCTTCTGCCAGAAGCCATTCCCAATCCCCCTTAATAGTAGTGCCTTTTCCCTAGGTTATTTCCAGTTTATCTCATATATATCTTGTTTGTGTGCCTGTATGGTTTCTCCTGCATTAGACTGTGAGACTCTGCTCCTTGAGAGCAAAGACTGGTTGTTTTTTGTTTGGTTGATTTTTTTCCCTTTCTTTTTATCTCCAGGGCTCGACACAGTGCGTGGAACAGAGTAGATAATTAACAAATGTCTGGTGATGACTTCATCAGACCTTCTACTCCTGCTCCTTCCAAATTCTAGGGTCATAAATTTGAGTGACCATGAAAAGACCTCACTGGTAATTGGCAGGACCTTTCTCAGTCCCCAGTGTGAGCCCTGGGGCCCAGCCTCTGTATCGGGAATATGAGCACAGTTTATCTCCAAGCCTGCCCCTCTCAGGAAAAGGTCAGCTTTTTTGATGGTAGGAAATATTCTGTTTGTATCCTTAGATTTCTCAGCAGTTAGCACAGCGCCTTCCACATAGTAGGTGCTCAATAAAGGCCAAGTGAATTAATTGAATTCCCTCTCTACTAGTACTGAAGGAAGGATCATTTCTTTATAGCCTTTCAGTTATCTGAATAAATCTGCCAAACCACAGTGACAGTGGTTATCTGTTCTACAGACTTGCCGATTACCCCAAAGTCACCTTGGTTGGACTTTGGAATATGTTGTGGTTGAGTTTTTTCAGTTGTATCTGAGGCTTCGTGAACCCACCTGGGGTTTTCTTAGCAAAGATACTGGAGTGGTTTGCCATTTCCTTCTCCAGCTCATTTTACAGATGATGAAACTGAGGCAAACACGGTTAAGTGATTTGCCCAGGGTCGCACAGCACTTAAGTCTTAGATAAGATTTGAACTCAGGAAGATGAGTCTTCCTGACTCCAGGCTTGGAACTCTATCTACTGTGCCACACAGCTGCCCTAAAACTAGGTTTGGCTAAAATGATTTTGTCTTCCCCCAGTGGAAGTTCAAATCCAGCCTTAGACACATACTAGCTGTGTGACCCTGGGTAAGTCACTTAATCCTGTTTACCTCAGTTTCCTCATCTGTAAAATGAACTAGAGAAAGAAATGACAAATCACTCCAGTATCTCTGCCAAGAAAACCCCAAATGAGGTCACAAGGAGTTGGGCAAAACTGAAATGACTGAACAACAACAACAATGTGCCAGGCACCACACTGAGTGCTAGGGATATGAAAAGAGTCAATGAATCTGTGTTCTTTACAGCAGGCTCTGAGCTCCCTCAAAACCCACCCAGAGGGCCTGGGGAGGGGTGCTGGCTCCCAGCCCCATGCTCACCTGAATGCAGATGGCTCTATGGAATTGAGCTGCTCATTGGTCAGACGGCAGAGGTATTTGGAACCAATGGCGTTCAGGAAGGTGACATTGAAGGCACCCCCCGCGTTGATGTAGCTATTAATCACTGCCATATCCTATAAAAACAGAAGCTCGGACTCACAGAATCTATGAAAGGAAGAGCCTAGGATTCTAGATGATGCAAGGGAACTTAGAGCCGGTCCAGTCTGGCCTCCTAACCAGCCATGCTGTTGACTAGGGACTCCAGGTCTGGGAACTGGGAAGGGCTCAGCTAATAGAACACCTATAAAAGCCCCTTACAGCGGTGTCTGATCTAAGAAGGGGAGACCTCAGGGCCATCCTCACCAATCAGTTCATTATTGCAGCTTGCAAATATCTTCCCCACCCATGTTCTTACTTAATAACCTTGGGACCTCCTTCTCCTTCCCAGAGAAGTCACGAAGATCACATGAGACTATGGATACAGAAGCTATTCATACACTAATCTACAGCCCCAGCCACATGCATATAAGATTTTTTTTCATTTCTTTTTTTTCCTTTTGGGGAGAAGGAACAATGTATGGAACAGAGTCTTCATTACCTCATTCTTCTGGCTTACAATTAAAGGGAGATACCTCCCCACCCTGGGGCAGCTAGCCTATAGAAAGACCCATACTTGCTAACCTCTCTACAGGGCCCCAGAATTCCCACCCAAGTCTTGAAATATACTAAGGGTTAGGAAGTCAAGAGATTACCAAATCTTCATTTTGATAACTGGCTTTGAGCAGGGCTCTCAGAGTCTCCATGGAGGTCACGTTCCACTTCCTGATTTCACTAGGTGTGACCAGTCTAAAGAGAGTGCCCAGGTTCCTGATCACAACTTCAGGGTACCCATTTGGGTAGAACTGGAAAAGAAAAAGGAAGAGAGTAAGAGAACTCAGAGTATTTCTTTTATTGAAATGAATTCCAATCAACTCTCCATTTACTGTGCCACCAGAGAAGAGTGCAGATAATCCATCTTGACTTTACAATGGATAATCTTCCCCAAGATAACATCCAAACAGAAGATAATGAAAATATGAAATGAGTTGTATTCCCTGGGCACAGTAGGGTGGCTGGTGACTGATAGCTGGGGGAAGCAAGCCCGGCTTATAGATGATTCACTAAGTAGGTCACTCTCAGGTGACCAATCAGGAAGCAAGAACACTGGCATCACAACTTCCAGGGTTCTCCTTGAGAAACACTGCCGTCTGCTAACCCAATCAAAATGCAGTCTTTAGTCCAACCCCCACTTTTATTAAGGAAGAAACTGAGACCCAGAGATGTGAAGGGACTTATCCAGGCTCACACAGACAGCAGGAAGCAGAAGCAGGACTAACGACTAGTTCAAGTTCTCCCCACTGTGCCACAATGCCTTAAGCAGGTTTTCTCCAACTAGGGGATAAGATGGAGGGCTATTCAGTGCTAGCAGTTAGAGACTCCAGCAGGAGGCAACTGGCAGACAAGAGAGGGCCCTTGCCTGTGGGACCTTTCCAGAAGGGGGAATCAGCTGTGGCCTGTAGACTGGCCTCCTACATAGAGGCTTATAAAAAACAATAATGACAATAGGGAAGTAGTGTAGTTCAGTGGAAAGAACAGGGAGACTTGGGTTCCCATCCCAGCACCCCCATTAACTTGCTGTGTGACGTTGGGATAGACCACTTCCTCTTTCTGGCCTTCAATTCCCCATCTGTGAAATGGAACAGTAGTACCTCCCAGGACTCTTAGCAGGATGACAAATGTTGACATTGACAGCATGTTAGAGGTCGCTTAACACCCATAATTTCATTCAGTTCTCACCAAGGCCTGTGAGGTAAGTCGGGCAGTTCTTATTTTCCCATTTAACAGATGAGAAAACTAAGAAATCTAAGCAGCGATCGCACAGGCAGAATTCAAACCCCAGTTTGACTGGGAGCCTCACATTCTTTCCACAACAGGTGTGATGAGAGCACGGAGAAGGAGGGATGCTGACTGTGTACATCTGGGGGTGGGGGAGGCTGAGGCCCACGCTACCTCATCCAGCTTGGTTTTGAAGATCCTTTCCTGCTCATAGGTGAAGGGGAGGTTCTTCAGGTTTTCAATGTTAGCCACCAGCACAGATGCATTCAGACATTCCTGCAGCTCCTCCTCTGAGTAAATGACCAGG
This sequence comes from Pseudochirops corinnae, assembly GCA_028646515.1. Classification (NCBI taxonomy): domain Eukaryota; kingdom Metazoa; phylum Chordata; class Mammalia; order Diprotodontia; family Pseudocheiridae; genus Pseudochirops; species Pseudochirops corinnae. Next base: position 106,244,329 of record CM053590.1, read on the forward strand.
TCTTCGTTTATCTCTAAGATCTCCCCTTTCAAGCACTGACCTGTGGGCCCCATGTTAGTGAGTATCAATCCAAGCCCAAGGGCACCCTTCTTATCCTCTTCCCCCCCTTCCATACAGTTAGACACTGGAAGTTCCTCCTGCTACATCCTTGCCCTTCCATTGCCTTCTCCCTCCCCAGCATTCTCTTTGCCCTCATCTGCTACTTCTCCCTTCCCCTTCTTTCCTTTCTTCTCCTGCTCTCCCCATTCCTTTCATGGAGCACAGGCCAAGTGTGCTGGTTATGGGTAGAGACTTGGGAGAAGGAGAGGATCTCTCATTTCCTCTTCCTCTGTCTTCGTCCTCTTTCCCTTCTTCTCTCCTTCCCCTCCCCCCCTTGTCTCTCACCCACTTCCATTCCCTTCTTCCTCATTCTTCCTCCCATCCCTTTTTTCCTTTCCTTTCCCTCAATCTCTCTTATTTTATCCCTCCCCCAATTCTCTCTCCCGCTCTTCCCCCCTCCAACTTTCTCTCCTTCTTGACTCAGGTGAGAGTCAGAAGTTCCTAATTAAGAAAACTTCTCCCCTTATACCCGATTGGCCCTTCTCCTCCCTGTCCCTGCTCACCTTCTTACTGGCCTTGACCTCTTCTAGAAATGTTCCCTCTTCCCATCTCCGCCAATAACTTCCAAGCTTGACCTTTGTCCCACCCCCCGGGTTGGCAGGCCAGGATCCCATGTTTGGAAGTTTCTGATAGCTGTCTCATTGTACCAAGATGTGATCACTGAGGACTTAACCCCCAGGTGTCCCCAGTACTTACTAGCAGCTCGCCTTATCCGGGAATACTGGAGGTTTTTAATGAAGGTTTTCAGAGTCTGCCTAGTCAAGGAGGCATCTGGAAGGGTACGTTTCAGCCAGGAGGTCACAACATTCTGAGAGGAAAGGGCCATTTCTGAGTGATAACAAAGGCTGGTACACAGCTCTGGCGTGGCACAAATCTGCCCCGACTCACTATGGAATTTTGGGTTAGTCACCAAACCCAGAGCACACCCTACTCATTTATGCAACAGGTAAAGGATTACCAGATCTCCCATCTCCCAAACTCCCACCCCCATCACCTAACATTCCTCTATCAGGGCTCTGCCCCTTCGGACTAAGCATTGCCCTGTCCCCAGGAGGTCCTAATAAAATGCAAAAGCCCTTGGTTAGAGGGAGACAATCCCCCTCTGTGTAGAGGTCAGGTATTTTTTTTTTGGAGGGTGGGGATAGAGGAAAGGGAGGGTTGGAAGGACAACAGTAGTGTAAAAGGTGGGGAAGAGAGGGTGTGGGACTCAGGGAAGTTTGGTTTTTGTCCCCACAAAGGGGCTTTCTCTGGACCCTTTCCCCCCATCTTCTCTAGGAACTGTTCTCAGATTTTATTTCACACTGAGAAGTCAAAGACTGAAAGAATGACAGGTGGCTATTCTCACAGGCCTCAGGGCCTTTAACCAAAGGGACAAAGCTCTAATGTTGTCCATTTGTGTTGTGGCTCCTGCTCCATTCTTCATGGACTGGTGTTACCTTCTTATATGCCTAGATCTTGGTTCCACCATCCACCCATTCTCCCTCCATCACCCCCATACTCTGTGGTCCAGATGAGCCCTCTTTTGTCTCCTTTTGGTAAGGGGCTTACCTGAGGGATGTTCTGAATGATGCGCCCATCCAAAACTGGCAGCAGCCCATGGAGAGCTTTCAGGGTAGATACTGACCATCCTGAGGGGGGGCTGCGCAGATGGACAGGCAGAAATCACAAGATGGTCAGGCAGAAAAGATGAACCCAATGGAGGCTGAGGTGACCTAGCCTAGCCCAGGCAAAGCTACCTCCCCCTCAGGCTGGAAATGGACAAAAACACTCTGAAGAATATGGAAGCAAGGACACGTGTATGCATCCACATACATGTTCACTTATACACGTTCTCACATGCATGTTCCTGTATGTGTGCCATATATACACACAGAGATATACACCCAGACCTTCCCATTCACTGAGGCTCTGAGGGAGGTGTCTTACCCATATGGAGAATTATGAGAGCGTAGGGCCAGGTTGGCGGCCTCCTTCTGGTCAGGGCTAAAGGGGCCACCGCATTGCTCCAACTGAGGCAAGAGCAGCTCTGCAGAGCTGTCTATGTAGCGTCCATTCAGGTCACAGGCCAACCAGCCCAGGATGCGAATGTCCTCCTTGCTGACTCGTGTGCCCGAAATGCCCTGTGACAGCAACCCAGCCCTCTTCAACCTGACTTAACACCCACAGGCTAGGACCCCAGCCAAAGCACATCCACCCAGGGTCCCTCCTACATCATGTCAGTGTTCTCCCACCCAAGTTCTTGACAGTTGAGGATGGTTTCCTGACCATTCTTTCCCCTGTCTCTGGGCAAACACCTATCCCTCTGGAACAGGACCCAGAAATGACCCCGAAGGTCTTAAAAATTAACCCATTTATTAATATCCAGCTTATGCTTTGGGCCTTTTCTATATCACATTCAACTTGGCACATCACCAAGTAGCTACTTTAAGCCATTTAAGCCAAAAAGATTTTTTTCACATTAAAAATAGAAGTGTTGGGGCAGTTAGGTGGTGCAGTGAATAGAGCACTGGCCCTGGAGTCAAGAGGACCTGAGTTCAAATTCAGCCTCAGACACTTAACACTTGCTAGCCGTGTGACCTTGGGCAAGTCACTTAACCCCAACTGCCCCTCCAAAAAAGCAAAAAAAAAAAATTAGAACTGTCTCTTGCCACACTCCTCTGTGGGCACTCTAGGGGGCTGCCTACTTTGCCTACCACTAGATGCAGCTCTGCTCTAAGGAGGGCATGCTTAATCTAAAATTTATAAGTCTTTCTGGGCACACCAGCGACTACTGGAGAGGTAATGTGATGTGGGGGAAAGAAGATGGGACCGATGTGATACACTTCCCATCACAGAGCCTCAATTTCCTCCTCAGCAAAATGGGCGTAATAAGCTCTCTTCCAGAGGGCTTTGAGAACGTTGGCTTGTCAACAGTGAAACGGGGCAGAAACGGACGGAGCTTTTGTTTGGTAAGGGGTCCAGCAGCTTCTGACTATAGGCAGGGGAGGTGCTATCAGAATGGCACAGGGGTGGGTGACAGAGTTAGGCCTTAAAGTCGGCCCCGTTTCCCCAGATGTGACCTTGGAGCACAAGCTGATTGCCCTCAGTCTCTTGAGACTTCCTCTAACCCCTTGTGGCTGCTGTTCATAGTTAGTGGGGAGGGACAGTGGATAGAGTACTGGTCTTGGAGTCAGGAAGGCCCCAGTCCAGCCTCAGATGCTTCCTGTGTCACCTTGGGCAAATAAATCATTTTACCTCTCCAAGGCTCAGTTTCCTCATCTGTGAAGTGGGGATGACAACACCACCTACCTCTGTGGGCTGCTGTGAAGAGTAACTGAGATCATGTCCGTAACGTCGCTTTGCGACCCTTATGGGGCTGTATAAATATGATCTATCATTATCACAGCTTAGCTGTTGTGGCTGCCAGGTACTTTAGAAATCATCTGATCCAGAGGTGGGGAATCTGCGGCCTCAAGGCCACATGCAGCCCTCTAGGTCCTCAGCACTCGAGGACCTAGAGCTCCACATGTGACCTCAAGGCCAAAGGTTCCCCACCCCCAATCTAATCCAACATCTTTATTTTGTGGATCAGGAGATGAAGACTCAAGAACGTTTAGTGACTTGCCTAAGGTTACAAGGATGGGAAATAGCAGAATTGCTATGCAGGACATATTACTGAACTTTCAATTCCTAGGGTCCCTCGCTCAGCCCCCTTTTTAAAAATTCCTCTTGAGTCTGAATCTTCCTTTCCCCCCTTCTCTGAAGGAGAAGAAAGAAGCTTAGCTCACATTTCTACAGTGCTCTTGGAAGTAGGTAAAATGAGTATGACTATGTTGTCCTTACAGAAGGGGAAATTGAGGCACAGAAAGCTGGGGTAACTTGCCCAGGGTCATACAGCAAGCTACTAGATGGGAATTCCAGCTCCAGTGTTCTTTCCCTACCACCGTTCCGTTTCATTCCTAGCCCCTCTTCAAGGCCAGCCCACTCAGCACCTTGTGGAACTCCAAGCAAAGCAGCCTCAGGGACATAGTTTGGCAGATGGCAATAAGGGACAGTGCTGGCCCCAGCCAATAAGTGGATCTCAGCCCGACCCTCCCTGGCCTTTCTTTCACCCCTGCCAAACTCCTCCTTTCCCCAGCCCAAGCTCTAAGCTCCCTACCAGACAAGTCAGGGCCTCTGATAGCAGTCTTGATCTCAGGTGTGAATCCTTCTGGAGAACATCCTGGTTGGACTCTCCCACCCGAATGAAGAAATTTTTGCAGTCTCCAGTCCTCACATAGGCAGAAGGGCTGGAAGGGACCATTGGCATATTCTCACATCAACTCCGCAAGAACATTTCACAGAATCATAGATGCTCAAACCTGAAAGCAACCTCCCAGGATATATCTAAGCTAATGTCCCATGATGTGCGTGATACCTCTCTACAATGTTCAATGTTCACGATAGGCAGGTTGGTCCTCCTATTTCTTCTCAAACCCTTCCATGGATGAGGAGTTCATGATCTTTCAAAAACAGCCATTTTGGGGGGCTAGTTGGCACAGTGAATAGAGCACCAGCCCTGGAGTCAGGAGGACCTGAGTTCAAATCTGGCCTCAGACACTTAACACAAAAAACTAGCCATGTGACCTTGGGCAAGTCACTTAACCCCAATTGCTCTCCAAAAAGCATTAAAAGAAGCCCTGGAATTTAAGTTCCTCAAGGACAGTGCCCATTTTTTTCATTTCTTGTATTTATTCTCAGCACCTAACACCACATCTTACATACAACAAGTGCTTAATAAATGTTTACTGAATTTACTTGATTGGGAAGTCTGGAGTTCAAATGTTGGCTCTATCACTAAATTGCAATGTGATATGGTACAAGTGACTTTCTTTGAACCTCAGTTTCTCCATACATATAATGGGCTAAATAGATTTCAAGGCCATTCTCAGCTTTGATGTTCTGTGAGTCTATCATAGAAGTGGGGCACTCATGGCACCCACCTTGGTGGCAGGTGGCACAGTAGGATCCACCCAAGAGTTGATGGTGCAATTGCCTCATATGATTATAGGATCATACTACAGACACCTAGGTAGCCTAGTGATTAGAGCACTAGGACTTAGAGTCAAGAAGTTTTGTTGCTGTTGTTCAGTCATGTCTGACTCTCTGTGAGCCCATTTGGATTTTTCTTAGCAAAGATACTAGGAGTGGTTTGCCATTTCCTTCTCTACCTTATTTTACAGATGAGGAAACTGAGGCAAAAAGGGTTAAGTGACTTGCCCAAAGTCACACAGGTAATAAGTGCCTGTGGCCATATTTGAACTCAGTTCTTCCTGACTCCAGGCCCAGTGCTCTATCCACTTAGCATTCAGGAGCAAGCACAGTACCAGCATGGTGCTAGGGCTATGAAACAGACAAAGATGACACAGGGTTAAGTGACTTGTCCAGGGTCACACAGCTAAAGAGTCAAGAAGACTTAGGTTCAAATCTTGCCTTAGATACTTACTAGCTGTGTGACCTTGGGATAGCTGTGACAGCGGCGTCACATGTGCCCTGGATGTTTAAGTTAAATTCCTAGTTACCACCATGGCAAATGAAATGATATATAGGGTGTCCCTCCAACTTTGGGGACAGCCTATATGTAATAAGTTTTTCAACCCTTAAAGTGCTCTCCATCAGTGTGAGGGGTCATTAGCATTTTGATTTTCTTATTACCCTGATCCCATAGATTCCTGGGTTAGGGTGGTAGGGGTGAAGGCTGAGGAGGGGTCGCCTTGCCAAGAACCCACCTCAGAAACAGCAGCATGTCCCTGGGGTAGCCGCCCAGGTCCTCAGGAATGCCATCTTCTGTGACTCTCTTGGCCAGACAGCTCAGCTGTGGAGACAGCAAACTTTCTACCTGGGGCTCTGAGGTTGTCTCTCCCTGTGAGTCCTCTGAGGGGGCCCAAATATCTCCTTCACTGGCCTGAAATCCTTCCAAGAGAGCTTTCCTCTACAGGGCTAACCGAGGCATTTACAGGCTCAGCTCACATGTTGTCAGCTCATATGTTATTTTTATTAATAACAACGACGATCATAATAATAGCCACCTGGCCTCTTAGATGATAGCTTTGTGTCATGGTGTCAAACTCAAATAAAAAGGGGAGTCATGTATAAGGGTCCTTGAAGCTGCATATTGACCTAGAAAACTACATATCAACATCGTCTATGTTCTATTTTATTTTTACTTATTTTGTTAAATATTTCCCAATTGCAATTTATTCTGGTTCAGGCAGCACTGAGGAATGTTGCTTTGACACCTCTGGCCTATGACACCAACATGCTAAATGACTTGCCCAGGGTCATACAACAACAAAAGCTTCTTCCTGTGTTCAAATCTGGCTTCAGATACCTACTAGTTGTGTGATCTTGGGCAAGTCACTTAACCACGCTAGCCTCAGTTTTCTCATCTGTAAAATGAACTGGAAAAGGAAATGACAAAACCACTCCAGTATCTTTGCCAAGAAAACCCCAAATGGGGTCAGGATGTGTCGAACACAACTGAAATGACTCAACAACAAAAAACACAACACTTAACAGTACTGCAAAGTGCTTTACAAATATCTCATCCTTTCTATAGCCTTGGGACTTACGTGCTTTTACTATGCCCCATTTTACAGATGAGGAAAGTGAGGCAAAGAGAGGCTTGGTAACTTGCCCAGGGTCACACATTTAATAACTATCTGAGGCCAGATTTTAACTCAGGACTTCTTAACTCCAGGTACAATGCACTATCCACTGGGTGTGAGTCATTCAAGCCAACTCTGTGGCTTGAATTTATTTCTCTGTTCAGAGAATCAAAGACAATTAGGTGACACAAGTGGACAGAGTGTTAGCCTTGGAGTCAGGAAGTCTTGAGTTCAAATCCTCCCTCAGATACTTATTCTCTATGTGACCTTGGACAAATAATTTAAGCTCTCTGTGCCACAGTTTCCTCTATTGTAAAACGGGAGTATTAATTGCACTGACATCCCAGGGTTGTGGGGAAGATAAAATGAGATATCTGTAAAACACTTTTCAAAGAACCTTAAAGTTCTATATGAATGGCACCTCTTGTTACTATCGGCCCTAGCAGAGATCAAGGCCTTGTGTAAAGGCCAGGAATGGCACTGCCCAGGCCTGTCTAGTAGCACAGGGAGGAGAGATACACCAGAGAGAGCCCAAGACCAACTTCATCCACTGCCCAGTTCTGCCTGGTTTGAGGACTACTGAGGATGTCCAGGGTGAGGTGGTCCTTTGGTCAGCAGGCTTTTCCCACCCATCCAGCACCCCTACCTCCAGACAGACAGACAGATGGGTGAGCCCCCTGACCTGCTCCGCCCCCAGTGTGACGTTCTTCCTTTCCATGACCTTGGCCAGGCTTCGGACCTGCTCCACATCCAGGCTAGAGGCTGATACACATGTGAAGCCGTGTAAGATATAAGGGGAGAGACTAGCAAAGAAGAAGAGGCTAGGTCAGTCCAAGTCGGTCCTGGTCTGGACAGCATCTGCTGCACCATTTCTTTTATGATTTCTCAGTAGTTGCAATTAGCAATTAATGATAAAATTTTTAAATTAAAGTTTTATTTTTAATTAACAGAAATCCATTTTCTCCTGCAGCTAGGTGGCGCAGTGAATGGAGCACTGGCCCTGGAGTCAGGAGTACCTGAGTTCAAATCCGGCCTCAGACGCTTAACATAAAACCTAGCCATGTGACCTTGGGCAAGTCACTTAATCCCAATTGCCCTCCAAAAAGGCAAAAAAAAACCAACATAAAGAAAAAACATAAAAATAAATTCTCTGCGTAATAAATACACAGTAAGTCAGAAAAACAAATTTCCTCACTGGTCATGTTTTCTAAAATTCCCAAGTAGTAGAGGGAGGTCTCTGAGTGCAATGGAAGGAGCACTTTGGTCTTGGGAGTCAGAGGATCTGGGCTTAAACTTTGCCTCTGACTCTACTGCATGACCTTAGCCAAGTTATTTAACTTTCCTGGGTCTCAGTTTCTTCACCTGTAAAATGAACAGGTTAGGCTTCCAAGGTCTCTTCTAGCTCTAAATCTGTGACTATGGTTAGAAGAAGCCATAATAAAGAGGCCGGGCTGTCTACACAACAACTCTTAGAACAGCGGGCTCCCCTTACATGCCTCAGGGTACAGGGGAGCAGGCCCCTGCCCAGGGTATGGAGTTTCAACTCAACCTGGCTACTGCATGTTCATCCTGGTGTTGGACATATGGAGCAAGAGGAGAGAAAAGGGACAGGGGATTCCAGGAGGCTTGGAGCCCTGACCTAGGAAGGCTCAAAGTCTGGGAGGCATGAGAGGGAAAGGAGACATTAAGGGATCAGGGGACTGAGAGCTGGAAAGGATTTTAGAAATCATCTAATCCAAGCCCTCTCGTCTTATAGCTAACATTTATATAGAGCTTAAAGGCTTATAAAGGACTATCTGGACTATCTATGTATATTCACATATATGCATGTGTTATATGTGTACACACACATATATACGCATGCTGTGCATACATACACACATGAAATCTCAGTGGATTCTCACAACAGCCCTCTGCCATAGGTGCCATGATTCAGTGAGGACACCAAGGCCCATGGGGACTTGACCAAGGTCTCATAGGTAGTATAGTAGTAAAGCAAGGACTCAAATTGCTATCGTCTGACTGCAAATGCAGGGTTTCTACTTCACTCTGTTGTCTTCTTTGTTTTCTGTGACCCTGGCTTTGAGGAGCTGATGGGCTGAGAAGAGATAGAGGAGGAAGAGACCTATGGCTCTGTGTGTGTGTGTGTGTGTGTGTGTGTGTGTGTGTGTGTGAGAGAGAGAGAGACAGAGACAGAGACAGAGACAGAGAGAGACAGAGAGACAGAGAGAGAGAGAGAGAGAGAGAGAGAGAGAAAGAGAGAGAGAGATCCATCTTAGTTTGCCCAATGCAGAACTTTGAATCTTTTTTGTGGCCTAAATTCATGTTTTCATTGTCATAGCAAACTAGCAAGTAAACACCATTTCTCGATGTAACTTTATCTGCAACATATAATCTTAGCAAATTGCCTAGCCTTATGGAATTAAGGAACACATGTGTCAGAGATGGGATTTGAACCCAGGGTCTTCCAGACTCCAAGGCTGTCCACTATACCATGATGCCTCTCTTGCAAATGGTGGACAATAGATAAATGTTTGTTGACTTTTTCTGAGATCAGTATGAATTGGGATAACCAAGGAAGACTTCCTGGAGGAGGTGAAGCATAAGTTGGGTTAAAAGGGTGGATAAAGAAAGGGGAAGATGGAATTCCAGGGGTTTGGATTAGGGGAAGGCTTTGGCAGGAGTCAAGGTGGGAATGAGTTTGTAGGAGGCAGAGAGCAAGACAGCTATATCCACCAGAATAGTAAGACCTGATGATAGCAATGTTCACCACAATAGTGTTCCCCTCATCCATTTGACACCAATAGCCTCTATTTCTGAGCAGAAGAGATAATTCATAAGCACCTACAGTGTCTCCCAGGGCCATGACCAGGACCTAGGGAGACTGGGGAACCCACCTATTAAAGTCAGACACATTCTTTATTACTTCATCGAAAAACATGGCTGCCTAGGGGAAATAGGAAAAATGTCTTGCAGCAAAACACCAAGCGCTCCACCGTATCCTCTTCCCACCACCCCCAGCCGGGACTCCATCTTCTTGACAAATGTCTCTCCCTCTCCAAAGGTGGGATTCAATTCACAGTGCTGGACAACCCCTGACAAACTGGCCAGACACATTCTTAGGATGTCATCAGTCAGTGCTTCTGGGGAAAGGATAGAATTCGAGGGGTTTGGGAGGTGTCTCACTGGGATGTGGGAGGCAGGGAGTAAGGGGATGCTGGAAAGTGCTTACTAAAGAGTTGTTTCCCCTGGAAGAAAGTGAGATCACTCCACCAGAGTCCTTAGAAGATATCATACCCCCTTCTTAATTCCTCTGGAGAACCCAGATCACCATAGGGAAAATGCAGCAGGGACCTCAGACCATTTCCCATGAGCCAATTTTAAAGATCCAGCAGGTCCACAGAGAGGGGTAATCTTGGTAAGTGAGGTCCAGGTGTATCACCTGTACTCGAGTCCATCTTCGACTGTTGAGGTCATCGAATCTAGGGTGGTCACTGGGGCTGAAGGCCAGCATTGCGCTGGGGATGGCCTCGGTGAGTGTGTCTGGCATGGCCTGCACCAGAGCAGTGGGACTTGGAACAGCCAAGGCTAGCTAATGAGAGAGCACAGGGAGGAAGGAGGCCAGGCAGAGATTGGGATGATGAAGCTGGGGATTTATGGTGAGAGATCCCCACCCCCTGGTTGCCCAAGTTCTATTTCTGGCTCTGCCACTGTAACTTGGGCAAAGCCCCAATGCCTTCTGGGCCTCATTTTTCTTTTCTGTCAAATGAGAAAGATGGCCTAGATCCCCCTTATATTCCCTCCCAGCCCTATTTGTGTCTATATTCCATATGCCATGTTGCTTGTAATAGGCATTATATGCTTTAAGTAGAAGTGGAAGCAATGATCTATACACTCATCAGGGCCTGTGCCTCACCTGGTCCACGAATGCAGTTTTCAGTATGGGTGGGATGTGGGTAAGATGCTGAGCAAATTCTGGCTTCTTCACAGCTTCCAAGACTATATCTGGGGCTAGGCTCTGGAGCCAGGCACTATCGAGGCCACCGGCCAAGCTTCCCAGGGCTGCTAGACTCTGGCCATCCAAGACCTACACGGGGGAAAGACAGACACAAATATCATCACAGCAGGCACTATGCTACATGTCTTGATTTCTTCTTCCCCTCGTACCCTAGAACCAGTTACCTTATAGCCAGAGTCCAAGATCTTATGGGTGAGGGCACGAGACTGGGCAGGGCTCCAACCCCTAACCTGGGCCAGGGTAGGCAGAGCAGCCACCAGGTCCTGGCCACTGATCTGCTTCTCAATCTGTGACACTGACAGCCCCAGGGCTGTTTGACCCAGTCTGCGCAGCATGGCCTCTGAAAAGTTCCCAAAGCTTCTCAGCAGCCCAGATGCCACCTGTAGAAGAGTCAAATCTTGACCAAGGCACAGGATTGAGGCCCTGAACTTTGGCATACCCAACACAGACACACCTGGGGCAGGCACACACCTGAAAGCCACTAAATGGTAAGACTAAGACAAAGGGCAGTCTTATATGTTAATTAAGAAGATAATGGAATAATTCAAAACCACTGGACTGCTCCCTGAATACACCCTAAAGGTGATAATGTCATTAGCACCATTAAGGCTAACAATAATTCACATACACACACACACACACACACACACACATATACCTTTAAAGTTTGCCAACCCTTTTACATTCATTATCTCATCTGGTTTTGGTCAAGTCCAGTGAGAGAAAGGAAATTCACCCTCCCCAGCTGGTCTCTGAAGGAAAACCCAATCCACAGGGCCCTCACTACCTGTATGGCTTCCCAAGATGGCAGTTCAGGAACTGACTTGTTTCCATCAAGCTGTGGAGGCAGGCCTAAGCAAACCTTGTTGAGTCTCTGGGCCAGGGCCAGGGCATCTTCAAGCTCTGTGTTTCCCAAGGCCTCTGGACTGAGGTGACAGATGAGGGTATCTGGGATGCTAGTGAGAGAGTCAACCAATCAGGCAAACAAGTATTTTTAAGGGCCTACTTATGGCATGGTGCCAGGTGTTGGGGATGCAAGTACAAAGAATGAAACAATCCCTAACCTCAATGAGTTACATGCTAATGGAAGATAGAACAAGTACATGTAAAAACATATTCAACACAAATATAAATTAAATAAATATACACGTATACAAAGTAGCTAAATATAAGGTAGTTTGGGAAGGACACTACTGGAGAGAGGGTTCATGCAAGAAGATGGTGTTTTTGAGGCGAATTTGAAAGGAAGAGAGAGGAGATGCCAACATTCCTCCATCCAGAAAGGAGATATACCCACAGTGACCCAGGGGTTGGGAAGAAGCCTGGCTACTCCTCTAATTCTCTTAGATATCTTAGGGGAAGATCCTGCTCTAAGACCAGAGATGGGGATAGGCATTTTTCTATGGCCACACAGGATTCTACAATAGGCCTTCTCCTTGCAAGTTCAGCATCAAGGACAGAGAGACTCAAGGCCCATCTGAGCTCCTCCATCTCACATGGTCACCTCCTCAACATATCACACTCCAGAGTGCCCAGGGGTGAAGGTGCTAGGAGAGAAACAAGGGAGAGTCATCTCACCTGGAGAGGTTGAGGCTAGGAGGGGAGGTGAGTAGGGCTGTGTAAAAGTTGGCTAGGTCTGGCATCAGGTGGAGATGGCTGATCAGGTGAAGGGCAGCAGGATCTCTCACTAACGTCTGCAGCTGACAGAGGAGAAGGAACCATGAGAAGAGTGATGGGTAAAGAAAGACAGAGGAAGAAGATATGGGCCAGCCTCTTGGAGGTTGGTGCTCAGGAGCTGGTGCTCACCAAGTTTTGAAGAAAAAGCAGTTCTTGACGGATAGTCAACAAACATTTATTAAGTGTTTACCATAGCCAGATGCTGCCCTAAGCCCTAGAATCCAGGTAAGGAGGAGTGGCCTTTGTAAGAGGAACACGGGAGAAGAGCTCAGAGATTCATTCTATGATTTGCAGAACCACCTTGAGACACCCTAGTGCCAGCCAGAATCTCCTCCACCTACCTTGGGTTCATCCACCAATCTCTTGAGTTCCTCTTCAGTGGCGTGTTCCAGGAAGAAGCCCAGGTAATTGGCCAGCCAGGATGATGAGTTTAGGCCTGGCATGGCCTTATCCTGACAGCGGGTCCCAGATTCTTACAACACAAGGGAACAGAGAAGGCCTGGGTATCAGATATCCATCCCCTTTCCTTCCTCCCCACCCCATCCCATCAAACCTCAACTCTGCCCCCAAACACACATTGCCTTTGGTCACAAAGAGGCCTGGGTGAAGGAGGCTTCAGTATGGGCTGCCTCCACTGTACTCAATATATTGTGGAAGTAAAGCAGAGTGGGTGGGGCAGTTGTGTCTTTACATACACAGGGATGAAGTAGATGGGGCTGGTAAAAAGAAATCTGACCTTGGAGTCAGGAGACCTGGGTTCAAAACCCAACTCTGAAACTTCCTAGTTCATGAACTTAGGCAAATAATTGCAGTTCCTCATTTGCAAAATGAGTTACAATAAATGCTTTGCACATTGTAAAGCGATATATAAACATGAGCTATTAATATTAATTATTATTATTTGGAAGATGGTACATTTTTCTCAACACATTGTGGTTAAAGACAGATTAATTGCCAGCAAATGTCCAAAGAAAGGGAACACAATTTGTAAAGTCATTTATTGTACTTCTGTTTATTCCTCTAGGCTCAAAGTTAGCCCTTGGCATGATAAGCAAGGTCTCCTACTTTGGTCAAGGGCACTGTCTAATTCAAATGTTTGTGCAGTCAAGTACCCATGAAGTCCAAATACACTAGAAATGCAAGCCTGTTGTTTACAAATGTCCATGCAGGACCCAGAAACCTTTAATAGCAACAGCAACAACAACAAGAGGAAAGGGACTGTATTTAACATATAAAATGTAAATAAATAAAATATAAAAAGAAACAGAACATTGGCCTGGTAATTATCTGTTCCCTCCGGCAGACATCAGCTTTGACTGTGTTATTTTTTTTTTATTTTTTTTTATTGATTTTTTAATTTACTTTTAGTTTATAAGATTCGATTCCAGAGTCCCCTGAGTTTCAAATTTTCTCCCCTCCTTCTCCACTCCCCCCCCCCCCCCTGCCAAATACTTTCACATTGTACAATAGTCTGGTCGTATAGAAGGGTTGTAACCAATGGAGTGAACAATGGGAAAAAGGAAACAAAACCAAACATGGACTGTGTTATTAGCCCTATTTTATAGGTAAAGAAACTAAAAACAAATAACTTTTCCAAAGTCCCTGTGAAAATTTTGTCATTCAGTCGTGTCTGACTTTGTGATCCCTTTGACTGTATTGCCTGTGGAGTTTTCTTGGCAAGGATACTGGAGTGGTTTGCCATTTCCTTCTCCAGTGGAGTAAGGCAAACAGAGGTTAAGGGATTTGCTCAGGGTCACACAATTAGCAACTACCTGAGACTGGATTTGAACTCAGATCTTCCTGATTCCAAGCTTAGTGCTCCACCCACTGAATCATCTAGCTGCTTCTAGGTGCCCTGATGTCTAGTCTTGTGCTCTTTCATTATACCACAGTTAATAAGGAATAATATCTGGAACATAGATAGAACTTCAGGGTTCAAAGGGAATTGAGAGGTCATGGAGTCCCATCTCTTTATTTCATAGAGGAGGAAGATGGAAGCCCAGAGGATAAGAGACGTTGGAGGGCCACATGCCTAAAAGGAGTATGTGATTACTGACTTCTCTCTTTGGGCCTATAGAATTGCAGCCTTGCCCCAGGTGGGTTTTCTCAGGTGCTTTGGGACTTAAGGAGATATTAGCCTACCCTCTTGCAGGAGAAAGGCCACCATGCCTTCAAAAATCTTCCTCTGCTTCTCTGCTTCCAGGCTTGAGTAGATGTCATTCAGGGCTGACGTGCTAGGGAAAGGAGCAGGCCAAACTCACTGGTGAACTCTAATGGCTGAAAGGGACCTCAGAGTCTTACAAAGTATAGGCATCCCTTCCTTGGCATCCTTGAAATGGGGTCATCTGTTCTCTGCTTGAACATTCCCAGTGACTGGAAGCTTATCCCGCTCCCTGCACTCCAATGCTGCCAATCACATAGTTGAACAGAAATTATTGCTAGGTGGGTTTTCCTCCTATCAAGCTGACACTTGCCTCCCTATAACTATTGTTTGTGAGTCTTTGTTCTGCCTAAGCTAAGAGCAGAATTGCCAAGCAGAATGTCTATTGACTGAAGCAAGAACCTGACCCCTTCAGCTGGAGGTCACTTACAGGCTGTAGAAAGTCTCACAGGATGTGTTCTGGGCAGCCAGGCAGTGGAAGGCTTCAGGGTGCAGGAGGAAGGGCTGGAGCCAGGACAGCCACTGCGACCATGTGGCCTGGGCTTCCCTGGCCTGGAATGCTGGCCTCAGCCTCCTCCACAGGCCATTAAATAACACCCCTGCCCACTGGTCTGAGAGCACCGCTGGAGAGAACTACTCCAAGATAGAAAAAAAATAGTAATGATGATGGCACTTCCCATTAGAACAGTTTATAAAGTGTTTTCAAATCCCTTTTCCTATTTAAGCATCGAAACAACCCTGAAAGTTTGTCAGGACATTGGTTATGGTTTCCATTTTAAAGATGAGGAAAGAGAAGTCCAGAAAGAAGTAACTTTTTCCAAGACCATCAAGCCAGGTGGGGCAGAGCTGTCTCTCAAACTCTGGACTCCTGACTCCCAGGACAGTGTTCCTGGTCACACAGGAGGGATTAATCAGTCTATGACCACACCTGAGTATCACATTTCTATTCTGATTTCCAAGGCCTGGGATATACATGTGAGACCCACAGGCCCGGTACTGTCGCTAAAGGTTGTGGCTTGGACAAGGGGCTATTCTTGAGAGATTATGGGGTCTACACCATGCCCCTTGGTGGGGACGGATTTAAAGTTCTTTCCTACCATACTGATAATATAAGGTCAGAGGCAAAAATGGAATGGGAAGATGAGGAAGTCAAGCATTTTCACAGAGGATACACAGCATTATGGAGCCTATCTGTAAAATGGTTTTCCCATCACCAAAGCCGACCTTTGTTGCCCATCAGGGACTGGGGCCCATAGTGCCACTTACCTGCTGGGAAAATCTCTCCAGTGCAGTCTCAAGAACAGGGAGATCAATTTTGGAGAAGAGCAGGGTGGAATATGCAGGGTCCAGGACCCTGGGCAGACTGCTGGCCACAAGGCAAGGATATAGAGATGTCAGAAAATCTTCCTTCCAGACCTGCAGCCATGACCTCTGAGGGAAAGAGATCTCTTAGCTTGACACCCTAGGATATAGGGATGTCAGAAAATCTTCCTTCCAGACCCGCAGCCATGACCTCTGAGGGAAAGAGATCTCTTAGCTTGACACCCTAGTCATACTCCAGCTCAGAACCCCAGAGTGAACCCTGAACCTGGCCCCAGGTTGAAGTCTGACCCCAGTCCTAGAATGACCTCTAATCCTGCCTCTGGCTATGCCCTCACCCCGTCAGCCATGGAAGAGTATGGACAATTCAGTGCATCCTGTTCCCACTTCTGGGGACACAGGTATATCTATTGCCCTGTGCTTATTTCTGTGGGATTGGGGGTGGGATGGAGTGGGACTTTGAGTGTCATCTTTGCACACAAAATACACTGTTAACTTTTAATGTTCACTAGGGGTCTTTCCAATCCCAGAGACTGAGGCCTTAGTTTCCCTATATGAAATGAAAGGGAATCAATAATCCTTTTATTTAGCAGGTGAGGAACCTAGTGGCTGGAGAGAAAGGTCACATGACGAATGACTGCTAAAGGCCAGGCTATGGCCAGAAAACCACATGATAAGAAGCTCTAGGAAAAGGCTAGAAGGAAGAAAGGGAAGAGATGTTGAAATTTCTTGTTCATAATGAGGTTTTTTTGGATCCCTGTAGGCTTTTAGTCACATAGGCAAAGTTGGGTCCTCACCGGGGTGCAGGCGTACTGGGCCAATGTCACGTGACAGGTAGGATGGTCCCCACTGGATGCTGCCCTGACTTCCTCCTCACTGAGGCTGCAGAATGAAGGGATGGTTTCAGTCAGATCCACCAACTCATCATCACATACAATATTGTCTTTCCTTCCCCTGATCTAGCCCAGTAAGAAGACGGTGGTAGTGAATGCACTAGGTCCAGTGTAGACAACTTGGAGTGGGAAACTATATTTTCTAAATGAAACCTTTTCAATAAAACCAGATACTCACCTTGGTACTGAGGCACAGATAGTGGCTTCTGTTCAAAGAGACAAATAAGTTGGTGTTACCTGCTGATGTCCTCAGCGTGGAAGAAAAATGAGTAAAATTATCAATCGTGCTACCATTTATGCTTTCATTTTCAAAGCTAGTTATTCATTAAAGGAAGGCCTTTGGCCTTTATCAGGGGCATCAATGAACAAAGCAACTGAATACTATTCTTGACAATAAATATAAGCAGGGGTATACTGGAAGCAGCTTCAACTAGTTCACAAAAGCTGATTGTTAAATTTTTAGTGTGAGCATTTATACTTCATAGCAGCAATGGATACAAATTAGGGCTTGATTTATTGTTTTATTGAGTGTCTAGTGATAAAGAAAATGATAATAATACAGATTAAACTTAAAAGTGTGTTGCGCTTAGATTTTTTTTCAGAGAGCTGGTTGTTAAACATTTACCAGCTTACTTCTGTGAAATCCAGAAATAGAAGCAGAAATGCAAGGTTGTTTTTATTTATTAATGGCCACAATCCAAGCAGAAGTTTAAAAAGCAGGACACTGAGTTTGCTATAATTGGAAATAACTGTTCTCCTACCCTCTGACCTGGTTAGATCACACTTACAAAGCACTGGACCTGAAATCAGAAGATCTGGAATCCAATCTTGGCTCCACTGCTCACCACCTATATGACTGAGCAAGTTATTTAACCTTCCCAAGCCTCAGTTTACCAATCCATAAAATGAGGGAGTGGGACAAGATCTCTACCGTCCCTTTTAGCCTCAAATCCTGTGACCCTGTGGAATACTGTGGTCAATTATGGGTGCCACATTTTCGGAAGGACATTGTCAAGCCAGAGCTTATCTAGAGGAGGGAGACAGCATGGTAAGAGGCCTTAAAAAGATATCATGGAGCCATTGACTAATGGAATTAGGGATGCTTATCTTGGAGAAGAGAAAAACATTGTACTGGGGAAGGGGGACAAAATTTGTCTGCTTGGTTCCAGAGGGCAAAACACTGAGCAAGGAGTAGATATCACCAGAGGGTAGATAGTTCCATGCAGGTATAATCTTAATAATTAATATTTAATTATTAATTTAATTTATTATTAATTAATACTAGCATAATGAATTATATGATGTCACTACAATAATTTTAATTAATTTAATTTATTATTAATCAAATTAAATTAAATAAATATTGGTAATTAAAACTATCCAAAAGCAAAATGAGGTATCTCTGGAGGCAGGGAACACAAGGTCTTCAAGCAGAGACTAGATCATCATTTGCTAAGGATTTTGTAGAGGGGATTCCTGTTTCGGGTAGGAGTTGGATGGAGTGACCTCTGGGACTTGGTGTTTTCATTTGACTTGTTTGCTTTATGTAATCAAATCAAATTGCTTTGGGAATAGAAGTGTAAACAGATGCTTCTTTCTTTCTCTCTATTAACTGAAACTTAGCAGTCTGGAACAAATGTTGCAGTGTTCTAAGGTCAGTGCTTGCCTTCAGGGGTAGTAGGATACAAAAGAAAAGATTTACCATCAATGGATCCGGTGGTACACTGCAAAAAAGGTACATATCATTAGCACATGCAGGCTGTTTTCCAACTTTGCTCCACATTACTCTCTGACACATATCCTACTGTCCAGCCAAACCAGCCTTCTTCATGTTTCCTGCATTTACACCTTTGAGCTGGCTGTGCTCTCTGTCTAGAATCCATTCCCACCTCACCTCTGTATCTCAAATCCAGTTTCTTTCAAGCTTCAAACTCAAGTGCCAACTTCTACCCCAAACCCTTCCTGATCCCTCTGCCTGCTAGTGCCTCCCCCAGCCCATACACCTATCACCCTATATCTATGTACCCATATCTGTACATACTATCTTTCCCTGTAAGCTCCTTGAGGGCAGGGACTGTTTGTTTCACTTTATTTTTGTATCCCCAGTGCCTAATCCAGAGCTGACCCTTAATAAATACTTGTCAGTTGGTTCCCTGGTCCCTCCAGTCCATTGATCTGATAGTACTTTATATTCCCCTTATATATTGATCATAGATTCAGAGCCAAAAGAGAGCTTTGAGGTGCTCAAGTCCTTGATTTGACAGATGTGGAAACAGGATAGAGAGGCTAAACAATTTTCCTAGAGTGACATAACTAGTAAGTGAAATATGAACCCAGGTCTTTTTGTCACTCTAGCCACTACACTAGAGGTCTAAACCAGATTAAAATGTAACTGGTAAATATTTAATGAAACAAACAAAAATACAACGCAACATAGATAATGTTAATTTGTGGTTTTCTAAGTCAATATGCAACCCTCAGGGATCAATTTCTATTTGAGTTTGATATCACTGGGCTACACACTGTGCCTTCCTTGCTTGGATCTTTGGAAGTATTTCTATCAGTTCGTGTATCTCCTCCCACCTACTAAATTAAAAGCTACAAAGAGGTAGGCTTGTCAGCCTTTAAAATCTGTTTTGGAGTCCACTGCCCAGAATATCCCTTTCCCATGACCTGGAATCTTCCCTGGCCAAAGAAGACCTAACTCTATCAAAAAGAGTCCCAAAGGGACCTTCTTACCAGATGGATCCCTGAAGTCATGGTGCAGCCTAGAAGAAAGAAGAAATGAGGCCATTAGGAAGACAAAAGGCCTGGTTCTGGCTCACCTCTAAGCCTGGGTCTGTCTAACTCACAAGCCCACCAGACAGGGCAAAGGCCTGGACCACCATCAAGGACACCCTTGCCCCCTTCCTCTCTACTCCCTTCATGTCCTCCTCTTTCCTAGCATTCTTATAAGGGGGGTTTACAGTGCCAGCACCTCTAGGACTCTTCCTTGTCAAAGGAATGCGGAGCAGCTGTGCTTGATAAGAGGCCCAGAGGAAAAGCAGCAGCTGAGCCCTTGAGGTTTCAGAGGCCCAGGCCTGTAGATCACCCTACTTATGAGCATCAAGGAATGGCTGGGGTTGGTTCTGGGAAACAAAGCTGGGAGTGGTAAAGGAAGGGGCGTAATGAACTACACTGCACCTCCCATCCCTGTGTAGCTTCTTGTAATAGTAATTGGTTTAGCAGGATACTTAGCACTTAGTACTAAGTGGATGGACAGTAGTAAGTGCTAAGTGTGGAAGGTGCAAACTCTGACCCATTGTTGAATTAGTTTAGCAGGATACTTAGCACTTAGTACTAAGTGGATGGGCAGTACTAAGTGCTAAGTGTGGAAGGTGCAAACTCTGTCCCATTGTTGAGAAGGCATGAACTCCCCTGTTGATGTAGAAGAAGGGGATTGGCTGAGCCCCTGTTGATGTGGAAGAAGGGGGTTGGCTGAGGTGTGTACATAAGCAAGAATTCCAGAGACAGACAGACAGAATTGGAATGTTGCTCTGGGTGAAGGAAGA
>CM053590.1:106265173-106297051 GCA_028646515.1 Pseudochirops corinnae
GAATACTGTGGCCACTGTAGTGAAAACTGTGTGGCCATTTTCTATGATAAGATGTAATGTTGTGAATATTATAATGTTTTGAATGTTTGTCTTGATTTGTAATGGAATAAACAGAGTGTTCACTATATTTTGTAATCTGAACTCTAAAAGCTGTTCACAGTAGCATTCCTTTGGGAATCTGCTGGTGCATGGCATTACACTTCTGAAGACCTTCCCAACCTATCCTGTCAGCCTTATTGGACATTCCTCCTCCTCCCACACTCTGATCCAGCCAAATCAGCCTTCTCCGTGTACCAGATACATGAAATCCATCTTGCATCTTCATGTCTTTGCACTGGCCTTCCTCCCTGTCTGTAATGGACTCAGGCACTCCCTTCTACATGAAGCCTTTCTCATTCTCCCCCACATTTCACCTACTTTGGGCCTCCCTCCTTTTGTAGCTCACTCCTTTTTAAAAAAAATAACTTTGACTCCGCCTCTAGTTACCTCCCTGGGTTTTGCCATCATACATCAGCTACCCTGGAACATCCCTGTGGTCCCCTTTTCCCACTGGTGAATTCCTCCAGAATCTTCATTTTGAGGAAGGGTCCCAGCCCAGTCATCCTTCATTCTTCTTCCAATTCTGCCTCTGACTCACCCAACTCTGCCCCCGTGTCACCACAGGGGACCTTCCCCTACCTTTTCAGCTCCCTTTCACGTGTGATCTTTCCTCAATAGAATGTAAGCTCTTGGGTGGCAGGGATTGTCTTTCTTTGTGCTGATATTTCTGTCTCCAGCCCTTAGGACAGTGCCTGGCATATAGTAAACTTAATAAATGCTTGTTGCTGCTGACTATTGGCTTTGTATTTATTCTCTCTCTGTGTGCACATACACATACATATATGTGCATATAGATGTGTATGTATGCACACATACACACTTGTATATAAATATATATACACAATACATATAGGCATGCACATATATACCTAGACAAATATATAAACATATACAAGTATACATATTTATACATATATATGCACGTGCATATGTCTATATACACATACATACACATGTGTATATGTACATATCTCTATATCTACATATATGTATATATCTATATCTATCCACATCTATATATACATGTATGTATGTATATATCTATATCTATACATATATATTATATTTATGTCTCTTTTGCTGGAATATAAGTTCTGTAAGGAAGAGACAGTTTCATTCTTCTGTATTTGTAATTCTGTTGCCTATAACAGCTAGTGGGACAGATAAGGCACTTGATGAATGCATGTTAATTGACTGAGAGAGTAGATTGTCCTGAGAGAACAGGCTTCAGTGATTCCATGGGACACTGAAGGAGCCAACAGTACCTGGGCAGTGAGGGAGCTGGTGAGTCCCAGCCACACGCAGAGCCCTGGTCTGGAAGAGACAGTTTGAGGGAGGTGGCTTGCAGTTTGGGGCCTAGTGCCCACTTTTCTGAGAAGTGTGGATATCAAGGAAGAGAGAACAGTGATGGAAGCCTATATGTAGATTGGAGCTCTGATCCTGTATTATATCTGAACCAATCTTTTTTCTGGAGAAGAGATTGTCTGGGAAAGGACATAGGGCAAGGGTGGGGAACTCACAGGTTCCCTCCAGATCACATGTGACCCTCTAGGTCCTCAAGGGCAACCCTTTGACTAGATCCAAACGTCACAGAACAAATCCCCTTAATAAAAGGATTTGTTCAGGGGTAGCTGGGTGATGCAGTGAATAGAGTACTTGGCCCTGGAGTCAGGAGGACCTGAGTTCAAATTTAGCCTCAGACACTTAACACTTAGTAGCTGTGTGACCTTGGGCAAGTCATTTAACCCCAATTGCCCTGCCTTCCCCCTTCCAAAAAGACAAAAAAAAAAAAAAAGACATAAAAGGATTTGTTCTGTTAAACTTGGACTCAATCAAAAGGCTGCAGCCAAGGACCTAGGCCACATGTGGCCTTGAGGCCGAGGGTTCACCACCCTTGAATAGGTGAGTTTCTCTACAGATGTAAACCTCCCAACACACAAAGGAACCAGAAGAGAATAGTCACCCATTCCCACTGTTACCATCCCAAGGAACCCTCCTAACTTCACAATCCTTCCACCAATAAAAGACTGAAACTCCTTCAATTATTAGCAAGTCCTTCCTTTAGGATAAATAGACTTCTCTAGTAAAATTCATGTCACAGAATTATTGCATCTCAGAACTAGAATAGAACTCAGAGACCATCTGTACCCAGTTAGGAATGTCCCTCTACAACATCCCTGAGAAACAGTTATCTAGGTGGCACAGTGGAGTGGATAGAGTACCAGCCCTGGTGTCAGGAGGAAGACCTGAGTTCAAATCTGACCTCAGATACTTGCTAGCTGTGTGACCCTGGGAAAGTCACTTAACCCCAATTGCCTCCCCACCCCTTAAAAAAGAAGATTCCTGCTCTGATATAGGTTGGCCTACTTGTGTTCCGAGTTCCCCTCCATCTTTGAGATCCCATGATGTGTGACTTGAACTCAGATCTCTGGATTCTCAAGTATAGGACTCTTCCCACTATACCATTTAGATTGAGATTTTGTAATCTGGGTTAAATCCAGCTGGGGGATTGTCTGAGGCAGGTGGGCAAAGTGGAAAGGACACTGATTTGGAGTTGAACCAGAAGACCTAGGTTCAAATTACTGATCTGCTGGCTAATTATCTGTGTGACAGAGCTCAGCTTCCTCCTCTATGAGATAAATGAGTTGGACTAGGTGCTCTCCTAAGGCGCCTTCATATAAGGCGCCTTCATATGATCCTATTGAGGTAAGAAGGTGACTCCCCACTCCATTGCCCAGGCTCTGCCCTCCCCTATTTTTCTGAGGCTGAGAGCGAGCCTACACTGTCTTACTCACCTTGGGAAGCTGGGTGTGATCCTGCCATAAGCAGAGAGATAGATGGAATGAGCCTCATTCTTTACATACTCAGGCTCCTTTGGAGGTTTAAGTTCATCTGGAAGCCACACCTAAATGCTCAGCTTGGCAGAAGGCCTGGGACAGACATCTAATAGTCTGATTGAGGTCTGGCAGACCTCAGATGGCTGAGAGGCCCAGACTCTGTGGTCACTTAGCTGAGCCCAGCTCATATTAGGGTTTTGCCAAACCCCTAACTACAGTCTTAATGAACCATCCCAAATCCTTAATAATCTGTTTGGGCTGGCCCAGGCTGGAGGTGGCTGGGGCTGGGAACTGGGGGTGGAGGTACCTCATTGCAGAGCTTGAGAAAACTGAGGAAAATAGGAGTTCAGTTTTTCTAGAGATCATAATGAATAAACATCACCTTATGTTTTTGCTTCTGTTCATTTCATCAGATCCTCGCAACAGCCCTAGGGCATGGGCATCCCTCAGCATAGTCACTATCACCAACTCACCACCTCAGAGATGGCAAGTCACTTGCCCAGGGTCACACAGTGAATTAGTGGCTGAGTCAGGCATTAGAACCCAGGTCTCTTAGAGCTCTGTTCAGGAAAGCTAGTGACTAGTAAATAGAACCAGGAACCCCAGAAGGAAGTAGAAAAATATTAGACTTGGAATAATGAAGAGCTGGACTTAAGTCTCCATGAATTTGCTAGGTGAATTTAGGCAAGTCACTGCCCCTGTCTGGGCTTCCGTTTCCTCATAGGTAACAATGAGCATGGTGATTTTGCCCCCATAAATCTGCTGAGGCCAAACCTTCCAAGGATAAATCAAAGGAAATCCCAGAGGAACCCTGGGGTGGGGACAAGAAAACACCTGTCCCCAGCTGAGAAAGAAAAAGAATCTGCGTCAGTACACCATCAGTAGTCTTTGAACATCTGTACTCACCCAGTGCCAGGAAGAGGAAGATGCCCAGACCACAGAAAAGGGACCCCATTGCTTGCTGAGAGGCCATCTGAGGAGAGAATAGTGCCCACCTGATCTATGGGGAGGAATGAGGAGACTTGTTGGGATCTGATCTCTGGGGACTGAAAGGATCTCACCTACAGAGAATAAGGGGACTTGGTGGGACAGAGACCAGATCTCCACTGCAATCTGGGAGGAATAATGGGGGAATTCTATGGAGCAGAGACTGGATCCCACCTTCATCCTGGGAGAAAATAGGGAGGATCCGGTGTGAGGAATGGGCAGAATCCCACCCTTGTCCTGGGAGACAATGACTCAGTACTGAGGAAAGGGCAGCCAACCAGGAGGGAGGCATCCAGACCTGTAACAGTCTCTAGTTAACCTCCTTCTCATTCTCCCAGGTCCTACCCACAAGAAACCTGGGAGAGGCAGCCCAGGCTCCTCATCCCACACCATTCTGCAAAGTTTTCTTTACATCTTCCCCAAAACCCAGTAACAGTCACATTAGACAGCTAATCTGTTAACCAAGCCATCTTTCCTGAGCCTCTCTGAGTGTGCTCAGCTTTCCTGGGAGAGGGGCAAACAGGAGAAGAAAAGTTGGGACTCACTCCAGGGGACCTCCCAATTGGGCCAGGGGAGACTTTCTGTTTCTGTATGTCTCTGCCTCTGTCTGTCTGTCTCTCTCCCCCCATCTAACACTTTCTGTGACACACACACACACACACACATGCACACACGCACATGCGCACACACACACACACACGCACACTCACACACACCACCGGACAAGGTATGATACAATCCACCACCGACCAGCACAGCTATTTATCACTCTCTTAGGAAAGAAGGCTCCCTGTGTCTACCTCCACCCAGTGCTGCTTTCTCTCCCTTTCCCCATTAGTGAGTGGTGGCTGACTACCTACCTATCCCTCTCCCTGATGGTTTACTCACTATGAGGAGACTCCCAAGCTAAGTCCTGGGAATGTCTGTAATATTGACATGAGGGAAAATAATAAGGGATGGGGGGAGGCAGGGGAGTTTCAGTCCATGCAAAAGACAGAGGCTGTCAGATTAGGACTCTGTGATCAAGGAAAACTCAGGGCACTACTGCAGGAGGAGAAAGTAAGGGTCGGGTTGGTGCTAGAAAGGAAGAAACCCTGGACAGTGTTTGAGAAAGGAGCAAGACTAGGGCAGAAGAGAAGAAAGGGATGGGAAGGCCAAGGAGCCAGACTACCCAAGTACCTGAGCTGTCCCCTCCTGGAGCTAGGGAGCCTGAGCAGCGGCCCTGCACCTGCTTTTTCAGTCCTTAGCCAGAGGGTGTGGCTGCCTCTCCTCTCCAAGGCCCCGGCCTGAGGCAGGAGTCCTTCCTAGTACCCAGGCTAGGAAGGGGGAGTATGGGCTAGAGGGTGGAGAATGGGGAAGGGTGTGGCTGGGCTGACTGAAGAAGAGCTTGGACTTGGAGAGAACATCCAATAGAGAAAGATTTACCTTCCTGTTCTCTTCTTGTCTGTCGCAATATTTCCATCCTTCAGGCATTGGGGCATGCAGTGAAAGAGTCACTAAAATACGACTTCCTCTGATGTCATTGGTCTTCTTCAAAAATGAAAGACCAAGGGGCAATAGATAGAGCACTGGCCCTGGAGTCAGGAGGATCCGAGTTCAATCTGACCTCAGACACTTACTAGTGGTATGACCCAGGGAAAGTTACTTAACCTCAATTACCTAAAAAATAAATAAATAAATAAAGAAGGACAGACAACAACATTCTATCCAAATTCCCCTTAGCCCAGGAAGGATCTGATGCTCTTCTGAAATCCTCCAGTTCTAACTGACTCCCTCTTTAACAACCTCTCTGTGCCTCAATTAACTAAATGTAAAATGGCTTATAAGGACCTGCCTCAAAAAGCTGCTATGAGGATCAGGTCAAATAAATAGGCATTATTATAATGAATCCTAAGGCAGGGGTTCTTAAATGCCCTTTGGTGGTCTGGTGAAGCCTCTTTAAACCTTCTCAGAATCATGTTTTTAAAAATACATGGGATGTCAAAGGATACCAATGATATTGAAACACAGCTATGACTTATGGGAAAAAAAAGTTCATAGACCCAGGTTTAGAACATCAGTTCTAAAGGGTATTTCATATATAATGTATATGCCTAGTTATTTAAAGATCATCTCCCCTAGTAGAACATACAGTCCTCGAGAAGAGACAATTTTTTGTCTTTATTTGCATCCCAGGGCTTAGCACAGTGCTTAATAAATTATTGTTGGTTCATTACCTTTTCCATCATGATGCCTCTTCTCTTACTCTCTGCCTCTTCTTCCTCCTCCACCTCCTCATTCTTATTGAGGTGGTGCTGAGGGGCCTTTGTAATATTTTTTGGGGCGATTTTATAATTTTGAAACATTGTTGTAATTTCAGTCTTGTGTTAAGTTGTAAAAGCCACATTTCTCCCCAGCTGTAAAGCATTAACTCTGTCCCTTCCCTGCCCCCAGCCTAGAGGTATTTCCTCTAAAACCATTAACTCTATAGCTATGATAACAAGAATCCTTTAAAAGTGTTGCCTCCTTTTGTTCTAGTAAACAAGACTCATCCATTTGCAGACTGGATGGGTACTTCTCATTTAAATTTGACCTCAAATTTAACCACTGATTGACTTTATGATGTTTCAAGACAAAAACCACACCTCTCACTCCTAGCCCCCTGGAGTTTCTCCCAGTGAATTATGGGCAAAACAAATGTGCAGTTGATGTGAAGGGTGCGTGTTCCTTTAAGTATTAGGCACTCCCTGGCTCCTCCCAGGCTCCTCCCTAACTCCACCTTTGTACACCTAGTTAGTGTAATGAACTTATGACTGACAGTTTTGTGTCTTTGAAAACTGCATCTCTACCCCCTGCTCTTTGCAGACTTTTTCTTAACTCTCTCCTGCCCGCTGATAAACGTAATAAACTTTTATAAAACTGCCAAGATTGCTTAAGCCTGGCAATTCTTTTCGGACGATGAACCTCGAAAGGATTTCAATAGAAGTCCCCCCTACTTACACCTCTTCATTTTTGGCAAGCCAGCCAGGATTAGTCTGAGGTCTCAAGCTTTCCTGGCATTTTACGGTAAGCTCCTTCCCTTCTTCTCTCCCTCTGTAATTGGTTCTTCTCCCTCTCTTGCACCTAGGAAGGCAGGAGAGGACGTGGGGGTCTTTCACAGACCTGGGTGACATAATTCCCTCTAGATAAGGGATACCTTGCCAGGAACACGTGTCTGGTTTTTTGCTCCACTCAGGACACTGAGACAGGGAGCAGGGACTACAGGCAATCTTTGGCTCGAGGGCAGGAAGGAAGGATGGGTCAGTCTCCCTCTATACCTAGAGGCTCACTACTGGATTACCTCTTGAGCAACTGGAAAAAGCTTGGTCTTCAGGACCTCAAGAGAAAACACCTCGTGTCCTTTTGCAACACTGCCTGGCCCCGATACAAACTAGGAGACCAGGAACAGTGGCCTCTTGGTGGAACATTGAACTATAACACCATCCTGCAATTAGATCTGTTTTGCCACAGGGAAGGGAAGTTTACAGAAGTTCCCTATGTCCAGGCTTTCATGGCTCTCTCTCAGAACCCAGAATTACGAGAAAAGTGTAGGGTGCTTCTACTTAAGTTCACCCCTGAGAAAGGGAACTCGTCTGATATTCTTGATGATCCTCTTCTTTCAAGGCCTCCAGCCCCAAACCCCCAGACCTCTGGAGCTCCAGTAACTCCCTCAGCTCCAACTCCATACCAGGAAGTTAGCAGGCTCCTAAAAGAAGTTCCACCCCCTTACCAGCTAGAAAAGCAAGCTCATAGGCCATCTGAGCCCTCACTTCCTGAGGCCCCGCTGCTCGCTACATCTCCCAGCAGCCTCAGCAATTCCCTCCTTTGCCTGCTCACTGGACACCAAGCCTTTGCGAAGGGACTCCACCCCCCAGAATCTACATCTCCCAGCAGCCTCAGCAATTCCCTCCTTTGCCTGCTCACTGGACACCAAGCCTTTGCGAAGGGACTCCACCCCCCAGAATCCTACTCTCTCAAGTCCCTCCCTTACCAGGGGCGGAACCAGCTATCTCCCTTCATCCCTAGCCCCCGATTTGTCTTCCTCACAAACAGCGGGAAATTTCACTGAGGAGAGGAATCAAGCCTCTGATCCCTCTACCTCTCTCTCCACACTGGCCCCTTTGCAAACAGCAGGGAATGCCCCTGAGGTGATGAAACTAGCTCCTGGTATCTCCGCACCAGCACCTTTACAGGAAGCTGCAATCTCCACCCCGGAGACAATCCAAATCCCTGATCCCTCTCCAGTTTCCAGGCTAGCTCCCTTGAGAGATGTGGCTGACTCTAACGGAGGGACGATTAAAGTCCATGTCCCTTTCTCAATCTCTGACCTCAGCCAGATTAAGGAGAAGCTTGGCCAGTACCCCGCTAAGTTTATGGAAGGATTCAGGGACATTCCTCTCCAATTTGATCTGTCTTGGCGAGATGCTAGTATTATACTTTCCTCTTGCTGTACTATTGAGGAGAAAAAGAGAATCTGGGACTTAGCCCAGAAATTTGTGGATGAGATGGCTGTATCTTCCCCTGGCAGGTATTCCCCAGGAGCTGTAGCTGTCCCACTGACAGATCCCTGTTGGAATTATCAGAGAAATGCAGATAGGAACAAGAGAGATCACATGCTGCTCTGTCTTGTAGAAGGGATGAAACTGGGATTTTAAAAGGCTGTGAACTATAATCACCTCAGGGAAATTACTCAGGGGCAGATGAAAACCCAGCCCTTTTCCTGGGCCAGTTAGTAGAAGCCATAAAATGCTTTACTAACCTGGACCCCGAATCCCCTGAGGGGACAGCCATCCTTGCCATGTATTTTATTAGCCAGTCTGCCCCAGACATCAGGTGGAAATTTGGGAAATTGGCTATGGGACCCCAAACACCTCAGAACGAGTTGCTGGAAGCAGCTTTTGGAGTCTTTAATAACAGAGACCTAACACGGGCAGAGGAAAAAGACCATAAGGCTAATGCTAGGAACAAAGAGCAAGCACAGATCATAGCTGCTGCCATGGCCAGCAAACCCAGCAGTGCTCCTAACACTTCAAGGGATGAGAAGCCCTGCTTCCGATGCCACCAAAAGGGCCATTGGTCTCGTGAATGTCCTGCCAGGACTGCTTCCAGGAGGAAACCTCCAGGACCATGCCCAACCTGCAAGCGTCGTGGCCATTGGAAGAGGGACTGCCCCAGTGATGAGTTGCATGGAGAAGCCTCTACCCAGTGCCCTGTCCTCCAGTCCTCTCTGGACTTGGAATGACGGGGCCGGGACTCAGCTTAGCTCCCACCTTCTCCATCTCTTTAGCCGAGTTCTGGGTGAATACTGACGTGGCTGGTAAGTCTACTAATCTCTTGTTTGATATGGGGGCTACTTACAGCATCCTATTAAATTATTCTGGCCCTACCTGCCTTTCTAACCATCGGGTGATGGGCATTGAAGGAAAGGTGAGGACTTGTCGCGAGACATATCCTCTTCCCTGCTAGTTCGGGGATTTGTTGTTTGAGCACTCCTTCCTTATCCTTCCCTTCTGTCCTTCCCCTTTAATGGGAAGGGATCTGATGGTGAAATTGGGCAGCCAATTCTCTCTAGTCAAGCCTGCTCCATCCCTTTTGACTGTGCTCAGCAAGCACCCCCACCCCCTGGGTTCCCCTTGAAGTATAGGAGGGGGTTGAGCCTATTGTCTGGGACCAGGGAATCCCTGGCCACGCTACTCATGCCACCCCAACTGTTGTTCTGCTGCGGGACTCTAGTGTATACCCTCACTGGTGCCAGTACCCAATTAAGCCTGATGCTTGCAAGGGACTACTGCTTCTGATTGAAAAGTTTCTAAAGTATGGGATCCTTGTTTGCTGCCAGTCTCCATGTAACTCTCTTATCCTCACAGTAAGAAAGCCAAACGGGTAGTTTCGCTTGGTACAGGACCTCAGAGCAGTTAATGAGGCTGTTATTCCTGTTCAACCCATAGTCCCTAATCCCTACACAATTCTAACCCAAATCCCTGGGGCTACCCAATGGTTCTCCACTCTAGATCTGAAAGATGCTTTCTTTTGTATACCACTCCACAAGGACTCCCAATTTATTTTTGTATTTGAGTGGACACCCCCTGGGAAATCTAACCCGTGCCAGTTAACCTGGACTGTATTGCCACAAGGATTCAGAGATAGTCCCCATTTATTTGGTCAAGCTTTGGGGAAAGATTTGAGGGATCTGGACCTGTCCAATAGTAGCCTGATTCAATATGTGGACGATATTCTTATCTGTAGCCCAACCCGGGAGGAATCCCTAAGTTCTGCCGCAAAGACTCTTAATTTTCTGGGCACTCGAGGGTACTGGGTCTCCCTGGCTAAGGCTCAAATAGCTTGCCAGAATGTAAATACCTGGGCCATGAATTAACTCCTACCTCTTGCTCCTTAACACCTGAGAGGAAACAGGCTATATTGTCTATTCCTGTCCCAGCCACTAAAAAGCAGCTTCGTACTTTTCTGGGCATGGCTAGATTTTGTAGAATTTGGATCCCTAATTTTGGACTTATTGCTAAGCCCCTTTATGAGTCTACTCAAGGGCCTGACACCCTCCCCTTGGACTGGGGACCTGATCGGGCCACAGCTTTTCAGACTTTGAAATCCAAATTGACTTCCTCACCTGCATTAGCTCTGCCCAATTTGGAAAAGCCATTCACTTTATATGTGGATGAGAGGAAGGGTCAGGCTTTAGGAGTTTTAACTCAGTCCCTAGGACCTGATCCGAAGCTGGTTGCTTACTTTTCTAAACAACTTGACTCTGTGGCTGCCGGATGGCCCTCATGCCTCCGGGCTGTAGCAGCAACAGCCATTCTAATTGAGGAAGCCTCTAAATTCACTCTCAGCCAGTCTTTGGAGGTCTTAACCCCCCACCGAGTTCAGAGCATTTTGGAAACAAAAGGTCATCAGTGGCTGGCTAGTGGATGGCTCACTAAATATCAGGCCCTGCTCTTAGACACCCCTGATTTAACTCTCAGAGTGTGCCATACTCTCAACCTGGCAACTCTTCTCCCTGATACTGCCCACTCAGATGGTCTCATTCATGATTGTGGGGACTCCCTTGACTCAGTGTATTCGAGTCGCCCTGATCTCAAAGATGCCCTTCCAACTAATCCTGCTGAGGAATGGTACACAGATGGTTCCATCTTTAGAACAAGGGGTGAGGAGAGCAGGGTATACAGTGGCCAGTCTTCACTGCACCATAGAAGCCAAGCCTCTACCCCCTGGGACCTCTGCCCAGAAGGCAGAACTAATAGCACTCACCAGAGTCTTAGAGCTAGGTGAAAATAAAAGAATAAACATCTATGCTGATTCCAAATATGCTTTCCATGTTTTGCATGCTCATGGGCTATATGGAGGGAAAGGGGATATTTGACAGCAAAAAATTCCCCTATCAGACATGCCCAGGAGATTTTACAACTTCTCCAGGCCGTTAATAAACCATGTGAGATAGCTGTTGTATTCTGTAAAGGCCACCAAAAGGGAGGATCAGATCGGGCTGTGGGGAATTGCAGGGCAGACACTGCAGCAAAAGAAGCAGCCCATCAATTTACTGTGATAGCTCCATTATTCCCACAGATCCCTGATTCCTACAAACCTTCCTATAGCCCTGAGGAACAGGTCCTTGCTAATGACAGGGGATATACTCTCTCTGCCTCTGGATAGTTTCAGACACCCACAGGCCAGCTCCTTATCCCAAAAGGGAGCCAGTGGAAGTTGCTTTTGGGATTACACCAGGCCACACATTTGGGAAAGAATGCCCTTCAATCCCTAATAAAGCCTCTCTTCACAGGACATAAGCTGAGTGAGACAATCTGGCAAGTCTGCTGTGCTTGTCAGACTTGTGCCCAGGTGAACCCCGAAGGGGCCGTTAAACCACCTCCTCTTTTAAAACCTATTCAGAGGAGAGGCACCTATCCAGGGGAAGATTGGCAAATGGACTTCACCCATATGCCCCCATGCAGGGGATTTAAACTACTCCTGGTTTTTGTTGACACTTTTACAAACTGGGTTTAAGCTTTCCCTTTCAGAACAGAAAAGGTCCAGGAGGTAGCTAAGATGCTACTAAAGGAAATCATACCTCGATTTGGCCTTCCCAGCTCCCTGCAGAGTGACAATGGCCCTGCCTTTGTTTCACAAATAACTCAAGCCATGGCAGACGCACTTCAAATTACTTATCACCTTCACTCTGCCTGGCATCCACAAGCTTCAGGGAAAGTGGAGATGAATCACATCCTGAAGCCAGTCTTAACAAAATTGTGCATAGAGATCTGTAGTGACTGGGTGACTAACCTTCCCATAGGCCTGCTCGGGGTTCTTATTACACCCCAGGAAAACATTAAACTGAGCCCCTTCAAAATCCAGTATGGAAGGCCTTTCTTGACATCTGATATCCAGAGCAGCACTTGGTCACTCAGTTTGCCACCCAGTTTGCTGTTCGAAATGCCTTGTCAGAGTATGCTAACAAGTACCTCCCTAAACCTTTCAGTGACAAAGTGGACTGCCCTACCCCTGTGCACCCTGATGATTGGGTTTATTTAAAGTCTTGGAAAACCCAGAAGGGAGAGCAGTTAGAGGCCACATGGAAGGGGCCATATCAAGTTATACTTACCACTCCTACTGCAGTAAAACTTGAAGGTATCCCTAGCTGGATCCACAACTCTAGGATTAAACCATCGTCACCTCTTGCTTCCTCTCCAGGACCACAAGAGTACTCCTGTGACCCCATAGACAATCTTAAACTGCTATTCTGGAAGACCTCTGACACACAGGTGGATGGAGAGAGGTGAAACAATATTTGCTCTTTTCCTCTTCTGCTTTGGTCTTACTGTGGTGATCTTTCATTCCCTTTCGAGAAATTGCTTCCTTCCTCCTGTCTGGAACCATTTCCTTTGCCCTAACAATGTTACCTATAATTCTTTTTCTCTTTCTCCCTGATATGCTGAGTGCCTTCACCTTTTGAAAGTGGGAAGACAACTACTTAATCAACCTGGGAGACTCTGTGGGTAAAGGAGGAGGCCAGGACTGTTGGGTATGTCACCCTCACCCACAGGGCAATCCTCGCCTTCACCCAGTGGCAATATTTACAAGGCCCCCTTTCCCTAATGTGATCACTCAGAAGTCTTTGCCACCCTTCCTGTAGTGGCTACTCCTATGTGGGCAAACCTATCCACCTCTACCCCATGCATTCCAGAAGGTAACTATTCTTATACCTGGGGATTTAGAATTACAGCCACTGCACAGGTAAAGACTCCTGTGAGAGGAGGGATCGTGAACGTCTCTGCTGGCTTCCTGACCTGCACCATCTGTAAGGATGTTTACAATCTAAGCTGCCCTCGAAACTTTACCTCTGCCAGCTGTACCTCCTGTGAGGAGGGAACATTCCCTATATGTACCCATGATTAGTTTCCACCTGCCACTCTTCTTGTGGGTACTCCTTACCGGGCTTTCTCTCTTTAGTTGGACCACAAGGGTACTACTTCCCCTAGCTATAAAACCCTTGTTAACCTTTTAAAGGTAACTTTTATACCTGGAACATTGTCATGTAATCTTACTGATCCCTGGAGCCTCCACACTCAGAGCTTATTACAAACAGGCCCCATCTGTGCTCCCCAAGGATATTCTTTTCTTTGTGGGATGGGTGGGCCAAAGGAAGTGTTTGATTGGAAAGAGGTATAACATAATGCCTCCGCTTGGCAGGACCAGAGACCTGCTGTTTTGACTACTAGGTGTCTGACACCTTATGTGAATTATGGGATGTGTATCCTGGGATTTCTTGCACCTCCTTTGACTATTGACAATGCCACTAAGCAGAGTGCCTCTTCTTTAAAATGAGTTAAACAGGGATTTTGGGACAATGCTCTCTGGGATCTTCAAAAGGGATCAGAGTATTTCATGCCTTTGGTATGGGCACTTACAACATGAATACATTCTCTCAAACCTGACAGTGGCCTTGCATCACTTGGCAAATGAAATTGCATTTGGCTTTCGGGAAATCCAACAGTCCCTGGACTCCCTGGCAAATGTGGTCCAGGACAACCATATAGCCTTAGATTATCTGCTTGCTTCCAGTGGAGGTGTCTGTGCCCTGGCCAACACCTCCTGCTGCATGTACATCAATAATTCTCAACAGGTAGAACTCCACATTGAAAGGATACTGGAAAAAGCTAACTGGATGCGGGAAATTCATGAAATTCTTAGTGTACCCGGTTCCTCCACCTCCTCGTGGGGGTCCTGGATTCTCCCAATAATAACTCCTTTTCTGGTCCCACTTGTAATCATAATCCTTATACTTATTTGTGGCCCTTGTCTACTTAACCTTCTTGTTAGATTTGTCTCTTCTAGGCTGAGTGCATTCCATTTTCAGATGATGGCTCAAGCTGATTCCCAGCCACTGCCCGAAGTAACTACCCAACACCCCTTGGATCTGGCATCTATTAAGTTCCAGACATTGGCCACAGCCCCTCACCTCCTGATTGATGGACCCTGTGAGGAAGTTCTACATCCATTCTCAGCGTGAAGCTGCCTGAGAAGCTGAGACCTTGGTCCCTTGTCCCCAAATGATTTTGGGTCTAATCTGTTCAGGGGAGAATGAGCCGGTGCTGAGTGGCCTTTGTAATATTTTGGGGTGTGATTTTATAATTTTGAAACATTGTTGTAATTTCAGTCTTGTGTTAAGTTGTAAAAGCCACATTTCTCCCCAGCTGTAAAGCATTAACTCTGTCCCTTCCCTGCCCCCAGCCTAGAGGTATTTCTTCTGAAACCATTAACTCTATAGCTATGATAACAAGAATCCTTTAAAAGTTTTACCTTCTTTTGTTCTAGTAAACAAGACTCATCCATTTGCAGACTGGATGGGTACTTCTCATTTAAATTTGACTGCTGATTGACTTTATGATGTTTCAAGGCAAAAACCACACCTCTCATTCCCAGCCCCCTGGAGTTTCTCCCAGTGAATTATGGGCAAAACACATGCGCAGTTGATGTGAAGGGTGCGTGTTCCTTTAAGTATTAGGCACTCCCTGGCTCCTCCCAGGCTCCTCCCTAACTCCACCTTTGTACACCTAGTTAGTCTAATGAACCTATGACTGACAGTTTTGTGTCTTTAAAAACTGCATTTCTATCCCCTGCTCTTTGCAGGCTTTTTCTTAACTCTCTCCTGCCCGCTGATAAGCATAATAAACTTTTATAAAACTGCTAAGATTGCTTAAGCCTGGTAATTCTTTTCGGACGACAAACCTTGAAAGGATTTCAATAGAAATCCCCCCTATTTATACGTCTTCATTATCATCATTACTGAAGCTTATAAAGTTCTTCCCCATCCATTATATTCTTTGACAAACCTCTGCCCTTTCTCCCTCTCAGGGTTGTCCTGAGGATCAAATGAGATCATGGATGTAAAAATCTTTTGTAAGTAAAATGCCATCTATACCGAACAGCTAGTTTTTATTTTGGGGAGGGGCATGAACTGGGGCCTTCCTTGCCTCATTTTCTTGGTTCATAATTGAAGGGGAACACAGGAAATAGTTTTACCCTCCAGCCTTGGAAGTGCCTCACTATGCTGGGAGAGATAGCCTATGGGAAGACCTATACTCACTACGTTCAATACAGGGTCCCTGAACCCCCATCCCACTCTTCATTTGGTTGTGAGGTTTTTATGTCCTAATGAATACATGGTCAGTTTTTGTGTACATGTCATGTACCACTGAGAAAAAGATAG
This sequence comes from Pseudochirops corinnae, assembly GCA_028646515.1. Lineage (NCBI taxonomy): Eukaryota > Metazoa > Chordata > Mammalia > Diprotodontia > Pseudocheiridae > Pseudochirops > Pseudochirops corinnae. Next base: position 106,280,837 of record CM053590.1, read on the forward strand.
ATTCCTTTTTATCCCCGTTCAGTTTTCTCCAAAGCTCTTATCATATCTAACATTTCTAAAATTCTATTCATTTCCTTAACTTTTTTTCTTATTTATTTTGTGGTTAGATTTATCTAGTTCTAAGAGGTGAAAGTTGAGCTACCCCACTAGTACAGTTTTACAATTTCCTCTTGCAATTCATTTAGGTTCTCCTCTAAGAATTTAGAGGCTTTACCATTTGGTGCCCATATGTGTAGTATTGACATTACTTCATTAGCTATGATTTTAGCAAATTTACCTTTTAGCAAAATGAAATTTCCCTGCTTCTCTTTTTTAATTGGATCTATTTTTGGTTTTTCTTTGTCTGAGATCATTATTGCTACCCCTACTTTTTTTTTCACTTTAGCTGAACCATAATAGATTCTGCTCTAGTCCCTTAATTTTACTCTGTTATATCTCTATCTGCTTCAAGTGTGTTTCTTATAAACAACATTTTGTAGGACTCTAATTTTTAACGCATTCTGCTATCCACTTCCATTTTATGGGTAAGTTCATCCCATTCACATTCATAGCTATGATTACTAACTGTGTATTTCCCTCTATGTTATTTTCCCCATTTATCTTTCTCTCTGTCTTCTGACCCTGTCCCTCCTTAAAAGTGTTTTGTTGCTGACCACCACCTCCCACCATATACCCTCCTTTTATCTGCCTCTCCTCCTACTTCCCTGTAGGATAAGATGGATTTCTATACCCAGTTGAGTGTGTATATTATTCCCTCTGAGTCAATTCTGATGAGGGTAAAGCATAAGGAAGGGTTGCCTACCAACCCCTGCCATCTTCCCCTCCATTATAAAAATTCTTTTGTACCTCTTTTATGTAAGATAATTTACTCCATTCTACCTCTCCCTTCTGCCTTCTCCCAATGTATCCCTCTTTCTCACTCCTGTTTTATTTTTTGAATATCATCCCATCATGGTCACACACCTGTGCCCTCTATGTATACTCCTTCTAACAGTCCTAATAATGATAAAGTATCATCTTCCCATGTAAGAATACAAACAGAGAGTGAGGAAGAGTATAAGGGAGCTCTCCTGCTAAAATGAATTCTAATCATCTGTCTTTTTCCTTTCTTTGTATCCTTAGCACTTAGCCCAGTCAGGTGTACATAGTAGGTGCTTAATAAATGTTTAAGTTCTAACTCTTTTTAAAATTTTAATTTTTCCTTTTTTTGTTACATGTTAAGTTCTGAATGGCCTTTGTCTCTCTCTCCCCACACCACACTAGAGAAGGCCACCATTTGATGCAGATTTATAAATATACGTAAAACCATGCTATGCATCTTTCTGTTTATCTATTCTTTCTCTGGAGGTAGATAATATCTTCCTTTATAGTGGACCTGAGTATTTGTAGTACTCAGAATAACTTAGTTGTTCATACCAATTCTTCAAACAGTATTGCTGTTACTTTATAAAATGTTTTCTTGGTTCTACTCACTTCACTTTCCATTATTTCATACAAGCCTTTCCATGCTTTTTAAAAATCAACCAGTTCATCACTTCTTATGGCAGTAGTATTCTACACATAAAATATATCACACAACATCTTCAGTCATTCCCCAATTGACAGGTACCCCCTCAGTTTCCAGTCCTTTGCCACCACAAAGAGAGTTGCTATAAATATTTTAGAGCATAGAGGTTCTTTTCCTTTTCCCCCAATCATCTTGGGAAACAGACCTAATAGCAGTATTGCTGGATCAAAGAATATACTGACTGATTCCTAATTAATGGCAAAGTGACATAATTTGCTCCTACTCCAAATGTTTTTTTAAAGGTCACCCCAAATAACAAATAATTTTTAAAAATAGTAAATGAATGGTATGCCCTGGTTGTAGCAGGGTGATAGTGAAGGAAAGAAAGAAGACAGAGATGAAGTGGAGGGCAGCCAGCCTGGGCTCAGCCTGGGTCATGGATGGATGCTCCACTGAGTAGATCACCTCCAGGAGGCTAAGCTGGAGGTGAGAATGCTGCTGGCATGATCCTGGATGAGTTGCTTAACCTCTCAGCATCCTACATAACTCTCGAAGAAGATAAGTTGTAGAATGGCTAAACATCTCCTTGGGGAGAGGGAATTTCTTCACTGGGAGAATCCTCTTAATTTTCTCCCAAACAGGGAAATACAGGCTTGAACCAGAACTGTTAATGATGACTGATATGATTAAAAACAACAATAACAACAATAAATGAATAGAAGTGTTCCCACTTTCCCATCTCCGGAGCAGGTATTCCTTCCCTACCCTTCCTCTCCCCTAATCCTCTCTCTGTGGGTGAGTGATCTTTCCTTGGCCACGAGTCCAGCCTGGTTGATCTTCTTTCTACACTACTCTGTCTAAATAGAGGGATGAATACAGTGGATGGGAGGAAGGGGCATTTTGGCATCATGGACTTGCTTGAAGGGAAGTTAAAAAAGTCCAAAAACCATTCACCAGAAGCCCCCTATCATGCCCCTGAAAGACTGACTGTTTAGGAGAAACCTAGGCTCCCTTAGGGATCATCCAACACTACTCCAGGCCCCAGCCAGGAACAGGTGTGCTGACCCCACCCACCAGGTGGCATCCCTGAATCTTCTTTGGGTCTCTCCCCAAGAGAATCAAAAGTTAGGTCTGCGACTCACACCTGTGACTCAGAAAGGGAGGGAAAAATGTTGACCAGTCCTTAGTCATCCAAGAAGGCTCACTATGAGCCCCATGGCCAGGGCTAGTCCTTGATTCTGGTAGAGTTTGTAGCTGCTTATTTGGCACACATATTGTATTGTAAGAGGGCACTCCTACCCCAAAATGTCTTCCTTGTGTACCTAAAATCCCACCCTTAGAACTTCTGTCCTTAAGGTTAGAGCATTGAAGGCCCTTGTTAACATTTGCTGAGCCCCAATGTCTCAGGCTTTTTAATAGAGACAGAAAGAAACAAGACTCAGTCCTTGTCCTTGAGACACTTATATAGTAGGTGACCAGAAAAAGAGATATATTAGAAAGGGACACCCTAAAGTGAGGCTAACCTAAAGAGAAGCTAACTGAAGTCTTGATTTATATCTACCCTGCATACCTGTCATAAAACAGATATTGATAATATATATTTCTAAAGCACTCTTATGGTTTACAAAATATTTCTCCTCACAACCACCTTGTGAAGTAAATTATTTAAGCCTTCATATCTCTATTTTACAGATGCAGATGAAGTGGAAATGAAGGGCATGAAGCAACCTATCCATGGACACCCAGCTAGTAAGTGTTAGAACATGGAATGCCCCAGGCAACTCACTAGGACTGTAATTTGCAGAGGAGGTGCCAACTTGCACACTTGTAAAGGGAATTTCCTCATGTGGGAGTTCCCCATATTAATGAAATTATAGATCTAGGCCCTAACTCTCAGCTCTGATGACCCAGTTCTCTTATCCCACTCTGGAATCTCTCCAACCCTCATCCCACCCACCTTAGAAAATCAAGCCTAGGGTGCTTAGCCTCCTAACTGACTGTTCTCACTTTGCCCCACATCTTCCAGATGGATTGAAGGGGTTCTCGACAGTAAGCAAAAGATGAAGAATGGAAAACCCTCGATCATCAGAGAGATCTCAGGTTTGGCCAAGGAACCCACCTACCTTCAGGATGCCGTCTGAGTGTGATACTGAGTGTCAACAACTATAACTGATTTTTATAAATCTTACTAAACCTCAAAACACTTTGTTCATGTTATCATATAATCCTTACAGGGATCCTACAAGGTTAGCGTTCTAGGTATTGTCATTCTCCTTTTTACAGAGAAGGAAAGGACAAGTGATTTTCCCAGGATCACACAGTTAATAAATGAACATCTGAGGCGGAATTAAAACCCAGGTTTTCCCCACTACAAGTCAAAGCCTCTGTCCATGATGTAGCCTATGGAGCAGTTCCAGCAGGGCTGGTGGAGAATAGGAAAGAAGGGAGGAGGTTGGAAGTGGCTGGTTTCTTTCATGAAATTGCCTTTAGGCCTTTTCCTTGGATAGAATGGAAAAAGCCTAAGATAGAGAGTTAGGAGATCTGGCCTCTTGACTATATTACTCACTAGCTAAATGACCTTGGATCTAGGTTCTGAGAGAAGACAAATTCCTTGAAGGTAGAAACTGATTCATTTTTGTCTTTATATTTCCAGGACCAACTACAAAACCTGGTTCATGTAGGTGCTTAATAAATGCTTATTGAATAATAATGATAGCAAGCATTTATATAGCATTTTAAGGTTTACAAAGCACTTTACAAATATTATCTCCTTTGATTCTTGCAACAACCCTGGGAGGTTGGTGCTGTTATCACTCCCTGTTTTTCATTTGAGGTAACTGAGGGCAGACAGAAGTTGAGTGATTTGACCAGGGTCACATAGCTAATAAATATCTGAGGCTGGATTTGAACTCAAGTCTTCCTGATTCCAGGTCCAGTGCTCTATCCACTGGACTATCCACTATTACACCTAGCTGCCTCAGAAGGAATAAATGAATGAATGCATGGGCCTCATTGTCCTTTTCAGTAAAATGTCTATGTAGAATCCTTACCCCAGCACCCTGTTGTTTTCCTCCTTCTCCTCCTCTTCCTCTACTTCCTCCTTCTCCTTCTTCTCCTCCTACCAGAACTCAGACTCCCAATCCTGAGACCTTGGGTTCTCACTGGTAAGCTTTTACCCAATACAATAGAGGAGCATCAGAATAGACCCCTTCCTATACTAATATTATAGGATTCTATATGCTATGGAAGGGGAGGGATCAATTAATCCTCCACTAATGGGGGAAGACTTCTTTAATTATTCTTTATTTTTGACATTCTTGTTTTTAAAAAAATTGAGTTCCCAGGGGCATCTAGGGGGCACAGTGAATAGAGCACCGGCCCTGGAGTCAGGAGGACCCAAGTTCAAATCAGGCCTCAGACACTTAACACTTACTAGCTGTGTGACCTTGGGCAAGTCATTTAACTCCAAATTGCTCTGCCTTCCCCCCTCCAAAAAGACCAAAAAAAATTGAGTTCCAAATTCTTTCCCTCCCTCCTGCCCCTTCCCCACTCATTGAGAGAGCAAGCAATATGAGATCGATTATGCATGTGAAATCACACAAAACATATTTCTGTATTAGCCATATTGAAAAAATGAAACAAGAAAAATAAAGGTGAACAAAGTATACTTCAATCTGCACTCAGAGTTCATCAGTTCTCTCTCTGGGGGATCATTGTATTGACCAGAATAATTAAGTCTTTCACAGTTGATCATTCTTACAATATTTTGTTACTGTGTACAATGACCTGGTTCTGCTCACTTCACTCTGTGCCAGTTTATATGAGGGTGGGGGAGTGGGGGTGCATGTGTGAGGAGATGAAGGGGCAAGGTAAGCCCTTCTGTAAGGACTAAGATTATATAAACCAAGGCCCCAAGTCAATATAACCTTTCTATTACCCTGAGTTGTTTTGGAACAGAGAATCCTGAGAACGTGAGGGCTGCTCTTCTCCTGGGACCCTGGCCAGGACCTTGAGAAGAGATATGGTCAACTGCCCAACTCCTGGAACTAGCCATTCCAAGGAAACATCACTCTTGGTGGGCCTTGGAAGGATTGGCCTCCCTTCCTGGCTGTCACAAGATATGATGCCTGCTAAAAAACACCTGGCAGTATGCCTTCTTTGTTCTCAGCACTACTTAAACTGTAAGATTCAGCCTCCAAATTGGAATCTCACCCATGGAGGAGACATCCTGCCTGGGACCCTCCTGAGTGGGACCCTGACAGCTGTACTCGGGATTCCCCAGCTTGTGTGGTCAGGTGTTGGTGCTTCCCCACATCGGTGATGATTGTAAATATGTATATGTATATGTATATATAATGTGTGTGTATATATATAACATACATATATTAATCATAGTTGCTCTTATTTTACTATTTCTAAGCCTTTACTCCATTATTTCTGACTTCCTTCCCATTCGCCTATATTCTAAATAAACTATATTAGATCTTTTAAGTGTCAAGTGTTCCATTCACGCGAATCCTGAACCTCCTTAATCAGACATTAACTGGCATTATGAACAGGATTCTCCAGTCAGAATGCCATTCTTCAAGAAATCCACTATGGAAAGTCAGGATCCTTCAGAGTGAGTAAATTGTACAAAAAGACATTGAGAAAAGAGAGATATAAGGAAAATCTCTAAATCAAAAGAATCTGAGATATATTGAGGGTTAGTTAGTAACAGGAAAGGTAGGAGCAAAATTGAAAATTTAGAAGAGAAAGAGATACTGGAAAGGGAATGCTCCCCCATCCCATTTTAAGATATTGAGAATTTAAATGAGCACAAGGGCGGGGGTGTTACATAAATCTTACAGTTTGAAACTTCTTGTAAGCCTCTCAGAAAAGGAGGGGCAGAGGGGAGGATGAACTATGGCTCTTTTGGAATGTAAATTGTTAGGCATTTAACCCCCTCTAGTTTTTAAAGGGGCATAAAGTAGCATGAAATTTGGGGTATGATTAATTTGGCATATAAAGGAATGTAGGTATATAAAGCAATGGGTTTGAAAGATTGGTAAAGAGAAATAAGGGCTTGGGTAAAAATGTGAAAGCTAGGAAAAGTTTATGTTTGGGAATAGATGGGGTGAGCTGGGGAGTATTCCCCCACCCTGGGGTGCCCTTGTGTTAGTATCAGATGGTGTAAGGCTGAAATTGGGTGGTTATTGTTATTGAATTTGAGATGGGCACTGATTATGGTGGAAAATATACACTATTGTAATTTGTTATCATTGTCAGAATCAAAGAAAGCATTTAGAACTTTGGCCCAGCATATTTTAAATTAACCTGATTATAGTAGGTGATTTCAAACTCCTTGTAAACTTTCCCAGGAAAAATGGAAATGTGAATGGGTAATTGGAATATTAAGGAAAAAAATAAATGTGTGGATATATTTCCTTTCTGAGGGCCAAGGGTATTAGACCTTAGAAATATATAGTTACATGATCAAAAGGTACATATTGTTATTTGGCATTAAGAAAGTGATTCACTGTATGCCCCCCCCCCCAAAAAAAAGTTTTATTTACCTTATTTTACTGTTCAGTAAGGGGATGGTGGTGGAATATACATCCTAGGATTTTATTTTATGGGGCTAATATAATTTTTATTTTATGGGGCTAATAAAGGTGCTTGGTACAATGCTTGGTATAAAACAAAAATGCTATTTCAGTTTAAACTGTGTAAGCTAAAAATTGTTTCATATTTGTTAATCTTATGTGGAATTTTCTTCAGATGTGAATTTTATGCCAGTGGTCTTGTGATAGTAATGCAAGTTGAAGAGTATAGGAGAAGTATCAGGTCAGAATTAGAAAGAAATAAGGTATGTGTGGTTTTAAAGGGACTTTAATCAAAGTCCAACAGAAGGATGAGTAGACAGTAGGAAAAGCAAGAAAGTTTAAGCATGTAGCAAAGAGAGGAGCATGGGTAGAAAGTTAAGACAGGTATAAATTATTTGCTATTGAAAAGTGTGAATAGAAGTTTTAAAATTTTTAAAAGTTTGAAAATCTCCTCCTCTTCATTCCATTCTGGCCAAGTGGAGTGAGGAGAAGGTGATAAGAAAGGGAGGGAATCTTTTCCACTCAGATCAAAGAGGTAGGCAGATGAGCATTTAACCATTTCCTGCTTCACCTAAAAGAGAAAAGTTTTGTGTACTGGGATGCAACTGAATTCATTCTGGTCATTTCTGAAGAGTGTCACTCTTAATTTGATGCTAAAGATAAGTCAAAATTTATTATACTATTTAGCACCAAGGCAAATTGGGAAAATACACAGATCTGTAAAAGAGACACCTCAGATGTGAAGCTTTGAGCTCTCCAGTACAGAGGGGACATCAAGGTCCCACTCACTTGACTGACAGATTCAAAGCTCTCACTTTCAAATAAGTTTCTAAGGAGTGGACACATAAGTGAAATTTTATGGGAGTAAAAGTTAGAACAGCTAAAAATTATGATAATTGTTTGTGATGCTGTTACTGGTAAACAGTTGTATTAAAAGAAAGGTTCAGTTAAGATCGTTTAAGCTTGTAAGATTGTTAACCAAGCTATTTGGAATTATTGCATAAATCAAGTATTTACAAAAGTATGCTTGTGAAAGGTAATTATTGGTAATTATGTGAAGAAAAGACCTGTGAAACCTCCTTGTGTAAGTTTTGTCAATTATATGGGAAAGATTTTATGACCAGAGAATTTAGGAATTGTATAGTAGTTAATGATATCAGGATAAACCGTTTTTGAAAAAGGGAAATATTCTTATGAAGAAATGTTTTATAAGATCTTGGGTATGAGATGATGGGGAACAGATTAGCAGACAAGAAAGTTAAGGAGGCTGCTCTGTCCATAGAATCTATGAAGATGTAGGTGTTGAATCCCCAAGTCCCTAAGACAAAAGCAATACTTGTGTTCATAGAATCTGAAAAGGAAAAATTGATTAAGTTTGGGAAGATTGAAACTGAGCAAGGCCATTTGGTTATTGCTTGATGGGAAAGAAATGGTTAATCAACAAATCATGAGAGAAATTTTGTCAATTTTTACATCAAGAAGTCCATTGGAGAGTGTAAGTAATGTGTGTCCTAGCCTTAAAGAAATATAGAAGTATGGGGTGGCTAGGTGGTGCAGTGAATAGAGCACAAGCCCTGGAGTCAGGAGGACCTGAGTTCAAATCTGGCCTCAGACACTTAACACTTACTAGTCATGTGACCTTGGGCAAGTCACTTAGTCCCAATTGCCCTGCCCTCCCCCCTCCAAAAAAATTTGAAAAAATAAGAAATAGAGAAGTATATATATAGTTGCTAAACACATCTGTGAAGTGTCTTATATGCAAGGAAGTAAACAAAAGGGTATTAAGAAAGCAGTGTGAGTCTCCTGGCAGGAAGGCTAGGAAAGACAGACACCAAGATTTGGAGAGTGGTGTTTATGGGTTCCAGAATGCTGAAGTAGTTTCAGAAGTTTTATGGGAAAGACTGAGAACAATATGAGAGACACAAAATAGGAGAGAAAAGGAAAATTTTATAATCGAGGGTGGGGAAGCAATCTCATCAGTCCTGGGAAAGGAAGCAGAGAGAGAGGAACAGCAGGTAGAGAAGTCTGCCCATTAGTGCATTAGATATTATCTGTAGTTAATTGTTTATAATCAAAATGATTTGATGAAACTGTGGGATGCTGTTTTACTGTTAAAGCCTAAGATTGTTCATTGTGAATGTGTATGGAAAGGAGGGGTTAAGTGCCCCTGAAAACGATCTGTGTGGGCAAGGTCATCAGCCCTGGAAAGCAAGCTTGTTTTAGCTATGAAGCTCCTAAACAATGAACCTAACTTGCTAAGAAGTTGCAAAAGATTAAAAACGATTTTTATCCCTTAGTTTTTTACCAGGATAAGTGTAGATTTGGGAAGGAAATGGAATCCCTTACATATGTGAGACTTGGTAAATCTTTATTGCTTATTGTAGCTCCATGAAAATAAAAATTGGCTCTAAGCTGTGATTGGTGAAAATGGCTGTTTAAGGTAAAAGGCACTTGGGAGCATAACTAAATTTTGTTTTAAGTTTGAATTTGGGTATAGTTGTCTGCATTAAATCAGTATCTGAGAGAAATGATACAAGCTACTCAGAGGGAATGTGATCCTATACTGTTAACAGGTGGAAGTCTACATTTGATAAAGGCTGAAGGGACAATTTTAGCCTCTGTCTGGGATGGGATCCCTCCTGGCTCAGTTCACTCATGGTGTTCATTTGAAAAGGAATGTTTCCCACCTACTCCTGAGTCTAGTATGAGGTGGAATGGATACTGTATGGTTGGATATCTGTGACTTTACCTGAATTTAAACAGAGCCAAGGATGTTTTCTCCTGTCATATTTGGAATGTCACATGTTTCTGCCTTTTTTCCTTCTATAGTAAATTTTCTATGATCAGAGCAAGTAGTCAGTAAAAGATAGGAGCTCTTTTGTGTTAACTTATTGGAAAATCTAATATTATTTTTTCATCCTGAATTAGAACATATACAGAAAGTTATGCAAACTACTTAAGAATAAATTTTGTGATATCTAGGAATTCTGCAAGTATCTAGGAATTTAATCTGTAATAATACTTTGGGAATTTATGTTACTCAAGGACACTAACTTAGTTCAATGAGTTCCAATTTTAAAGGTTTATTTTTGCTTTAAGGAAAAAGAAAGATATCATTTAAAACTTTCCAATTAATTTTTCTTACGTAAAAGTTTAGTGATTATTTCTTTTAACACTAGGATAAATTCAAACTATTTTTTTAAAGAAAGGAAATACTTTTAGAAGAGATGTTTTGAAAGGTCTTGTATGTTATACTTTTGAAGGTTTAGTAAATTTCAAGATGAGTTAATGTTAAATTAATGCAATAAGTTGTAAAGCAGAAGAGATCTTGCTATTTTAATCTGAATTTGTGGTTATTCCATGATCTAAGCAAAAGTTAACATTTGTAACTGAATGCATAGGTAAAAGATTCCATTTCTGAAGTATCTCTTTCTTCCAGAGTGAATATAATCAAAGGATAAACAAGTTCTGTGAAACAAGGATGTATGTCTACTATTCAGTTGTGAGGTTCAAGTCAGGAACCTCTTTGATTTAAGTACAGTTATGTTAGTAAAAGAATAATAACTTATGAGGTATCTTGTCTCTGTGAAAATGTAAAGGAAAGTGAAATAGTCTGAGTAATGGGTTATACTAGCCCATACTCACCCTACTTCTGGTTAATTTCCTCCTACTCCTTTTTTTTCACTCTTCTTTGTTTAATCTCTTTGCCAGATTTGTTTCTTCTAGGCTCAGCACCCTTCACTTGCAGATGACATCCCAGGCTGAGTATCAACCACTGTCTGGGATCATGACCCATCACCCCTAGACAGTGGCTACAGACCCAGACCCTTGAATGGTAGGACCCTATGAAGCAGAGACAGCTCTGTGTCCTCCCTCAGCATGAAGCCACTTGGGAAGCTGAGACCTTTGTCCCCTATCCCAAACAAATTTGGGTCCCATCTGTTTAAGGGGGGATGAAGGGGGGGTACTGGGGTGCCTGTGCTTGAACCCCAGTTTGTAATAATGGCTTAGTTTGTGGGATGGCCACTAGGCAGTTGGAGCCCTGCCTATTGAACCATTCGTCTAACCTGTGTTATTTTTATTCTGTATCTGCTTTCTAACTTTTCTATGTTGTATGAAGTATCTAGCCAACATATTCATGTAAGCTTCAATAAGCAGACTGATTTATTCTCTATAGGCCAAGAGGCCCCTTTCTCTAGATGCCTGTATAATATAACTTACCTTCATTGGCAGGGTGATGATTTCTATTTTTCTCCTGACAAAGAGGATACTCTTAATCTTGACTGGATCCCTAAGCCCTTGCCCTTACCCCAAGTATATATTCTAAATACTCTATTGGATCTTTTGAAGTGCAGAGTGTTCTTTCTGTTCACGAGAATCCTGAACCTCCTTAATCAGACAGGAGACTTCTTGGGAAAGGCAGAATTTGCATGTGGGAACATGTCATTTAATTGTATCATTTCATCAGAACTAATATAGTCAGGGATTGCCTATCTTTAAGGAAGGTCTCCTGGGCAGCTTCAAGATATCCACATTGACAAGGAGGGGAAAACTGATGTTCATTGGAGATATTTCCAGGAAGTTGGATTCCCATAGGGATTTGCACATGGATTTCAGAATTGCATCAGCTGGGAAAAAAAAAAAGAGAGAGCAAGGTATTGCATGGAAAAATGACAAAGGAAATAAGGATTACAGAGGCATGGGAATGAAGGCTACTGGACTTAGTATCCAGGAAGCCTTGGGATATTTCTGAGAAGTTGGGAGCAGAGGGATCTGCCCTGGAGCAGGGCTTCAGGAGGGACCCAAGAGGGATCAGAAGTAGAGAGGCAAACTTTGGACTGTGCATGGAGTTGGGAGTGGAGAAGGGGTCCTGATGGCATCCTGATGCCCTGACTCTGGAGTCAAGCTGAGAGTGTTTAGATTAAAGATTCCATTCTGTTCAGAGAGCTTAGCAGATCTCTGTGCCATCCATCAGAAATGCAACAAAAGGAGATAGAGTACCAATTGATAATTCTCTTAACTCACTTTTCTATGTTCAAAGGAATGGTCTCTCCATTGCCATCTAAGTTTTCCCCAGGAAATTTCTATTGCATCTGTCACCTGAGGAAGTATAGGAGATTGCACTCATTTGTGTATGGACCAGAGAATGACTCAACTATTTGATCTCCTTTTGTTATTCATGTTATTAAATGCTTTTTCTATTGGATCTATGACTCTTTCATTGTCTGTTAATAGAATGTTGTACAGGATCAGGGCTTAGGCCATGATTACATAATGGATTAATCAGAACAGCCACACTTAACTTGAGAAAAGCAGCATGGAGATCCTGAACCAGGGCTTTCAGAGGTGAGAGGGGCTCTGTGTCATGTTGATTAGCAAACAGAAGAGCCTTGGCAACTTAAGGTAGCCCTCTCATAATGCCCAGGATGAGGACAGGGGTACATCTGCCTGCCAAAGCATAGCCAATTGTTAGCCTGAGGAAGTTGAGTAAGGGCCAAGGTCCCTAGAGTATGTCAAATTCAGGGTAATTCTGGAGCCCTATGAAAAAGGGGCTCCTTCCTGGCTATCTCCAAACCATACTTCAGCAGCCTGGTCTCCTCCTCACCCTCCTCCTCCTGTTCCTTCTGTCCCTCTTCCTCTTCCTCCTCTTCCTCCCCCTCTTCCTTCTCCTCGCTCCAGAATTCAGACTCCTGAGAACTTGGACTCTGATTGATGAGTTTTCACTTTATATTGCCTGGTCCCAAGCTTATCATACCACTTCTTCCTGATTCCTACCTTCAACTCTAGCTTCTTCATCCCCTAACAGAATGTAAGATCCCTGAGGACAGGGATTGTCTGTCTTGCTTTATAATTTTTGTATGCTAAGGCTTACCACAGGGCTAACTAAGCTCTTAATAATTGCTCTTTTCATTCATTCATTTGTTCCTTCATCCTTAAGAATATCATTATGCACTATGGGCCTTTTCCCATAGGGACAATATGGAGTTAGAATCGGAAGACCTGGATTTTTAGACATAAAATCACAGATTTAGTTATTGATATGGTCAATTATACTGATAGTTTTCCTAATATTGAATCAACATGGCATTCTTGGTTTAAATCCCACTTGATTGTAATGTTTTCGGGTCATATATTCTTGTGATATATTGCTGTAATCTCTTTGCTTGTACTTTATTTAAAATTTTTGCATCAGTATTTATTAGGGAAATTGGTCTTTAGTTTTCTTTTTCTGTTTTCACTCTTCCTGGTTTAGGTATCAGCACCAGATTTGTGTTGTAAAAGGAATTTGGCAGGACTCTGCCTATTTTTCTAAATAGTTTATAAATTGGGATTAATTGTTCTTTAAATGTTTGGTAGAATTCCTGCTTGTGAATCCATTTGGCCCTGGGGATTTTTTTCTTAGGGAGTTCACTGATGGCTTGTTAAATTCTTTTTCTAAGATTGAGTTTATTTAAGTATCTTAAGTATTTAAGTATCTTATTTAAGTATTAAGCTCTTCTGTTAATATGAACAATTTAAATTTTTGTAAATATTCATCCATTTTGCTTGGATTGTCAGACTTATTGCCATATAATTGGACAAAATAGCTCCTAATAATTGTTTTAATAGGATCACAGATTTAGAACTGAAAGGATTTTTGAAGGTCTTCAGGCCAGTTCCTTCGCACTACAAACGAGGAAAGCTACCCCCAGATCCCCCACCACAGCTCCCTGGATTCCTGGATGGGCACTATAAAGAAACTGGTTTGCCAAGTCAATATCCTCCTTAACTATATACCAAGGCCTCAGACAAAAGATCTAGTGTCTGGAAACCCTTGGAGACATTGTTGTATCATGTAATCATGCTTCAGGGGGCTTGTCCATCAGATCATCCTTATTTCCTACCTCTTCCTGCTGTGTCTGTCTGTTCCCACCATGGGCAGACCACTAAAGCAGAAAAGCCACAAAGGATGGGGAGTTTGACCAGCTGCCAGAATGGCATTTCCTCCTACTCAGAGCCCTTTGGGCCCTCCCCAATGCCAGGTCATAGAGCAGAGAGACCAGTGATTCAGGCCCTAGATGATTTGTTCTCCCTGGAAATAATAATAGTGGTTTATGAGGGACCGGGGCAAAGAAAGGCTAAAGAATTTGTCCAAGGTCACCCCCAGCCCAAAAGTGGCAGAGCTAGGATTTTAACCACATGGTGCAGCTGGAGTCCCACTTGGTCACAGTTTGGGCCCTGATTGTCTCAGAGTGATTGTAAACAGCAATTGTTTCTGTTTTGGCCAGAAACCCTGAGAGTTTTCTCCTTCCTAGATTGATTTTTTTTTTTTGACTAAGCAAAGTGGCCTTATTTCTTCCCTAGCCTTAATCACTGAACGGAAGTTGCTTCAGTCAAACTGAGGCCTGGGAAAGACCTTAGCTTAAAAAGACCAAGGTCTCCCCCTGCATCTGGGGCCTATATCTCACCACTGGACCCCCATGGCTCTGGAAGAGAAAGTGAGGCTGATGACTTTATGCAACCTTACCTCACTTAAATCTATCATGGCATCACCTCCCTGATGCGATGGTCCTCTTTGAGAACGAAGGACAAACAACAAGAACATATATCACTTAACCTCTCTGGGACTCCGCTTAACTTCTGTCTGCCTCAGTCCCCTCAAGTGCAAAATGAAGATAATAGTAGGACCTTCCTCCCAGTGTTGTCATGAGGACCAAATGAGATAGTATCTGTAAAGTGCTTCTCACATAGTAGGCATTCAATAAATGCTTCCTTCCTTCTTTTCTTTCTTATTTCCTTCCTTCTTTCCCTCTTTCCTTCCTTCCCCTATTTCCTCATCTTTAAAAGGGGTACAAAAATGGCTATATTTCTGTTAGACTCACAAACAATGCCATTGTAGTCTCCTTTATCTAGCCCAGAAGTCTCCATTTCATTCTTTTTTTTTTTCTTTTTTTGCTTTTTGGAGGGGGGGGAAGGCAAGGCAGTTGGGGTTAAGTGACTTGCCCAAGGTCACAGCTAGTATTAAGTGTCTGAGGCCAGATTTGAATTCAGGTCCTCCTGACTCTAGGGCCAGTGCTCTATTCACTGCACCACCTAGCCGCCCCTCCATTTCACTCTTGATGTAATTAACCCTTGCATGCTTCACTACTGTCTTTTCTTTGAGATGTAATCCCCCAGTGCCACAGGCACCCAGGCTTCTGGGAAAGGGAGACCTGACCATACAGCTATTGGGAAGTCTGGACTTGATCACCTGTCACCTTATAGATAATAACACTGAAGTCCAGAGAGGTGGTGACTTGCCCAAAGGGATACTTATAGTAAATAGGAGAGCAGGGATATGAACCTAGATTTTCTGATTCCAAATCAAGTATGCTTTGGACTATACCATGCTGGAGAAAGGGCCCACTTGAAAATAATTTGCATGCTTGTGGCCATAGATCTCCTGCCTGGGCCTGGAAAGTGGAGGTATGCCTTCAGCTCTAGGGGACCCCAACTTCTCCCACTCCCCCACTGCCTTCAGGAAGACCTAGTATTGTTAGAAAGACATCAACCTCCTGCTAACTCTAATCCTTCCACCCTACCCTAGCCCCATCTATCCTGCCAGCCAGGGTTTGGTGTGTGGGTAAGAAGAGTTGATGCCGAGAACTTCATGAACCTTAGTCTTCTGACTCAGGTTTGCCTGGAAAGTTCCCTAACATAGTAGAAAGAGTATTAAATTTGGAATTATAAAATGTGGATCCAAAACTCAGCTCTGTCACCTGTGAAGACCTCGAGCAAATGTCTAGTTTCTCAATCTGCAAAAATTAACTGATCTCTAAGGTTCTTTCTAGCCTGAAATCTATGACCACATGATCCTCTTAGTAGGCTTAGTGTAAAATGCATTTGGAGGGAATATAAACACACAGCTCCTTTTACCCATGCTTATATCGTCATTGGTCCAATCTATGAGCTTCAGAGTTAACTGGGCTAAAGGTTTTGTGAAAGAAGGAAGGAAGGAAGGAAGGAAGGAAGGAAGGAAGGAAGGAAGGAAGGAAGGAAGAAAGAAAGAAAGAAAGAAAGAAAGAAAGAAAGAAAGAAAGAAAGAGAAAGTTAGAAAGAAAGAAAGAAAGAAAGAGAAAGAGAGAGAGAGAGAGAGAAAGAAAG
>CM053590.1:106305438-106363559 GCA_028646515.1 Pseudochirops corinnae
TGACTCACTGGTCATGTACCTTAGGGCCACCACACAAGACCGCAATCCCAATCCAGGGCAGTTAAGGCAAGAGCACTTAGCCTCTGATTGATTGCTTGCCCCCCCCCCCCTGCAATCTTCAGGCCACAAGCTCTGAAGCAGCCATGTGGAGGTGGCTGCAGGGCTGCCACTTTTGCTGCTTTCTTGCCATGGGAGAGGACGGCTGGACCTGCTTTTCTCCCCCAAATTTAGCTGAGTTCCACTAACCTTTCACTTTGTCCTTGTTTCTTATGGGTTGATAATTCTGGAAACTGCCACAACTGTCAGTGATCCACTCTCCCCAGTGCTCCAGCTGTGGCTTATCCTGACGACCCTTGGGCTAAGCCACGGTTTCAGGCCAGGCTGGGCTGGCTCCCAGTGGTCTGTGATGAGCCCTTCCTGTTCTGCCTGCTAGGCTGCCCTCAGTGGGAGATGTATTTTTCTGTAATTTTATGTGTTCTGGAGCTCTAAAATTTGTTTAGAGTCATATTTTATAGGTATTTGAGGTGGTTATGGTGGGAGCTGCAGAGTTCTCTTGCTTCTATGCTGCCATCTTGACTCCACCCCCATTCTGTTTTTTTAAGGAATTCTTCTCTGCAGTTCATTTTGCAGACTCTTTTATCATTTGGCCTATTCTATTTTTCAATGTATTATTTTCTTCAGTATTTTTGTGCTTCCTTTACCAAGCTGTTGACTCTTTTTTCATGATTCTCTTCCTTCACTCTCATTTCTTTTCCCAATTTTCCTCTACCTCTCTTATTTTATTTTTTAAAATCTTTTTAAAGTTCTTCCAGGAATTATTGTTGGTCCTGAAACCAATTCACATTTTTTTCCTTTAAGGCTTTTGCATGTAGCTGTTTTGATATTGTCTTCTTCTGAGTTTATTTTGATCTTCCCTGTCACTGTAGTAACTTTCTAGTCAGGCTCTTTTGTTGTTGTTGTTTGTTGGTTTGTTCATTTTTCCAGTCTCTTCCTTGGATTTTAACTTTATGTTAAAGTTGAATCCTGCTCTCAATGTGGAACGGGCACTGTTCCAACCTTCAGTGGTGTGTGTGTGTGTGTGTGTGTGTGTGTGTGTGTGTGTGTGTGTAGCTGTTTTCAGAGCTAGTTCTAAGGTTCTGTAAGTTTTCAGTTCTTCCAAGGTGGTATGAGCTAAGGAGAAATGTAATCCCTTCTCTCTTGGTCTATCCATTGCTCTGTAAGTAACCACAAGAACTCTTTTCTTCCCTGGAACTATGACCAGGAACCTGGCTCCTGATAGTGCTCCTCCTCACCTTAGGGCTATGACCTGGAGCTGCATATGAGCAATGCAAAAGAGTCCTATAGCCAGTGCCAGCAAAAAGTCCCTATAATCTCATTCTGACAAGTTGTGCAACCCCCTTACCACCTATTGGCTAAGAACTCTGGGAAGTCACAGCAGCCAATATGGTCACCACCAAGGCCTGCCATTGGCTTGTCTGGCCTACACTGGACCTTGATTCACTCTCACCCCAGTGAGAAAGGACTTTTCTGCCAACCATCTAAGTTGTTTTGAGCTGGAAAATTATTTTGATCTGTCCTTTTGTTGGTTCTGCAGTTCCACAATTCATTTTGAGGCATTGTTTTAAGGTTGTTTGGAGGGAAATTTGAAAAAGCTCAAATGAGTCCCTGCTTTTACTCCACCATCTTGGTTCCACCCTGATTGATTGATTTTTTTAAAAGGGTTCATTGATACCTTTTTTCCACTATCACCTACATTTCCCAACATATTTCTCCCTTTCTCCTACCAAAGAGCTGGTCCTTATAGCAAAGAATAAGAAAGAGGTGGGGGGGGGGGGAAGTTCAGCAAAACTGACCCACACGGCGGCCAGATATGACTTAATATGCCATGCACCGATGGAAGGAGCAACACTCTCACATCTCTCATTTGGGTCCAAGTCTGGTCGTTATAATTTCACAACTTTCAGTTCTGATTTTGTCATCCATGTGGTTCAATTCTATCGTTGCAGTCATTGCTCATATTGTTTTCTTGAACACTTCATTTTATAGATGAAGAAACTGAAGGCCAGAATAGGGAAGAGTCTTGTCTAAGGTCAAATAACAAGTTAATATTAATTTAAGAGCCTTGGTTAATAAGCAAGATGAATTAGAGATCTAATTCACGGTAAGACAAATTTGATTTCAAAAATATCACTAAGACTTGGTAGTATGAAACCCATGAATTAGATAAGTGTGTGCCTTATTCAGGGCAGCTAGGTGGCATATTGGACTTGGAATTAGGAAGACTCGTCATAAGTTTAAATCTGGCCTCAGACACTTACTAGCTGTGTGACCCTGGGCAAGTCATTTAACCCTTTTTGCTTCAGTTTCTCCTATGTAAAATGGGCTGGAGAAGGAAATGGCAAACCAACTCTATATCTCTGCCAAGAAAACCCCAAATGGGGTCATGAAGAATTGGACATGACTAAACAACAATAATGTTTCTTATTCAAAAGAAACAGGAAAGGGAAAAGAAGTTGTATGTATTCAGTTAATCAATGAACATTTATTAAGAACCCACTGTATAGCAAGCACTGTTCTATGTATTGGAGATAGAAAGAAAGATAAAAGACAGTCTCATCTGTCAAGGAGCTCATAATCTAGTAGAGGCAACTAATTGTGTACAAATAATAATTGTGTACAAATAAGCTATATACAGAATATGGAAATAATAAAGAAAGGCACTGGAATTAAAAGAGAGTGAGAAAGGCTTCCTATAGAAAGTAACATTTTATCTGAGACTTGAAAAATGTCAGGGAATGCAAGAGGCAGAGATGAGGAGGGAGAACATTCCAGGCATAGGGAGGAGGAGGAGGAAGAGGAGAAGAACTAGCTTTAAGGTTTGCAAATTGTTTTCCAAATATTATTTTATTTTATCCTCACGACAACCCTGAGGATGACAAGGAAAGCTAAGGACAATAAAGATTGCTTTTTCTTAAATTACACTGGGACCAAAAAGGAGGTCTAATCCTCTTCTAATCCTAATCATTCTCTAATGAAGGAATAGGACTGATGTTTGAAGTAAATGGATAACAATAACTGAGGACTGAGTGACGGGTCTTACAATGTTTTTGTTCAGGTCTTACAATGCTTTTGTCTCCCTACCAAAAATAATGATTTAGGAACTGGAAAGGATAGGACAAATAATGACCAAAAGAGAGACAATACCTAAAATAAGTAAGTAACCAGCTGCTCTATTGATGATTTCAAGTCACTTTGCCCAGAGAAACAACATACTGAGAGAAAGGATAGTTGTGACTGCAGAACCACTTCTCTGATTTCTGAAAGATCGTGGCAGAAGACAAAGGTACTATAAGATTAGAGATGAACAAATACCCCTGAAAGGAAGATACTGGAGTCTATAAGTTATAGGCTACTGAGTTTGACTTTGACTCCTGGCCAAATTCTAGATGGTATTATTAGAGGGATGACTAAGCGAATACTTCGAAAAGGAAGCATGGCATCCATCAAAGTCAAGTCATGATGGACAAATATTATTTCTTTTTTTTTTTTGGTCAAGGTTACTAAACCGGTAAATCAAGAAAATGATAGAGTTAGCCTAGATTTAACAAAGCATTTGAAAATGTCTCATGCTCTTTCACGGAAATGATGAGGAGAAAGGGGCTATATATTTCTACAATTCAACAAGTTGCTACCTTTTGCTTCACCTGCAGAGTTATAACATGGAGTCCTTGGGCACTCCTATTGATAATTAGCATTTATAGAATGCTTTCAGGTTTGCCAAGCAGAGATGGGGAACCTGTGGCATCAAGGCCACATGTGGCCATCTAGATCCTCAAGATGTGGCCATCAAGATCCTCTCCTTAATAAAAGGATTTGTTCTGTAAAACTTGGACTCAATCAAAAGGCCATTCCCAGGGACCTAGAAGGCCACGTGTGACCTCAAGGCCACAGGTTCCCCACCCCTGGCAAAAGCATTACAAATATCATCTCATTTGATTCTCCCAACAACTCTGGGAGGTTGGTATTATTATCATCTCCATTTACTGATGAGAAAAGTGACGCAGACAGAGGTTAAATGACTTTCCTGGGATCATCCAACTATTAAGTGTCTGAGGCTAGTTTTGAATTCAGGTCTTCCTGACTCCAGGTTCAGAGCTTTATCTACTGCTGGGGGAGGTTGGCAGGGTTGGTTCAGTCCATGGCCAGACTGTTTAAATGGGCAGATTCAAAGAGCCGTGATTAATGGTTCGTATAAACTTTACAGGAAGTCTGTAGGGCACTTTTCCAGGCATTTATACTTGGCCTTGTGCTCTTTCACATTTTTTATCATTGACTTGGAAAAAAGCATAGATAGCATGCTTAGGAAATTTGTTGCTAATGCCAGTCTGGGAGGTATAGCTAACAAACTAGATGATAAAGTCAGGATTCAGAAAGATCTTAATAGGGCAAAACTGTGGACTGGATCTAAAAAGATGAAATCTCATAGGAATAAATGTAAAGTCTTAGGTTTGGGTTCAAAAAGTCGACTTCACTAATACAAGATTCGCCAATATGGGTATGGCTAAACTGTAGCTTGTCTGAAGAAGATTTGATGGTTTTAGAGGACTGCAAGCTCAATCAGTACCTCAATGGAGCAATATGGCAGCCAAGAAAGCTAAGAAGCGTATCTTCCAGGAGGAGGGCAGCTATGTAGCACAGTGGGTAGAACAATGGGCTTGGGATTGGGAGGACTCATCTACATGAGTTCAGATTCATCCTGAGATGCTTAAACTGTGTGATACCTGGCAAATCATTTAATCCTGTTCACATTGGTTCCTTATGTGTAAAATGAGCTGGAGAAGGAAATGGCAAACCACTCCAGTGTCTTTGCCAAAAAAAAAACCCAGATGGGGTCATTGAGGCATCAGACACAACTGAAAATTACTAAACTGAGCATGAGTTCTGGTGTATACTGCCCAGATCATGCCATATCCAGACTATTTAAAAGGATATTGATGAGTTAAAGAGTATTCAAAGGAGCACAATCAAAATGATGAAGGTTCTCTAGCCAATGTCACCTCCATAGTCTCTAAGAAGCGACAACATGCCATATGAGGAACATTTAAAGAAAATATGGATTCCCAACAATTAGTCAATAATCATTTATTAAGCAACTACTGTGTGCCAGCCACTAACTAAATTCTGGATATACAAAGAAAGACAAGAGACAGTCTCTGCCCTGGAGAAGATCTCAATTTCACTTAACACTTACTAGCTGTGTGACCTTGGGCAAGTCACTTAACCCCAATTGCCCTACCTTCTCCCCTCCAAAAAAGCAAAAAAAAATTTTTTTAAAGATCATAATTTAATTAGGGGAGCACCTGGCAAACAAATCTGCACAAATAAGCTACATATAGGATAAACAGGAAATAATTAACAGAGGGAAGACACTAGAATTAAGAGGGAATTTAGTGACTTAGAAAACCATAGGGCACTCTCTCTGTTCCAGGTAGCTAGAGGGCAACGGAAAGGAGACAGAGTTTGGGACCTGGGTGTTTCCAGAGATTGTCCATAACACCTTCCTTTTCAGCCTCCCCACCCAGTCCTGCCAGTTAAGAATTCAAACTATCCAGAGATGTTTGACAAGGGATCGCACAGAACCCAAAGTCCTGAGGTATTGAAGAATGATTAAAAATGAAGTCAGACCAGATTTCCTGCCAACCCTAGGGCAGGGCAGAGGTGAAAAGAGGGCAGAATTCAGGTCTCAAACTTGAATGAATATTCAGGAACCCTTGATTATCCATGCTACTTGGGGGAAAGGTTAAGAAATGAATAGATGACATGTATGACTCCAAAAGATTAGATAATGGATAATGTGAAATTATTTCTATTTGAAAAGTATACTACAAGTATACCATATTGATTAGACTTGGATTAGTTACTCTCCTAAAAAGGATGCATTTATCTTGCCCAAGTAGGGTGGGTGGGAAAGAAGTCAAGTGAAGGTCACCTCCAAGGAATTTTTGAGAGACATCCCCAACATCCTGGTAACACAACGTTGCTGCTGCTCCCAACCACCCTACCCTGACTTTGTCGTAGTGATGATCTCTTATTAGCCAGTAGGATGGGTGGGAGAGAAGAAGTTGTTTGTTTGAGGATGTAGTTCCCATTACACAGATAGTAAAACTAAGACATAGGGAAGTAGCTGGCTGGAAGTGCCCCATCCCCTGTGTTTTCTTTGGGGGTCATCCTGTCGCTCCCTCAACAGGTGTGCATGCCTGTTCTATGGCTTACTCTGTCACAGTCAGTCGGTATCAGTTGCAGCCTAATCCATTTCTTGCCAAAAGAAAACTTTGTGTTCAGCATTTCTGAAAGACATTGAAAGAATATCATTCCAATTACCTATGGCCTTCATGGTCCATCTCCTGACTCTATGATTTTTCACAAGGCTGACCCCCATACCTGGAAAAATCTCTCTCTTCACCTCCTTTGCTTCCTTCAAGGCTTAGTTCAGGTGCTAGCTCCTGTATAAAGTCTTTCCTGATTTCCCTAGTTGTGTTTTCTCTCTCCTCAAATTATCTTGAGTTTACTTAGCTGTTCCCATGCTGGTTTCCCAGTAGAATGAAAACTTCTTGAGGGCAGGGACCCTTTTTCCTCTTTCGTCTTTGTATTCCCAATGCCAAGCACCTTGCCACAGAAGCGTCTTGTTGTTTGGTTGTTTTCAGTCACGTCCAACTCTTTGTGGCTCCATTTGGGGTTTTCTTGGCAAGAGTAGGTGACAAATAAAAGCTTTATTTAATTGATGTGGAATTGAATCAGTCACTGTCATGTAACAAATTAGAGGCAGAACCTGTGGTCTTTCTACTGTGCAACACTGTTACACAAGGCTTTGTGGCAGTCCTTTGGGAAGGGGGGAGTGGAAGCCTAGGACCTGTGGGGTGACCAGAAACCTCCCAGAGAGGAAGAATGGAACAGAGGGTGCTCCACTTTCTTTTGCTACAAGAAGATAGTTCTCTATGCCCTGGAGAATGGGGACAACTTTACGGAACCCAAGTTCACTTCAGGGAAGAGGATCCCAGGTCTGGAAGCCCTGGTTGGTTTCAGAGCCTGGTCCAGTTCTAAAGGCATCCCTACATCCCAGGGACAAAGGACTAGCCAGACCACCTTGGGTGTGAGCCAAGATGGGCCCACTCAGTGTGACCCAAAGTGAGGGGGAAATGGTGAGGATTTTATCCACAATAATGCTTCCTCCATATACTATTTCCTGAGCTTCCCAGTTAGTAGTGTTTAATCTCTCCTCCATTATCTTGTGTCATCATAATCCTCTGAGGTGGCCAATGCTCTGTCCTGAGATTCCAGAGAGGGCCCTGAAGATTGAGGGCTCTGAACCTCAAAGATCTGGGGCAGGGCTGCTAACCCCAGGAAACAGATATCAGTACGAGGACCCAGAGAACCAAGGTTTAGCTTCAGTGTTGTAGGCAAGTGGGGGAGCATAGTGGACGGTGTTGAGCTTGGCCTTAGAAGAGTTGGGTTCAAATCCTTTCTCAAGTTAGTAGGTAGGGATGGAGTGGAAAAAGTAAAATCTCAAGCTAGAGGAAGATAATGAGAGTGAGGAACAACTCAAAGCCCAGTTTGGCTAGATCATAGAGTAAGCAAGAGCAGGCTGGAAAGGTATGTCTGTACCATGGTGTCATGACTAAAAAAGAGGCCTAAGCAGGGAGATTTCAGACTAGGCCACTCTGTGCCTCATGAACATAGTCTGATTTTCACAACTGGGAACCACAAAGAATTACTACTTCTCTCTTTAAGAGGCTTTGAACCCCAGTTTAAGGGGTTTGTTTCCCAATCCTAGGCAACATGATACTACTTATGTAGAACTACTTGAAGGATTTTGAGCATAGGAATGATGTCATCAGACCTGGATGTTAGAACTGTTACTTTGACAGTTTGGGAAGGAAGGTTTAAAGCAGGGAGGGACTGGAGATAGGGAGATAAGGTAGGAGGCTATTGAAATAGAAAGAATGAATACCTGAATTAGGTGATTTCAGGAAAAGTGGAAAGGAGGGGATGGATGGGAAAGTTTTGGAATATTTAGAATCAATCAAGGGAAGGCCTGGTAATTAATTAGATAGGGGGTGGGGAGATGGGGAACAGAGGCAGTGTGAAGGAGAAGGAGGAGCTGAGGAGGTCTCTGCATTTTCAAGCATGGGAGACTAAGAAAATTGTCATCAGTAGAAAAAGGAAGCCCCCGCTAGTTACAGTAGAGTGGAAACCCTGGGCTCCAGGCCTCAATTATCCCTGCCCTTCCACACATCACAAGGAAGTTCACGTCAGGAAAGGGCAAGGCCTTGACTACTGTCCTTGCACCCTCATAGCAGCACCCTTCCCCAGCTAACTGAATTTCCTCATAGCAGACATGGGCTGTCACCTTTAATTCCCTGAGGACATGTGACATCCTCAGCTGGGCATGTGTGAGCTGATTCCAACACCCATAAAGAATGATTAGAGAAGAGAGCTAGCTGGAAAAAAACGCAAATGGTTCCCTTTCCTCAACCCTAAGACAGGGCCTCTTAACCTGAGCTCTGGTTCATGGATAGATTTCAGATGGGCCTTGAAGGAGACAGTCCTAGCCTCAGCCTCCTTCTCTTCCTCTCTTCCCCACAGTGCATCTGAGTACATGGAGGGACTCAGGTTATCCTTGCTAGGTGATGGATTGACCCTTTGGGCAAGTCATTTATCTTCTATTATAGATAGAGATAAGGGGAAGACCACTAAGTGACACAGATCAGATGGGAGACATTGCCGGGGTTTAGGTCACTTCCAATTTTCAGCATGTTATGCCTGCCTCATCTGGTAGGGGTTATAATAAACATTTTTTTAATGGATTGAATTTTCAGCTAATGAAATGATTTCATCCCTGAACCTCACAACAGCTTATGAGGAAGACAGGGCAAGGATTATTATCTCCATTTTACAGATCAGGAAACTGAGGTCCAGAGAGAAAAAAAAGGATTTGTTCATGATCACAGGATTGTTAAGTGGTAGTGCCAGGAATAGAGTTTGGGTCTTCTGGCTCCTTGAACTGAATGAGAAGAGTACTGGACTGGCATCCAGGAGAGCTTGGGTTCAAGTGTTGTCTTGTTCATGGGATCTTGGGCAACTACATTTTTTCCAGAGAGGGTAGATTCTAGACCTATGATGCCATCAGCATAGGAAACTCCAGGTAAGGAAATTCCTTTTATCCATGCAGTTCACCCAACTATTACACAATTTATAGTCTTGGGAAAGTTGCCTAAGGATACTAATAAGATCAAATCCACAGCAAGCATTTGGAATTGGAATTGGAAATGCAAATAGAAGCAAAAGATAGGCCTAACCCCTCAAAGAACTTACACTCTCATGAAGGAAGGCAACTTGTGAAAAGACGTTGAGGGAGAAGGAGTTACAATGGAAAGAATGTGGTAAAGAAAAAAGTCGGAACAAGTCAGGACCTTTGATAAATGGAAGAGTAAACGTGGCTGGCCTGGGCTTTTCCTGAAAATAGATGTTCCAGGAGAGATTGACCAATCAGAAGAACTACAGGCGTTGAGGGATCTCCCCAGGGGAGAAGGCTGCTGGGATATGGTAAAGAAAGGAGGTTAAGTGACTTGCCCAAAGCATGTGTCAAAGGTGAAACTTGAACCTGGGTCTCCTTGTGTCTGAGATCAGCTCAGAAAAAGCTAGGCAACACTGTTTCTGTCTGAAAAATAGGGTCCATAATGCTTTGTTCCATTACCAGAAAAAGCTGTCGAACCTGAAATCTAAACCCCTCCCATCCTACATTTCCAAGTTTTGAAACTCTACCCATTTTAAAGTTTCAATTTAAATGCTACCTCCCCTCATAGGCCTCTCTTGGATCTTTTACATTCTGTCTTATATTTTAGTTAAATTTAATATAGTAATGGGGATAATCTTGGGTGCGCCCTCATCTTTTGGATGGAGCCACACTATGAAGCATGGGTGGGGATGAACCTTCTTCCTAGTCCTTTTTGGTGAGTCAGTGGGCTCTGGAATACCACATAAGGACTTGTACTTTACCATGATATAGTGCCCAAGAACTTGTGTTTTGAGAATATGGGGTCACCCCAGGAAGCATGCATAGGGACCATGCTCTGGACCTTTGATAAAGCATATATAGAGGTTCCCTTCTGGTCCTTTGGTCCCAGGACAGGTATAGACATAATGACCCAGGTAATGTGAGACTCCTCTCTTTGTGCAACTGGCTCCCCCCAAATTGAACCCAGTGTGCTTGAGTCCAGAGCTGGTAGGGAGGAGGAAGGATAAAATATGTTTGCTTGGCTGTCCATGACATTTATGGACCATGATTATTTTAGATTGGGGCAAGTTCTTTTAAATCAGAGAAAGAGGAAGTCAGCTGAAAAAGAATCCATTTTCCAGTCATACAAAAGTGGCTAGGGGTTAGAGAGATGCACCCTGCACTGGGTGCCCTCTCCTCTTGCCCCCTGGACAGCTTGACAAAATCTCTTAAATAGGGTTTAGATATGACTCAAGTCTATGGTACCCTCAAAAGGAATGAACCGATGTCACTTTTAGAAAAGTCTCTCAAAATACAAAATAATAGGTATCAGATATAGGACAGCTATTTATTTCTCCACCATAGATGAAATACAGAAAACACAAAAGACGTAAATGAACATTGACAAATATTTAAAACAGGAAAGAACAATCCATTATGAAGGATTAACAGGAACCCTTAAACAGATACAGAAAGCACATGAGGCTTTCAAAGGATTCATAGAAACCCATACTTAAACAGATGCAGACACATATGTTGCTCATTATGTCTATGATAATGACCCAAAGATTCCCAGGGAACCTGTGTGACTGTGTGACTGAAATCTATCACTCTCATGAAGGAAGGCAACTTGTGAAAAGACGTTGAGGGAGAAGGAGTTACAATGGAAAGAATGTGGTAAAGAAAGAAGTTGGAACAAGTCAGGACCTTTGATAAATGGAAGCGTAAATGTGGCTGGCCTGGGCTTTTCCTGAAAATAGATGTTCCAGGAGAGATTGACCAATCAGAAGAACTACAGGCATTGAGGGATCTCCCCAGGGGAGAAGGCTGCTGGGATATGGTAAAGAAAGGAGGTTAAGTGATTTCACCTCTATTTCAACCTATACTGTCCAAGTATCGATTCCAGGTCCAGGTTTTTGCCTAGCTAGGTTATGGCTTAAACTTTTGGACTCCAGGATGGTCCCATCTGTAATTATCCCAACCTCTGAGTAATGTTACAGTTTCAAGAAACACTCCCAAACTTCTGTTAGCTCCTAAACTTTGGAGCTCAGGAGGTAATGACCAAGGCTAGAAAGATCCATAAAAGGATGACTCTTCAGTCACTTGTGCTCAGAAAAAGGAACATAGTGGAAAAGTCAGTCAGGGAATTGAGTTCCATTCTCAGGCTCACCTAGGCAAGCACATGTGCTCACTGCCATATGCATGTAGCCACCATAATTATTGCTGTGGAGAGGGAGGGGAAAGAAGTCCCCTCCTCCCCATTGAGAAGTCCAGGGCAGGACTGTTGCAGTCCCAAACCACATGTTCCAAAGAGAAGGGAGAAAGAGTAGTTGTTTTTCCTTTTAAAGCCTACTGAATGGGCAACTCCTCCTGGATCAGTGACCAACACTTTTTTTTAACATTGCTCATAAGGTACCAATCTGAACCTCTAGGTTTGTGTTCTTTATCAAGGAACTCCATCTCTACACCATGGAAAGACCTTCTTCATCCCCCAAATGCAAGTTATAAGACTAATAAAGAATAGCTGCATCGTCCCAAAATGCGAATCCATTAGCACTGAGCTATATATGGTCCACATACCCATACCTGCTCTTTGTGATGGTCCCAATCTAGCAGGTCACAGGGGTTTCTCTGATTACCCACAACTTACACATTTGTGTCTAGGTATCATCCATCCTATTAGACCAGTGGTTCTCAACCTGTGGGTTGCGACCCCTTTGGGGGTTGAATGACCCTTTCACAGGGGTCACAGGGGTCACCCAAGACCGTCGGAAAACATACTTCTGACAGTCTTAGGAACCGAGATCCCGCTCCGTTATCTATCTCCCAGCGGGTCTGTCCACATGCAGATACATCCACAATTTAGAGTATTAAAGGGTCATGGCATTAGGAAGATTGAGAACCACTGCACTAGACAGTAAGATTCCTGAGGAAGACTGTCATCTTTGGCTCTTTCATAATTCTAGTGCCATATTGACTCTGTGTTTGCAGCTGAATGTCTCAGTGGATAGAGTACTGGGTCTGAAGTTTGGAAGACCTTAGTTCAAATCCAGCCTCACACAATTTCCGTATGGCCCTGAGCAATTCACTTAACCCTGTTTGCCTCAGTTTCCCCATCTGTAAAATGAGCTGGAGAAGGAAATGGCAAACCATTCCAGTATCTTTGCCAAGAGAATCCCAAATGGGGTCATAAAGAGCTGGACACGACTGAACAACTTTATCGTCATGAATCAATATTGTTAAATGTAAAGAGGGAAGAAACCTTGAAGATCAGTTGAATCAAACTGGGTGAATTAAATGGAATCAAGATTAAACCCTCTGGTTCAGTTGTACAAATCAGCAGCCATCTGTTAATTGCCTACTATGTGCAAGACACTGCTAGATGATAGGGATACAAAAGCAAAACTGAAATAGCCCCTGCCCTCCATGAACTTCCAGTCTACTGAACTTACATATATGTACACAAATAAATTTGTGGATTAGTCAGGAAGATCTGAGTTCTAATCCAGCCTCAGATAATTACTGTGTGACCCTGGGCAAGTCACTTAACATCTCTGTCTCAGTGTCCTCTTCTGTAAAATGGGGACAATAATAGCACCTCTCAGGATCGTGACAAGAATAAAATGAGGTGATAAAGAGCTTTGAAAACCTCAGAGTATTCCACCAATTCTAACTATTACTATTATTATCATCACACGGCTGCAGTTAGGTAGCAATGTAGAAATGTATAGATCAAAATGCTCTAAGAAAATTGGAGGACGGGCAGCTAGGTGGTGCAGGGAATACAGCACCAGCCCTGGAGTCAGGAGGACCTGAGTTCAAATCCAGCCTCAGACACTTAACACTTGCTAGCCATGTGATCTTGGACAAGTCACTTAACCCCAATTGCCCTGCCTTCCCCCCTCCAAAGAAAAGAAAACGAAAAAAAGAAAATTAGAGGAGAAAAATACCATTAATAACTGGGAGGATCACAGGAGGCTTTTAATAAATTTGTGTTGAGCTGAACCTACTGTGTGAGGCTTCAGTCCAATGTGATTCAATAAACATTTATTAAGCGCCTACTATATGCTAACACTGGGGATACAAAGACAAGTGAAATCATTCTTGCCCTCCAGGAGCCTATATTCTCCTGGGGGAAACAACATATAAGCAGATAAGTCAATATAAAATATAGAGAAAACAAATACAAAGCAGTGAATACAAAGTAGTTGGGGGGAGAGGGTCCAATCAACCAAAGCAGTGGTTCTCAACCTTCCTAATGCCAAGACCCTTTAATACTCATATGTGGGCGCACCCGCCTGGAGACGGATAGAGAAGCGATGTCTTGGTTCCTAAGACATTGGAAACACGTGTTTTCTGATGGTCTTAGGAGACCCCATGCGACCCCCAAAGGGGTCGTGACCCACAGGTTGAGAACCACTGAACTAAAGGAACCCAGAAAGGCCTTGTCTTGGAGGTAGTACTTGAGCTAAGTCTTGAAGGCAGTTAGGAATTCAATTCAGTTCAATTTAATAAATATTTAGCAAGTATCTATGTGCCTGGCGCTGTGCCAAGGGCTGGGAATACCAAAAGAGGCAGAAGACAGTCACTGCCTTCAAGAAGCTTACAATCCAACCTAATTCCAAGAGATGGCAATGAGGAGGGAAAGCATTCCAGGAGTGGAGAAAACCCTCTGCAGAGGCAAAGAGACAGGAGATGGAATGTCTGGTACACGGAATAAAAAGCCCACAAGTTTGACTGGAATCTACAATGCATGAGGAGAAATATGTGAAATTGGTCTGGACAGACAAGATAGGTTACAGCCAGATCCTGAAGGACTTTCAAGGCCAAACCAAGGAGTTTGTACTGTTTTCTGGAGGTAAATAGGGAGCCTTTGAAACTCCTTGAACAAGGGAGTTGACATGGTCAGACCTATGTTTTGGAATTTGGAAGCCATATGGGGAATAATATATTGAAATTATATTGAAGAAGGATTTAACTCTACAAACAGGAAGGCAAGATTGTTGACTGAACCCTCAGCCACTGTGATGCTCATGACACATTGAAATCATCAATTCCAGGTTATTTTTATTACCCCAAGCTTTGGGCAATGGCAAGAATATGTACCTTGGGGGAATCATGGAACCTTAGAATGTCAGACTTTGACAAGAATGTAAGGGTCATCTAGCTTATCCTCTACCTGAAGCAAGGCTATCCCTCCAGAAGGAAGCCCCCCTGGAAGTCACAAGTCTGTAAAAACAGTGGCACAGCTGAGTGTCTCTGGATAGGAGGAGGGATGACACTATCAGCCCCCAAAAACAGTGTGCCCAAGCCCTAGGCATGGCTGCCTAGCCTGGTTCTGATCCAGTTTCTTTCCTCTTGAAAAGAACCCTCCCAGGTAACTGATGCCAGGAGAGACTAGGAGAACCAGCTCCCCCTGAAGGAAAAGGGTGCTGACCTCTCTCTGAGCCCAAGGCCAAGCTTGGTTCTCATCACACTTCCAGGAAGGGGCCCTTTAGTCAGGTAGACTTCCCCCCCTTCCATCCCCAAGTTTGCCATGTGACCAAAGACACCCCTCTCTTAGCTTTTTTTGCCACTACAGTACAATGGCGTTAATGAAAACTTTTCTCTCTCACAGCATTAAGATAACAACCTGGGATATATCCTGGAAGTTGGCAATGAGACACTGACTGAGACATTACTGATCCAGTTCCCACACCCACCCCGAAGCTCCCAATACACACACACACACACACACACACACACACACACACACACACACACTCACACACACGGCCTAGGAAGCTAGAGAAAGTGTTTGATCTTGGGTGTAGGGAGGGTGACATTACCAAGGAGACAGGATTTAACCCAGACTTTGTCTCTAGCTAACCATGTGACCCTGGGTAAATCACCTCCTTCTCTAAATCTCAGTTTCCCCATCTGATCCTCCCTGAGCCTAGATGGAGAACTTCAGACCCACACCACTCCAGGCACTGACAGTCACTATTCTCTTCTCATGGGTGAGCAGGGTGAGAGATCATGAAAGTTGCTGCCCAAGGATGTGAATAAATACCTAGGGCCCAGCTGGGGCTGACTCTCTCAGGGCCCATTCAATAGAAATAAACCCAGGATGTATCCAAAATATTTCTAGTGTGGCCTGGAATTCTAAAATTAATGCTTCATTCATAGACTCATAGACTGTTCAATTCAGCATTTCTGGGAGTCTTTCTTCAAGTCTGTGATGTTAAAGGTAGTTCACACTTTCCTGTCCTGGGTCCAAAGGCAAATACCTCACTCAGAAAGGATAAGTTATCACTAGCCACTTGCACCTTCTCAACCCACATTAGTTGACAGTAAGCTAAGATGGTAGCTATGAAGGGCCCAGGATGCATGAGAGTAGGAAGGGGAGAGGGGGGAAACTTCTCTTCTATCAGTTTTATGGGGGCTGAGGGTATACCTGAAGGTCCAAACCGGGGCCTGTTTATTCCAGCTGAATACTCTGTCATCCCTCTTTCTTTTTCCAGAATCATTTCCTCTACTCTGTCTCTAATGTCTGAGTCTTCTCCCCTACCTGAACATCCTGAACATGCCCGCCATCCCCCAAACCATCTATCTCCCAAGGAATGTGCAAGTATAAGGAACCATCAACCCTTTCTATAACCAAACTGGAAGTGATTCTCTCCCTGTAGAGTCCCATGGGGGAGATCTATTGCTTCTCCTGTCATGGGAAGACCCCTTCTGATTTTTGTTCTGTTGGAAGGTGGGGCACCAGGTCAAGGCTAGGCAGGGGGAGGAGCTTCTCAGATATAACCACGTTCCTCCTTCCTGGGCATAAAAGGGACCAGGGACCTACATAACTTACAAGGAACCCAGGGAGAAGAGTCCAGACCTGCCTTCGGCTCCAACAGACAGACGGGTTGGTGATTTGGTGTTGTCTCCAGAGGGAGGTAGCTTTCTTGGGTGAATGATGGCTCTTGAAAAATGATGGGGGAAATCTTTTCCTAGATTTAGGGATGTTCTAGTTACCCATCCAACAGGTTTTAACTTCTCCTCCTATGTATTTGGTCTTTCTCTGGGTACCGTAAGAAAGATAAGAGGATACCCTCAGGGATCTCTTGTGGCATGAAGAGAATCAATTAGAGTTCAGTTCTGTGCCAAACTATGATACTAGTAGGAGGTCAGAATCCTGGTCAGGTCCTGGAAGTAGGCTACAAAGTCTTCCTGGCTAAGATAAGATGAACAGAGCCTTGAAGGATGAGGAACTCTAATACTGCCATGAACTACTATATCTCTGTGTTAAGCAAGTCACTTAATCTTACTCATCTGAAAAATAAGGAGGCTGGACATCCCTTTCTACCTATAATTCTATGATTCTGGGGTTTAAACAGGAGGAGGAGAGAAGGCATTGCAGGAAGAAGTATGTAGAAAGCTGGAGTTGATAAGGAAGAGTGTATATCCAAGGTCACAAACTGAGAAGAGGATAGAATTGGAAACTCCTGAGACCCTGGAGGTTAGTTCTAGGGAGCAAGGCTGGTTTATTTGAGCCAATCCCTCCTGGGTTAGGACCTCACCTTTTTCTAGGCTGATAGACAGCCTGTGAGTGGCAGCACTGGGAAGTCTGTCCCGGACAATTCCCTAACCCCACTTCCCTAACCCCACTTCCTCATTCAGAACCCCCTTGTCCCTAAGGATTCTGTTTTTTAATTGGCTATCACTTAATCCATGCTAAGACAGTTTCCTCCTCCCAGGAGGACTTGAATTCATAAGGGAGTCTGAAAGGACTGAATAGCCTTTATGATGCAAAGAAAAGGCTCCTCTAATGGTGGAATTTTAGACACTGTGATAGGTGGCTAGGAGAGCTATTCAGAGCTAGGGACCTCTTACATCACACCTTATGGGCACAATCCTCTGGCCCGGGTCCCACTCATCAAGGCTCTGGCCTAGAGTTAGGGCTATTAGAGATGTTACTAGATAGGCTACCTCCTTTTGCCGGATGGCATTTGGCTAGGGTCCTATTGGGGAGAGGGCACTTAGCCCAGGAGGAGTGTGCCAGGGGAGATGGGTCCAGAGGCCTGGGCAAAGGGAAGGGGGAATGAATAAAGGAAATGTAAGGAGGCGGTGTTTTGTTATGGAGACAATCCCAGCTGGGACATCAGGAGAACTGTGGTCCACCCTGACTTCATGTGTAACCTTCCTCTCTCTGGGCTTGTCTCTTTGCAAACGGAGGGGTATGGTCTAGCTGATCCCTAAAGCCCTTTCACCTGTGATATTTTATATAAAGGACAATCGTTTGGGGGGATGGTGATTGTCTGTGGGGCTAGTCTTCTGCAGCTTCTATGTAACCCCTGAGACCGGCAACATCTGGCAGGTCCACTTCCTTTGTTGACTCAGCTCCATCTTCTGACCTTATAAATGTGACTGTTTCCCCAAGTTCTAGATGCCTTGAGTTTCTTTTCTTTTTATACACTCTCCTTTGGTGATCTCATCTAGTCATCAAGCATCTAAGTTGGATGATTTGACTTCCTCAGCATTACAAATATTCTCTGTTTCTCCTGTCACACAGGATTTGTGGGTAGAAGGTTAATAGGCTCGAGAGAATAACCAAGGAGCAAATCACCAAGGGATGTATTTGAGTCCCTTTCTTGGGAGAGGTTTACCAAAAAAAGGTAGAAAAGGCTCCACTGGGGAGGGCCGCAGGCAGAGGAATGAACCAAATAAATAACAAGACCCTCAAAGTACTAAGGACACAATATTGGGGCCACATCTTCTATTTCTTTGTGGGAGTAGCATGGCTTACAACACCAGGATACCATCCTCATAAATTTGGAGTCATTCAACAATTATCGCCTAGTTTTCGCATTATCTGTTCTGAATTATCTACTGTGGAGAGTTGCTTAGTCTCTGCAGAATGCCCCCTCTGAAAGCCTAAACTCTGGGCTACCCTCTCCAGAGAGACAGAGGGAAACGGAATAAGCGTTTGTGTATCTTCTACTGTGTACTGGGTGCTATGCTAAGTGATTTGATGGTCACAACAACTCTGAAAGATAGGTACTGCTATTATCTCCCACCCATCCCCACCCCGCCCCATCCCCTTTATAGTTGAGAAAACCAAGGCAAACAGAGGTTAAGTGACCACCCAGGGTCTCCTAAGATCTTCTAGCTACTAAGTGCCTGAGGCCAAATTTGAACTTGAGTCTTCCTGACTTCAGACCCAGGGCTCTATCCATTGCACCATCTGGCTGCCTGAAAAAGAGCCCACACATGGATCAAGATACCACCAAGGTTCCCCATAGTCCCTTGGACTTTCTTCACCATAGCCAGGGTCAGAGAAGTCTAAAAATGGAAAGCCACAGAAAATTCAAAGGAAACCTGAGGCAGGACTCTCCCTAATGCAACAGACTTTCACCTGTGGGGCCAGCAAAACTAGGAGTTTTCTTTTCTCTTCTGCTCCCACACCACATAAAGGAAAGCTGGGCATGCCTGAGAAGGAAAACCCAAGAGGGTCTGGATGATTCACAAAACCATCTCCAACTGGCAAGCATCATGTGCTGGACTATGGATAGAAACGAGTTGTTCCTAATATTCTTTCAGGTGCTGAGGCCCAGATACCATATCTGGGTATATGGGGTCACTGTTGGCCCTAGTTTCTATGACCATGTGGCTCCTTGGGGGTGAGTCCTGAAGACACTGAAGAGTGGGAAGTGAATATGGGACAGTTGAGAGGATATGTAGATATGGAGAGGGTAGAATTACCCATTTCTGAGCTTGTCCTTCTTCTATTCTCCTTGACTCCCCCATAGGTCCCCCAGGAGCAGAGGCCCTGAATTTGGTAGGTTTGTTCCTCCATCCCTTGAATTATACCAGATGTTTGAATAAATGTGAGCTAGATGGGGCTGACAATGTCAGAGTAGATCTAGTCTGGGAAGCAGGGCTGCTGGTTAATATCACAAGGGATAGGACTGGAGCCAGCAAGGCAGAAAGCGGCCTCTAATACCTGACTAGGTAAATACTCTTGTGCCTTCTTTATGGTAGAAAGAACCCTGAAGCAGGGAATCATGGTGCCTGGTTTTCTGAGCCCTCAATAAGGGCTGTGTAACCCTGAACTGATCATTCAGTGTTAGAAATAATAAAATCCTTGACCGATTTGTGGGTAGAATTATTCTCTCCAGTCCACAAATGTCACAAGTCTTAATGATGGAGAATCAATGATATTCCAGATGAAAAAAGATTTAGACATTCATCCATTCATTCAATCATTACATTTTTATTGAGCAACTATAGATTTTTATATTGAATCCTTTCTAAAAATGGGGATGACTTGTCAGGGATCTCAAGTAGTTTTCTTTCAATAGCTTACTACTCTAGATCATGGGGAAGTTAAGCCCTGAGGGATAATTTTGTCTTCTCACCCAGTTTTCTCTCTCCTTCTTTCTCCCCCAGTACCCAACTCTCCCTGTATGTAAGTCAACCTTGTACTGAATGGGAGAATCCATGAGTTTGGGAATCCCTTCCTTCCCCCAGTCCCCAGGAACCAAGTCTGCAAGAACCTAGGCTAGAGGCTGCTGGGAAGGGGGTGGGAAGGAATGGGATCAGGGGGAATTGAAGACAAGGGGAAATGAGATGAACACCAAGTGGGATGGAGACCAGTAAGTATACCTTGGGAATCTACCTTCTGCCCTACTGCTCCCCCCATCTTCAACTACTCCATCCAGTCCTATACCAATTCCGGCCTCCCAGGCTCCTCCACTGATGCTTTAAGGTCTGTTTCTCCTGCAGCTCCAACCTACTGTGCACCAGTGAACATGTAAGAGATAGAACCCTTGAGGGTTTGGAGGAAGGCGAAAATTCTCTGGGAAAGGGAAATCCTTATAGCCCAAGGCTATGTCCATGCTCCACTGCCCAAAGGTTGGGACATCTTTTTTGCCTTGGGAGCCTCTGGGAACAAGATGCTCCAGGAGACAAGTGCAAAGCATGGGGAGTATGAAAGCTTAGACTGCCCTCTCCCAATCTGTGATAATGGTGCTTGTTTCTTTGCAGTGCCAATGTGACTGTGCCCTCTGACCAGGCAGCCCTGTATACAGCCTTTACACTGCCCCAGTTTGCCTGTGCTAAGGTACAAAAACCATAGGCTGTAAAGACAGATTGAGGGGAGGCATGATTTCCCATCTTAACCTTCCCATTTTCATTCATTCACTCATTCCTTTGCTCATTTGTTCAGTTATTCCTTTATTCATCCATCCAACCAACAATAAACACTCCCTGATGCCTATAGTGGGCTATTCTACAGGGAAAATAGATGAATGTCAGGGTCCTTGCCCTCAGTGGATTTACTGTCTACCATATGAATAAAACATGTACCCAAATAACTAGGGTACAAGACAGGATGTGAGAAATTCAAGAAGGAGGAACCTAACAGAAAACATTTCATGGAGTGGGGAACACCTGAGGGGGCACTTGGAAGCTAGATAGGATTTCCATAGGCAAAGGAAGCCAGAGAGAGGAGAAAATAGTTAACCATCCTAAGTTCATCATTCAATAGCATGGGCAAAGATTCCAGGGTGGGAAAAGGTCCCTGGGTATGTTTAGGAAACAGTCCCTGGCTGGGTGCCTACTAATCCTGTAATAATGTCTGTTCTCACCAGAGCACCAATCTGACCTCAAGCCAGCTGGCTGCAATTCTGAGCTGCCACATCACAGGGCCAGCTGTGACCCTGGACCAGAATGCCTTCCTGCTGCTCTTCCACCAGGTCAGCGTGGAGACCCTCCGCCTTGCCCTGAACCACATCAGTGTACAGGTAATGGCCCCTCCCCTTCAGCCCTCTGCACAGCAACCTCTTAGGACCTTGTAAGCTCAATTCCTCTTGTCAGAGTTTCCAAGGAGGGGGGACACAACATTCTCCCATCTCGTTCCACCCATCTATGTTTTCCTTGAGCACTCCCTACTTAATTTCCTTGGTGTACAGATTGACAGTGCCCAGATCCCTAGAGGCACCAAGCAACTCATCCTGACAACAGCGTGGGATATGGCCAAGACTGACCTTCAAGCAAGGAATGCAGGCTTCTTGGCTTCCTGGTTTGGGGAGACACTCCATGCCTACCTCCCAACCATAGATGTTGGCACCCTGGAGTGCCTGAGCCAGCTGCCCATACAGTGTGATGGGCTGGCTGCTGTGTAAGTGTTAGCCCTCACAACTTGGTCCCCACCTCATCCTGGTCCAGAGATTCCCAGTTTTACTCCCTTCCCCCCAGTCTCTACCCCAGAACCCTGTTCCATCCCCAGGCTCAAGCACCTTCTCATTCTTATCTCTCCCTGCTTTCCTGATACATTCAGGTCAAACTAATCCATTTGCTGTCCCTTGTACTCATTCTGCCCCTCCCCATTCTGTTCTTCCGCCCTGCCCTCCCCATCTCTGCCACTTAATAACTCACATTTATGCTGCCCGTTAAGGTTGGTTAATCACTTTCCCCACAACAGCGTTGTGAAGCAGCCAGGGAGAACATCAATAATCTTCATTTTACAGATGAGGAGATGGGAATGTGGAGAGGTTGAGAGATTTGCTCATGGCCAGGTGCCTAACTCGTAAATGTCACAGCTGGCCTCCAAACCCCAATCTCTATTAGTGACTCCACTATTAGTGCTCATTCCCCATGCCACTTGCTTTTAAAAATTAATTAATTTTTAATATTCTTTTTTTTAATGCTAAGTTCCAAATTCTCTCCCTCCCTCCAGCCCTTCCCCCATCCATTGAGAAGGCAAACCATGTGATACCCATTATTACAACATGAAGTCATGTAAAACATATTTCCATATTAGTCATGTTGCAAACAATAATAATGATAAACAAGAAAAATGAAGAAAATGGAGGTAAATATGCCTCAGTCTTGTGCTGCCTGCTGAAATCCTTCTCTTCCTTGAAGCTCTCACCTGGCTTCTACAGAATCTTCCCTGATAGGCCCCACTCCCAGGAGCAGAACGCAGTCTCTTCCTCCTGGGACTTCTGTGAGTGTATCGGCTGGGCCTCTCCCACACGCTTGTCACACTGTATCTCTCTGAGCTTCAGTTTCCTCATCTCTAAAGGGAGCGTATTAACGCATGTCACCGACTCCAGTAGAGAAAGAACTTTGTAAATCCTAAAGCACTTCATATGTTGATTAAAATTATAGTTATTTCCAAATGTCTTATCATCCCCTCTAGATCATGAACTCCTTAGGAAGAGTTAAAACTTGGGCATCAGTTTTATCCTCTATAAAATGGGGTAAGAATCAAAGAATCACAAATTTTCCAAATTGGGAAGAATTTTAGTAAGAGTCCAATCTGACCCTTTCATTCTGATGCTACTGAGGCCCTTTTCTATATACAGAGTCCAGGCCTTGGACAGCATGTACCCCAGTATGGACAGCAACAGACAGTGGGTAGTGGCCAGCTGGATCAAGCGCTTCCTGACCACTTTTGGTAAGTGGAGCAGTCCCCCAAAGAGCCCCATTCCACCAGCCTGAAGAATCAGAACCTGAAATGCACATCCCTTGTGCCTTTTCTCAGAATGTCCCAAGAGCTCCTCCCAGGAGTGGGTCATTGTCAACTGGAGAAGCTTCCGGAACCAAGTTTCCTATGCCGAGCTGGTAGGCACCTGGAGAGCCTTTAATGGGGTGAGTCTGCCCTCAGTGTAGGGCTAACACGAATTGGGTTCAGGAAGGAGAGGTTAGAGGGAGGGGGCCTAGATATCCTCACACCTGACATACCTCTGTGCTCTATGTTCTCCACCCTTCAGGCAGATGCTCTGAGTGCCTTGACTGGCCCACAGCTGGCAGAGTTCACCACTAGCCAGGATGCCTTAGCCAATGCCACCCTCACCCCTCATCTGTTCCAGCTCCTGAACCAGAGCAACATCCACTTCATGGAGGCCTTCCTGGAAGCCCTTCCTGGACCCCTCCAAAATACTTCAGAGACCAAGGCCTTGCTGGAGACTCTGCTGCAGAAGCTGGCCCACAACCTCTCTGATCTCTGTTCACCCACCCTGAAGTGCTGGTTCCAAGAGCTGCTGACTGGTCTTCTGCCTGCCTTTGACGCAGAATTGCTCAAGTTGCTGCCCACCCAGGTGGACTGTACAGACTTCCAGGCCATATGAGCACCTCTCTACCCTAACCCCACCCCCACCACCAGTGGCAATACTTTCCTTTTCCTGTGGGGAGTGGGAGGGAGAATCTATTACTGCTAGGAAAACTGATGCTAAGCAGGACTTAGTCACTCATTGGAAGTCTCAATAAATCAGTGGCACTGGTCTAGTCAAGCCATCCAACCTTTCCTGGGATCCCTTGTGTGCCTGGGGCACAGATAAAACATGGCCACTATGATCCCAGTCTGGGGAGACAGAGGAAGGCCAGAGCTGGGCCTTACCCTCAGTTTGCTCATGGTATGGGTGGGAGACAGAGATAGAACAGACCCAAGTGCTTCCCTCAGGCAACACACAGACCAGAAAGGCAGAAGAGAAGAAGACCCAGACCCTGCCTGGGAAAACCCAAGGGAGAATAAATCTGAGCCCACACTTTGGGGAGCTCTCAGCCTGGGATGATAAAGAGAAGAGACTTGCTTTTCT
Organism: Pseudochirops corinnae; assembly: GCA_028646515.1. Taxonomy (NCBI): domain Eukaryota; kingdom Metazoa; phylum Chordata; class Mammalia; order Diprotodontia; family Pseudocheiridae; genus Pseudochirops; species Pseudochirops corinnae. Next base: position 106,329,286 of record CM053590.1, read on the forward strand.
CTCCTCTGATCCTGGGCCTTCTGAGGCCATCCTCTCTGTGCCAAAAGCCAATCTCTCACTTTAGGTATGAAGGCCTTGACCTTGTGCATGCTGTACTGGCCTCATCTACCCAGGAGGCAGTGTTTCAGGCCAGGAGGAGCTAAGAAAGCAAGTTTCCAAAGAAGGTGATGGAGGGCTGGGCACCAAAGGATGCTCTTTATTGGGGGTAGAGGTGGTAGGTTAGATGCTCTGTCTGAGAAAGTCATCCACTCTGATATCTTCACTAGTTCTTCTCCCTTTGATTTCTACCCTTCTGGTTCTTCCCTCTTTTTCTGTTTCTTATACTTTGAATCTCTCTCTCTCTCTCTCTCTCTTTCTCTCTCTCTGTTTTTCTCTCTTTCTCCATCTCTCTTTCCCTCTCCCTCTCTCTCTCACTTTCTCTCTCTCACTCTCACCCTCCTCCCTCTCCTTCTCTGTCCCTCTCCCTCACTCAATCTCTCTTTCCACCTAAGAGACCTCCCAGAGAATCTTTTTTACTGATTCACATCCTCTAATTGTCTTGCCTGACTCTCCTTTTTGAATCTCTTTTGCTAAATCTCCCTTCAGATTCTTCTCTTCTCATTCCTTCCCTTATTCCTCTCCCTTCTAAATCTCCTCCAAACTCTGCCATAGATACCAATGACTTCTCCCTACATCCCTTCTACCCACAGGTTCTGCATGTACATTCTCCGCTGCTAATAGTCGCATCTGGCTCCAAGACAACTTTGGCCTCTCCAGTGTGTTTGCCAACTACAGTGACTTCCTACAACTGAAACCAGGCTTCAAAGGGGTGAGCAAAGAGAATGGGCCTGATTGAGGACTATAAGATACTTCCACAAACACACATCCATGATGCAAGCTAGGACATACATAGACAAACAAAGGGGCTTCATTTGCTTGTGTTTGCTCCTTTTATACCATAGTTAATAAAGACCATTGCCATCACTTAAATAAAGAAACTACTAATTAATTAGAGGATAGAGGTGCTGAAATGAGTACAATCTTCCAATTGGATGAACCTCTGGTTAGAAGTGGGAGTCATGCCTCCTGTCAGAGTGGAAGCTCTCTGAAGAGAAAGTTTCTTCTCTCTCCTTTGCTTCTTTTTCCCAGTCACCAAATACAGACCCTGTAGACACTGCCCCCCCTATGACTAACTGAGCTTTCAACTGCCCTTTCCCTGCCTCTAGTTTGAGGTGACAGATCTGCTCACAGCCACCCAACTCAGGGAACTACTGATCTCCTCCAACATTCTCATGGACACCACCAAGGCGGATGCAGAATCAAATGCCCTCAAAGTGGTTGAAACCTTCCAGAAGAGGAATATATCAGAGCTGCAAATCTTCCTGCAGGCTGTGACCTCTTTGGCTACTCAGGTGAAGCCCTGAAACTTGTCTAAGTAGTTGTGGCTAGGGGCAGGGAGACAGTCAGACCTTGGTACTTCTGACTCCACTATCTTGAAACTCAATATTGTTATTTTATTTTTTCCCAAAAAATTTTTTTTATTGATTTTGTTGTTATAGCACTTTTGTTTCCAAATATATCATTCTCCCTTCCTCTCTCCTGGAAGTCATCCCTTGTTACAAAACAAAACAAAATTTAAAAAGCTAAGAAGAAAGAAGGTAAGAAAGAAAACAGTTCAGCAAAACTAACCAATACATCAATGAAGGCTGACAACGGTCCAGATCCATAGTTCCCTCACCTCTGAAAAGCTAAGAAGGAACTTCATTTTTTCATGTTTTCCTCAGGTCAAGCTTGGTCATTATAATTACACAGGAATCAATTTTTCTTTTTGTTCTTTCATTTATATTGTGATAGTTATGTTTATTGATGTTCTTCCACTTTGCATCAGTTCATTTAAATTTTCTCAGGCTTCTCTATACTCTTCACATTCATTGTTTCTTATGACACTGTAATATGCTGTTACTTTGTTATGTACCACAATGGGTTCAGCCAGTCCCCATCCATGGGCATCTACTTCATCAATAGATATATTTGGGTAATTCATAAGATCTTAGATCTAGAGTTGGTGGGATCCTTGGAAGTCATCTAGTCAATCCCTTTATTTTACAGATGAAAGAACTGAGGACTAGGAAAGTTAAGTCACTTGCCCAAGTTTCCACACATCGAAGGTGGGATTTGAACCTATGTCCTCTGACTTCAGAGTCAGAGAAGACTGTATGAAGTTTACCTTTACACTCTGTCTACAAAACACATTTTATGAGATAATCATGTTCTATGACAATGTGATTAACATCCCCATTTTATCACTATTAATATAATTATTATTGTCATTAATAGCAACCCACACTTATAGCTTATAAATTTCTTTCTTCATAATATCTCTCTCAGGTAGACAGCACAAACATACAAATGGAGAAACCAAGGCTCAGAGAAAGAATGTGACTTGCACATAGTAACTCAGTTACTGAATGGTACCGCCTGGACTTGAAACTATACTGTCTGACTCCATGGTCTATGTACCCTTTCCATTCTACCACATTCTTTTTCCAACAAGATTTCAGGGGGTATGTTTAAATGAGTGAGAGAAGACAATGCACTTAAGCATCATGTGTTCCCAAATCCCTCTTCCTTTTTCTTCCTCCTTGAAAAAAATGTTATTAATGTATTTTGTTTTACATCACAAATAGATCCATTTTACATCATTAAATATATCCATTCCCCCTTTCCCATTCCCCAGAAAGCTGTCCCTTATAACAAAGATTAAGAAAACAGAAAGGAAAAAAAAGACAGTTCAGCAAAAATCAAGCAACAATAGCTAAATCTGACAGTGTCTATAATATTCTACACCCATAGTCCCCAATCTCTGATACGTAGAGATGAAATACATTTTCTCAACTCTTCTCTATGGCCAAGCTTGGCCATTATAACTACCAAGAATTTAGTTTTGTTTCTGTGTTTGTTTGTTTTTAATTACATTGTTCTAGTCATGGTATAATATTGTTTTTCTGGTTCTTCTTACTTTATCCTGCAACAGTTCACATAAGTCTTCTCATGCTTCTCTGTATTCTCCATAAACATTACATCGTACTGCACACTAATATTTTATTACGTTCATGTGTCATAATTTATTTTAGCACTCATTAAGCAACTATTTATTTCTAGTTTTTTTTCTTTTTGCCATCACAAAAAGTGCTGTCATGACTATTTTGACATATATGGGGTCTACTTTTCCTATCTTTGACTTCTTTGAGGCATATACCTGACAGGATCTTTGGGTCAAAGGATATGAACATTTTAATCACTTTTTTATGACAATTCCAAATTGTTTTCAAGATGACCGGACTAATTCCCAGCTCTACCAGCACTATATCAACATACCTGTTTTTCCACAGTTCCTCCAACACTATTACCCCTTTTTGTCATCTTTGTCAGTTTGCTGGGTATCAAGTAAAAGCTCAGAGTTGCTGTAATTTGCATTTCTTTTATTAGTGACTTGAAGAAATCTTTCAAATGGTTATTAATAGTTTGCCATAATAATAATAGTTTGGCCTTCTTCTTCTTAAAACTTGATTCATATCCTTTGATCACTTATCCATGTTTTCCTTCCTTTTTTTTAATAGAGAAACATCACATCCATCACCAACGCCAGGGTCAGCAAAGTAATTCTCACAGGCATCTTCCAAGTCCTGAGGGCAGAATTACCCTCCATGAACCCAACTAACGTTGAAGATTGGTTTGGTGGACATTTGACCTTGTACCTAGCATACATCACCTCCAGAGAGTTGACCATCCTTTCCCCTGTTGCCAGCTGCCAACAACTGCAAGCCATGTGAGTGACCTCTCTTTCTTCTGTGTTGTCTGTCCTTGAAGACCCCCAGGGCCAGGACTGAGAGAGGTTGGAGGTTCACATCTGTAACATCTCAGAGGGAACAGAGGGGAATTAACCATTGTCCCCCAAATCCTAGATGACATTAAATCACTATGCATTTACCACATACCAGACAAAAATGAATCCAAGCTTGCCCTTAATGAGTTTATATTCTATCAGGTGATAGAACTAACAGGGTCCCTGGGAGATGGATACAGGGGGAGCTTCCATTTACACACACAGGCCCATACAGATACATAAGTTTTACATAGACACATGTAAATAAGTTTCATATACACAACATATACCTGCTTTTGTACATGCACTGACTCACCTCCACCTTTGTCTTCCTCCTATAGCATCAAGGGCATGGATTTAGCCTTTGACCAGATGGGCACAGATACCAGAAGTGATGTGACCTGATGGGTGGTAGGAGTCACAAGCCTTGGTGAGTGTCTTTCCCACCAAGTGGACACTTAGCTGAGTACTATTTCTTCGCAGGCCAGAGTACTTTGGTGGGTCCTTGGTCAAGTACTGATTTGGATACCCCAGATGGGCATTGAACCAGGAACTGCTCTTCCTCTGGGCAGAAGCTATGTGGGGGTGGGATCCATGTATTAACCAGGGGCTCAGTCTCTGAAGTCCCACAGGATTATCCCTTTTTTCCCCTGCCAGCTTTTGGGTTTCCCTGAATGTACAGGTTCTATGACCTTGCATAGATCATTCCTTTCCCCTAGCCCCTGATTCCCTAACTTGTGCAGTGTGTATGTGTATTCATGTGTCATGTATGATGGTAGTTGTTTTGGAGAGGAGGACAAAATGATTTTTGAGTTCCTTCCTCCACTAAAATTCTTTAAATCCTTAGCTATTGTCCCTACCATCGACATTGCCTATTGTCTCAGTACTCAAAACAAATGTTAAACTGATAGTGGAGAAACTTACTCAGTATACTATTGCTCAGTCCTACCTTAGCCTACGAAGTGTCTCTGTGCTGTAGAACAGTTTGCCATGAAAGGAAAGACAGACTTATTTTTGCCTATAGGTTGCTAACATCTTATCTGACAAGGAAAGTGAGGGAAATCAAATCCAGAGTGGCTTCCTGGAGGAAGTAACATTGGTTTGCCATGGAATAGAGAGAAAAGATGGGGGACTATGAGCAGAAAATGAAATATTTTGTTCAGCAGACACAGGCTATGTGAAGACTTGAAGGTATTGATAGAGTTGGAGCTGCTTGCCAGAGAGGATGAAGGAGTATTTCTAACACCAAAGGAAAAGGTCCTCTTGACCTCAGGGAAAAAGCATTAGCATTGTACAGTGTTTCTTTGCCCTGGAGTTTCCAGCTCTTTTCCCTGAAATTTTCTCATGAACCTTCTTATTGGTTCTAGGATGCAGCATCTCAGGAGATGGACTAGACCACACCTTCTGGAGGTTCAAAACCATTGTGAACATCACTGACCTTGTAGCCATTGATCAGAACTTTGATGTGGTAAGGATGGACCCTAGACTTGTGGGGGCCAGGCCAATTCCTCAGAATCAGATCTGAGGAAGAAATCTCCTCCCGTAATCTACCTAACACATATTCCCAATATTAAAATTTAATAAAAGTTCCTCAGCCCCAAATATTTCTCCCCCATACCTGTCCCTGTGTATAACACACCACCATTTATCCCTTTAGTGGAAGCACTGATTTCTTTAGAGGCTTCCCTTTTTAAATACAAACCCTCCTGGGTGTTATGTATGTAGTGTCTAGATATCCAAATGTAAGTGCCACTTACTAACTATGACATGGGCAGGTTGTTTCCTTTAACTGGACTCTGTTTCCCTCTCTGTAAAAATGAACCAGATGCTTGTTAAGGTCTCTTCTAGTCCTGATGTTCCATGACCAGTAATTCTGAGAGCCCATTAATCCCTCACCACAAATGTGAGGCAAAAGGATCTGGGCCAGCATCAAGGTATAGGCTAGAGACACCAAAGACCTGGTCTCTGGGCCCAGGCCTAGCCCTGACCCTTCACTTTCCTACCCACACACTCAATTTCAGGTACAGAGAGTGGAAGAGCTGATGCCTTTTCAGCTGGGCCAGCTGTGGACTATCCCTGGAGCTATCTCTGTCACCATTGCCAAAAGGTGTTTAACCACCTGGCAACCATTCCTGGAGCCCAGATCCTGGCCGACTTCTGGGATGAGCTCAGCAGCCCCAAGGCAAAGGTGGGGAAAAGGATCAAAGGTGGAGAAAGGGACCAAGGGTGGGAAAAGGGATCCGCACCTAATTCCAACCTCAGAGTTAGTGCCTCTTTCAGAAGTCAGTTTCATGCATGGACATGTGATAAGAGGTTCTACAACGGGACTTCCCTTTGCTGATGAAATCTCATAGGTTGGGATGAAAAAATTAAGGACAAGATGAGCCTGGATAATAGAAAAAAATCACCAAAAATCCCTCATCCCCAAGGTTGTCCCCACTTGTAGCTAAGGTTGGGTGTCCCTATAAAGGTGAGCTAGTTTGGGGTCTGAGCTTCATCTCTATGAGGTGAGTAAAGGGAGAAGCTCTGATGCCACAAAAAGGGGCATTAAAGTGACCTAGATAGCCCATGTGCCAGCCCTTAAACAAGTGAAGATTGGAAGTATTTTTATCATTGAGTTCTCCAGATCCTCCCCACTGGAAGAGGGCACAGAGTGCTGGACTTGACATTAGGATAGACCTGAGTTCAAATCCTGCTTCAGACACTTACCAGCTGTGTGACCTCTCTGTGCCTCAGTTTCCTTACCTGTAAAATGAGAAAGTGGGATTTGGTGGCTTCTAAGGTCCCTGCCAGCTCTAAATCTATAGTCTAGAGTCTTGGTGTCTTTTCAGGGACTTAGATGTTATCTGCTCATTCTTCCTCTCTATTTAAATTACTCTTGAAGACTGCCATATGGCCCCTGGTGAAACAACAGTGTAGGAGGAAGATTGGGCTGGAAGATTATTTTTATCCAGCATAGAAGATTTCCTTAGGCTTTGGTCTAGCTTCTAGAGAGAGGCCAGACATTACCTCCAAATCCAGAGACAATAAAGCACTATAAAATACTAATTTTAATTAAAGTTTGCAAAGTATTTTCTTCACAATGACCCAGAGGTGGGTCATGCAGATAAAATTATCCCAATTTTAAAGATGAGGAAATTGAGACTCAAAGATTTGCCTATGGCCACACAGTAATTAAGTGCCAGAAACAGGATTCAAACTCTGGTCTCCTGACTCTTTACACTAATTCACATTGCTTCTAGAAATCCATTAGCATAAACTAGGCTAGGGAACCCACCCAACCTAGGTTTCAGGAAAGCCCTGCCCCAGAGACAGCATGGCCTGAAAGAGGTGACCTCACAGGGTCATGGCACAGCTAACAACAATCTGACCCTTCACCTCTTCCCAGGGTCACAGCTGTCAGCACCAAGTATGATGATCTGGTCCAGTCTCAGAAGATAGATGTGTTTAATTTTCTCACATCATTTCTAACACAGAAGTCTCCGAAAATAGGTAACACTCCTCTCCTCACCCTGACAATATTCTTCTCTAATCTCCTCTAGATTTCCTCTCTCCATCCCCCTTCCCTCCATTGAGAGATGGGCTGATGGAGAGACACATCTTGTGGACCAGACTCAGCACATCAGCCCTGAGGGGGCACAGGCTGAAGACGGCAGGGGAGGAAGGCCAACGCAAGGAACTAGATTCAGCTTCTCAGAAGAGGTAAAGCAGAGTGTACAAGTGTCCAATAAATATGGATTAACAGAGAGGCCAGGAAGGACCTACTGGGAGGGAAAGAGGAGGGCCAAAAGGAAAGGCCTTTCTCTCTGGATCTGAGAAAGCATGATGTGGTAGAGTAGAGATGTCAGTCACGTGGCCCAGAGTGCTGCCCCAACCAGACTAAAATGCAACTGGGAAATATTGAACAAAATAAGTAAAAATACAATAAAACATCGACAACATTACATTTTAAGACTAAGATAATATGCATCCCACAGTGTTCCTTATGTAGAAATGCGCAGCCCATTTCTGTTTGGGTCTGATGCTGCCGTTGTAGAGCAGTATATTTAGAGACAGAGGCCTAGCTTAGGCCCTTGGCAAGTCGCTTTGCCTGTTTCCTCTTCTGTAAAATGAACGCTGTGAACCAGGGCCCTTTAAGTTTCAACAGTTTTGGATTTAAGGCGATGGGCCTTGGTGGGAGGGGGGGGCAGTGAATTTTCCCTGCCGGCAGTTGTACATGTTAAGAACATAACAGCTGACACTTATAGGTGCTACCCCATATGCCTTAAGGTTTGAAGAGTGCCTCCTTCTATCTTCACAATAACCCTGAGGGGGAGGTGCTACTATTGTCTGCATTTTATAGAAGGAGAAATGGAGACCAAGAGAGGTTAAGTGACTTGTCCAGGATCATACAGTCAGTACATGTCTAAGGGAAGATTTGAACTCAGGCCTTTCTGACTCCAATTCCAGCACTCCATCCACTATACCATAAGCTTCCTTGTAACACCAATACCTCTCAATTCATAAGCATGATTCTGAGAGATGGTGATTCTGAAGTTCCGTGATTTATCCCTATTTAGATGACATTGCTGATGTCACCACTTAAACATATCCTTTCACCTATTCTCCCTTTAGTTCCAAGACACTGACCCTTCCATAGTTTCTACCTTCCCAGGGTGAGAGACCAGAGTGAGTGTTTAGTCCGTCAGATGGGAGTTGCCACAGCTCAAGAAAGGTCTATAGGGGAGAGAGGACTGCTACTCACCTGACCCTTTGAGGCCTTCCTGATGGGCTTCCTGATGTAACTCCTAAAGCCTTCCTGATGGCTTCCTGATCTGATCCTTGAGGCCTAACTAATTGGCTTCCTAATCTAACCTCCTGGGCCTGAGGACTGGCTCACCAGCATCAGCTTCCAAAAAATTCCATCTCCTTAGAAAAACCTAAGGAGACTTTCTCTTCAGCTCCAGGGTTCTACCCTTTAGGTACTTTTTAAGCTTTCCAGATTACTAAAATTCTAGACTTTTATAGTCCTTGAACTTGCTGGGTCCCCAAGGGTCCAGAGATTTACCAGACCCAGCTACTAATTGCCTTGCCTTTTTTATCTGCCACTACAACTGTCTACCCAGCGCTATCCCTATTTGTTATACCCTCCAGACCATAAAAGTGACTTTTCTAAAATCTTCTTAAGAAAGAAGGTACTGGGGTGGCTAGGTGGCACAATGCAGAGAGTCAGGAGGACCTGAGTTCAAATTCCGCCTCAGACACTTAACACAAAACCCAGCCATGTGACCTTGGGCAAGTCACTTAACCCCAATTGCCCTATCCTCCCCCCTCCAAAAAAAGCAAAAAAAAAGAAGAAGAAAGAATGTACTAAAAAGGAATATATAAATATGAAAGAGAATATATATATATGTATATATATACTAAAAGAGAATTATATAACTATATAATGCCAGGATAAGGTATAGCACATAAAAGAAAATTAGCATATAAAACTATACAACTCTATATTGAGTATATACAGGTTAATCTCACTAGCTCCAATTCCCTGAGGCTCATGATTCTCTCAAGGTTCAGTTTCTAACCACCACCACTCCCCAACTCCAAGTTTAGGGAGTGACTTGCCTTTGCCAGTTGAATCAATCAAGCTCATTTGTCTGTTCTATAATCCTAGGTTCATGATCATCCAATCAGGATTTTGCTTACTGGTGGGCATTTGATGTTCTACCTGTCTTATTTTATAATCACTTAGCTAACTAAGGGTAGGAGATTAATAGTAGCATGCAATAGGTTTTGGGAAAATTTATCCTATTACTTCAAAAATATAATACAACGGATAGTCAAAGTTACGCTGGAGCCAGCTCCACCCAGACAGAAAGCTGATTGTTAGATTTTTAGTATGAGCATTTACACCTCAGAAATCATCAAATGCTACAAGTCAGGGCTTGATGTATTGTTTTGTTGATTGTCTAAACTTAAGAAAATGATGGAGAAACCTTAGTAATGCTGCTTAAACTTAAAAGTGTGTCACATGTCATAAATACATTTTTTCCAGAGATCCAGTTGTTAAACATTTACCAGCAAGTATCTGTTGCAGGTTATCCCCCAAAGTTCACTTTCCTTTAGATTTTCTTTATAGACTCTACCCTGACCCAGACCTTGCCCAGACCTTAATTCTTGGGGGCTTGTCATGTTGGGTACCTTTACTGTAGGTCTTGCTTGTGATCGACAGACCAACACTAGGAACTGGCTCACCAAGTACTTGGGAAGGTTTTCCCAGGAGGCCACATACCTCCAGCTGGTCAGCTACCACCAAAGGTTTGATGTGGTGAGTCTGGTTGTCAAGGAGTGGTCTCGTGGTAGAGCTTCCAGAGCAAACTAGTAACTAGTTTGAGTCAATTCTTCAAGAAGGGGTAGGTATGAATTTGGAAACTCCAGAGTAAGAAGAGGGGTAGAGAGGTACAGAGAAAAGAGTGAAAATAGCCCTGCCCTTAAGGGTTTCAGAGAAAGGTAGATCGCTTGATCTGAGAAGGAAATATAGTCATACTGTATGGGAGTCCCTATTGTGATGGAGAAAACATGACCCTATCCTCAGGGAGCCCTGAGTTTGAGACAGGTAGAGTTTTGAGAACAGAAGGGGATTAGCAGCATCAAAGTAAGCAACATTGGTCTGATCTGAGAAGAAATTTCAACCAGCCCTTATTCCCTCAGGGGGCTGTGCTAAACATCCTAACCAACAACCGGCTGGGGGATGCTCTAGCCTGTTCAGACCTGCTGACCACAACCAAGCTGGACTCTCATTTCATGAGGTTCTTCCAGCAAAGCTCTACAGAGGACATACACCAGATCCTGACCACATTCACCAGGACTGCCCATTCGGTAGGCACCAGGCCAGTCTACCGTGCAGGAGAAGGGCTGTTCTAAGTTTTCTTCTCTAAAGTCTTTATTTGGACTCATGGCCAGGTCCCAAAGTGGGGGAGGTATTACCTTCTGAAAGTCCTCAGCCAGGGAGAGACCTTTAAGAAAATTTGTTAGATTTTTTTTTTCGTTGAAATGATTGGTTTACCTGATTTTTTCCCTCTCTTTCCTCTCCTCTTCTGCTTAAAAAAAAAAAATCTTTATTATAAGGGGTGGCTCTCTCAGAAGGTAAGGGGGAGGGATTTAGGGGGAAATCTAGGTGATATAAAAACAAAAGATATCAATAAAAATCTATTTTTTTTTTAAAGATAATCATTCTCTGGAGGGGAAGGCAGAATGGGGGGGAGGGTTGCTGGAAGTACACACTTCTGTAAAGGCACAGGGACAGGGACAGGGTAGAGAATAGAACAAGGGGGGGTGGGATAGGAAGGAGGGACATATAATCACTCTCTCACAATATGCCCACCGTGGAGAGGTGCTGCATAATTACACATGTACAGCCTGTATTTAATTGCTTGTCCTTCCAGTGGGTATGGGTGATGAGGGAGGAAGGGAAAGAATCTAGAATTTAAAGTTCTATAATCAAATGTTAAAAATATATATGTATATATATTATTATTAACTGCATCCAGCTGGGAATTATACAGGCACTGTGGTAAGGAGATCCATCCTGCCCTACCGGAAGGTCAGAGGGATGAGGGGGAGGACATAGAAGAGAGCAGACTGGGGGAGGTGTTATACAGTGCGATGGCTGTTTTGAGGTTGGGTTGGTGAAAGACGGGGAGAAAATTTGCAACTCAAAATCTCGTGGAAATGAATGATGTAAACAAGAAAATAAATTAATTAATTTTTTTAAAAAAACATTAAAAAAAAAGATAATCATTCTCCTGCCTCTTAGTAGGAGCTTTTAAGCCCTCCTGAACAGAGGAGTCAATGACTGATTTATTTTTTTATGTTTTTAATTTGTTCTTTTAAACCTGCCTTGATCATCTGTCGCAGTGACAACTTTCCCTATCCCCATGTCTTTCCTTGGTCCAAATTTTACGTCTTTCTCATTTGAGGGCTTCTCTGCGTGCAAAATCAAAGTCCTGCCTCATGCAGAGCCTGCAAGGTAGCTCCTGACAAGTTTCTTGACCCTCACATCCATTGAAAGGGAGACCTTCACCAATGCAGACTGGAATACCACCTTCCAGGAGGAGCTGCTCTTCTTTCTGCCCATGTTCAATGCATCTACATTGGATTTGGTTGTCCCCCGGGATGTCCCCTCCCTGGTCACTATGTAAGTCCTGTTTTCTGCCTATGATTAGTCTCCAAGGAATGTTCATGTCTATCTGACTGATTAACCCTCTGGCTTGATAGGCCTTCTTTCTCCTCAGGTCTGTGAATGGTGAATGGAGACCTTGGTCACCCTCTTTAGCTCCAAGAAATATTGTACTGAGGGGCTGGTACTGTATTTAGATGGCGGAGGCAGACACTGTTGACCAATGTCACCAGGTCATCATGGCAGCCATGTAGCTCTCATGGTGCCTGGAGATACCAGGATGACAGAGAACGTAATGCAGATAGAATGTAACCTTCTTGAGGGCAGGAATGGTTTCATTTTTGGCCTTGTGTCCCCCCACCTGAGAGGCAACATGGTAGGCAATAAAATTCCATTGGAGTCAGGTAGGAACCTGGGTTTAAACCCTGACCCTTGATACATGTTGACTGTGTGACCCTGAGCAAATCAACCAACCTCTCAGTGCCCCAGAAAACTCTCTAAAACTATAAATTGCAGAACAGTTGCCTGTCTACACAGAAAAATCATCTGCACAGAGAAAGACTCCTCACCAGGTATTCCACATGTCAATCAGATCACAGTTCAGACTAAGAGATTCTCGAGAAAAGGACCTGGTTTTTTGCCTTTCTTTGTGTCCCCAACATGCAGACAGTCCTTGGCACATAGGACTTAATAAATGTTTATTGACTGACTTGTTTCAGACTGATTGAAAAACAGGTCTCCAATGCCAATCACAGTGCTTGGCATACAGGAGGGGCTTAATAAGTGCTTGCTGAATTGAACCAAATTGGTCGTCATGATAGTGCCAGGACGTCATGATGGCTTCTTGGATGTTGTGACAACACCTGGGTGCACTAACTGGAAGAGCCTGTGACAGTGAGAAGGTATTATGAGAGCCACAGGTCTGGCATGACAACAGCTTCCATATTACAATGGCTTCTGGGATGCTGTAACAGTGCCAGGCTCTCCAGGTCAGCGAATCCAGTGATAATGACAGCATGCCAACCATAGTGAGTGCTGTCCAGGACTTGCTTCTTACCCACATCCACCAAGGAGAGCACACCAAGCTGCAGAGGGTGCCTAGGCTCAGGGGGCTGTCCTTTCCTACCTGCTGTAAGCCTAGGCTCTCTCATCAAACCCAAAGTTACCATTTTTCTTTACCGTTTCCCAGTGTGTCAAGCTTGGACACGGTTCATAGCCTCATGCCAGCAGCCCCCCAGAGAGCAGTTGCCCTGTGGATCCTGCAACATCTCAGAACACTGAATGGTAGGGAATTCTTCAGTGACCCAAGGTTCAGGCCACTCTGTTTGATGTGGTTGGGGGATGTGGTTGACCTGACATCTAGATTTAACTGGATGTCTCACAAAGGCAGGCTAGACCTGGACCTCTTTGGATCTACTCTCCTTTTCGATGAGCTAAGGGACTTGATGACTACCTTTTTCTTTCAGCTATCCCTGAGGAGCCATTAATCAAGTGGATAAAGAGCACATGGGGTTCCTTCTTCTCAGAGGTGACACTGGAGGTAGTGAAGTCTCTCAGGGGAAATTTCAATCCAGTACGTACTTCTTACCACCATATTACAGTGGAGGCTAGGCTGGGCACCCCAGTGATTCAATCCTGGGATTGTAGAGCCCCAAATCATGAGTCTAATTGTTAATAGACTGAACCTGGACCCAGACTGAACTTCAGTCTTTGACGTAATATATACCCAGCCTCAGCCACCACTAAGCTACGCATCCTTCTTCACAGGCTCATGTTCTAAGCTGCTTGGATGTTTGACAGTGGGTGGAGTTTATGGTTACCCCAGATGTGCTCTCCAATGTCACTGCAGTGAGGGCTGTTCTAGAGAGCCTGATGTCCAGTCAGGATAGGATCCCATTGGCCACGATGGGCCAATTCTTGGCAGAGTTCAACCTAGCTCTCACCAAGGTGAGCAATTTCACTCTAAATCCAGCTAATACTAGGGAATAGGATACTGTCTTGGCCTCTAGTCCCTTGCTTGGTCCAAATGAGAGACTTTAGACCAGTGGTTCTCAACCTTCTTAATGCTGCGACCCTTTAATACAGTTTCTCATGTTGTGGTGACCTCCAACCATAAAATTATTTTTGTGGCTACTTCATAACCGTAATTTTGCTACTGTTATGAATCATAATGTAAATATCTGATATGCAGGATGTATTTTCATTGTTACAAATTGAACATAACCCACAGGTTGAGAACTGCTACTTTAGTCTCTTGGAATCTATAAATTTTTAGGCTTCAGGACCTGTAGATTTCATGGGATGGAACTCTCTGGTAGAGGTGGAACAGTGGAAAGAGTATTAGATTTTCATTGGCATGGTGGGAAGAACATTAGATCTAGAGACCTTGGTTCAAACCCTGAGCTTTGTCATTTATAAGGTTATGTGAATTAGAAAAGTCACTTCCTTTTTCTAGGTTTTGGTTTCCTCCTCTTTTAAATGAGGGCATTGATCTAGATAACCCTTAATGCCTCTTCCATCTCTAAAACTTCCATCTCTAAAACCCTATGACAAATGGGCCCTGCCTTGGGACTCTTTCCTAGGAGACAAAGGAGCAGCAAGGGCTTAAGACCCTCAGGCATGAGTCCTCTTAGCTTGGTCTTCTGGGCGTAGGCCAAACTGGCTCAGAGAACCAAGGTACTTAACGTGTCATTGAAAATGATGATACAGGGGCAGCTAGGTGGAGCAGTGAATAAAGCGCCCGCCCTGAAGTCAGGTGGACTTGAGTTCAAGTTTGACCTCAGACACTTGACACTTAGCTAGCTGTGTGACCTTGGACAAGTCACTTAACCCCAATTGCCTTGCCTTTCCCCCTCCAAAAAGACAAAAAAAGAAAGAAAGAAAATAACTATACACCCTTCCATGTGCATAGTGTTTACAGAACCCTTTGGGGTATCAACAAGTGATGTAGGCAGTCTTAGACTGGGAGCCAGCAAGCCTGGGTTGTAGGCAGCTCTTTTTTTGTCTCAGTATGTAACTTTAGGCAAATTTTTTCCCTACTTCCCTACCCCAGTTTCATTTTCAGTTGTCTGTAAAATGAGTGGGGGGAACTAAATGATCCTTATAGTTTCTTCCAGTTCTCCCTGTTTAGTGTGGGAATGACTTGGGACAGGGGTGGTAAAAGGGAATCCAGAGGATTGGGGGGAAATGGGGGCAAGGGAACATAGAAGGGAGGCAAGCCTGGAGGATCGCTGGAGGGGAAGGGGGGAGGGGGAAAGGCAGTACATCCCCCCTGGAACACAGACTGATGCTTCCCACTTCCTTCCCTTAGGCCAAGAGCCTTGCCCTTCTAGCCCATGTGAGACAAATCATCCTGAAAGTACTGCTCCCTAGCCTTGCCTTGCACTTCATGGCCTTCTCTGAGAAGGACTATGAGCTCTGGTTACACAAGAACCTGCATCTCCTGCTTCCTGGCATCAATGCCCAGGGCCTCAGTCTCCTCCCACTGGACCTCAGCTATGCCTCTTACAGTGCCATGTGAGTCCTTGTAGGGCACAGTTCCCTAGCTTGGCACAAACTTACCTGAACACTGAGGAAATGGAAGAGATGGTGCATGTATAAGCCCTACCCCCACCAAGCACCAGGCAACAAAACCTACCAATAATCAAGGCCCCTGTGTAACCAACCCCATACTCTATTAGATGGGGAGAGGGTAGGGAAGGAGCGGCAAACAGAGGAAAAGAGGAGACCAACACAGTGCTTTGTACAAAATAGGTGCTGAACGAAGGACTGAATGAGGGAATATGGAAAGGGAATAAGCATGCTGGGCCCAGAAGCAGAAAGACCTGAATTCAGATCTGACCTCAGACATTCACCAACTATGTGACACTAGGCACTTAACCTCTGTTTGCCTCAGTTTCCTCATCTGTGAATCTGGCACATAGGAAGCACTATATCAGTGTCAGTTACCATTATTATTATTATTGCTTACTGCGTGCCATGCACTGTGTTAAGTGCTTTACGAATATTATCTCATTTGATCCTCACAACACTGGAAGGCAGGTGTTATTATAATCCCCATTTTACAGTTGAGGAAAACTGAGGCCGACAGAAGTTTAAGTGACTCCCTCAGGGTCACACAGCTAGTAGGTCTCTGGGATTGGATTTGAACTCCGGTCTCCCTGACTCCAGGCCCAGCATGCTATATCCACCGTGACCCTGCCCTCCCTATAGGAGCTCCCAGCCTGGTTGAATCTCAGTTCGATTAGGCCAGTGGTTCTCAATCTGTGGGTCACAACCCCTTTGGGGGTCACCTAAGACCATCAGAAAACACATATTTCCGATGGTCTTAGGAACCAAGACACCGCTCCTCTATCCATCTCCAGGCGGGTCCGCCCACATGCAGATACGCCCACATACCAGTATTAAAGGGTCATGGCATTAGGAAGGTTGAGAACCACTGAATTAGACAAATATCTATTAAGTGCCTACTGCATTCAAGGGATTGTAGTGGACACCCAGAAAAATACAAAAACAGTCAAGAAGCATATAATCCCATTGGTGAGCTACAAGGGACTTTTGGCCCCTAGGTGAGGCTCTCCCATCTGGATTCCATCCTGTTTTCTGATTGGTTCTAACTTGCCTCAACCCTACTGCGAATATCTGGTCACTATGGCAACACTGTCACTCAATCCTCTCTGATTTCCCCTATAGAGAACCATGACTAAACTACATCTCTCCATCTCCACCCTCTTTCTCCTCCCTTGTCACAGTGTTCGTGCATTCAATGACATCTTGTCTCAGTGCTCCTATCAGACATCCCAGGATATCTATGGCTTCATCCAAAGTGTCCTGAGTTACCAGCTTAGAGTCTCAGGTACCTGATCTGATCCCTACTTTGCCTGTGGCCCTAATGTTGGGGGGTGAATGGGGTGGGAATTGCATCACAGGCTATGCAGCAGCATGTCCAGAACAGGTCCTAAGAGCCTCCCTCAGCACTAGAGGGAGAGGAGTTGTAGATAGGTTCATAGAATCATAGAATATCAGAGTTGAAAAGGATAGTTTCCAGAATCATAGAATATCAGAGTTGAAAGGATAGTTTCCTATTTTACAGAAGGAGAAACTGAAGCCCAGAGAGGGGAAAGGTCTTGCCTGGTGTTATAAAGCAAAGGAAACAATGCCAGATTGGGATAGATTAGAGGCCCTCCTGCACAGGACTCAGCATCTTTTAAGAAGTACACTCACTCTTTCTGTTTGGCATGCCAAGAGCTACAGGAGAAGGGCAGGAAAAAGATGGCGGCAGTGTGGTTTCTGGCAAGTACATAGACTACAAACCCAGGCACCAAGGTTCTAGTCTCAGCTCTGCCACTGATTAGGTGTATGGTCTTAAGTCAGGTGCCCAAGGGGGTGCAGGGGAGGGAAGAGGCAGTCAAATGTAGAAGGAGCAGTAGATTTGGAACCTGAAAACCTAGGATCTATAACCTACAAGCATTGTGACCCTGAGCTAATTACTTAACCTCTCTTTGCCTCAATGTCTCAATCTATGAAATGGGGATAATAATATCTATACTATTTATCTCATAGGGTTATTGTGAGGATAAACACAAACAACGGGTTTTAAGCACTTTTGTAAACTTTAAATTTCTATGTAGATATCAGCAATTTTTACTATAAAATTTTTTTAGAGATTGTGTAACATAGTACGTAGAAAGTAAGATCTGAGCTCAAGGACTCCCTCTGACATGAGCGAGCTATGTGACCCTGAACAATTCGCAGTTCTCCAAGACTATGAGTTATGGTCAGTCATGGTGACGCATACCTGCTCCTGCCGGAGATTGAGACTAGTAGATTATTTGAGTTCAGAAATTCTGAGCTGCAGTCAGGTGCCTGCACTAAATCTGATACTGATATGAGAGGTGGGAGGTTACCAGGCTGCCTTAAGGAAGGGTGAACTCACCCAGGTCAAGAACAGAGTAGGTTAAAGTTTCTTTGCTAATCAACCCTGGGATGAGCCCTGTGAGTGGCCACAATACTTCCAGCCTGGGTGAGCTAGGAAGACCCATAAATAGAAAGGAAGGAAGGAGGGAAGGAAGGAACGGAAAGAAAGAAAAGAAAGAAAGGAAGGAAGGAAGAAAGGGAGGGAGGGAGGGAGAGAGGGAGGAAGGAAGAACCATAAGTTACAGATGAGTTGCTAACTTACACAGTTCCCACACTGGGAGTCTCCTATCCTAATAAAATTGCAGGTTCTGACCAAAAAAAGAGGTCATCTTTATGGGTTATTGTGATGAAAACAGACTATAAATTGAAAAGGGCTATAGAAATGTGGGCAATTATTAATAACTCTTATTGACTTAAGAATAATTGATGGTAATGGTAAAGTATTCGCTTAAAGTCATTGGTCTTGGAGGCCTGGATAATGTATAACTAGTAATATAACCCCTAGATAATAGGAAAATGATGGTACCTTGATATTAACAGGACCCTCCCTGATCCTGACCATTCTCCTTTCCTCTTATTTTCTGCTGGGGTAGGTTCCGTGTTCCCTGACAACAGCCTATAACAACAGCCAGAATTATCTTCAGCTCTTTGGCCAATTTCTAAGCTTCGCCAACTACACTGAACTCCTCACTTTCTATCCGACATTTAATGGGGTAAGTATGGACCATGTAGTCCTCAAGGCACAAGGGTCCATAGCGCTCAGAGGAGTCTAGAATCCCCAGAGAATCAAGGGCAGAAGGACCGTCCAAGTAGCCTCTGCCTGCCACAGACTTCTCTCCCTATCTCCCACCCCATTCCTTGACCTTTGAGAAGATGGTGTTTCCAGAAGCCTTCATTTAGGCCCCAGCAAACACTGTGGTCACATATGCTGGGAGAAGATTTGGACTTGAATCCGGGTTTGGGCACTAACTCCCTTGGGCAAGTTTCTTAGTCAATCAATCCACTTTTACTTTCAATTAATTCCAATCTGATTATGTGCCTACTCTGTGCCAAGCACTGGTAATCTAAATACAAACAGTGGAATAATCCCTGCTCTCAAGGCTCTTACATTTGCCCAGGGGAGACCACCAACAAGGATTTATGTAAGTATAGGTAGAACGAATACAAAGAGAATAAATACAAGGTAATTAGATACAAGTAGTTAAATGCAAAGTTAGCTACAAGCTTGAGAGGGAGTTAAGGGAACTGGGGAAAGCCTTCATAGAAAAGGTCAACACCTTGTATATGTCTATTTTATTTTATTTTATTTTTTGCTTTTTGGAGGGGCAATTGGGGTTAAGTGACTTGCCCAAGGTCACACGGCTAGTAAGCGTTAAGTGTCTGAGGCTAGATTTGAAATCTATATGCCTATTTTATATGTACTTCTCTCCATCATTAGAATTTAAACTAATTGTGAGCAGGGATTATTTTGGTTTGGGGTTGTTGTTGTTTTTTTTAAACTTGTCTCTAGTGATATGTTTGACCTGCTGGGGAGAGCCTATTGCTAAATTTTCGTTGTGAAAACAGACATCTTGGAAATAGGCAGTCACTACAAATTGGGGCTTGATTTATTGTTTTGTTGATTATCTAGACTAGGGGTGGGGAACCTGAGGCCTGGAGGCCACCTGGGGCCTTCTAGGTCCTTGGGTGGGGCCTTTTGATTGAGTCCAAGTTTTACAGAACAAATCCTTTTATTAAGTGGATTTGTTCTGTGAAGTTTAGACTCTAGACTTAAGAAAGTGATGATGCAAGCATTAATAATTCCGATTAAACTTTAAAGTGTGCCATGAATGTATTTTTTCCTAGAGCTGGTTAAGCATTTGCCAACACAGCACTGCTTGTATCCCTTGTGTCTAACACAGGGCTTGGCAAATAGTACGTACTTAGTAAATACTTGTGGATTGATTGATTGATCAGTGTTTCAGCATATCTTAAAGGAACAGAGGGTATCGATGAGGAGAAGGGCAGCCAGCATGAAGGCAAGGAGATAGGAAGTGGAGTGTCATATATGAGGAAGAGAGAAGGCCAGAGAGGCTAGATCATAGAGTACAGGAGGAAGTATAATGGAAGCCAGGGAAGATCCATTGGGACCAGGCTGATAAAGGCTTCAAAATTAAACAGAAGAGTTTGTGTTTGATTTTAGAGGCAATAGAAAGTCACTGAACTCGAATGAGTAGGAAATACTCAGATCCGTATTTAAGGAAAATCATTTGGCAACAATGTGAAGGACAGTGAGACTGGAGGCGAGAGAGAATAATAATATAGTTAAAAATTGCTAAGAGCCTAAACTAAGGGCAGTTAAGTGGTGCAGTGGATAGAGCACTGGCCCTGGAGTCAGGAGGGCCTGAGTTCAAATGTGACCTCAGACACTTACTAGCTGTGTAACCCTGGGCAAGTCACTTAACCCTGCTTGTCTCAGTTTCCTTATCTGTAAAATGAGCTGAAGAGGGAAATAGCAACTCACTCCAGTATCTTTGCCAAGAAAACCTCAAACTGGATTACTAAAAGTCAGATAAGACTGAAAACAACTAAACAACAAACTAGTTTATCTGCGATGGCAATGTGAAAGAGGAGTCTGACTCCAGAGATATTGTAGAAGTAGAAACTGTAGATCTGTCAACTGATTCAATCTGTGGGGTGGGGGAGGGTGAGAAGAAGAGAATGATGCTAAGATTATGAACCTGGGAGACAAAGAATGGTGGGACTTTTGACAGAAACAGGGAATTTTGGAAGAGAGAAAGATTACAAGATCCATTTTGGTTATACTGAGTTGGAGACATCTCTGGGACATCTAGTTTGAAATGACCAATAGTCAGTTGGTAATGAGAGACTGAAGCTGGGGGTCATCTTCATAGAGATAATAATTAAACCCATGGGAGATGATGAAGTCACCAGGAAAGAGGATGTAGAAAGAGAAGAGTAGAGAATATAACAGAGCACTGGGGAACACCACCATTTAGCAGCCATGACCTGCATAATGAACCAGCAAAGGAGACCAAGAAGGGCCTTTTGCCAGTGCCCTGGGGTACTACACCAGCTGAGGAGGTCACTTTCTACTTGGGGACACAACATGTACCCAGATAAGTAAATACAAGACATTTTGATGAGGGGCAGAGCCAGAACAACGAGAGTAGTAGAGAAGACTCAGTGGAGAGAGCCCTTGAGCTGAGACTTGAATGAAGACCAAGATTCTGGCCTAAAGTGTGGGACTATTGAGTGAATGGATGATAGAGAAGTTGAAAAGAGGGAAGAGATGGGGGGAGGGAGTAGCATTGGAGCAGTCAGGGGAGGCTTCCTAGAGGAGGCAGGATTAGTGCTGGGCTTGAAGGGCAGGGAAGGCTGGGGGAGAGGGAAAGGGTGAGGGGAGAGCATTCCAGACAAAGGAAAACTTTGTGAAGAAAGTGGTGATAGACTATAGGTGCAGATGAAGAAATTTATTTTGTTTGTCTATGCATATTTTTTTTGTAGTGGGGAAGGCAAGGCAATTGGAGTTAAGTGACTTGCCTAAGGTCACACAGCTAGTAAGTGGGTCAAGTGTCTGAGGTCGGATTTAAACTCAGGTCCTCCTTATTCCAGGGCTGGTACTCTATTCACTGTGCCACTTAGCTACCCCATGCATATTTTTTTTATGAGGGTTTTCTTTTTCTTTTTTCTTTTCCCCAAATGGAAGGAAGAGGAAGGGTAAGGCAGAGAAAAATGAACTTTTTTCTTTAAAAACAATAAATTTTAAAAAGAAAAAAAAGCAGGAATGAATCTAATTTGTGTAGGAGACAGTAAGAAAACTGGTGAGAGAGATAACTTCTCCATGCCTCAGTTTCATCATTTGTCAAATGGGAATGTCAAATGAGGAACGGGAACAGCAACACCTTGATTGGGGAGATGACAGTAGTGACTTCCAGTGGGTACACACAGACATCAATCTGCCTTCTCTCCTCATCATTCACCCTAGTATGAAGTCTTGGAGAGGCTCTCAGCCCAGCAGCTTGGGGAGATGATGCTAGTAGTAGATGCGATAAGGAATGAGTGTGCAGCCATCAGAATTCTGGTAAAGATGGAGCAGCGATCTTTCAGGGACATGGCAGAATTCCTGGCCAGATTCAATGCTGTGGCCCAGCTGGTAAGTGCTCCTCCCTCCTCCATCTCCCCTGGCTCTGTCTCCAGAAGCTGACTTTGCCTTATTGTTGGTGACAGTCTCTGCCCCCTGCCTCATTGGTTGTCCTTTCCCCCAAGGTCTGCCTCTTGCCCTTCAATATATCCCTCCCCCAGGCCCACTAGAAACTTTTGCTTCCCCCTACAGTAGGATAAATTAATCCTGGTTGATGTGCTAACAGCAGAGGGCCAACTACTAGGAAATATCATCACTTGAACAGGCGCCTTCAGGAGACAGTAGCCCTGCCTTTGCTCTCTGATCCCTTTTTAAAAAATCATCAGTTCTCATACCTAGACAGTACTTTAGCCTTTCCACAGTGTTTTCTTTCTTTTAAAGGTCTTTCAAAAGATCTTTTTTTTCTTTTGAAAAGGTTCTTTTAAAAGATCTGGTCTCAAGCTATGTCTCTAGAAATACCCTTCTTATTCTTTTTTCCAGAAGCCAAAATATTCCCCAATCATACCAATCATTATACAATGTCCTGCAATGACACTATCAATGACAGAGCCTGGTGAGGTGCCTTACACAGGGCAAACACTCAGCAAACTTTGTAATTGACTCACCAATCTCACCTTCTATCTGTCATTATTAAATACAACTAATTTTCTGTTTATTTGGACTTTTCAAACTATTCTCGACTCATTAGTTTGCTATTCCTGGTTTTCTGTAGTGTTTTCACCAAGAAGGACCTTAGAGGGCATCTAGTTTCACTTACATATAAGGAAAATGAGGCCTAGAGAGGCATTGTCCAAGGTCTTGAAGCTACCAAGTGCTATGCCCAAGTAGCTTTCTTCTAGCCTGTATGAAATAGAGGGCAGTAGAGAAAGTACTAGTTTGGGCATCCAGAGCCTATGCCCTAGCCCCCGCTTTCATCATTGACCAGCTGTGTGACTTTGAGCAGGCTGCTTGTCTCTGTAACTCAGTTTCCCCTCTAGAAAATGGGCCGTCCTCTGCTTTGACCCTACAGAGGGGAGTTACCATCCTACCTGATGCCCGTGTCCGGGCCCTCGCCCTTGAGTCCATCTTCCAGCTGCTCCCATTCCATACCCTCACAGCCCAGGACTATGACTTCTGATTTGGCCACCTGATGCCCCTCTTCCTGCCCAGCCTCAGTAGCAGACTCCTGCTCCTGATTCCCCAGGACATCGACTGCCAAACTCAGCAGAACTTGTGAGCTCCCAGCCCCAGGCTTCACCCAGGACCTTCCTCTGGGGTTGTACTCTGATAGAACTGCTGACCTCTGGCCTCTTAGCCCAGATCCCCTTAGCATATCATATTAACCCACAAACGCTTCTGTCCAGGGCCCGAGAACTCAGGACTCGGGCCAATATGGTAGCCTGGAATTATTCCACTTAAGGTCCTTTGCCTCTTCCCTTTCTCCTCCCCGGTTTTCTCTGTCTCCTTCCCTGTCTCGGTCCCATCAATCATGGGAGGGAGGTAAAGCGCAGTGGAAAAAGCACTGTGCTTGGAACCAGGAGACCTGGACTCAAACACACTTAGAAGCTGTGTGTTCTCAAGAGACATAGAATTTCTCTGAGCCTCAGTCTTCTTCATCTGTAAGATGAAAGCAGTAATATTTGAACTGTCTATTGGACGGGGTTATTGTGAGGAAAGTAGTCCATAAACCATAAAAGTGTTGTCCAGATGTTCATTGCTGCTCTTATTATTCCCATCATGCAGGGTGTCTGCCCTAGATGGCGTGTTTGACCATTTAACAGATGACCAAAGGAGACTAATCTGCAGTTGGATCTGAAGCTACCTTGAAGCCCGTCTTCAGACACAAGGTCCTCTGTCCTTAGAGCCCACCAAGCCTACCCCATCCCCTGAGTGACTAACGAACTGGGATTTTAGAGTGACAGAGGAATTAGTGGTTACGGATCAGATGGCAGATAGAGAGATGGGTCAGGACTGTGTCTGGAATCAGGGACAGATCTGAGTCTGTGACCAGGGTAAGACAATCAAGCCAGAACGGAGGTCCAAGACACAGCTTGGGGCTACAGGGCAGCCCGGAGTGAATGATCATTCTGTGGGAGCTGCTGTCACTCCAGCTTTTAACCAGTTGGGGTGGGTGGTGTTTATGAACTGACCCCACACTCCTGTCCATAGGCATAACCTGTTCCACTGATGCTACCAGCAGCCTCTGGATCCCCCACAATTACAGGTGCTTCTGGGCTTTTGCCACCATGGAAGAATTCTCAGCCCTTAACCTGAATTTTGAGGGGTAGGTACCATGGCCCCAATCTCCTTACCTTCCCCACTACAAGTGCACCCTTCAATGTGTACACTGGGCAGGAAAGGAGTATAAAGTTGGGGGGAGTGTCAGTCATTACTGGGCTTGCCAGGCACATGCAGACACAATCATTCCATCCAAAGTATCAACTCCAAATACCAAAGAGAGAGAGAAAGAAGTGTCTCACCTCCTAATTATTCATACCAATAGGGGAGACATGAGGGTAGATAAAGATGCACTGATATATAATCCAAAAGATTAGGTAAATCAAAATACCAGATAACGTCCAAACTGCAGAGGGCACATAGCAGAGAGAAAAGAATGCTCAACTACACCCAGGACAGCTGGGCCAATCCCATCTCCCGTGGCTCCCTGAACAAGTCACTTCATATCTCTGAGTCTTATTTTTCCTTATCTGTAAAATGGGTTTGATAATGCACTCCCAAGGTTATTATAAGAAAAGTGCATGGCAAACCTTTAAGCCCTAGAAATGTGAGTTGCTTGGCCAAACAATCATTCAAAATGGCAGGATGACCAGTAATGTGAACATCATTTCAGCTGGGCACTGGGAGGCATCACAGGATGTATTGCCATGGGGTCTACTTCCTAATTTGAGCTGTTATCCTAATGAGTTTGCCTTACTCATGTTGATGAAGAAGGTTCATAGTCACATATCTGACCACACTGTGTTTTCTACTGGTAGTTTTCAGCCCTGACCATGCTATCTGTAGGCCAGCTGGCCCAGGTCATTGGGCAGACAGGAACAATAGCTGATGAAGCTACCATCCTGAGAGTCATGGGCCAGATAAATACAACCTTGGACCTGGCACAATTTTTTAACAGCCTCAATACCCTGTCACAGGTGAGTATTAGCTCTCAGGCCTCCTAGCCTTAGCACTGAGTGGGATTAGGGAGGAAGCATCATGGGTTATCTCTATAAGGGATGAATTTTCCCAAGGATCTTTGGGATCATTTGCATGTAACTTGCATAAGTCTTCTAGGAAATTGACCTAAGAGTTATAAAGTCTGATTTGGTTGTTGGGATGGAAGTTGTTATTGTGAGAATAAGGAAGCAGAGAGTCAAGCCTGGGCAAACCCAGGGCCTGTGAGACCCTGGTCCCCAGCCTTGACAAGAAAGCTCTGAACAAGCCAATACTGGTCTTGTAGGCACAGCTCCAAGGCAGCATCTACACAAATCCTGCTCCACCTGGCCTTCCAGAACCTAGCACTCCACTTTCCCAAGTTCCAGAGCACAGACTTTGCCTACTGGTTCCAGAGTGGCCTCCAGAATGTACTGCAGGTGGTGAATGAGACCCTTGTTGCCCAGATCCCCCTGACCATCTCATGTGATGCTTACCAGAACATGTAGGTCCTGAAGCTGGCTGAGAGAATCTACTTACCTCTGTTCCCTGTCTCTACTGAGGAGACAAGACCGCTGGGCAGATTATCCAGGGGCCTCTTCTTCTTAGGGAAAGGGAGCGTCATGATGCATCATAGGAACATAGATCAGGGCCAGAAGGGACCTGAGAAGTCATCTAGTCCCATCCCTTCATTTTATAGATAATAAATGACAAGATAAGAAATATAAGATAAATAAGAAGAATGATATAAGATTTTAAAAACTGAATCTCAGAGAATTTTTTTTCTACATACTAGTAAGTATCTGAGGTGAGATCTAAGACTTCTTGCCTCCAAGCCCAGGCCTACCTACTTCCCCATGGCTTTCCTCTACGATTCTTCTAGACCAGGGGTGGGGAACCTGCGGCCTTGAGGCCACACGTGGCCCTCTAAGTCCTCAAGTGTGGCCCTTTGACTGAATCCAAACTTCACATGACAAATCCCCTTAATAAAAAGATTTGTTCTGTAAAACTTGGACTCATTCAGAAGGCCACAACCAAGGACCTAGAAGACCACATGTGGCTGGTCACATGTAACCTCAAGGTCACAGATTCCCCAATCCTGTTCTAGAGGCACATCTCACTGTAGGATTAGTTAGTTAACCGCCTACCTGGAAAGGAACTAACTCAACCAGATCCTGATTTCAGAATGGAGCATAACATAGAATAGATACAGGGATTTAGCCAAAGGGCCACACTTGAGGGCCTACAGCAGTGGTTCTCAACCTTCCTAATACCACAACCCTTTAATACTTGTATGTAGGTGTATCTGCATGTGGGCAGACCTGCCTGGAGACAGATAGAGGAGCAGTGTCTCGGTTCCTAAGACCATCGGAAATATGTGCCCTAGAGAGTCACATGTGGCCTTAAGGCGGCAGGTTCTCCACCCCTGAAAAAGAAGTTTAGTGTCTAGAGCAAGGAGAGTGACTAATTCAATTCATTCAATCCATGTTCATTAAACACCTACTATGCAGAAGGCATAGACCTAGAGGCTGGGGATGAAAAGACCCAAACAAAAAAACAATGTGCCTGCCCTCAAGGACTTAATGTGCTATAGGCCAGAATTAAACAGAGACTATAAGAAGTGGAAGAGATTTGAAATGTCTAGAATCATAGTTTTAGAACCGAAAGAGGCCTCAGGGATTATCTAGTCCAAACCCATTTAAAGATGAAGAAATCAAGACAACAAGTGGGGAAATGACCACCAAGGTCACCTACCCACCAGGTCTCCTGGCTTCCAAGGCAATGAGATTTCTACTACCTTCTGTCCGATCAGGTCATATAGGGATGTCACATTTTAGGAAGGAGCTGGACAGACTGAAGGGTGATCAGATCAGTAAGACCAGAATAGATGCTGTATGAAGATTGGTTGAAAGAATTGAAGAGGATTCCCTGGAAAATCCAAGACTTTGAAGGACCCTGATCACCTTCTCCAAATACCTTAACAGTTATTGTGTGGAAGATGGGTTAGGAATATCCTACCAAGTCTTAGAAGGCAGAAAGAACTGGAACAATGGGTAGGAGTCACAAAGAGACATTTACTTAAGGGAAAACTTCCTGACAATGGGAGAAATCCATGCGTGGAATGGACTTTACTTCAGAAATTGGTCGCAGGCTCTGTGGCTGGAGATCTTCAGACACTGTTCAGATACCTACTGGCTGGAGACACAGCCCGGGGGCTTCCCAGATGGGTGGAAGGTTGGCATAATTGACTTCCGAAGTAGGTCCCTTTTAGTTCTGAAATTCTGCAAGGAAATTCACATGGGTGACTGGAAGAAACAGAACTTGGGGACCTGTAGTGCTGGCTTTGTTACTCGATTACCCAGATCTGTGCCCACTGTGCATAACCTGTTAAATGGTCTCTTGACACCCAGAGAGAAAGGGATTTTTTCCTCCCCTGGGCCTCATTTTCTGCCAGGGAGGGATAGAGGCCCCAAGGAATGGGCCAACCTCAAACAAAAACAGGACAGAAATATCCCTTTAAATGTTTTCCAAGAGCCTCATTAGCTACTGCAACTCCTGTTTATTGCATACATCAGAAAATTTTCTATTTTTTTTCAAAAACAAAATTGCCACAAGTTGATTTCAGCTCAGACCAGAAAGAATCCCACTCATCATATTCGTCATACAGTTTTAAGCACCTACAGAGTGCAAGCACCAGACAAGAAACAAAAATACATAATCCTAGCTCTGTGACTTGCTAGTTGTGTGTCCTTAGGTAAGTCACTTAGCCTGTAAAAGAAGAAATTTGAACTCCATGACCTCTCAGGTCCTTCTGCCTCTAAATCTATCATCCTATGATCCTAAGAACTGTTTCCTGGCCTAGTGTGGGCATAAGTACTATATACAGACAGCCATAATACAGAGCAGTGTGATGGGTGCCAGACTCAGGCAATGGGAAAAAGAAGGAAGCTCCAGCTGAGGGAGATCACTATTGAAGAATGTCTCTACAAGAATTGATTTTCTTCCTAGTCAAGTGAAGTGAGAAATGGGATTTCTTGTTCTTTCTCTAATCTCTAAAAGACAAAATCCATTAAGGACAAAGACCTTAGTTGGTTTTCAGTGGGATAAAAAAGGTTTAAGGGACCTGGACATACATAGCTGTTGGTGTGGCATACCAAGACGTGTTGGCACAGTGCTTGGCACATAGTAGGTGGGGGTTTTTTTGCTTTTTGGAGGGCAGTTGGGGTTAAGTGACTTGCCCAAAGTCACATGGCTAGTAAGTGTGTCAAGTGTCTGAGGTCGCATTTGAATTCAGGTCCTCCTGACTCCAGGGCCAGTGCTCTATTCACTGAGCCACCTAGCCGCTCCCGTAGTAGGTGCTTAATGAATGTTTTTTGATTGATTGGACACCTGAAGCAAGTCACTTCAACACACCGGGCTTCAGTTACTCCAGCTGGAACCTGTACATATCTATGTCAGATAACTTCACCCTCTGTTTCTGTGATTTTCCATTTCTGCATTCTCTTCCCCTCTCACAGACTAAAAGGATTCAATAATGTCTACCAGCTCATCCCTGTTCCCAATGCCCCCAGTGTATATGGATTCTGCAAAGCCTTCCTCATAGCCAGAGCCCAGTCAGGTATGTGACTATGACCATGATGCCCTTGTCAGTATCTTGGTGACAATAGCTACAAATAAAGGTTCCATCCTTCATGGACTTTGGTCCCTTGCAGTAGGGATGAGCCACACTGAATCATTCATACTCTCTCTAGGTTCTACTCTGTAGCCAAGGACAAGCTTGCAAGAGATGGATGCTGGAATTGGGAGGGGGAGGGCATTCTCAAATCCAGAACTGAGCTGATGTTGGACAAGGAAGAGGAACCTGCAGCCTCAAGGTCACATGTAGCCTTCTAGGTCCTTGGATGTGGCCTTTAGACTGAGTCTAAGTTTTACAGAACAAATCCTTTTATGAAGGGGATTTGTTCTGTAAAGTTTGGATTCAGTTAAAGGGCTGCACTTGAGGACCTACAGGGCCACATGTGACCTCAAGGCTGCAGGTTCCCCATCCCTGATGTTGGGTCTCTAGCTATAATCAGGGTTAGGGATCAGTCTGTGGCTAAGATCAGGGGTTATTTTGGAACTAGGATAGGAGTCAGTCTGAATTTAGGATAGAAGTCACTAGGTTTAAGGTTCAAGCTGAAGCCACAGGTAAGGAGTCACCCTGGGATTGTGGTTAAGGGTTTAGTGACAGCAGCTTATGGATGGTGAACAAAAGTTTTATTCAACTCAGAAGGGGCTAGTACAATTCTCTGGTCCACATTTGTACCAGCTCACTAATGGGTGGAGAAATGAAATACACAAATCCCAGACCTCCATTAGCTACACTATCCCATTCAGGTCACAGCATCCCAGAATGTTAAGTTGGAATGGACCTTAGCGGTCCTTCCCCAGAAGACTAGGTTTCCAACTCCCCCCCTGAAGGGAGGTACTCATTAGCAATGAGGCAGCCAGAGGATGGGCAGGGTATACCTGAGGGGGAGAGAATTCCAGGGACCCAGAATGATTGCAGTCAGGTCAAAGACCCCACCCCAGACCTGTACCTCTTAAGGAACTCCCTGTGGGCGTGACATACCCAGTTCTGAGGTGTGGCTGGACACATACCTGGGGCACTTCAGTACCTTCGCTGACTACCAGGACCTGCTCTACTGGAATGGGAATCTCCAAGGGGTGAGTGAGTGGTCCCTGCTCAGGTGGGTTGGGCATGAAGCCAGTGAGAAGGTAGGCTGTCTCTCCCTTTCTTCTCAGGGTCCCCAGAAACTATTCCATTACCTTATTTCAGATGCTGAGATCAAATTACATCTCCTCCCTTCCACATTTCTCTACTTCTGGGGTTTTGCCTGAATTGGTTATGGTAGGGAGCAGGGCGCTGGAAGTGCTGGGGCTACCGCTGTCGTTATTATTGCTCCAAAGAGGGCAGAACAGCATAGAAATTTTTTAAAAAATAAACAAAAAACAAAGATTCCTGTTTGACTCTAGAATATAACTACAAGGACTTGGACAAGTTACTTACTCTCCCTGAGCCTCCCTGAGTTTCCTTATCTGTAAAATGAAAGGGTTGGATAAGTTACTTCTAAGGTCTTTTCCATTACGATCACAAACCTTCTTGTTGAGTTTTTCCTTCTGGTAATCTTTGTTATCAATTACCACTAGAGTTCATTCTCTGCACTCACATTGTCTTAAGGCCTAGGTGGATGTCAGAAAAAGAGGTGACCTGGGATAAATCATTTCTTTCTAATATTCCTTCTAAAAATAATGCAAAGCTTAGTATAGAGCAGAGGAGTTGACACAGGCTGCAGACCCTTCAGAGGAGCAGAGATGGCCTGCAGACTCTTCAGAGGCCCCTTGTTCTCAGGCTCAGGATCTCACCTACATGGGCCCCTGGCTCACTTTGTCCTTACATCTTCTGTAGCTCTCTTTGCTGGACAAAATGACTCCCATCCAGTTGGCCTCTTTTGCCATAAAGTCTGGCACCATCAGCCTTGAAAAAGACATGGACCTGGTCCTTGCCAGGCTCCAGAGCATGCCTGCAGAAGCTGTGGACCAATTCCTGAGGCAACTCACTATGGAACTCCAGCTGGTGAGAGTAGGTAGCCAGTGACTGGATGGGGGTAGTTGGTGGCATGGAAAATCCAAGGGTCCCCTGTAGGTTTGGCCTCTTTCCCTTTTCTGTACCACTAACCCTGGCCTAGAATTCTTGAAGTTCTCCAGTGGCCAAATCCTTCCCCTCACCCCTTGCTTTGGCCACATCTACAGTATGCACCCAAGTATGTCCTCCCAGGACCATATCCAAGATTCCAAAATTGCCTTTCTCTCCCCCCAACCCCTATCCAAACTCACATTCCTGAGTGAAGATATCACTGGGAAAATTGACTTGATAAGCTAATTCTCTCTGACATATTAATGACTGAAAAGAGGATTGGGAAAAGCAGCCCCAATCCCCAGAGGGTTTTGATTCTCAGATCAAGGAGGCCTCTCTTCTTCCATTCCAATCCTCTAACTTCCATTCTCTTCTCCCTGTTCCATCAGTCAGCTGGGGCCATCCAAAATGCAGTGGTCAGGAGGAAGATGCTCAGGCAGCTGGTGGGCCAGATTCAAGGAGGATTCTTAAGCTGGAGACCAGAGGACTGGACCCTTTTCCTTTCAACCAGACTCTTGCCTCGCCTTCCCAGCCTGGGTGCTGAGGACACCCAGCTCCTTTTGTCCTACGTCTCTGGATCTGACAACATCCAAGCTTTGTGAGTGGATATCAAAGGAATCCCAGGCCAAAGCGAGCCAGTGGGGAAGGACTTTGGAGGGGGAAAAAAATCAGTGATAAGAGTTGACCTTTTCCCTGATGATAGATTGGTTTAACCAGCATTTTTTAAATGTCCACAACGTGCAAGGTTCTGTGCTAGTCACTGGTGTGAGAAAGATGTAAAATAGCAGTTTCTGCCTTCCAGACGCTTACAATTATAATTATATCATAATTATATCGATCAGTAAGTGTTTATTTAGTGCCTACTGTGCCAGGTGCTGTTCATTGCTTAGCATGATACCTGATACGTAGTAGGTACTTAATAATTGCTGGTTGATTGGCTGATAGGGAGGGATCAGAAAAGGCTTCAGGTAGAAAGTGGTACTTGAACTGAATCTTGAAGGAAGCAGGGGGTGTGGGGAGAGACGCGATTCTGTAAGGCAGAAGTGAGGAGGGAGTGCATTCCAGGCAGAGGACATAGCCAGTGCAAATGCATGGAGGTGGGAGATAAATATAAACAGAGTAAAGTGTATTGGGAGCAAAGGAGAGATCTAAAGTACCTTAGGAAAAATCTGAGGAAATAGAGATTACTTTTAACTTAGTGGCAGTGAGGAGAAAGATCAAGGAAGGATTCTTAGAGGAGATGATACCAGAGCTAATTCTTGAAGGAAGAGAAGGATCCGGTAGGAATGAGATTTGGAGGCAGGACATTTCAGGGATTGGAGCTCAAGAATCATATACAGTTTAGAGCTGGAAAGGACCACAAGAATCATCAGGTCCAACCCTCTTCTTTACTAATGAGAATGAAAGTCGTACTATATGATTCTCTGTGAGTGGATATCAAAGGAATCCCAGGCCAAAGCGAGCCTGTATATGATTCTTGAGGAAAGGAATCAGAAGCAAGAAAGGAATCCCATGCCCCCAAATAGAGGTGCCCATTGTTAACATACTTTCTGCACAGGCTTGGTTACTGCCCTCAAGCAAGGCTCTCAGTCAATCAAGAAGCATTTATTAAGCACCTACTGTATTCCAGGCTTTGTACTAGACAGTAGGAACACAAAGATAAAAATGAAACTGTCCCTGTACACAAAAAGCCTTTATACTGTTCAAATTTACCCAACCTTCATGGTATCCCCTTATCCTGGGGCCAAAATTCAAATGATATAAAAACAGCATTTAAGTGAGAGCCTGAGCTGGTGTTGGACACATCTGCGAGGGCAAGAGAAGGCTGAGAAATGGACTCTGATGTCAGAGAACTTATGTCTGGAAAGGAAGAAAGGAGAGAGAGAAGGGGGGAGGGAGAGAGAAGAAAAGAAAATAAAGGAAAGGAAAAGAAAAGAAGAGAAAAGAAAAGAAAAGAAAAGAGAGAAGGAAGGAAGAGACAAAAAAGGAAGAGAAGGGAGGATGAGGCCCCTGCCCTTAGTTGGAAAGACAAGACCTGTACAGATAAGGAAGGTACCTAGCTGACCCAACACACAGAGGATTGGACTTGAAAGTCAGGAGGAGCTGAGTTTGAATCCTACCTCAGACACTTACTAGCTGTGTGACCTTGGGCTTTACCTCTCTCTCCGCCTCAGTTTCCTCATAAGAATTATAATAGCACCTACCTCTCAGGGTCGTTGTGAGGATCAAATGAGATACCGTGTGTAAAGCGATTTGCAAAGCCTAAAATGCCGCGTAAGTGCTAATATTAATAATAGTGCTTGTATTCACAGAGAAATGACACAGGGCAGAATCACTCATTGAATGGAATAGAATCAAGTTCCAAAATCATGGTATGGGAAGATGAGCCCCACAAATGCCCTATGATGCACCCCTTTTGGGCCCAGGACCCTGGGAAGGTGGGAAGCTGGAAAGCCCAGGTCTGCGATGTCCCATTGTCCCAGGGTCCCTTTGGTTTTACAGCAGGGAATCTCAGCCCTGACCAACGTGCCTGTCCGTGACGCCATGTTGGCTGCCATCTTCCACAAAGTGTGGCCCCGCCTCACTCGCCTCAGCGCCCAGGAGCACAAGGACTGGTTCAGACACAAGCTTGGTCTCTGGCTCCCTAGCATCACTGCTGAAGCCCTTGCTGGACTCCCCATGAACATGCCCTGTGGCATTTTCCAAATTGTGTAAGTGACCATGGCCTCTAAGACCTCTCCTTTCCTGCCCTGGAGCCAACCAACAGACACCAAGAGCTCTCCTTACTGGAGCTTAGCCTCAACCTACCAGTTCCCAGGCTTCCCAAAAAGTTTGAGGTTTGCCCCTTCCATATACAGGGTGTCCCTGAAGTCTGAACATAGGAAATCTCATTAACTATGCATATTTTAAAGCAATGAAATGAATGAAATTTTCAACAACATTTTATTAGCATAAATGAGATTTCATAGGAAGACATAGGAGACACATAGGAAATCTTATAAGTTAATTAAATCAAATTAATCTCATTAATATGGAAAATAGTCCCCAACTAAGGAAAGCTTTTATTCCATAGGAAATTATCATGGCTAAAATTTATGCTAATGAAATAAAATGTTGTTGAAAATTTCATTCATTTCATTTCTTGAAAATATGCATAGTTAGTAGGGGGGATCAGGGAGGATAAAAGAGAGAGCAGATTGAGGGAAGAGGTATTCAATAGACTTGCTATTTTGGGGTGGAGGGTAGGGGAAAGACAGGGAGAAAAATTTGTCATTCAAAATCTGGTGGAAATGAATGTTGATAACTAAAAATAAATAAATAAATTAGGGAAAAAAAAGAAAATATGCATAGTTAATGAGATTTCCTATGTGCCCTGACTTTA
>CM053590.1:106364059-106385608 GCA_028646515.1 Pseudochirops corinnae
GAGAGAGAGAGAGAGAGAGAGAGAGAGAGAGAGAGAGAGAGAGAGAGAGAGAGAGAGAGAGAGAGAGAGAGAGAGAGAGAGAGAGAGAGAGAGAGAGAGAGAGAGAGAGAGAAAGAGAGAGAGAGAGAGAGAGAGAGAAGCTCTCTGGAAGCTGAGAACTGACTGAGAACTGAGATGGAGTTTTCCTGAGACCAGAATCTGGTGAAGGCCACCTGGAAGGCTGAGAGGGCTTGCCTGGAAGGCTGCCTGCAAGGCTGAGAGGGCCTTCTGGGTCCTAGGACAGCTGAAGTGCTGGAGGACTGAAGAAGCATGACCGGGATAAGACTTTGTTGGTTTGTTTGTGGCCTGGCTGATCCTTGAGTTCCAGGCAAGAGAAGTACTGAAGGGTCTGAGATATGCTAGATCCTGTGAACTTCAGTGTGTACCAGAGACTGCCCTGAGGACTGGACGAGGACCTGGGAGCTGTCTGCTTCTGAATCCAGGCGACTATTGGGTGGATTCAGGAGGGAGCTGGGACCATGGAAAGGAATCCAGGGAATCAGAGAGACCACCCAGAGTCAAGATGAAGAAAAGGCCTCCCCTTGATGAAATTGAGGTTTTTCTGGACACTGAGGGGTGGAGGGTTTATGTGGTTTTCTAATGACTGTATTTGTGAATTGATATTTAGTAACTGCGAATCTAGAATAGTGACTGATTAAGTTAATGGTTGCTCCATGAGTGGAAGTTTGATTCTTCTATTGTTTCTTGTTCTAAATATTGTGGCTACCGTAGTGAAAACTGTGTGGCCATTTTTTGTGATAAGATGTAATGTTGTGAATATTATATTTTGATATATTGTGAATGTTTGTCTTTGATTTGTAATGGAATAAACAGAGTGTTCACTATATTGTGTAATCTGAACTCTAAAAGCTGTTCACAGTAGCGTTCTTTTGGGAATCTGCTGGTGCATTACAACTGCCTCCAGGGCTGGTGTTCTATTCACTGAGCCACTTAGCTAGCCTATAATATGTGTTTAATCAATGCTTATTGAATAAAGAGTTTGCCAGAGTCTTACAATAGAGAAGGAATCAAAAAGGTCTGGGTTTAACACTAGGGGTTGAAGAGTGTCAGGAGGAAATAGAAATATTAATGAAGCAGCTAGGTGGTGCGCAGGATAGAGCACTGGGCCTGGAGTCAAATCTAGTCTCAGATACTTCCTAGCTACATAACCCTAAACAAGTCACTTCTCTGTTTGCCTCATTTTCCTCATCTGTAAAATGGGTGGTTGTGAGGATTAAATGAGATAATCATTGTAAAGCACTTAGCACAGTGCCTAGGACGTAGTTGGTGCTATGTAAAAGCTAGCTACTGCTATGGGCATTATAATTCCTATTGGGGGACACTATATTTTACTACTTCTGCCCCTATTCCATAATACACATGATCACAAGTTCAGCGCTGAAAGGGACCTTGGAGACCACTTGACCCAGCCCCTTACTTTACAAATGAGGAGGCTGAAGAGCTGGGTGTGGACTCATGTCCTTTGACTCCAATTTGAGGAGACTATGAAGAAACGGAACTTCTGAGACTCCAAAGCAATATCTGTGACCTATGGTACATCTGCCATATCAGGAATCCCATGAGAGTTCATTCAAGGGACAAACCAGGTGTCCAACTCAACACTAGACTGAATTGAATGGATTTCAGAACACTTCTATCATATCATATACAGCTGCTGTGGTTTATTTATCAATCAAATCCCTCTTAAACATGCTCCTTCCTCAAACTTCTATGAACTCTCCATCATTTACCTAGATAGCCAGGTTCACAAATTCTATTATCTTTCATTTTTTCCTTTGGAATTATCCAGGTGATACCTGACACATGCAAGTACAGCAAGGAGTGGGACAGAAATTGAGGTGGTAATGTGGCTTTGTCTGGCTCCTCTCCTTGGAGTCTCCAACCCTCAGTTTGAAAAGGAGTGACTTGGGGGCAGCTAGGTGGTACAGTGAGTAGAGCACTAGCCCTGGAGTCAGGAGGACCTGAGTTCAAATCTCACCTCAGATGTTTGACATTTACTAGCTGTGTGACCAAGTCACTTAACCCCAATTGCCCTGCCTTCTCTCTTCCAGAAACAAAGAAACAAAGAAAGAAAAGAAAAGGAGTGACTTTCGGGATCTGTGGTATGAAGGTGGAGGCAGCAAGTCTGAGTGACCAAGGGTCAATGGTGAGCTACTAGAATAGTGGAAAAACCTGCTGGAAGTCAGAAGGCCTTGGCTAATCACTAACTCAGTTTGTGACCTTGGAAAAGTCTCAGTTTCCTCCTCTTTAAAATGGGATGAGGGGCTTGAACTACATGATCTCTAATGTTCCTTCCAGTTATATTATTCTGTGGATGTAAGTCATCCAGGTGTGTGAACTGTGTGTTTTCAAAGCATTTCTTAAGGTGGTGTCATTTAAAAGATTTTTATTTACCTGAAGTCCATTTTGAAGGAGTTTCTTCATAATGGTGGAAGCCTGGGCAGGGCTCCAGCTTCTGATGGTAGACAGAACTGTGAGTGCCCTGTTCAGCACCTGTCCATCAGCCTTACTCAGGATCATGAATGGTGTTAACCCAACAGCCAAGGCTCCTAGTGTCTGAAAGGTTTCCTCTGAAAGGAGGTCTGTGAAGGCTTCAATCTCCTAAGGAAAACACAGGCAGAGGGAAGTGGATGTTCTTGGAAGGTCCCATCTTTCCGTGTTTCTTTCATGAAGCTCTTTCCTCAGCACTGTTTTAGAACCAGGTCTGAACAGTGTTTTTTTTTTTTTGAAAGACTAGGATTTGTGGAGAATTCTATGGTGGGACTCTCATTTCCTCATATCCTGGGAATATTGATACATAAAGTACTATTTACAGCCTCTTGCCTTTCCCTCCATAGCTCAGCCAAGCCAGAGATGCATTAGCACTGAGAACTGGTGCTTCTATTCCCCACATCAAGGTAGAGGCGACTGAGCCTGACTAGTTTAAGCCCCTGGAGGACAGAGACAGTTTCATTTGGGTCTTTTTATCTGCAATGCCTAGCATGGTGCCTGGAATATAGTAGGCACCTGTTGCTTAATTTATTGATTGGCTAAATTTCAGTCCTATCCTGTTTCCAGCAGTAGCAGGAAGCTGTCTGCAAGCTAAAACTTTGTTGGAAGATCAAGGGGACCTGAGGTTAGTCCTAAACATTAGGCCTCAAAAAGATATTGGCACATTCATTGGGCAGGGGAATGTGCCCCTCTGGACACCCTCCCCTAAAGGCTGATGTCATTGGGGCACTGAGCAGATTAAGAGACACTTACTGAAGTAATATTGGGGTAGAATGTGTCCAGATCACTGAGTGGAGCATTGGATGAAAATTTGCCGAAATTCTTGGCCAGCCAGTCAGTTGACCTCATTGTGTTCCCTGGGCAGGCGGATCCTCCTGTACAGAATTTGAGAATCAAAGGTTGTTATCCTCACATGTGGTTCAGGAGAATACGTTCAAAATCCATTCAAAATAGCCTTCCCTGCAAACTGCCTGTATACTCTTTCCTTTTCCTGACATACTCCCACGTTGCTTCAAAGCCTAGCACTTGAAAGAGTGTCAATCAATGGTCCTGTCACTTCACTCACTATCCCAGACCACAAAATCTTTCCTACCCACTACTGCCTTCTATGTGTTGTCTCCTACTAAGCTCCCTGAGGGCAGGGCTGCCTTACTTTTCTGTTTGTATTCCAATTATTTTTCATTCATTTTATCTCAGATTTTTCTTTAACTGTTTTCATCTGGCTTTCCTGTGTGTATGTGTGTGTGGT
Source organism: Pseudochirops corinnae (assembly GCA_028646515.1). Taxonomy (NCBI): domain Eukaryota; kingdom Metazoa; phylum Chordata; class Mammalia; order Diprotodontia; family Pseudocheiridae; genus Pseudochirops; species Pseudochirops corinnae. The sequence continues at coordinate 106,367,859 of CM053590.1, forward strand.
CCAGCAGTAAGAAGTGTTCCCCTCTCCTTCCCCCACCCACATGGCCCTCCCCGCAAGGTCACCAACCTCAGAAAACAGCCCAAGGCTCCCCAGAATGGGATAATTGACACACCCGTTGAGCCAGTTTGTTGTAATAAGTATTTCCTCATGTATTCGTTGTAGATATCACTTCTTGCTGTGGCTGAGAGAGATTCATAAACTGCATCAAATTCTTTCACTCTGGAGAAAAGACAAACACAAAACAGTATCTTTGCCCAGGGCTTTGCACATAATGGTAACTTGCCAAGTGTTGGCAGCTGAGAATGGTCTTCAAAGTGTTCTCCAAATCTTAGGATCAGTTTCTCCCTTCTGTCTTTTCATGGTTGCAGTGTAATACCATGTCACTGAGCACCCAGCTAGCCTAGGTACTCGAGAAAATGTTGCCCCATCACTGAACTTTGGCAAAGAGGCATCTTAGCATGGTGGAAAGAGAATGGGCTTAAAGGCAGGAGCAATCACTTCCTTCTCGGACACCCAGGAAACTTTCTAAAACTCTCATCTGCATGGGAGAGGGAATTTCCTCATCCTGAATGTTCTTATCCCATTGAAATCACATGTCTGGTCTACATACTATGCAGAATTATAAAATCATGGAAACATAGTAGAGGATTGGTAGAAAGAACCTAGAAACTAGAATGTTAGGCTGGGATAGTACTAGAGGGCTCTCCTAGTAGACCAATGCTTTTGTTTTGTAGACAGACCTGAAGCTTACCCCTTCATGTCTCATTTGCTGCAGCAGCTGACCAGGTCATCTTCCACTCCCGGATTCTTTCTGATATATGGGGCCACCTCTCAGGCAGCTGAAGAGGCCTTGCCTTAAGCCCAGGGTATAAGCTGGTAGTGTTTCTCTTTGCCCTTGCATCTCAACATTCTGGGAAGCTGCTTGACTTGGGCCTGTCCCTACCTAGAGGTCCCAGTGGGATTCTAGGAGCTGTAAGCTCAGGGCACTTTTCTCAAGGCAAGAAAGAAAGGCCCATTTGGATAGGCCAGTAGGCAATATCCAGGGACAGAAGTCAGTGCTATCCAAGGTAAGTGTATGGGAATACCCATTTGAGTAGTCTAATGAGCACTGTCCAGGGCCAAGAAAGTAATGGAAGGTTAGACTAGAAGTTGATCTCCGAGTCTAGTGTGTGATAGGATCTATTTGAATATAGAAAATGCCTGTTAGTTCCTCCCACCCTCCCCTCCCAATTTTTTCCTTCTGATATAAGAGAAACCCCTCATCAGCTCTTGGACATTTTGTGCAATTGTACGGGACTTAGAGTTAGTTCTGACTCTGACACTTATTAGTCACATGCCCACGGGCAATCGGTCAATCAACAAACATTTAAGAAGCCCTTACTGTGTGTCAAGCACTATGGTAGGCACTGGATATTCAAAACCAAAAAATAAGATCATCTCTGCCCTTGGGGCCAGTCAAATGACTTCTCCAAGCCTTGGTTTCCTTACTCATAAAATGAAACCTTTAGTACCTCTGCTACCCTTACCTCTTAAGGTTGGAGAGAGAAAGCCTTTTATAAATTCTAAAGCACAATAGGCACATGGGACCAGTGTGTGACCATCATGAGCAGATGCCTTTAGACATCCTGGAAAACACCTGCATTCCCCTGAGCCCCTCTGGGAACCCAAGACTCTGCTGGGCAGCAGAGGAGTGTCTTGGCACTCACAGCTTGGTAGGAGTCACAGGAGACATTGGTGCTGAATCTGGCAAGGGCAGTTGTTGTCACAAACGGGAGGAGCAGGGGGAGCTGCTGCTGGAACCACTCTGCCCACACTGAGGCAGGGAAGAGGTGGGAACTGGGGCTCAGCCGGTCTAGAACAGCCTTCAGGATGGCAGCCCCAACTGTCGCATTGGGCAGGTCATTCAGGTGAGCCTGCAGAACAAGAGGAGGGTGGAGGGTGGTGGGGAGGGGCTCAGTGTGGTGGCACAAAAGTAGAATCTGAATGGTGCTGAGCTAGCCCATGGCACAATCGAGAAAGTTAGTGGACCTTCTTTGGTGTCTCCAACCTGCCTTTTGGTCAGCGGTCCAATCTTTAGAATCAGCAAGGGTGCTTCCATCGAACAGATTGAATGCAGCTCTTTAACACAATGCTGATTGAAACCCTGCTGGAGTGGGTTGGCTGGGTTCCTTCGTTCCTTCCTTCCTTCCTTCCATCCTTTCCTTTTTCTTTCTTTCTAAGGTTGTAGCTATTATTTATTGATTTTAAAAAATAAACATTTGACTCAGTAGAACAAAGTGCATCCCTGAAGGCCTTTCTCAGACAGGGTTAGGTCCATTTTAGCCACAGTCTGCTTACTAGTAACAAGCTCCATAAAGGAAGGGATAGGGACTAGACTTGTGATTTCACTGATATATGGAGTTCCCTGAGAAGGAAACTTCCTGTTGATACACCCTTTTCTGCAACCTGGAGTCTTAGTCTTAGTTGCTTATTTACAACACTGAAGGGCTATGACTTGCCCAGAGTTACACAGCTTGTATATGTCAGAGGCAGGATTTGAACTCAAGACTTCAAAGCTGGTTCTCTATCTACTACATCATTCTGCTTCTCCTCGAGCATAGAGGCTCTCTTTTATTTCATAATAATAGCTAGTATTTATATAGCATTTTAGGGCTTGCTAAGTGCTTTACAATAATGATCTCATTTTAATCCACAATAAACCTGGGAGTTAGGCACCATGGCTACACTATTACAAGAAACTGAGGCAGGCAAAGATTAAGTGCCTTGCCCAGGGTCAGACAGCTGGTAAGTGTCTGAGGCTGGATTTGAACTCAGGTCGTCCTTGTTCCAGGTCCAGTATTCTACTATACTGCCTTTAAACTTTCCATCTTCTGCAGCACTACTATATAATACATCATTGTTATCGTTCAGTTGTTTCAGTCGTGTCTGACTCTTCATGACCCTGTTTAGGGTTTTCTTGGCAAAGATACTAGAGTACTTTGCCATTTCCTTCTCCAGCTCATTTTTACAGATGAGAAACTGAGGCAAATAGGGCTAAGTGACTTGTCCAGGGTCATACAGCTAGTAAGTATCTAAGGCCAGATTTGAACTCATGAAGATGAGTCTTCCTGATCTCAAGTTCAGTGCACTATCCTAGAACTACATAATAGGGATTGAATGCAGCTCTTTAACACAATTAATTTAATAATTTCAAAAAATATTTCTTATTAGGGAAGGGCCTTTAGGTTGATAATCACCGTTCCCTACCATCAGGGTTCGAAAGCCCTGCCCTAAGGGGCAGAAGGTACTTACCCTTTCAAAGGAGACGACTCTGGATGTTTTTAGGAAGGTTTATTAAAGTTGGACTCCCAGCCGCCTGCCCCTCCAAGGCTTGGATCCTTTTATCTACCCCAGATCCACACCCCACACGTGACACAGCACAGCTGAGCGGGATTAAGGAGGGGGGGGGAGGTAAATTGTAATTACAATGGCATGAAGACCCCAGGGTGTGGAGACATCAATAGGGAACATCAGGCATTCCAAGCAAGAAAGTCCTGAGCAACTGCAACATCCCCTGGCCAGGGATGGGGCAATACGCTCTAACCTCCACGTGACCTAACTAATTCCCGGGCCTTAAACACATCCCTGTGTCACAACATTACCATTTGCAATCTGGCACTTATTTGTGACCCTTACACCCTACCTCTTCCTGGTGTGTGCTAGGTAGGAACTGGGCAGGACCTTTGCTTTGACTGCTCTGATTTTGTTCTGAAATCCTCTCAACTGATTCTTGAATGAGTTTGTGTTTTTTCCTCTGGATTAAAATCTTTGACACTGGCACAAAGGAGCTCTTATCTTCCTGGGAGAGTGAGGAACCCTGGAAGAGAATCCTGCTGGTTTGTCTCAGTGGGAAGCCAGAACTGGGAGATGGACGTAAGTAAGTTCAGTTGTGATGGGGAAGTGGTCCTCGCGTAGTGGCCCCAAATGCATATGGTCCTATGCCTAATTTCTGTTAGACCCTTGGGGCCTCCTTGCCATAGTCCCTCTCTGAGAGACAAGATTTAATCTTAAAATGGAAAACTTCAGTCCCAAGGTTCCGTTTACCAACTTCTATCACCCAAGTTATTAGGATGATCTTGCCTTCTGTATTCCATCTGTCCTGTTCTTAGGGTGAACTAAAGTCTACCATAACTATTTGAATGTGTTATAGAAGGTGGAGGCAGCTGGATGTTGTGGAATGAACCACGTCCTTGGTTTCTGAAAACCAGCTTGGAGATCCTGATTCTACCATTCACTAAATGTGTAAACCTGGTCAATGAGGGTTGAGTCTAGGAGTTTTCATTTTCATATCTGTAAAATGAGGAGAGGCAACTAGGTGGAGCCATAGTGCACAGAGTGCCAGGCCTTGAGTCAGGAAGACCTGAGTTCAAATCTGACCGCAGACACTCGCTAGCTGTGTGACCCTGGGCAAGTCACTTAACCCTGTTTGCCTCAGTTACCTCATCTGTAAAATGAGGTGGAGAGGGAAATGGCAAACTGCTCCGGCATCTTTGCCAAGTCAACCCCAAATGGGGCCATGAAGAATTGGACATGACTGAAATGACCGAAAGACCTTAAAATGGGGACAATGAGATTCTCTTACCTAAACCTTAGATTATGGCAAGGATCAAGTGAGATAATACCTGTAGAGTGCTTTGTAAACCTTAAAGTAACATGCAACCACAAGAGGCTGTGGTATAGTGGATAGAGCAAATGACTCAGAATTAAGAAACCTAGGTTCAGTCCCACTTCAGATGCTTCCTATCTGCATAATTATGGGCAAGAAATTTAACCTCTGTGACCTCTGTTTTCTTACCTGTAAAATGGGAATATTAGTTGTACTACATACCTTATGGGGTTATTGTGAGGAAAACATTTTGCCAACTTTAAGGCACTATATAAATGTAAATGATTGTTATGAGAGACAACCCCCAACCGCCTCGCTGCTCTAAGCCTATATGACTTTAAGTTGAGTGTTCTTAATCCTTTTTGTCTCATGGACCCCTTTTAAAGTCTGGTAAAACTTATAGAATTCTACTCAGAATAATGTTTTTTAAAGAACTGAAGGAAATGCTACATTTCCATTAGAGCTTGGTGAAAATAAAGACGCTATTTTTTTCCCCTTCCAATTTCATGAACCTCAGATTAAGAACCCCAGCTTTAATCTAGAAAAGTTGCCGATTTCTATGCATGGAAGGAATTTCCACACTGGAAGTCTGTCACACCAATGAACTCATAGTTCTCAACAACAACAGCATATAGTTTTTATCATTGAAAAATCTTTTACTCCCAAGAATGTCAGTACATAGGGGAATGCTAGGAAATGCTAGGAAAACTCCATGTAACAGGTAGATTAAGAGTAGCATGATGGTGTTGGCTAGGGGGAAGGAGACACCAGAAGAAAACTTTAGACCAGTGAGGCGGCTGGTAACATAATGTGTCCAAGACTGGAATTGCAATTTATTCAATACATTTGGAAAAAGCTTTCTGGGTCTGGATTTGAGTCTCAGTTTTCCTACTTCCTAGTGGGCCTCAGTTTTATTGTCTATATAATGGGAGCAATAGTTGTACTATGCATCTCTTTGTTGTGATGGAGGTTGTACTTTGTAAACTTTACAATGCCATGGGAATCTGAGGAGATGGGAGTTTCCTACCAATCACAGGAGAATATAGATTTATAGCTGGAAAAGACTTCAGAGGTCAGCTAGTCCAAACCCCTCATTTTACAGAGAAGGAAACTAAGACCCAGGGAGTGTGACTTGCCCAATGTCTCATGGCTAGTAAGCTTCAGAGATGGGTTTGAACCCACATCATCTAGTTCAATCTCTTTGTTTTTATAGATAGGTAAACTGAGGCCCACAGAGGAAGGAGGATTTTCCCAAGAAAAAGGTAAAAGTGCTAGGATATGAGCCCAGCTACAAATCCATTATCTTACACTATATCACAGCAATGGAAAGTCATTTGTAAATATCACTATAGAAATGTGAACTGATATGTAAACAGTTGATGCCCATGGAAGCCTCACTCTCTGATAAAATGGCGGCTGGTGCCCTAGAGAAAACTGCCCTTGTCATGAAGAGAAGGATAGGGATCAGGGATCCCTAGATGCTGAGAGTGTAGCTAGTATAGATACTCCTCCAACTGGACTGGGGCATTGAAGGACAGAATGAGAAGCCAGTTTATATTAGGAGTTAAGAATAATATCAGTATCGATGTGGTTGCCAGAGACTTAAAGGGTGAAGATGCTCCCTCTCTGCCCCTGGATGTGCTTGAAGGCAAAGAGCAAGAATCCTGCAGACACTCACCTGGTGGGCATACTCATTAAACTGGGTCATAAAGGTAGAGACATCCATGCACAGATCTCTGCTTAACACCTCCAAGATGTCTTGGGAGCTCTCCAGGCTATGCAGATTTGAGGTCACAATCAGATGTGCCATCTGCTTGGGGGTCTTGACATCCAGACCTTGAACCTAAGGGGACAGATCCAAGTAAAACAGAAGAAAGCTGGAGATATGTAGATAGGGAGAAGAAGAAACTTACCCTCTCACCCCTTCTAAATCCTTCCATTCTTCCAGGCTCTCCTCTCTCTGAGGCAACCTTCCCTGCCTGGCATTGATCTGTCTGCTGTGCTCTCCTATAATACTTGGAGCACTTAGCAGAAAACATACAATGTAGCACTTTATTCTATCCTTGACACTTTGTCTTAATTCTCTAACTATTTTGTATAGGCGACTCTTAATTTTCAAATACTTGAAAGGGTGTCATATGAAAGAAGTAATAAATTCATGCTGCTTAGCCCCAAAGAGGAGAAATTAAGCACCATGTTTCTTCCGATATCTTTTGCCTGCCTTTTGGTTAAGCATAGAGTGAAGTACAAAGTGGAAAGCAGAAAAGGCTTGGCAATGGGTTAATGACTTTTACCTCTTCTGATAGGATATCACACCTAGTTTTAAGGCTGTATCCACATCATTAATAGTTTGTGGTTTTAGAATCAGGGTGTCTGGGGTCTAGTCCTGATCTGTCCCTAACCTCCAATCTGACCATAGACAAATATCTTTCCCTTGCTGGGTCTGTTTCCCTACCGTGGTTCTATAGTTCTAGAACCTGGCTGGGTCGTCTGACTGACGGCCTAGAACTTTCTATTGCTTCAGAAGGGAGAATGAGGAATACTACTGCCTGAGAGAGGAGCTTGTCCAGGACCTTGTCTGATGGATGGGCAAAGGCTGTTGTGCTCACTCCAGAGCTTGGGTGACATACATTGGTTCCCTCCCTGGGTTGTTCTACAAGTTCTATCTTGCTACATGCCTGGCATACCATAAGGATTAATCAGAAGTAGAGAGGGCCCTGGGGAGAGGCTACTCCAATGTCTTATCTCTGCCTCATGACCTTGATCGAATTACAAGCAAGTCACAAAGCTCACGTGTTTTTTCTGGCCCAGATGTGCTGGGTATCAATTCCTAAGAGCCAATTTTTAAGTTTTTGGTGTAAGCATTTACTCTTTAGAAACTGGAAAATGCTACAAATCCGGGCTTGATCGTCTAGACTTTAAAAACTGTTAGAGGCAACATTAATAATGCCAATTAACCTTAAGAGTGTGTTGTACACGCCATCTTTCCCCAAGAAAGTTGCTTGTTAAATATTTACTAGCACATCTTTGCCAGAGAGGATCCAGAGAGTAACAGTAATGTGATTTACTTGTGGCAGAAGAACCAGAATTGTCCTCACCCTAATAGATGCGAAAAGATCCCTTATTATTAGCACTCTGTGCTAGCATCTTTCTGTATAATATACTTATATAATATTGTGCATTAGAGATTGTTACACTCTCAATAGATTGGAAGCTCCATTAAGGCAGGGACCTTGCCTTCTCTAAACATTGCATTTCACTTTACTCTGAAACATAGGTGGCTTATATTGTTTTTTGTTGACTTGAATTGGCTAATTTGTGATAAGGTCTCTCTCTCTCTCTCCCTCTTTCTCTCTCTCTCTCTTTTACACATCTCACAGGACAGGTTATAGGAGAACATGGTTATTCTCATGGTATTTATCCCCTCACAGGTTAGGGCTATATCTTAAAATGACCAACCATCCTTTTAAATAAAGTATAAAACAAGAATGGAATTCCATATGAACAGACAAAATTTTTATCTTCATCTCTGATTAAATATGGTACTCCTTGATTACCATGTTGTTACACATCTGACTTATTCTGCTCAGAGAATACTATATAGAAATACCTCTCTCTCTGTCTCTGTCTCTCTCTCCCTCTCCCTCCTCCCCCACAATGGAGAGGAGAGAAAATAGATTTTTGTCGAAAAAAGTAAAATTGAATTGATTTGGCTATTCATCTGGAGGCCTTCCTATGACCTTAAAACTGGTTCTGTTGAGTACGTGGATGTCTAGGCTTACCTAGTTTGATGTAAGTTCTTATTATGTCTCACTTTCTTTATGATCTTCAGAGTTTCATAGATTTAGAATTAGAAAGGGTCTCAGAGATCAACTAATTCAACTTCCTCATTTTATAGATGAAGAAACTGAACCCGAAATTAAGGATCATGAGCAAGGGCACAGAGCTGAGATTTAAAATCACACCCTCTGTCTCTAATCCAAGTGCTCTTTTCAGTGTTCTACACTGGGCTCAGAATGGGCAAGGGCAGGATGATAGAGGGCAATGTTTGTTGCCCAGGGTAGGTTGTCCTGAGAGTGTTGATGTATCCTTGTGAAATCATGGGATACTGTTTACTGATTGATGGAAATGAGAGGATATGGAACTAGGTCTTCCAGGTTGTTCTATCCCATAGTTCCCTTTCCCTTCATCACTCTTACCATTGGTTATAAAGGTGACACTATTAAATCAGGGAAACAGTATGGTATAGTGGATAGAGGGCTTGCCTCAGAGTCAGACAGACCTGGGGTCTAGTCCCACCTTTGATTGTGGGCAAGTTATTTAACCTCTTAGTATCTTAGGTGACTCTCTAAGACTACAAATTGAATAATAGTTGTTGATCAGCATTAGTATAGGAAGTTTCCAAAGCCAATGAAATCAGGTCCAGATCACAAATTCGAGGAAGACTATTCTCTGTGTCTTTAAGAAACAGATCATCTATAAAATTTTCACGTTTTCTATTAGACTATAAGTCCCTTGAAGGCAAGGAGTATCTTTTATTCCATCTTTGTTTCCCCAGCACCTAATCCAGGGACCAGTACCACAGGAGGTGCTTAGTAAGTGTTGGATTTGAATTTGTTGAATTTTCACCTTGGCACTGCACCCTGTAGCAATCACCAGTGTCCTCCTAGGGTAGTTTGACAGCATTTCTGGCCCTGGGTTCTATTTCTGATGAGGGGCCCTGATGAGGACAAGTTATAGGAAAACATGGTTATTCTCATGTGGTTTGGGAGTATCTCTGAGTAAGTACGTATAAGATGAGTCTTTCTGATTACAAATCTAGCGCTCTATGAGCTGTCCGAAAGTCATTTTAGTTCAACCAGTAGCATGTGGTCTAGTTAAGCTGGTGATGGTGGTTTGAGTGCTCCCAGGGGTGGGTCAGACTGAGGAGTTTATAAGCCATGGGAGGGGAACATGTTCTAGGAGAGCTTAAAATGTGCCAGGACAGGATTAAATTTGTACTTGACTCAGGAAGGCTCCTAGTGTAGGACGATCGAGGCTGGGGTTCCAAATTTAGATGAAATTGACTGACAACATTGAGAAGGGGCCCTAGGTGACTGCTATTACTGGTATTTACTTAAATAAAACAAACAAAAAAAGCCCAATCCCTTAAATAAACGCCATATGAACTTAGTCAGATTGTAGAAACATCTTTATTGGTGAGTAAAGAAACAGATAATAGATGGCAGTTCTGTGTGGTACAGGGAACAGCTGGAAGGTCACACAGTTGGCCAGATGTGTGATACACACTCAACTATAGACACAGAATCTTAGAATCTCCAAGTTGAAAAGGACCTTAAGGTCATCACTGGTCTAATTCATAGCTGAACAGGAATTTTCTCTCTAGCCTCTTCCAACAGGGAGCCAGCTAGCTTCTGATTGAAGGCACCCAGTTCCCTATTTCTTGAGGCATTCCTGAATTATTGAATTCTTTTTCATATTGGACCAAAAGCCATCTCCTTGTAATTCCCACCCATTGATCCCAATTCTTCCCTCTGGAACCCTCGCTGTTGCCACATAGGAGTCTAGGGACCTAATGAGAGAGGGTCCCTATGGGGACTATACTGCCCTGTCTGGGGGGCCCCAGCCTCCTTCATACCTACCATCATTGGTCTCGATTTCAAGATTATCCTTAGTCATTGAATGGTAGGGAAAAACAGATTTGAACTACTAATGAAATCAGTTCCCAGAAGTGACATGTCTCAGTCTCTTCCCCCAAGCAAGAATCCTTGTTACTCAGAGTCAAGACCACTTCTTCTTTTTCCCTGAAAGCACCCAGAACAAGGCTGAGTAAACAGCAGGGTTCTGTAGGGACTTGTCAAATTGAACAACATTTCAACCAAAGTGATTTGGTCTCACCAGAATGTTAGAATAACCACATTCATTGCTACTGATTTTACTAAACTTGAGGGAGATGCCACTGATAGGTTTGAAAGATAAATGAGTTGAAAATGAAAAATCAGATAAATGTAGAATATCAGAAATGTAAGGTACCTTAATGTGCCTCTAATCTAACACCTTCATTTTACAGATGGAGAAACTGAGTCGCCTGCTGGCTGAAAGTGATCCTCAAAATCCCATTGATTCTATGAAAATTAAACTATGAATTTAATCCTGAAATGATGGAAAGCATTCCCAGATAGGCTCTATAGCTTGAGCACATGCCTCAGGACTTAGAGTGGTCTGTGGAGAGATAATCTCCATTAGACCGTGACCTGAGGTCTGTTCTTGGCTCAGGGTACCAGGCCTGATAAGTGCATATGCAAGAAACTGTCCCAGAGAGGAGACAAAGAAGTATTTCTCGGATAGCTCAAAAAAAAAAAGAAAGAAAGAAAGAACTCTTATTTTACATGAGTAACCCTTATTCCCTTTGCCACCTTAGTTCAGCCTGATTCTTGCCATCAGGACTGGTCCATTTGGAGATATCCATGCTGAGGCCAGAGAAAGAATAATATTGTCCCAACTAGAAGGAGAGAGAGGTGAGGATCTCTGGGCTCTGCTAGGAGAAGATGCCTTTGATGTTAAGTGCTGAAACTGGTGCTGTTGGTGAGGTACAGGATGGAAAAACTTACTCCATCCAAGTTTGGGTAAAGAGTCTGCAGGTCACTGAGAATGGCCTGTGAGCAGAATGGGCCCAGGTTCATCTGCAACCAGTCCCTGGTGCCAGACCCTTGTCTGTTACAAGATGAACCTGTGGGACCAGAGAAGGGCAGTTAGAAAGATTCCAGTGCAAATGGTGTGTGTGTGTGTGTGTGTGTGTGTGTGTGTGTGTGTGTGTGTGTGTATGCCCAGCATACCCTGCTGAAATGCTGGCTGGTATCCCTTTTTTGGGGAAGAACCTGGGTTCTGGTTTCAGCTTTTTCAGTAGCTCTCTGTGTAACCTGGGATGTTATGTCACCAGCATCATCTGGAAAATGGATGCCAAGAGGTCCAATGAGATGGCATGGGAGCAAGTATTTTGAAGATGCATAAAGTGCTGGGTGCACTGAAGTCCCCCTTTAATCTCAGCTACCAAGGAGACTGAGGCTGGCAGGTCACTTGGAGCTACAGTGGGCTATGCTGATAGAGTATCCTCAATAAGTCTGGCATTAACGTGGTGATCACTCATGTCGCCTAGAGCAAGATGAATCCGCCCAGGTCAGAAAGGGAGGTCAGAGCTCCCATGCCAATTAGTAGTGAGACTGGACCTATGAGGTTGGCTTAGATAGGGAGGGCCAGTCTTTAAAAAAAAAGGAAAAAGGGGGAGAGAGAAAAAGAGAGAAGAGAAAAGTAAAAGAGAAGAGAGGAGAGGGGTGAGGGGGAGGGAGGGAAAGAGAAAAAGATGGTGGAAAGAGAGAGGGCAAAGAGAAGATAGAAAGAAGAAAGAATAGATAGTAATCTGTAAACTTAAAAGCATTCTGGAGAATGTAGCTTTTTAAACGAAAACTCTGTTTTACAAAAACCTATTGTTGATTTGTCCTATCAACATCATTGTGGGCATATGTCACTGGTTAGGGATTTTAGGTCCTACCGGTCTCAGCAAATTGTGCGGCCAAGTACTTTTTCTGAAATCCATACACAGCTTGTTTCTGCTGAGATGACAATTCCTGGAACACTCCCCCAATGGCTTTTATGCTAGAAAACAAACAGCCAGACTGGTGGTTAGGTGTAAGCACCTTACCAAGGTCTTCCTCTCATAAGATCCTCCTAGCTCATCTCTGCCTGGCAGGCACCAGAATGAGAAAGCTAAGAAAAAAAGGGAAAAGAAATTTTCAGGGAGTAGTTCAATGTGTTGGATGGTGGCACCTACTGGCTAACAGTGATATTGCAGCCCAGCTAGGCTGACCCTTGCAAATGTCTCAACAAAAGGAGGAGTTTGTTCCCTGCCAATCTGAGTTAAGGAATCTGTAGGAATGAGAGAAATTCCTTGGGACTGAGATTGTATAATTAAAGAAGAAATAAAGAAGAAAAAGAAAAAGAAATAAAAAAGAAGGAATAAAAGGATTATTAGTGAGAGAGGGGATGCAGAGTTGAGGAAAGGGCTAAAAAATTCTCAGCGTATTACAAAGTCAAACTAGCAAACCTACCTTATGGATGTCTTGTATGGGTACTCAGTATGAGTGCTCTCTTAACTTCTTTGTCAAAAGTTTTCAAATAGGTTTTAGGATATGTTTTCCTTTTTCCAATGAGAATATGCCCTTAATTTTATAGTTAAAGTCAGCATGAAAGTAGGATTCCCTTTATACTCATTTCTTAAATCATAGGATTCATAACAGGAAGGGAACTTAGCAATCATCTGATTTAGCGCCCCCTCCATTTTGCAGATTGAATATATTGGGGCTCAGGGAAATTAAGTGAATTGACCAAAGTCATATAGATAGTAAATAGTGGGGCCAGGGCACAAACCCAAATCTTCATCCTCCAAATCTAAGGTTCTTTTGACTAGATGGCAGCCTTTCTATATAGTGAGGCACACCTGTATGTGTATAAATATGTATTATACTGGATATTCATATAGGGCAGGGATGGGATCTTTGGCACATACAGCATCTATCACAGGAAACCACAGCAAACTTAAAATGTATATAAATAAATACCCTGGCTTATTGTCATCAAACACATATTCAGAAGAAAACTTAGAGGTCTTAGTTGACCAGTAGCTCATTGTGAGTCATTGATATTAGATGGTGTGATGTCGTGGCCAAAAAAACCCTCAGGATCTTAGGCTTCATTAATAGGAAAAAAATGGGGGTGACTAGGTGGCCCAGTGATAGAGCACCTGCCCTGGAGTCAGGAGGACCTGAGTTCAAATCCGAACTTAGATGCTTAATACTTACCAGCCATGTGACCATGGGCAAGTCACTTAACCTCAATTGCCCTGCCCTCTGCCCTCCCAAAAAAAATAAGCAAAAAAAATTTTGAAAAAATAGAGAAGCAAGTTGTACACAGCAGATCTGCAGTTTCATGTGCAATCATCTTTTTTTTTTTGTATTCTACTACGTTATGGGAAAACTTGTTTTATTTCTTAAGTTCAGAATAAAATAAATAAAATTTTAAAAAAGAATGAAACCTCCTCTGCTCTGATCAGGCTATATCTGACTTATTGTATTGTTCTGGGCATCTCATTTTAGGAGGGACATAGACAAGCCAGTGTCTGTCCAAAGGAGTGAGATTAAAATAGCGAGAGGACTTGATTCAATGTCATGCAAAGAGCAATGGAAGGAACTGAGATTTTTTTTCAGTCTGAACAGAAGATTTAGGGCATGGGGAGTGGGAGAGGACATAGAATCATTGGACTTTGAGCTAGAAGTGACAGTGCAGAACATCTGTTCCAAACTTTTTATTTTATAGACAATGATTCCTTGTTGTTGAGTCATTTCAGTTATGTCTAAGTCTTTGTGACCCCATTTGGGGTTTTCTTGGCAAAGACACTGGAGTGGTTTCCCATTTCCTTCTCCAGCTCACTTTGCAGATGACGAAACTGAGGCCAACAGGGTGAAGTGACTTGCCCAGGGTCACACAGCTAGGAAGTGTCTGAGATCAAATTTGAATTCAGGAAGAGGAGTCTTCCTGCCTCCTGGCACAGGGCTCTGTTTACTGCACCAATTAGCTGCCATAGGTGAGAGTTATATTCAAATATTTGAAGGTTTATCATATGGAAGAAAGACTGTGCTTGTCTTGCTGACCCTAGAGAGCAGGACCTGGAGCAATGATTAGAATTTACAAAGAGACCAAAGTCTAGGAATGGAATTGGTTCCCTGAAAAGATAGTGATCTCCCTGGTACTGGAGGCATATACATAGATATGGAGTGACTTTTCATTCAGGAGAACGAGGAGGATTTTTTTCCAGTAGGAGGGAAGTGAGATGCCATTGCCTCTCCAATCCTTCTAACTCAGATTCTATGGGTCTCCACAGCAATACTGAGCATCCTCAGCTCTCTGGGTCAGGACGGTACTTACAAGGCCTGATAATGCAAATATGTCATGGAGAGTGGCAGCATCTCTAGGCTGGTGACATTCACCCCAGGGAGCAGGACCTTCAGGCAGGCAAACCACGTGTTAGCTTCTTCAGAGGACATGGTGGGAACTTTTGGGAAGATCATCTCTGCTGCCTTGACCATCATGACGTCTCGTACTTTAGAGTTGGCTAACAAGTCAGGGCTCTGGGATTGCATCCAGATGTGAGAGAAAGAGAAAAACAAAACAAAACAAACCATCCACAGTAAGCCCATGCTTATTTAACCTGGGTCAGATGATGGTACCGTTGTTGTTTTGGAATGTGACACATTCTGGTTCCTTGGACATATTCTAGCCCCACTTAACTTTGCAGCCATATCATGTCTTTGTGGGCCCTGATCTAACGTAGGACATCAATATAGATTCTCTGCCATTAATGACTTGATAATGGCTGTTAGAGGCTGAGGGCTTAGATCAGTTTGTTCATATTGTGAAGGCCCCCAGAGAGGCAAGTTGCTCCCTCTCCCCAAATCTCATCTTCCTGTAAGATCACATCAACTTGTCAGGACTTCTTATCCTTGGGGCACTTCCCTCCCTTTGATTAGAGAGAGAAGGTGGAGAGCTCCTCCGAAATTCTCCATTTAAGGTGGTTGCCCTTTGTCAGCCTTCTCTTCACTTATCACCTTATTGCATCCATTAGGACTTCATCACACTCCTGTGTGGATTATCCTTCCCCCTCTCCTTTTTCAGCATTTTTTTCTTCTTTAATTGTCTTCCCTCATTAGAATGTGAGCTCCTGGAGTACAGGAACTATCCTCTGCTCTTTTTTGGTACACAGTAGGCATTTAATAAATGTTTATTGACTGACTAACTGATTTAATGGAGAGAGTACTTGGTAAGTAAGCCCAAGGGGCAAGAAAGGGGTAATAGGTGAAAATAAAAGGGAGTGGGAGAAGAGGAAATCAGAAGGGCAGGAAAGACAGAGGTGGGAGTTTTACCCAGCTAAGGGTGATTTGGGGCTTACCTTCCAAATGATGAAGGTGTTCAAGTCTTCTAGGTAGGAGGAGAGGTGGCTCCATGGGTCCTTCTGGGTCCTGATGGCCTCAAGGACAGAACCAGCTCCAGAGGGATTGTAGACGATACCACTGTGGATGGTGATTTGGGCTAGGACGCTGTCTGAGACAAGGTCCAGGGAATCCAGCTGGAAGTTAGTCATTTGTTAGGACAGACAAGAAGAGTGGCTTATCTTGAGAATGAGTGTGCATGTGTGTGTGCCTGTGAGTCTGTGATTCTGACAGTGTGTGCATGTACATGTACACATGCATCCAATATATAGAGATGCTTGTTAGATTGTATTTGTGAGTGTGTTTGTGTAAGTGACGGGGCATGTGTGGTGTTAGTAGTGCACACGTTCTTATGTGTCCCAAAAACATCTGTGACTGTATGTATGGATTGTACGTATGTATGTATGAAATGTATATTTGCCCAGCATGGGAGCTGGATCATTTTCAACCATTCTATCAGTAGGTCTCTCTCCTGCTTTATTTTGCTAATCCTATCATCTAACATATTAACTATTCCTCCTAGTTTCATGAAATTCACAAAATGGATTTGTGTCCCATCTCTGCCTTTTTTCAAGTCATTGGCCCTGATCTGCTCAACTTTTAAAAAGTAATCACAGAGCCACATGGCACTCCACTTGACATATAACAAATTGCCATTGGGTCCAGTCATTCTTGAATCTACTAAATTATGCTATTTCGTAGTCCATAATTCCATCTTTTCCAAAAGGATAGCCTTGAGAGACTATCAAAGCACCTTGCTGAAATGCATGTAAACCAAGTCTATGACATTCCCCTAATCCGCTAATCCTTGTTGTTTCTGTCATGTCCCACTCTTTGTGACTTCGTTTGGGGATTTTGGGGCAGAGATACTGAATTGTTTTCCTCCTCCTGAATTTCCTCCTCCAGCTCATTTTACAGCTGAGGAAACTGAGGCAAACAGGGTAAAGTGACTTGCCCAGGTTCACACAGCTAGTAAGTGTCTGAGGCCGGACTTGCACTCATGAAGAAGTGTCTTCCTGATTCCAAGCCCAGTGCTCTCTCTGTGCCACCTAGCTGCCCCAATCTGCTAATCTAGTAACCTTGTAAAAAAAGGAATTGGGGATAATTTGATCTGATTTATTCTGCATGAACCTGGTGCAAAGTAATCACTGATTCTTTTTTCAAATCTTCCAAGTTATCTCTTTAATGATAGACTCTAGCATTTTGCCAGGAGTCCTCATGAAAAGCCATCTTTATACTGCTTTTCCTACATTATTGCATTCTACTTCATGATTGCCAGAACTGTACACCCTAGCGTCCCTGAACGCCAAGGGTCTCAGAATGATACTCACCCCCTGGAAATCACCTTTCAGCTTAATAAGGTCTTTATAAGGAGCATAGAAGCTGAAGGTGCCAAAGTATTTGCGCAGCCACAGCTGGTCAGTCATAGCACCCTGGGCACAAGCAGAACCTATGGGAAGAGGGAGGGCTGGGAGGGTTGCTGGAGCCAGCTCTGTCCCAGGACAGGGGGCTGTGGCAGTACTGAGAATATCGGTACTGAGATGTGGGTCAGGGCAATGGATGGATGAATGATGAAGTCTGTGACCTAGCTCCTTGGATTCTATAACAAAAGCCTAGATCTAGAGAGGAAAGGGGACATCCAGACCTATAGGTATCGGGACACATCCCCCATATACATTCTGTAGGTACCAGGAGCTGGGTTTCTTTTTACGAATCATAGCAGAAACTGATAGCATTCCACCCTCCACCTCATTCTTCAGAACAGACTCCATCCCCAAAGACTATGCCCACTACCTACTGCTGTTGATGGTAAGAGCCTCATGGCTGCGGCTCAGGGTTTGAGTTAGCTTAAAGAGGAGGATTTGATAAGCTATAGATCTATTACTGCCTTAGATCAGAATAGAGTTACTGTTATGGTGACTGCATATTAGAAACCGCACAGAATAAGTTAGACTGGGGGCAGGGAATCTCAGGATGTGATGGCTGCTTTGCCCAGAGGATCTCTGACCCTTTCCTTAGCAGATCCCCCCCTCCCCCCTCCCCCCCCCCCCCCCCCCCCCGGGCAC
>CM053590.1:106386108-106407307 GCA_028646515.1 Pseudochirops corinnae
AGGGAAATTCATTATTCACACTGATTGTTATTGCCTGTATTATATCTCTACTAGAATGTAAACTCCCTGAGGGCTGAAACTTTTCCATTCCTGGCACAGCACTTTGCGTATAGTAGGTGCTTAATAAAGGTTTATTGAGTTAAATTGGTGAAATGGGAAAGAACGATAGATCTGGAGTAAGAGTACGTGGATTTAAATCATGGCCTCTGCTTCTGACTCCCCATGTGACCTTGGGCACATAACTAAATCACTCCGGACCTCCGGACCTCCGAGTCCTCATCTATAGAATGAGGAGGGTGGGCCAGATACTCTTGAAGTTTCTCTCTCCCTTTCATTTACTTAAATACAAGGTGTCCCAAAAGTCATAGGACAGTCTTAAGTTTTAGTAACTACTAAAAGTAGCTACTACTATTTTTAAGCAAACTACACTAAGATTTTTGGGAAACCCTGTACTTCAAGGATCTGTTTGCTTAAGTATCATACTCATTGCATGAATATAATAGTCCCATACAGCAGTGGATAGAGTGCTGGACCTAAGATCAGGAAGACTCATCTTCCTGAATTCAAATATGGCCTCAGACACTTACTAACTGTGTGACCCTGGCCATTTAACCCTGTTTAGCTCAGTTTCCTCAGCTGTAAAATGAGATGGAGAAGGAAACGAGAAGCCACACCAGTATCTTTGCCAAGAAAACCCCAACTGGGGTCACAAAGAGTTGGACATGACTGAAAAACTACCAAACAACCACAACCACCACCAGCAAAACAGATCACCACAACACTTCCCCATCTTAGTAGATGATCTTCAGAAGTGGGGGTACCCCAAAACACTTACTACCTGGTGGCTAATCCTCAGATGATGTGCCTCTTGACACTTAGTTAAGCCTGTTCTTGGATGACAGGCACATCATCTGTTCCTGAGCCTATACTCAAAGCCTTTCCAGCTTGGTAGGAATTTACCCCAGCTTGCATTATTGTGTGATAGCCTTCAAGTGCCCAAGGTCACCTTCATGCTTTGATGAGTCATCGGAGCAGGTGCTCACAGGTAATGATAATCACACCATGCATTTCTCTAGCAGCTCTTTAGAGCTAACAAAGTGCTTTCTTCACAGTGACCCTAAAATGTTTCCAGTGTGAAGATTATTGTTCCCATTTTATAGAAGAGATAATTGATGCTCAGGGAGGATGAGTGATTTGGCCACTTGAACTCAGATTTAGGTCTTCTGACTCCCAGACCATGATGCCTCTTCTCATGAGCATGAGTTCACACTAACACAACACAATTCGTCCTCTTTCTTTCCCATAGCCCCAAGTGCTTTTCCAGGCTATGCTCAAGCCTCCTCTAAAGTATTCACAGTAAGTTTGACTAGTTCCCAGGTCCCACATCAGGGGCCTGTCTCTGAGCCCTTAATTATATGTTCTCCTTAACTGGCACTGAACTCCATCCCTGTACTGGCAAGAGGAAGTTTGTAGCGCCCATATTCATTGGGCCCTTTAAGATCCAGCTCAAAGACCATCTCCTCCTCCATTATGTCTTCCCCAATTACCACCAGCCAGAATATTCTCTTTATTATGTATTTCGTAGCATTTTGGACCTCTCTCCTGCACTTCTTTGCTTTACACTTCTATGTCTTATCTCCCCTACCAAACTATAGACCCCTAAATTCAAATCCAATCTCAGTAACTTACTAACAATATCTCTTTGGGTAAATCACTTAATCTCTGTTTGCCTCAGTTTCCTCAACTGTCAAATGGAGACAATAATAGTCCCTATCTACCAGGATTGCTGTGAAGATCAAATGAGATAATATTTGTAAAGGGCTTGGCACATAAGAGGTGCTTAATAAAGTGCTTGTTTCCTTCCTTCCTTCCTTGCTTGAAGATAGAGAAATTCTTGTTTAATTTTGTATCTCCCAGTGCTTAACTCAAAAATCTGCACAAAGTAGATGTGTAACAAATATATGTGGAGTGCGTGAATGACTCTCTGGGACTCCAGGCACAGCTATAAAGCACTGTGTCCCAGCTTCGCCTGTGGCCAAACATTCCTCGCTCGTGATGCTGTCCTTGTTCCTGAAGGTCAGAAGCCAGAGAATGCAGGAAGGAAAGGCTTTGAGTTAAGGTTTGTGGAGTAGAGGAGGGAACTCTCTATGATCACTGATAAGAGAGCCGGTGGGCTCTTCTTCCCCAGAATCACCATGAAAAGCCTTTGAAACTGGGACCAAAGAGAAGAGAAAAATAATAATAATGATAATAATAATAAATAATAGCTCACATTTCTTATTTCTTACAAAGCACTTTCCATACAAATGTTCTTTGAAAGAAACAGGGCAAGGATTATTAGCCTCCTCCCATTTTACAGATGAAGTAACTGGGGCTTGGAGACATGAAATGATTGACCAGAGTCATACAGACTGACTAGTAAGTGTCAGAGCTAGAACTGAAACCTGGGTCTCCTGACTCCAAGGCCAGAACTCTTTCCTCTTCTGCCATGTTGCCTGCCATTGCAGTTTTCCCAAGCATTACCCTCTCATTCAAAAGATACTCCACAATTTCCCAATCCACAACCCCAAAATAGATGGGCAGAGAATTCTGCGTTCTATGTAAATGGTATAATTTTTGTTTTGTGTCCAGGCTGTCCTCAAGTAAGCTACAGGGCTTCAGCTGTGGAGCAGCCAACTTCCTGAGACAGAGTCAATTTGTTGAGCTTATCAGGGTCTTGGCCAGTAAACATATCAGAATAGACAAAAACCAGGTGAGCATATCTCCTATATCTCTTCTCCATCCCAAGTATGTACACACACACACACACACACACACACACACACACACACACACACACACACACACAAATGGTACCAATATAATTTTTTGAAAGAGAAGCCTTGGGGTGGCTAGGTGGCACAGTGAACAGAGCACTGGCCCTAGAATCAGGAGGACCTGAGTTCAAATCTGGCATCAGACACCTTAACACTTTACTAGCCATGTGACCTTGGGCAAGTCACTTAACCCCAATTGCCCTGCCTTACCCCCTCCAAAAAAAAAAAAAGCCAAATAAATAAATAAATAAAGCTCACAAGATATCATTTTTAAAAAAAGAAAGAAAAAGAAAAGCCTTCCATTTCACTAGGATTATTTATATGACATTGGAGTCTCCAATTTTCTTTATAGCTCGGCTGTACAGCCAAGAGACTGATAGGGTTCATCAAACCATCAGATTTTGAGGAATATCCTGCTGATATCCTGCTTTACTTGAGGTGAGAGAGTCTCCCACAAACCTTGCTCTTCTCCCCATGCCATTATCCCACTGGGAAGCCAGAGCAGCTAAACTCTCAGGCTGCCTGAAAAGTAACTGGAATGGGACAAATGAGGCTCTACCCCAGGATGCCAACACCTTGTAGTCCTCTAGGAACCCAGGCCAGCATGAAGTACAACTGCCTTCCATAATTCCACCCCCAGGATCTCTTTTCTCAGGGCCCTCAGGGAAATAGACTATCCCTCCAGGGCCCCTCCAGCCATAGTCAGGTTATCTTTTGCCCTACTGTTATCACTTACCACTCCCTTCTATCCATCCTCTTGTCAGATGGCCTTTTCACTCTTCCCACTCTGCCCCACTCCAAAGGAATTTGCCCCAG
Source organism: Pseudochirops corinnae (assembly GCA_028646515.1). Taxonomy (NCBI): domain Eukaryota; kingdom Metazoa; phylum Chordata; class Mammalia; order Diprotodontia; family Pseudocheiridae; genus Pseudochirops; species Pseudochirops corinnae. The sequence continues at coordinate 106,389,741 of CM053590.1, forward strand.
ATTTAAGAATTCCTAATCTGTGGTTTTGGGAACTGACAAGCAACAGCTATAGACAGCAGCCCTGAGAAAAACATTGACTGTAGTTACTGGAACAAAAATAGATGAAATCAGAAAGAATCAGGATATCTGGCCTGGTGTTTTTAGGCTCTCCCATAATACTGTAGTTTCCAAATTATTTGTCATGAAGGGAAATACCAAAGGGAAGAGAGACCAACTCTAACCCTAAATGCCTCCAACTCTATCATGGTAGAGATGTATGGTCTGGGGTTTGTTGCTCCTAACTGGCTTTTCCTGGGTGTCTCTCTGTCCCCTGCTGTATTCAGTATTTTCCTATAGAAGTTTCGTGTGCCAGATTGTCCTATTCACAGCCAGAAATCTTGGATGGAGACCACCAAAGGGCCTAGGCAATGATGACTTTGTATCACTAGACGAATTATAGCTGGGACCTCCACGGTACTTTCTGAGCCTTTCCCTACTCTCTTGGGTCTTCCTGTTTTAGATGGCTTTAGATTCTGGCAGTTAGAGGCTATGGGACTCTGATACATACCAACATTTGGTCCCATATACCCTCCATCTTGAGACCTAGATTTCAATTCTTCATTAAAAGCCTCACTATTTACTATCATTTCCAGGATGGAAAAAGACTTTGGCCCAGATAACTGTGAAAAAATATTTCAGGCAAATTGGACAGATTCATTTTGACATCTTGAAGAAGGAGACTTTGAAATGGAAAACCCTCATGGACCAGGCTGAGTACTGCCTGGTAAGTGCTTTTTTGTCTCTATCTAGAAATTTACAGAACCTGAGACTCTGAAAAAAGACTTCGATAAAAATTATCTACAACCCCTCCCCAAATGCATTTTTATCCATTTCGTGTTCCTATTTGTTTGTCTCCTTTCCCCATTCCCTTCCAGGGAATTTCAAGTGATTCTCTTTCCAAGAAACACCTACAAATTTTGGGCAATTTGTCCTGTTCCCTGAATGACTCACAAATTATAAAATCTGACCCTTACGTCCTCCAAGTGCTTCAGCACTATTCATCATTCACTGCATCTCAAGTCACAGCCATTCAGCATAAACTGGAAGACATCTTTGGGTATTCAGGTACTTGGAAGAATCTGATTCTATGTCAATATCAGTAGCCTCAATGGCCATGCACATTAGCTGACCAACAGCATGGATATACCGATTTTGACCCTCAGAAAAGACTAGACTTGGTCCTTCTTCAGGGCTCTGTTCATCATTCCAATCCATCCACAAAGGTGTACATTTAAGAGAATAAATGCATCCCATAACCACAGCCTATTCACAGAATGTACAAGGTATCTCAGAACATAGAACATGGCATGTCAGGAGGACCTTAGAGCATGAGGGGACTTAGAAATCATTGGCTAAAATCCTTACCACCATTATGCAGACAAGAAAAATGAGGTAACCTGAGGTTGCACAAGGAGGTAGTAAAACTTCCAAGACCAATACGAGAACTCATTCTGCTAGATGCTATGATTTTATGTTCCTATGTCTTTCCTCCATAGGTCTCCATCAACGTGGACAGCCAGCACCCTGCAGGGGATGGGTAATCTTGCCAGCATCTTAGACATCAACATCCTTCAGAGAATCCCTGAGGTATCTTACAACAGTCTTCAGAGAATGACTCTATTATGGGCTTTGTACCAAGAAGGGTTGGAGGAGATGTGTCAGGGTATGGGACTTCTGACCAATGTAAACTTCCAGGGACACTCTTTGCCCCCAAATATGCCCTTCAATCAACCCTTTAATCTCTTTCATGAATTTCCCACATGTTTCCTTTCGGTTCCCACCTGCATTTCTCTCCCCACCCTTAGGCCTCCTACAGAACAAGCTGAGATGTCTCCCTATCTCCTCTTCCATCCCTAGCAAACACTCAGCCCTGTAGAGGTTGGCAGCAGGGAACAGGCAGAGAGGTTGGATTGAGGCAGGAATCACACACGTGGGAAAATTGGAAGAGGTCAGAAAAGGAGAGGAAGTGAGATACCATGAAAAATATGCTGATTTAGAATCAGAGCACCTGGGTTTGAATCCCTGCTCTGCCACTAAGTAGTGGTATGACACTGGGCAAATTACAACCTCTCTGGACCTCAATTTTATTATATGTTAAAGGATTGGACTAACTGGCCACCAAGGTCTCTTTCCAGTTCTGAATCTCTATGATCCTCTGATCTTATAACAAAAGTTATCTTTGGTACTTATTGATTCATCAGTGGGACTTGGCTTGATCTTTCTTAGCTCCTTCTAACTCATTTCTTTGTTTTTGCCTTAAAAATCAGTCACAGTCAGTCCCTCTACCCCTCTTTTTGTTCCTGGATCCCCAGAGATCACCCCCTCTGACTCTGCCCCACATCTCTCCTGCAATAAAATCTGTGAGGGAAAGATAATCAGTAAGTACCTACTCTATGCCAAGCCCTGCTCTGAGTCCTGTAGAAGAGTCAGAGAGGAAGGAGACTCAGTGCCTGTCCTCAGGGAGCTTACAATCTAGTAGAAAAGAGTAAGACAAAGACATACATAGCTACAATGTGTGGCAAAAGGGAATGAAGGCATTAAGAAAGATGTAGATAAAATGCTGTGGTTGTTCTAAGGAGGAAAAACTCACTTCTAGCTGGGGCAGAAGACAGGAAGACTTTATAGAGCAGATGGAATTTGGACTTGGAGGATGGATCAGATTTGGAAAGGCGAATCTAGGGAGAAGGGCCTTATAGGAAAAGGAAGCAGCTAAAGCAAGGGAATTTTACGTAAGGAGCGCAACTTGCTGGAGCATTCAGAATATGAGTAGGACTAGCAAAAGAAAAGCCTATAAAGGCAGATTGTGCCCCCTCTGGAAAGCCTAAAATGTCAAACTAAGGACTTTATTAGACTTTATTGTTATTGACACCTCAAAAGATATTCTAGACTGTATCTATCTGGCCCTGGAGTCAGAAGGACCTGAGTTCAAATTTGACCTCAGACACTTGACACACTAGTCATGTGACTTTGGGCAAGTCACTCAACCCCAACTGCCCTGCCCTCCTCTCTCCTCCAAAAAGAAAAAAAAAAGAATTTAGAGTTGAAAGGGATCTTTAAAATCATAGTCTCACTCCATTTTACATATGGGGAAACTGAAGCCCAGAGAGGGAATATTATTAGCCCAAGGTCATATAGCAATTATGTAGAAGAGCTTAGATTTGAACCCACATCTCCAGACTCCAAAGTGAACACTTTTTCCACTATACTAAACTCCCCCTAGGATATCACCTCAGTGTGGGAAAACTGGAATACTAATGCATACTATGCCTAAAAAGCTATAAAACTGTGTATTTTGATTTAGGTCTGTATCCCAAAGAGATCATAAAAAAGGGAAAAGGACGCACATGTACAAAAATATGTATTTGTGGTGGCAAAGAATTGGAAATTGAGGGGATGACCATCAACTGGGGAATGGCTGAACAAGTTGTGGTATATGAATGTTATGGAATACTATTGTGCTATAAGAAATGATGAGCAGGCAGAAAAACCTGGAAAGACTTACACAAACTGATGCTGAGTGAAGTGAGCAGAACCAGGAGAACATTGTACACAGTAATAGCAACATTGTTTGATGACCAAGCTTTTCTCAGCACTACAATTCCAAAAGATTCATGATGGAAAATGCTATCTCCATCCAGAAAAAAAAAAGACTATGGAACCTGAATACAGATCGAAGCATACTATTTTCTTTTGTTTCCTTTCCTGTGTTTTTTTCCCCCTTTTGTTCTGATTCTTCTTTCACAACATGACTAAGGTGGAAATGTGTTTAATATGATTGTACATGTATAGCCTATATAAAATTTCATGCTGTCTTGGCAGGGGGGGCAGGGGAGATAGGAAAAAAATTGTGAACTCAAAATCTTATAAAAGTGAATATGGAAATCATCTCAGGTCATTTCCAGACAGAAGTAAATACCCAGAAGGCTGCCTCAGCATTTCCCCTCTTAATAGTGGTTCTCAATCTTCCTAATGCCATGACCCTTTAATACTCGTACATGGGCGTATCTGCATGTGGGCAGACCTGTCTGGAGACGGATAGAGGAGCGGCGTCTTGGTTCCTAAGACCATCGGAAAAATGTGTTTTACAATGGTCTTAGGAGACCCCTGTAACCCCTTTGAAAGGGTTGTTCGACCCCCAAAGGGGTCACGACCCACAGGTTGAGAACCACTGATAGAAGCCTGGTTAGAGGCAGTCAATAACAAAAGGCAACTGCCTTGATCAAGAAAAAACTTAATCTTCACTGAAACACAGAATTTCCTTTTTACTTGTAGACTGCCTCCATCTCCCTGTGAATAGGAAGATTACACGGAGAAATGAGAGGGGCACTGGAAAGCCCTACCTTCAGGTTCCAACAATGGCCAGTTACTGATGCCTGAAATCCCACCATTAGAGTGCACATTCTTAGAGACTCTTAGAATTTCTTGTTAATATGCAAGTAGCCCTCTGAGGGTGGGTGGGGAGAGGTGGGAATCACATATTTAGTCATTATCAATCAGATATTTAGTAAATGGCATAGTGGGAAGAATGATAAACTTGGAATGGGGCAGCCCAAGGTTCAAATCTCACATCTAGCATACGCTTTTTATGTTATCCTGGACAAGTAATTTCACTTCTCTGAACCTCAGTTTCCTCATCTGTAAAAATAGAAATAATAATATCTGTTCTACTTCATAGGATTATTGTGACAATCAGATAAGATAACATGCAAATCACATGTAAAACACAATACTGTATTAAGCTCAATCATTATAAATCTTAACAATTATTATTTATATTTATAATTCATAATATTGTTTATAAGTCCATGACAGCTCATGTCAAGCAGGTTTGATTTGGAAGAAGAGTCAGGGAAAGGTCAATGAAGCTGGAAAGGGAGATGTGAAGGAAATAGATAAACCCTCCCAATTCCAGAGGAGACCTGCTTCTTTTGTATCTCTTCATGGGGTTAATTTGTACCTCTAATTTCCCTAATCAGGGTTTAATGTCAAATGATTTGTGTTTCAATCTAGGCTCTTTCTCTTCCTTGGGCAAGTCACTTCCCTCTGGTCCTCAAATTTTAAAAATTCAAATTATAAAATGGTGATAATAACCCCTGCACTATCTGTTTCATGGGACTATGGTAAAGATCAGGTGATTAGCAAAATGCCTACTATTTAAAGCCAAATATTCTTGCCCAGGGGCAGCTGGGTGGCACAGTGGATTGAGTTCCAGATCTGAAATCAGGACAACTGATCTTTCTGAGTTCAAATCCTCTCTCAAACACTTACTAGCTGTCTGAGCCTGGACAAGTCACTTAACTCTCTGCCTCAGTTTCCTCATCTGTAAAATGAGCTGGAGAAAGAAATGGTCAATCACTCCAGTATCTCTGCCAAGAAAACCCCAAATGGGAGTCACGAAGAGCTGGACACAGCTGAAAAACAACTGAAAAAAACTCTTGTCCCAAGTGCCCATCTCTCCCTAGCACCATCCCTTTTTTCACAGGCCTGGAAGACACAATTTTTTCCAAATTTCTTGATCCACAACATGTACAGTTTGAAACAACTCAGAGGATCCCAGAGGAACAAATGGGACACAAGTGGGTAGTCTATGCGCTGAAATTCTGAGCTCACCGTCTCTCTTGATCGCTTCCTATTTATTCTTAAAAGTTGTTTCTTCTTGTAGTCTCAAGTAATCAGACGTAGATCATCAGAACCAAAGGCGTTTGGGGCCGGTAGGTGGCGCGGTGAATAGAGCACCAGCCCTGGAGTCAGGATAGGTCTTCAAATTCAACCTCAGATACTTAACAATTACTAGCCGTGTGACCTTGGGCAAGTCACTTAACCCCAATTGCCCTGCTTTCCCCCCTCTAAAAAAAAAGCCTAACTGCCTAAGCAAAGGTATGCAGGTGGGAGGGGGAGGTTACCTTGTATATATTTAGTCCTAGTAAGACAGTTCACAAATCCAAAACTCCATATCAAGCCCATTTATTTTCCCATATGGACAGGAGACAATGTGCAACAGTGAATGGAGACCCAGATTCTAGTCCCAAAATTACTAATGTACTGCATGACTTGGGCCAATCCTTTCTCTCTATGTACCTCCTTTTATTGAGTTTATGGAACTAACGGAAAACTATTATACCAAAAGAAGTGGCAAATAAGAAAAATATCCAAAAATACAGGAAAAATAAGAAATGCTACAGAACAAAGAAAGCAGTATCAGAACAAGAATAGAGAGGCGGCCGGGGAGTCAGGAGGACCTGAGTTCCAATATGACCTCAGACACGGCATAGGAAGAAAAACAATAGAATTGTTGTTTTGTTGACATCAATATATACATTTTAAAAGCAATTGTAAATCATTTACAGTTTGCATATCTGTATATAATCATTTTAAAATTGTGTTTTGTTGATGGTTACTGAGTTTAGACTTTTTTTTTGAGACAATCAAGGTTAGGTGACTTACCCAGTGCCACACTGCTAAGAAGTGTCCAAAGCCAGATTTGAACTCAGATCCTCCTTGACTCCAGAACCAGTGCTCTTATCTACCGCCCCACCTACTTGTCCTGAGTTTAGACATTTTTTTAAGTGAAGAAGTTAAACTAGAAGGTCCCTGAGGTCGTGTTTAGTGCTGACACACTGTGCCATATGATGTCTTGAAACAGATGTTTGGTATGCTTACAGAAGACTACCTCCCACTCCTGGGCCACATAGCCAAAGCATATCAACCATCAGAGATGTGGCCAAGTGGAACATCACTACCAGCAATACTCTAGTCGCCCTCCTGAGACGAACGTCTTGGTTAAATCGTTATGAAAAGGTAAGGGGAGAGGGAGAGAGAGAGAGCACCAGTATGTATAGTCAAGAGAACTAGCCTTAGACACATGAAGTCCTGAGTTCAAGTTCTGCTTCTGATACGTACTGGGATGACCCTAGACGCAAACTGTAGCCCAGGGGCGGAGAACCTGCAGTGCTGCACTTAAGGACCTAGTGGCCTCAAGGCTGCAGGTTCCCCACCCCTGGTTTAGCCTATCAGAGCCCCCAGGAAATTCTCTAAACCTGTAAGTTACAGAGCAAGTGCTAACTTGCATTAATAGAGGAAGTCCTCTCTACCACTGAAATCATAGGTACAGAACAAAAAAAAACGTAGGGGGAACAACAGAAAAATTCCTCTCCTAGTTGGTCTACTGAAAGTCATCTTATAAGAGTTTTGTTGTTGTTCAGTCACGTCTGATTCTTCACGACTCTGTTTGGGGTTTTCTTGGCAAAAACACTGGACTGGTTTGCCATGTCCTTCTCCAGTTTATTTTACAGCTTAGGAAACGGAAGCAAACAGAGTTAAGTGACTTGGCCAGGGTCACACAGCTAGTAAGTGTCTGGGGCCAGATTTGTTCTCAGGAAGATGAGTCTTCCTGACTCCAGGCGCAGCACTCTATGCATATGATGCCACCTAGTGGCCCACAATTATAATAACAGCAGTAGCTAACATTTTAGTTGATGCTTTAAGGTTTAAAGCATCTAAATATTATCTCATTTGATCCTCACAGCAGCCCTGGGAAATAGGTGCTATTATTATCTCAATTTTACAGATGAAGAAATTGAGGCAGAGGTTAGGTGACTTGCCCAGGGTCACGTAGCTAGTAAATGAACTCAGGTCTTCCTGACTTCAGACCTACTAGTGCTCTATCCACTAGCTACCTCTGAAGCACTTAGTGCTATGCGACATCTCAAAAGGGAAAAAGGGACCAGGGAGGCTTCCTTAGGGACATATGGAGAATAGATTGGATGATGGAGAGAACAGAAGTAAGAGCTGCTAGAAGATTGTTACAATAGCCTGGTTATATGGTAATGAAAGTCTATGCTAGGCTGGTGGCAGTGGTCCAGGCGTGCCTTGCTCTACACAATATGTTCCTGATAAATTGCCTCTGAATGGGGGTTTTTCTAACTCAAATCACAATGAAAAAGCTAATTGCTTCAAGGAACCCAAGAGGACAGAGGCATATTCTTGTAGTTGGGGGAAAAAAATTAATAGAAATAGTAACTCCCTCATTGATCTCTTTTATAGGTTTGGAATTTTGCTATTCCCTAAACCAAGACCCATCTTTAGGTGAAGCCCAGGGCATAGGGAGCTTTAGCTGACTGTATAGGCATAGAGTGTGGCACTGTGGCCCTATGCCCATCAGTTAGGCTCATAGAGATTTTCCTCTGGAGGCCAACAGCTTCTAGATGTTCAATCTTCCTATTCAATGTTTCAGGTTTTACTGTTGCTAGTGGACCATGAAGCAGAAACCCTGGGTCAGATCAGAGCAATGGGTTCATTAGATGGGACTGTATAGGAGAGACGATCTCAGGGAACAGGAAGCTAAAGAGAAAGGCAGAAGAGACATCTAGAGGCCATATGGCCCACTGTCTGAAAGTTAGTCCAAACACTGCCGCTCCCTATTAGTCGGCCCCACACAAGCATCCAAGCAACAAACTTGTTCCTAGAATTGGTTAGAATCATAGTACTCAACACTCACCTAACGCTTTACAGTTTACAAACTATTTTACTAGTTTTAAGGCACCTTATTATTCACATAGACAGTTTCCAATATACTTTACAATTCATAAAACTTATTTACAAAGTACTAGTACTACTCATCACAAAGTACTACTATTACTACAAAAAGCAAAGTTATCATTTATTCTCAGAGTTTTTTTAGTTTACAAAGTCCTCTATTACTTGAAAAGTGCTTTATGATTTACAGAACATTTACAATTTACAAATGTATTCATCTTTTTTTTGCTCATCTAAGTCTCACAACAGTCTGAGTTGTTGCTCGGGGGAGTAAAATAGGCCGAGGGACGGGAAATTATTTGCCCATAGGCACTCAGTTAGTTAAAGTCAATGCTAAGACCAGAACCCAGAGTCCCAAGCCACCAATCCAAGACCCTTTCTACTATATTCCATTCACCAGAGAGAGATGATTGAAGATAGGAGAATTACTTTTTCATCTTTCCTCTCTTCCTTTTCTTCCTTTGGCATTTACAGAGCACTTACTATGTGCCTAGGCCTGTGCTATGTTAGGATACAGAAGAAGTCAGAGTCTTTCTTATAATCTGAATGTAGAGAGGAGACACTTCCAGGAAGCAGCTAGAAAACAGCAGTGGGACATTGAGGTGCTCAGCTACATGGCCTTTCTTTCTTCCTACAAATATCATTCATTTTCAGCTCCAAAACAGCCCCCTCACCAGCCAACCATAGTCCTGAGACCCTGCAAGGAAAGGAGGGGGAGAAGGCATTGGATGTTGGACCGGGAAAGGAGACCTGACATCTAGGAACGTTGAATAGCATGTGTGTGTGTTCATAGGTCAATGCAATGGTCAACCAGTACCTGAAAGGGAACCCCCCCCCCCCCCCAGCTAGGAGGGACCATCCTCACTGCACTGGACCCTCACATCTGCACTTTGAAAGACCATCTGCTGCAGCAGCTCAGTCCTGAGGACATCCGGTAGAACTCAAGTCATTTCTCTCTCTTGTAAACAATAATCTAGGGTCACATTGATACAGCACTTTAAAATTTACAAAGCATTTTGTATACAAAAATAACAATGATAATAATAAGTAGCAATTATTTGGTATTTACAATGTGCCAGGCACTATGCTAAATACTTCACAATTATTATCTCATTTGTTCCCCACATCAACCCTGGGAGGTAGGGGCTATTATTATCTTCATTTTACATATGAGGAAACTGAGGCAAACTTAAGTGACTTGCCCAGTGCTACACAGCTAGGAAGTGTACGAGGTTGGCTGTGAACTCAGGTCTTCCTGACTACAGGAACGAGATAAGTGCGATTATTACCCACATTTCATAGAGGAGAGAAATTGAGTGACCTGGGGCAGCTAGGTGGCATAGTAAATAGCACATCGGCCCTGGAATGAGGAGGACCTGACTTCAAATCCAGCCTCAGATACTTACTATCCATGTCACCCTGGGCAAGTCACTTAACCCCAATTGTCTCTCAAAAAAAACAACTGAAATTAAGTGACCTGCGCAGGGTCATTCAGCTAGGGTCATTCTTTGCACATGAAGTGGGATTTAAACACATATTCTCAACTCTTAGTCCAACACTCTAATCCATGCTTCTCTTTTGAGAATGTCAGATGGGGCTAAACTGAATTAGTGCTCAGGGCATTCACTCAAACCCAAAGACACCAAAAAACAGAAGAGTCTAGCAGATGTCTGGAGAGAAGATATGAGCTCTCCACAATCTGTGTCTTGGCTCCCAAGACTTCCTGCCCGGGGTTCTTGGATTTCAGATCCTTCCCTCACATGGATTTGAAATACCGAGAGCTGCCTCTTCCTTAGCAAAGTTATAGGATTATGTCTCTGGAGTCTCTTTTTTTTCCCCTGGAGTCCCATGGGAAAAATCAGGAGATTGGGGTTCTTATCCCAGACATTTTCACTAAGAACAGTATGATCTCTGGCAAGTTAGCTCCTTCTCCCTGGACCAACTTGGTTTCTTCGTCTGTTAAAAAAAAAAAATAGTTCATTTATGAGGTCCCTCGCAGTTCAGACAATCTGTTCTATGTCCTAAACTGCCTTTGTCCTCAAGTCCTCAGCTCAGACATTCCGAGCTCTTTCTCTGGATACAGACCGTGTCTTCCCTCACAGGTCCTTTTTGGTTAATTTGGGTATTTGTAATAGTCAAAATGACTTGCTCCCACTCTATTTTATGTTTGGAATCAGGCACAGTGAGTAGGTATTTTTGTCTGTATCATTTCAGGGGGAGGGAGCATCACGGTATGAGTCTCTGAAGAGCTCTCCTTGAGGAGTGACTGGGATATGGGAAGATTAGAAGAAAAACCGTGAGACTCTCCTCTAATTGAACAAGTTTTTCTCTGTAACTGTGCAGTAGGATTTGGGCTGTGTGTAGTTCGGCTTCTGAGCCCCAAGCAAAGGCTAATAGTCCTTGGCCTCATACAAACTAAGGACCACAAGTCTTCCACCTTAGTTTTACAGTTGTGGAGACTGAGGCCCAGAGAGGTTAAGCAATTTGCCCATGGTTGCATAGGTAGTGAATGGCAAAGCCAGTATTAGAACCAAAGTCAAGACCGATGCTCTTTCCACTGCCCACACTGCCACTCACACCATGAATGAGAATAAGTAATTTTGACTATTTTAAATACTCAAATTAGCTATAAAGGACATATGAAGAAAGACATCGTCTGTACCCAGAGAAAGAACTGATAAACAGAAGTATGTATAAAATAATTATACACATATGTGTATATGCATATATATACATATATATGTATATATATATTTGTACCTAATGGTAGCTATCTCTAGGGCACAGGGGGAGGAAGAAAAAAAGAAATTTACATGATAACTTTATCATATATTTATAAGAAATAGTAAGTTGAATGTAATAGATTTGCAGTTTCATGTGCACTCATCTTTTTTATTACACTATGTTAATTGATTGATTGATTTTTTTTAAATTGAATGTGAAAAGATCCAGGGCCCAATTCTAGGATGACTACTTTTGTGGTTGGGTGAAGTGTGACTAGAGAGAGGAATGTTATTAGAACAGAAAGGATAAAACCATAACTAAGCTGATTCTTAGAAAATAGAAATGTAGTCTATCAATGGAGTCATACTCAAAGTCTTTCTAAATCAGTGGCACCTGCCAGAGACTGTACTATATTTATCATAGCCTTTAAGAACCCAGGATTATCTTCATGCCATAAGGAGGAATACAGGTGTAGAGTTCTGATAAAGGTCTAGGTTTTCACATTCTAAGTTAAAATAGTTCCAAATCTTTCAATGACACAGAGAACTGAGAACACCTTTGGAAATTTCTCAGTGTTCTCAAAGAAAGAAGAACCTCATCTACCACCAGGTGAAAGCCACAGTCCAGAAGCACCAGAAATCACAGAATGCCTATTATCAGATGCTAAAGTCCTTGCTTGGTGAGTTCAGATGCTGACAAGCACACAATATTGATCTTGGTCTTCCATCTATTCACAGAACTTAACTTTATAAAAAAACAAATACGAAAATAAATCATGAAATGTACCTCCTTCCACTTGACAAAGAGGTGGGGGACTACAAGGGAAGAATAGTGTATACATTGTCAGATATAATCCTTGCTTGGGGTATTTTTGCTAAACTATTTTTTTTTTTTTGTTACAAAGAAGAGTTAAATTCCTGAATGGGGAAGGCAAGGGAGTATAGTGCATTGGGGGCAGGCATAGCAGATTTCCAAAAATGACTGTGATTCAAAAGCAAAAAGGATCAATAAAATTTATTTTTAAAAAAATCTCAGGCCACACTAAAGTTTTCCCAGGCTGCCCACACCTACTCAGCAATATCAGCACTTTAATCTAGGGTCATAGAACATTAAATTTAGGAGGGACTTAAAGATCATCTAGTCTATGGGGATTTTTTTTTTCCAACCATACCTGTAGTTTCAATGTGACTATTAATCAGAAAAGCCCCTCTACCCATACAGATCTTCACCTGCTCTGAAAGAAACTATAATCTTAAGGAATTGCATGAGATACTGAGAGATTGAATTCATTTGGTATTAAATCCTTATATGAAAAGCAGGGAAATTGAGGCACAAAGAGGGGAAGGGATTTGCCTATAGGAACCTGAGTTACTGGCAGAGGAAAGGACTGGAAGATCTGACTTCGAGACACACAACATATTAGCTGTATTGCCTTGAGCAAGTCGCTTCACACGTGTGAGCCCAATTTCTCTTATTTTCCAAATATAATTTCCAACATAATACCTACCTCATGTATTTTATAAGGCATGATGTATAAATGTAAGCTGCTGTAATTAGAGCCCAGATCTCTTGCCTCCTGATCCTATGCTCTTTCTAACGCAAGGCCATAATGCCTCATATTCTTAGTTCTTCCTATGTAAGTAGCCAAAATGATTCTAGTGTTGGTCCTTTCGGTGATAAGAGAGGAAGCCCCATAGGGCCTCTGCTGATTTTATAAGAGAAAGAGTATCGCACACCTTGACAGAAAGAGAATGAGACAGAGAGAAAGACAGAAGAGACAAAGACAGAAAAGGAGGGGAGGAGAGAGGAAGGCGAGAGAGAAAGAGAAGAGACAAAGGGGGGAAGAGATGGAAGGCAAGAGGAGAAGGGAGAGAGAAAAGAGAAGAGGCAAAGGGGGGAAGAGATGGAAGGCAAGAGGAGAAGGGAGAGAGAAAAGAGAAGAGGCAAAGACAGAGAGAAAGAGGGAGAGAGAAAAGAAAGGAGAGAGGAGAATGGAAAAGAGAGAAAGAGACAGAAAAGACAAAGGTAGAGAGAGAAGAAGGAAAGAGAGAGAAGGAGAGGGGGAGAGAAAGAGACAGAAGAGAAGCAAGAATGAGGGAGAAAGAAAGAAGTAGAGAGAGAGAGAAGAGACAAAGGGGGGAAGAGATGGAGGGGGAGAGAGAAAAGAGAAGAGGCAAAGACAGAGAGAAAGAGGGAGAGAGAAAAGAAAGGAGAGAGGAGAATGGGAAAGAGAGAAAGAGACAGAAAAGACAAAGGTAGAGAGAGAAGAAGAAGGAGAGAGAAGGAAAGAGAGAAAAGGAGAGGGGGAGAGAAAGAAACAGAAGAGAGAGCAAGAATGAGGGAGAAAGAGAAGGAAGGAGAGAGAGAAAGGGAGAAAGAAGGGGGAGCAGGGAAATAGAGACAGAGAAACAGAGAGTTCTTTGCACAAGGGAAAAGCATTGACAGATTCCAGAGGGAGCCCTCAGTTGTTTCTATGAGTGAAACACTCAACAGTTTAAGATAATAAGAAGAGGTCCCTAAGGCCATATCTAGTGGCATTGTGGGAAGTGGCAAGGTGACAGCGAGCAGACCTGACATCCAGTCCCTGCAGAACCATGGGCAAGGCGTGCTCCTGGTCCAAGCTTCAACTTCTCCATCTATAAAATAAGGAATTTAAATTAAATTATCGCCCAGGTCCTTTCCAGCTCTGAGTCTCTGAAGAAAGTGGGAAGCCGCGCTCCTCAAAGGAGGAATCTCCCTACAAATGTTGCTCTCTCTCCCTGGTGTCCCCGTGATCTGTGAAGTCCCGAGGCTCAGCGGAGGAAACTAGAGCTGCTGCAGGTGGCGCCAGCGCGCTGTTCAATGGGACATTTCAATTGATCAGGGGCTGGATTATAAACTATCAAGGCTAGAAATTTTGCTGGGCCAATAGAAATATTTAGAGTGAATTTGTTGTTGTACCTTTTACATGAACTGTGATCTCACTGGTGTGGGAGGAAGTCCTTGTGAAGACAATCCCATCTACCTATGCAGGTCAGTACCTGCTGGGCAATTTATAATCTAAGAGAGCTGCCTGGGACATTGAGAAGTTAAGGAAGAACAATAATGATAAATAACCAACGTTTATGTAGCACTTCAGTTTATAAAACACTTTACAGATTCATTGGATATTATTAACTTATTTGATCCTCACAACAACCCTGGGAGACAGGTACTGTTATTATTCCCATTTAAATCACTTAACTGCTGTCTGCCTTGGTTTCCCCATCTGTAAAATGGGGAATAATAATAACACCTACGCCCCAGAGTTGTGAGGACCAGATGAAATGATGTCTGTCATACATTTTGAGCACAGTGCCTAGCAAGGCATTTGAATGGTTGTTTGCAGCATGGTACAATGAAAAGAACACATGATTTGGAATCAGAAGACCTGGGTTACTTACTATCTGTATGATACATCACTCTACTCTCCAGGCCTCAGTTTCCTCATCTGTAAAACGAAGGGATAGAATTAGATGACCTCGGAGGTCCCTTCCAGTTTTTCATCCAAGATCCTTTAGAGGAAGTGAATGATACTATACTGCATGGTCTCCATCCTCTTCTCAGATCTCACTGCAAGGTCTCAAGCATCAGTTAATCAACATTAAATGCCTACTCTGTGCCCAGCACTATGCTAAGACTATTAAGGCAGCCAAAAGCTTGGCCACTACTAGTAGAGTGGTATAGATCACAACTCATTTATAACTGAGTTAAATAGGTCTTAGCAAGTTGACTTAGGGACAGAGTTTGAGTAACTTGTCCGTGGTTACACAGCTAGGGGATAAAGACAAAATACATGGCATGGCTCTGTAAGAGTAGTGTCAGGAGCACTAAAGCTTAGAACAAATTCAGGCTAGTGAGGAAAGATAAGGACATCAAAAAAAGGCGGGGTGAAGGAAGAGGTTGGGGCTTGTTTTAGCTACGTTGAGGAAAAGAGGAGGACCAAAGAAGCCATAAAACCATGGCCCAGGTTAGTCAGTATAACAGACCCCAGAAAGAAGACAGAACTAGTCAATTCTTATGTGGCTTGCCTTCTCTCTCAAAGAGAATAATCTTTGGACTGAAAAGCACAGAAAATGGCTAATAGGTTAAAACTCAATAGAAATAGGGAAGAAGATACTCTTGCTCAAGTATAGGTGGAACAAGATGGCTTGCGGTCCCTTTTAATGGGGAGGGAGCATTCCAGACATCAGGGGTCAGGCTAAAGTATAGGGTGTACAGGACATGAGGAGGCTCTTCTTAGCCAGACCACTGTATGTTCTGGGGGGATGGGGTGCAAAGGACCCAGAAAATCAGGTAAATAGGGTTGGACTAAACTCAGTACTAGACAATTGGCTAATGGCTTAAGCTGGGAATTGTCCTCTGCTTTCTCCTGACAGGAGGAGCCCCAGCTGAAGATCTCATCCAATTTGCAGCTGATTCCCCTGTGATGGACATATACACCTTTACAACCTTCAATCCTGAGGAGGTTAAGGTGGGAAACACTGGGGGCAAAGCTTCTCACTGGAACTGCCAGCTGTGATGTTGTCCCATACTAACCATTCATGGGCTCATAGCTTGAGTTCATTCCCTGAGACATCAGGATGAATTGATGTACCCAAGGTTTAATTTTGGCTCAAAGTCCAGTGATCTTTCCACTAAACCACACTGCTTCCCTCTGTGCTTCATAGGTTAACACTAAGAGCAGTGAACTGATGATGGTCAAACACATGACCTTGGTTTTCTGAACACTGTATCTTAATCCACTAAGCTAACTAGCCCTAGACCTTTGGTACTGTCTTGTCAGTCTGTGTCTGCCGGGATGTGCATTGTAGGACCCAAGGCAACAGTCTCAGGTGTTCTCTCTTTTCATTTTGGATCCATAGAAATTAAGTCCTGAAAATCTGAAAGACTTACTTGACATAAATCTCTCTGAGCTAAATACCATCATTGAGTATCCTATAGTACAAGCTTGGGTAAAGGCTCATACCCAGGCAGAAGTGAATGCCATTGGGCTCAAGGTTATGGCTGGATGTCCAGACCCACCACCTGATGGCTTCTTTCTTTTAACATCAGGTAAGTGAATTCCTGGGACATTGTCTTAATGATAAAAACAGTATACAGATGATATGTAGCCTTCCAAAAGTAATACAACCTCACCAAATTGGACTAATAAGAAGAAAGGTCTATGTGAATGAATAATATGAAGCCTACCCCAAACTGCAGAGGCTAGTACTTCTTCCCTAAGCCTGAAATACAGTCAGACCATACCTAATATCATTAATGGATACAAATGCAGGAATTTTAGAGCAATAGACTTAGTACTCAGGATCACACAGCCGGTATGTACCAGAGATGGCACTTAACCTAGGTTTTCTGGTTTGAAGGCTAGTTCTCTACACACTAATCTCATGTAAAACATGTTATAATATAAAAAATGTTATATATACATCAGCAATTATTATTTCAAAGATAAGTAAGATATGAAACTTGTCCTCAGGTAATTCCATATCTAATGGGAAGAAAGGGGAAAGCTGGGACAGGCTAAGATTCCATTAAACAAGTATTTATTAAACATCAAATACATGTAGTGGAGAGTGCTGGACCTAGAGTCAGAAAGTCTGCACTCAAATCCAGGTCATGCCACTTATTACCTGTATGATCTTGAATTAACCACTTAACCTCTCAGTGAATCAGTTTCTTCGTCTGTAAAATGAAGTCGGACTATATTCTCTCAAAGACCAAAACAAATCAGTCCTTCTTTCAAAGGAATTTTCACTCTACTGGAAGGATATAACCCATACATAGATAAGCAATTGCAAATTTGGGGGTGTTTGTTGTTGTCACCATTGTTGTTTGCAAAGTATATTACAGGTCATTGCAAAGTTGTTTGGAAGGGGTGAATTTCAGAAAGGAATAATAGATAACATTTATATAGGGCTTTAAGGTTTGCAATAGTTTACATAATTTATTTTATTTGAGCATCATTACAACACCACAAGATATATATTATTATTACCCCCATTTTATAGATGAGGATACTGATACTCGGAAAGTTTGAGTGACTTGCCCAGGATCACACAGATAAGTATCTGTAGTGGTTTGAACACAGGTCTTTCTAATTCCAAATCTAGCACTCTATTCACTATGGCATAATTTTATCCCAACATAACTACACATATATATGTGTGTGTGTGTGTGTGTGTGTATACACATATATATGTACACACAATATATGTGTGTGCATGTGTATATGTATATTGTGTGTATAT
>CM053590.1:106407807-106537256 GCA_028646515.1 Pseudochirops corinnae
CTGACTTTAGTGGGAAGTATCTGTGTGCGTTTTTGAAGTTCTAGGTTGGTCCAGAGTCCTATTCCATGGGTATTTGGGGGTGGCTATGTGAGAGCTGCGATATATTGCTGCTGCTACGCCGCCATCTTGGCTCCGCCCCCCCTCCACCATTTTTTAGAAGCATAAAGATCCCAGATCAGTTAATGGGAGACAACAACTCCCAGAAATCTCAGGAGGGTCTGAAGTACCCAAGTTGGAGTGGTGGCATTCCAGATGTGACCTCAGCACCAAAAAGAGTTTAATAGAGGATGGCAGCACTCCAAGTGAGGAGTCAGTGCTTGGAAGGCTAGATGGGCTAAAGATGACTCATTGGCTTTTCTTTTTTATACAGAAAAAGTTCCATCTCTGATAAAAAGTCAGTAAAGTTTCTATTTTCTAGTTCCTAGGGACTACAGGGCAGTGATGGGCAAGATGGGATGACAAGGAAAGCACACAGAAATCTGTTACCTATAGTTCCTGGAACTGAAGTGCCACAAAAGAAAAATAAAATTCCTTCTTGACTTACAAAAACTATTTTAAAGCTGAGGCGCAATCATTATAATTCTAGCAACAGCAAGACATCTTCCCAGAAGTTTAGGGAATAAGGTAAAATGATGAGCAAGCAGATTGCATAATTAAACAGGATATACCTTCAATAAGAACTGAACTCCTAATAGTTATTTTCTCTCTAACTTGGCCATGGCCAAGAGGGATGACTTTAAGGCATTTTATTTTGGTGAAGCTTTCATCTTTACGAGTTACAGCTCTCATGATACCTTTTTTGGTAAATAATGTCAATTCACTCTCTAGTATAGCAGTTGCAATTCTAAGAGTCCTAAATAATTGGATGCATCTTCATATACATTAGGAAAAAAAGGATACAGAACTTCAGACTAGACAATATGCACAGTATTTATTGTGGCAGTTTAGTTGATGCCAACACAATGACTTACACTCAACTTGTGAACAACCAATTTGTCAAGGACCTTCCTTCAATTCTCCTACAGGTGTGTCCTCGGAGAGCTAAGGATTCCCACTCTAATTTGAATTGCATAAGAAACAGCTCCTCATTTTAAAGTCTATTAAATTTTGCTCCATAGCTCATTAAGTCTAGATTGCCCAAAAAGATACCATCTGACATCATAGACAGATAACATCACCCACTGAAACCCATTTCCAGGATCTGTTGAGAACGTTTGCTGGGTAGGACCTGGGTCACAGAGCCTTCTGGTGTTGGGTCCAGGGCTGGTGCCCTAAACCACCAGCGCTGATCCTGCAGCTGTCACTCTGACCCCCAGGTCTTGGGGTGAGCTTTTCTGTAACTCTGCCCTGAGCAGAGCCTTCCAGTGCTGACTTCTGATCTAGAAACCTCTGCTTCCCCATTAGCAAGAATCATAGCCCATTTATAATCTAAATTTTCTAAAGCACAAGTCTGACCACAGATGGAACTCATCTACTCAATAGACTCCAACGGCTCCCTATCACCTCTAGGATCATATAAAAACTCCTCTATTGGGCTGAGTCCTTATACAACAGGGTCCCACCCTTTCTTTCCAGCCTTATGACCCATTATGCCCCTTCATGTACGGTAAAGCTCAGTCAAATTGGCCTTCCAACTGTTCCTACCTGCCCACCCCTCCATGTGCCTTCTCTCCTCTCTTTCTTAAGAACTCTATCTGGCTTCTTTCAAAGTTTGTCCCAAGCACAACCTTCATTAAGCACCAGGGTTTCTTCATCCGGTTGGGACCTCTGGACCTCTCTAGCAGTCTAGAGAAGTTGTCTGTGGACCCCTTCTCAGAAACATTCTTAGATGCCTAAGATAGCATGTTTAGACTTATAAAGAAACCAAGTTTGAGGACTCCAGGTTAAGAACCCCAAGACTTCTCTCCCCATCTCAAGCCCCAATATTCTTATAGTTGCTGTTATCCAGTCTGTTTGACTCTTAATGATCCCATTTGGAGCTTTCTTGGCAAAGATACTGGAGTGGTTTGCCATTTCCTTCTCCAGCTCATTTTACAGATGAGGAAACTGAGGCAAACAGTTAAATGACTTGACCAGAGTCACACAGTGAAGTAAGGGTCTGACGCCAGATTTGAACTCATGAAGATGAGTCCTCCTTCCTCCAGCCCCAGTACTCTACCTACTGAGCCACTTAGTATAGAGCTATCCATGAGCACACCCTCCAGACTGTAAGCCTTTGTAGGGCAGGAACGGTTTCATTTTTGTATTTGTATACCCAGGGCCTGTCACAAAGTAAGCCCTTAAGAAATATGTGTTGGTGGTTTAATGCCTGCTCTCTCTTTCTCTGGCTCTCCTGGGCTGAGAAGGTACTTAATAAATGGGAAGGGGAGAGCCTGAGGCCCCGTGGGGTGCAGTAGGCGAACACCGTCACCACCACCACTACCGGCTCCTAGAAAAGGATACAGAAAAAGGGGCGGAGCAAGAGAGGCTTCAGAGGCACAAATATTGCGCACGCGCACTATCTCCTTTGAAAGGCGGGAGGGGGGGGGGGGGGGGGGAAGGAGGCCGGGCGTGCGTGAGTAGCTCTTGACGGCAGTGTGGCGGAAATGAACCTCCCTGCAAGCCTTTTGACGACAGTCCCGTCTGAGGCAGAGCGCCACCCAGCCGTGTGGCCGTCATGGCGTCGCCCTTCAGCGGGGCCCTGCAGCTAACGGACCTGGACGACTTCATTGGGCCGTCTCAGGTGGGCCAGGAGTTCCGGGGGGGAGGAACCTCGCAGGAGGGAAACCTGGTGGCCGATGGTGGGGAGAGTCAGCACGTAGGGGATGGGGGCCCCGGAGATGGGACCGAAGGGCCGTTAGTGACGTCATGAGGCCTGGGACATTTTCCCACACGCCTCGTCGGCCCGGGGGAGGTGCTTATCTGCATGATATGCAAAAAGAACTACGCGGCTGCTGCCTGTCTTCGGCGTTCCACCCACTTCACTGATGAGGGAAACTGAGTTCCAGCAGTGGAAAAGTTTTCCCAGGATCTCACAGCGAGCCCGCCATGAGACCCAGCTCTCTCGACTCCCTAAACCAGGGCTTCTTTCCTGCCCCACGGAGGGCTTGGGGTGGGAAGCGTAGACGGTTTAGCCTGCTCTGTAGTTCTGGTTTCGAATCCTGGCTCTGCCCTCGTAACTTCCCGGGTCAGGGTTTTAGTTTCCTGCTCTGTACTAGGGTAGAGTTGCCCCGGGCTTTGACAGCACTTCCTCCCGCGGGGGTCACGCGGCCTTCTGGGGAGGAGCCTCGGGGCCTGGAGTCTTGTAGGGGTGGGGGAGGTGCCACTAGCCGTGACTAAGCTGCTTTCCAACAGGCGAGGCCGGGCAGGGGAGCCAAGGGCAGGTGCCGTCATGGTTGAGTTAGATGCTCCCCACCCCCCAACCCCCGTGGTCCCCAGAGCCTCGGGGAAGGCACCTTTGGCAGCAGCAGTGCGGCCCTCCAAGGTTTGCCTTTCCTGTAGATCTAGGTCTTCCTAACTGCCAGGCCTGCTCTCCATTCATAATCCCAGGATGCCATTGACAAATATAATTATCCCTGATGTTGGGCCGTGAAAGTCATAAATGTGAATTATTATTATGACCTATATGATACATGTCTCTCTGCCCACGGTCACACGACTAGTATGTAACCGTACCAGGATTCCAGCCCAGGACCGATACCATATTCAGGGCTTTCTCTTTTTTAAAAATCTTATTTTTATGGCTGCCTTTCGTTTTTACACCACTGTCATTTCTCAATACATCCTTCGCTATCCCCTGTCCCTTGAGCCATCCTTTTTATTTTTTTTTAAACAGGGAAATAAAAGCAATTAAGCGAAGCCAATCAAAACATAGTGTCTGATGGTATATTCGTCCCTCACATCTGCAAAGATGGGAGGAAAGTGCATTTTTCCAAATCCACGCTTGGTCATTATAATTACATAACATTTACTTTTTATTTTTTTGTACTTTACATTTCCCTTGTTTTAGTCAGTATATAGATGTGTGTGCTGCTTATTTGACTGCCATCAGTGCATGTGGCTCCCTGTGCTTCTGTAAATATCTCATATTCTTCCTTTTTATGAATCAGTAATATTTTGTCACATACATATAGCACACTTTGTTTAGCCAGACCTCAGTTACTGAACTTGTACTTTGTACAGTTGAGCTGCCTCATTAGCTTGGGGTTAACTGGCTAGATTTCTTTCTCAAAGACCTAGCCTTAAACCCAGTTCACTCTGTTGTTCTATATACATTTTTGGGCACTTGGGACCTTTCAGTCGGTCTTTAACCTCCTTGGTTAAAGCCCACCTCTCAGGCTTTTTGTGCTTGTCTTTATCCCTGAAGGGTTTTGTCTGAGAGAAGTTAGGGGATGCCTGGAAGGAATTCTGTTAATCTTAGCTAAGGATTTCTGAAACTGTTCAGGTAGCCTTGGGGGAGTCTAGGAAGAAGGAACAGAAAAAGGGAAATTCTTCCAATGTATAAGGGGTAGGGTGAGGGAATAGAATGGCCCCAGATCTTCAGATGCAAAACATTTCTCCCAGACCTCCCTCTCTGTAGCAAATGCAGCACTTTGTCATCCTGAATTTAGTGACCACACCTCCTGTTTGCTGCTGTTAAAAAGGAAAGTCGACATCATTAGAGGGGCTGGTATGGAGACTTGCTGGGCAGACATTGGCTACTTCAGAGTGAACCTTTCATGGGCTTCTTTTATGGGCAACTAAATAATCTTGGGTTCCTGCACAATGTTAGAAAACTGTTCTCTGTGTGAAAACAAGGTAAGCAACTCTTATCTTGTGCTGAGGACTTCTGTGGGCAGAAAACCAGCCGGAGCAATTAGCTTATTTTGCTATTTCAGGGCTGTTTGGGAAGAAGAGGCAAAGGGCTGGAGAGGCGAGATACAAAATGAAAAAGTTAATGCAACTGTTTGATAGTGTCTGTTTGTAGGTGCATTTTAAGATAATCAGTAAAGCTATGTGAGACCTCTTCAGTTCTGCAGAAGCCTGTGTCAGACAGGAGTTGTTTCAGCATAGGGAAAAGAACTCTGGGTTTGGAGTCAGAAAACCTGGGTTTGAGTCCTGGTTCTGACGTATACTGGCTATATGACTGATCTTGGACAAATGACTTTTATCTGTAAAATGGAAATAGAGTATTTGTACTACCTTCCTCACAGGGTTACTGAAAGAGCTTTTCAATCATAAAGCACTGTGTATTTGCAAGCTGTCGTTATGGTCATGTGTATTCACAGTGAATAATAAAGTATTGGACTGGGTGTTGGGAGGCTGTGGGTCCCAGTACTAGTTCTGCCATTCACTTGCTATGTAACCTTAGGTGAGTCCCTTCCTTTCACTGGGCCTCAGGAAACTGACAGGGTTGGATCAGATGATCCATAGGGTCTTTTCCAGTCCTACATACATACACATCTCTGATACTATGGTTTTCTCACTTTTATGCCATTTGGGTTTTGTATGTTTTTCTGGTCTAGGATTGCATAAAACCTATGAAAGTTGAAAAGAAACTCGGAAAAGGTACAGCCAAGATTCAGATTGAAGATGATGGGACTTATTTCCAAGTTAATCAAGTAAGAATTGGGGGAATTTTCTCACCATTCCTCACCACAAAATTGCAACTAACATCTTGAGACCCACTTTTATTTCTGCAGTTTGCTCTCAACTCTGAATGCTGGTTTCACACAAGTAATTTATGTTTGATATCAATCCCTGGATTTTACAGAGTACTTCTCTTATAATCAAGGGAGGATGGAGGAGCCCATTCAGATTGAACAATGAGTGTGATTTGTTCAGCAAATGGTATCTATTTAAGAAAGATATGGCCAGTGACTGGTCTCTTTTCTCTTTAGTATGTTCGAATTTTTTTTAGTGAGATTTTCAAACTCAAACTACTTATCCCAAGTGAACATCTGTTGCATAATTAGCAGATGATATAATCAAAATCAAATTCTTTGTATTAAAATCAAGCTACTTGACTGAACTCTTACCTGTTATAATTTGGATTGAAATTATAGAACTCAAATAGATAGAGCTACAATAATCTGTTTGACAGGAATTGAAAGTGTGTCTAAGGATAGAATTTGAATGTAATTTAGTGGGGAAGGGCAGTGGCTTGAGAATGAGGAGACATGTTCTGGTCTCAGTTTTGCCATTGGCTGTGGCTGTATGACCATCTGAGTCATTTGGCCTCTCAATAGTTTAAGAGCCCATATTGACAGAGGGCTGTGTGCAAAGCATCATACTGGTCACTCTCTCCAGCTATGGTGGGCATATTCCCATCTGCTGAGATATAACTTCTCTCCTACCCATCTCTCTGCATACTCATCCTTATCTATCTCAACTCTGTCCTTCTACCTTCTAGAATACCTTTTACCTTCCCATTTGATTAAGACTTCTGGATTCCCTGCTCTGTTGCTGGCAAACTTCCCTTTGTCCTAAATCTTTCTACTTCACATTCTTTCCACCTTCTTGCACTAACAGAAACTTGCTTCTTTATGAAAGACGCTGGATTTTATTGACTCACCAATCTGTGGCCACTCTTTCCAGTCAGGTGCTCCTCCTCTCATGCACTGAGCAGGAAGAGGAAGCATACTTCTTCCATTTCTGGACTTGCTTTTTGCCATCATCACTTAACTTCTCTTCCTTTGAGGTTCATTCCATCCAGGGTTGTGGTGGTAAATAAATGTTTAATAAAGAATGAGAAATAGGTACATGACACATTTTTAAGTCTATTATTATTATTATTTATTATTTATTACTAACATTTTCTCCATCACTTTAAGTCAAGACAGTTAACAAAGCAATAAGTCAAGCTCTGACTTGTAGCATCTGAAGTGTAGCTCCTTACACTGAACTTTTTACAATCAGCTCTCACAAAGTCATTTCAGAGCTAGCTCTAGCATACCGCAGACTATCCATCTTTGTCACCTAGTCCAGTGATTTATTGCAGTCATCTACTCACCTTACTTTCTCTTTTCATAAGGAGTTCAGTAGCTGGCTCACAGTTTTCCTTTTCATCATAGCCTCTGCTCTCATACTTGGGGAATTTGATGTACATGGTGAGGTCCCCTCAAAAACCATGATTTGTTGGTCATTCTACTGCCTAAGCTCTGATCCCTGATCACAGCTAATTCTATATTATAGTTACTTATGTAGAAGAGAGGAACAAGTAAAGTGCTCATTACCAGACGTGGGGAGTTACAAAAGATCTCACATGGTGTTTTTGTACCTTCCTACTAGGACCATGACGTAACTATACCTAATTAAGCTATATCATTTTCCCCCAACACCCAACACAAGACCATGATTAACAAAAATACTCTTGAACTGTGGAGGAACTGAAACTAGAATGAAGGTCTCCTGACTCCCAAGCCAAAAGGCCTTTCTGCTAACCCACAGTATCACAGAGGTGGGGGTGCCAGAACTGGGCCATAAAGGATGACTGAGAATTCAGCAGACTTGTGGGTAGGGATGAGAGCAAGGGAGTGGCCTGAGGCAGGGGAGTAGAGCAGAGTATTCTAGGCCTAAGGAAATAATGAGCAAATTCATGAAGAAGTTAGGGCATATATGAGGGATGCTAAGTAGTCCAGCTCAGCTAGAGGATAAAGTACATGGAGGGGAATAGCATGAGACAAGGCTAGAAAAGTACGGTTCTCATTTCTGAAAAGCAAATTGGAAGTATGTGTAAAAAAATATTAAACTGTGCATACCCCTTGACTCAACAATACCACTAGTAGGCTTATACCCCAGAAAGATCAAAGAAAGAGGAAAGGACCCATATTTACAAAAATATTTATACCAGCTCTTTTTTTGTGTTGGAAAAGAATTAGAAACTGAGGGAATGCCTATCAATTAGGGAATGACTGAATAAAGATAGTGATGGAATCACTATCCACTCTAAACAACACTTTGTTATATGCATATATTGTATAGTTTATATGATGGCATGTAAGGACCTTTTAGTTGTGTATAGTAAAGGCCCCAAGAGTGAATGAGAGGGGTTTTAGGTTTCCCCGTCTGTCCCCCAGAGTAAACATTGTGACATGTTAAAGTCTGAGAAAGGAGCAAAAATGTCAGAAACAGCTCTCTACAGATCACTTGCTCCTCACCCAAGGAGCTCCTGCATTTTTAAAGACAGGGATAAAAACCTGTTATTTTTTAGACAATCTTTACCAAAAGTGGGGCTTGGTAGTCCAGAATTGAACACTGGACTAATGTATTTATTTATGAAGAAGTATTTGAGTTTCTCTTCAGTAAAGTTGAAAGAGAAAAGTCTGTATTCCTAATTTCCAGATAGCCAGAAGGGCAGCTATTATGAAAACTCTCAGCTCTGCCACAGTATTAACCCGTAAGTGACGTAGATGTCCTTGTCAGTCAGATCTGTTGCCCTGAGCCAATAAAGCCTTTCACAAAGATGCCGTACTATTTACAAAGCCCGGCCTACCAGGAGTTCCTGTATTATTCAGAGAAGCCACATGGTGCGACTGAGAGACTTTGAATTAAAATACTAAGGTCAGAATCCCCGCCCAGTCACTTAGGGCAAGTCTGTTGTTATCTCTGAGCCTCAGTTTCCTCATTTGTAAAAAAAATAAGCATATACTACACTACCTGCCTCGCAAGAAAGTGCTTTCTCGATATCACAGGGAACTCCATAAAGGAGTTGTTACTTGCTTTTCTGTCTCTCTGTTCTTAGTCTCTTCCTTCAGCTCTTTTCCCTATTCCTCTTCAGAATTCTGGACTACAAAAGGCAAAGTAATTATATTACTGGACTGGGAGTCAGAGCTGAGTGAGAGCCTAAAGGGGCCTCTGTTTCCACCTCTGTAAAATGGAGATAATGACCCCTGTCTTGCCTGCCTCAGAGTTTGGGGATCAGGTGAGATAACAGTTAAAGCAGTTGGTAACCCTAAAGGCCATACCAGACTCAAGGAGTGTCATTATTGTTCCCTTGACCCTTTGCCATTTTCTTATTTCTGACTTTCCCTGGACTGTTCTTTTCCCCTTCTCATCATTATAGAAACCAAGCATATACATACCTTTCTGGCTTGCCCTCACTTTCATGGTTGTTAGAAAATGGATCCTTACCCAGTATTTTTCTCCCTTTGATTAATTAGTATAAGGAACTCTTGAGGAGGAAACTTCCTCTGCCAGTGCAAGTATCATCTGCTTTGCCTTTTCTAGAGAATCACCTGGGGCACTGAGAGGTCAGGTGATAACAGTCAGAGCCAAGTTGGAGCCCTAAAAAGCTCTTGCCCAGGACCACAAGAGCCACATGTGTCGAAGGTGAGACTTGAATCCAAGCCTTCCCTACTCAAGGCAACTCTGGCAACTGCACCACACTGCTCAGGGTGGAGTGAACTTAAACTTAAGGTTATAGCTGCTCATACCCTTCATTTCACTGCTCCTTTTCTTATTTTACCCTTTGAGTTCACTCTGCTTCATTTAATCCAAGAGCAGCTGCAGGAAATCTGAATGTTTGTCTTTTTCTGCTATTTCCAAATGAGTTTTTATGAAGTGTTAGAACTTGAAATTTAGGAATATTGAATGTACTGTTTTCCATAAACATGAAGCTTCTGGGTATAAGTAGACCCCACCTAAAAGTCATTCATTGGCTTCTGGGAAAAACAGCCGGTTAGTGTGTGGGTAGTTGGTTCCACAGGAAGTGTTAGAAATGGCAGGATAATCTTGACACCATCATAAGGAAGAGCCGGCTTCATGGCTACTTACCCTCTGCTTAGTATTCTTGTTGTCTACCCTAAGATATCTGCTTTGGATGTGTATTATACATATCTCCATAAATGTGGGTTTTGTCTCCCTCCTTAGCACGTGAGTTCCTTGAGGCCTGGGACTGTCTAGCACAACACAGGTTGATAGGCAGTTAAGTGCTTAACAGTTGTTCAAGCAAACGAGTTGGATTTAACATCACAGTGGGATTTGGTTGTGCAGTAGTGGAGCTGTAATAACACTTTTCTGTAGTTTTTTATGGTTCACAAATACTTTCCTCCTAACAACTTTGTGAGGCAGGTAGTGTATACATTAGGGAACTGAGAGGCTGGGGTAAAGTCTACAGGGCACACAACTAGGAAGTGTCAGAGCCAGGCCTACAGATTCACACATCTAGGACTTTTTTTCCATCCCTCATGCTATTACAAAATGGCATCCATCCAGAAAACATTATGGGTATACCTACATGTTGTATGAACACTTTTGTGTTCCTCTTGTTAGAGTGCAAGCTTCTTGACAGCAAGAACCATCTTGCTTGCTCATACCTATGTGCCCAGTGCTTAGCACAGTACTGGCACATGGAGGCCCTGGTGTTCAGATCCAAATACTAGAGGCAAATGGGCCTCATAGGGAATAAAGTGCCTAACTCAAATCAGGAAGACCAGAGTTCTAATCCTGTCTTAGACGATTATTAGTTGTGTGACCCTGGAAAAGTCACTTACTCTCATCTTATTTCCTAGCACCTATTTCACAGGTGTTCTTAGGCTCAAATGAGATTTGAAGAGCTTTTTGCAGATCATAAAGCATCATATAAATACAGTTTCTAACACCATAAGATTAGAACATAAAGACTTTGTTAGCTTTTTCAAGGTAATTCTTTTTATGTCATCTTTACACTGAAATAATGATGTCATTTGTCAGTTGTTTATGAATTGTTTTCATTTGATTGCCCCTAGGATGGAGGCTCTCGGAAGCTTGAAAAGGCTAAAATCTCTCTGAATGACTGCTTAGCCTGTAGTGGCTGCATCACTTCAGCGGAAAGTGTCTTAATTACCCAGCAGAGCCATGAAGAATTGTACAAGGTTTTAAATTTTAACAAAGTATGTGGTAGCAAACTTCTGAAATGTATATCTTCATCAGATGCCATGGTATAGGATACAAATTGTAGTTTACCTGCTGACGCTGTGTTTTCAACATTCCACACTTTTTTTGTAAGAAACCTAGGATCAAAACAGTCTTCAGGAGCTGCCTTCCTTTTTTAACATTTCCTAAGTGGGATCTTCATAAATTTTCTAATATGAAGTAATTTATTCTGCAGCCCTAAAATGGTGCTTATAGCTGAATTCAGAAAAGCCGCTGTAGAATATCATTTGTATCTTCTTTTGATATGATCAACTAAAGTGACTGAATTTGATGTCCCATTTATGTGTAGAACTGATGAAAATCTGACCCAGAGGCTCCTTCAGCATAGTCACTGTCTTATCTTTTGAAATTATGATTAATTTTTCACTTTTTATTTTCCAGACCACAGAGCCAAGCCAGCAAAAGCTAGTTGTCATTTCTGTTTCACCACAGTCAAGAGCATCGTTAGCAGCAAGATTTCAACTAACTCCTCTAGATACCGCCAAGAAATTAACTGCATTCTTTAAAAATAGAGGTGGGAAAGGGGCCCCTTGTTCCAGTTGCCCTTGAATAATGAGGGGGCGTCCTCAAACTCTCAAGGTGGGAAGTGAAGTACTTACTCTTATGCCTATTAGTCACTGACATTTTGCTTGACTGAAATCTTAAGTCTTTTTTTTTTCAAAACTTCAACCATTTATACTGTATTTGACTTTGAGTCAGTTTTAGTTTTGAAGATCAAGGACAGTGCATTTTAAGGCAAAACAGTTTAAAATTCTGACTTTGATCCCTCCAAAGTTTAAAATTAATTTGTTTTTCCTGTTGATAATATTTCATATTTGCATAGTGCTTTCTGATTTATAAAACACTTTACTCTGCTTCCAGAAGTGTAGGTAATGTCATAGTATTATCCATGTTTTTCAAGTGAGGAAACCAAAGTTTAAAGAGAATAGACTTATTCCCCATCACTCTGTATCAGCCTCAGTATCCAGGCCAGGACTGGGACCCACATCTTCTGTTTGTAGTGCTCTTTTAATTACATCATTCAGCTATTTCTTCAATAGTTAAAAGAGCTAGGAGTTCAGTGATGTACATACTCAAGGGAGATCACACCGCTCTGGACCTTATTAAATCGCCCTCAGGAGATTCTGTGCAAATAATTATCATCATTTTCTTCATCAGCTTCTAGTGGTCTACCTCCTGGTAGAAGGTAAAGCCAGACCTCAGGCCACAGGCCCAGTTTGTCACTGGGTCCACCCTCAACATCTTTCCAGCCTGATAGTTCCCTATCCAGTACTGGCCAGAACCTGTGCTCTGCAGGCCATCACCATACCCATGAGGCATCAGGAGGGTGTCAGCAATTACTCAGAGGACATTGCTTTTGTTGTCCTTGCATAGATCAGTATCATGTTGAACTGTCATCCAGGGAAATCAGAGATTTTTGACACTTGGGCTAGAAAGGGGAAATTAGGTTCAACACCATTTGACTGTGCCATAAACTTTGCTAACCATCACTCACATTTATATAGCATTGAAAGTGCCCTCCTTACACTATAGCCCCATGAAGGGGGTAGTACAGTCATTACTCTCTCCATTTTACAGATGAGGAAACTTAAGATTTGCCCACAGTCACGCAGTAAGTCTCTTTGGTAGGGTTTGAACCCTACCACAGTTAGTCATGCAGTAAGTCTCTTTGGTAGGGTTTGAACCCAGGTCTTTTAAGTCTGTGCTCTCTCCGCTGTGCTATGCTGCCTCTCACTGGAGAGTGGGAGCACTATCTCTCCTAAATAGTGACAATCCTCTCTCAGCAGACAGCATAGACCATATGGGGCTCAAGAAAATTCCCTATACTAGGAATCCTTTCCTTTTTCTAATGAATGATGATACAGCCACCTAACATCTAAAAATCTCTGGCGAAAGGGTGCCCACAATGGTGCATACCATCCTTAGAGAGTACATCCATATAATTTCTACTTTTACTCCCCAGGCCTAACAGAATAAATCTGATAATACTTACATGTTGCCAAGTCTGTAGTATTCTAAATCTAATTCACACTAAACCACACTTCCTTTTACCTGTTCCACTTCTAACCAGAGTCCAGTTTGGAGCTGTTGGCATTCTGACAAAGGGAACAGTGCTTCTTATAAAAATGTTTCACAGGCAGACACAATGGGTAATCTTTGGGACATTTTTGCAAATAATATTCTTTTTTTGGCCAGTATAGAAATAGCTGAGCAATAACATTACCAGGACTTGAGATCACTGTTATTTTTGTGGTGTAATCAGCAGTATCATTTCCTAGTCAGGCAAAGTCAATTGAGAGTCCAGATTCAGCCTCAATTCTTGCTTTTTGCATTTACTGAAACTGGGGTAAATTGGTCATTTTGATACAGTCAAGCAATATATAGTCCATATACAAAGTAATTAGGCAGACTTGAGATTGAGGTTTGTTTTTTTTAAGCTTTCTTTCTTTTTTTTAAATGAGATACTCATTTTACAGGAGTGCACTATGTGTTTGACACAACTTTCTCAAGAAATTTTAGCCTCTTGGAAAGCCAGCGAGAGTTTGTACAGCGATTTCGAAGACACACGGAATCCAGACAAGCCTTGCCCATGTTGGCCTCTGCCTGCCCAGGTGTGCCTGAGGAATATAGGTTTTTATTGGCCTCTGAATATTAAAATAAAGTCTGACGAATCATCAGTTGTTCTAAATAAGCAGAGGGAGAGTCATTCTTGGGTAGGAAAGACAGTGACATAAAAAAACTGGTTCATGGCATCAACATAAAATTTACTCTTCCTTAAACCCACAGGAATTGATTCTAGAAGCCAGGAAGTTTCTTGGTTCTTGAAATTGATTTTCTAGTCTTTCAGTTCTCATGAAACCAGGGCTGATGTGATCATTTGAACTACTATTAATAAAGATAATAGTGATAAAAATAGGAAAGTTCTCTAATGTCATCATATACATGTTTTTTTTCCTGTCAAGACTTTCTTTAGCAGCTAATCCTCCCCCAAATGTCATGTCATTTGCAAACCTGCTTCATAGACATTTGGCAGCAAAGGTACCTAGAGCCTTAACCTTATGTAGGGAGTGGGTGGCTAGGCTTCTTGAAGTTAACAGATTTGTGCATTAACTATATTTCATGGTGGTTTTCAGGTTGGATCTGTTATGCTGAGAAAACCCACGGAAGTTTTATTATTCCTTACATTAGTACAGCTAAATCTCCCCAGCAGGTCATGGGTAGCCTGATCAAGGATCACTTTGCACGGCAGCAGGTAATACTTCTCTTGTCTATATGAAGCTGACAGTGTTGACAGAGCTCTATGTTGGATCCTTTCACTACTTGGTCACTTTTTAGGAGTAACCAGACAGATTAGAATGTGGGCTTGGTGGCAAGTATGCTCTCATGTGTCTGATGACCAGCACAACCAAGTTTAGAGACACTTTGTGCCAGAGGGTTGACTGTCCTGTGGCTGTTTTTTGGTTGCGGTATCTCATGAAGTCCATCTCCTAAGGTTTGGTGGGGATGCAGTCCCCACTGGTGGAAGAAGTACACATTGACAGAGTCCCATTTCTTCTGAAATACACTTCAGTAGAATTCTGATACTGTTGATGTGGGTACTCTCTCCCATGGTGCGGATCAAAACCCATTCATACCTTCTCATCCTGTTTAACTCTTGTCCATATTCTCCCATTACCCTTCAGCTCATGGATTTTTTTCTAGGTCTCTTAACATTATGTGGGTACTAGTACCATATAATTTTCTCTTTCAAACTTTTTAATAATTTATAACTATTGAGTGTTGGTTTCCATTGAGCAATCAAAGCTAATCTAATAAAGGGCCACATTTCCAAAATATAGGTTGTATTTGCAGACATAGATGCCCTTATACTTCCTAAAGAGTGGGATAAAGCTAAGGGGGGAAAGCCAGTATGGCATAATGGAAAAAAAAAAAAAACATTGGATTAAGAGGCAGCAGATCTGAGCTTGACCCAGCTCTGCCATTCCACTTACTAGCCATGTGACTATACAATTCACATTGACCCTCATCCATAAAATTGGAGGGTTGATCACTGAGTTCCCTTCCAGCTCTAAGCCGTCTATGATTCTATAGAAAAGGGGCATTTATTCTAACTGGAATGCACCAAATATTTTGCAAGTATACTCTGTAAGCCTTTTGGGATAGATGAAAATTCCACAGTTCAACTCAATTATTTTACCTAAAGGCTATTTTTTTCCTTAAAAAAATGAATGGATTTTTGTCTCCAAGCTTATTAATTTTTTTCCAATGTGATTTTTCTTTTTCTACTTGACCACTACAATTCTTGCTTAGATATATAGGTGTCCTATGGGGTGTTTTTTCTTCCCTCTTATTTAAAATTGATTTTTGTTAGGGAACATGTGAAAGCACTACAAATTTCATGATTTACTATCTGTGAATGATTTAATATCTGTGAATGGTTTCATTTTCCTCTACTAAATTTAACTCAAGACATCTGCATGCATTTTAAAAAAACAAACCACTGACAGAGACAAAAAAATTATTTGGCAAAGCTCTCTTTCAAATGGCCTTGACTATCAAAGTTATTTCCTGGCCCTCCAAGAAGTTGGTGGATATGTTATATTTTAGGTCCCTTGATGACATATACCTAAGCCTTCTCATTCAATATATTTGAGAAGCAATATCATATATTCATAAGAATGCTAGGCTAGAACTTAGACCACATGGGCTTACATCTCATCTTTGCCACTGGAAAGTGCCCTATAAACCATAGAGCACCATAGGATTTTGAGTTGTTGTTGTTTAGTAGTGAGATTATTTTTATGAATAGTAATCAGTGCAGCAATTCCATGTTTTCCATATTTTTTAATGTAGCATTTAACCCCTGACAAGATCTACCATGTAACAGTGATGCCCTGCTATGACAAAAAGTTAGAAGCATCAAGACCAGACTTTTTCAACCAAGAGTACCAAACTAGAGACGTAGACTGTGTAATTACCACAGGTATGGGTCACATTATTATAATATACTCAGCACTTTTCCAAGACCTAATATTTTCATAGGACTTTACAGTTGTTTTGTATTAGTTGCTAGACTAACAGCGTCTCTTAGGTGCCTGGCCTTTCTCAGCACTGCTTTCCCATGATATATAGGAAGACAATGCTATTTTATTACTTTTGAGTGGAATCTCCCTATAACTTAGTTTTCCCATTAATTTCTTATTCATGTCATATTTATGTGTAATGTGAAATACCACTATGGGTCCTTTTTCCTTAGAGTTGAACTCTGAATTTGGGGGTCTTCCAGGTTTCTCAAGAACTTAGCAACTGAACACTTTGAGTGTAACTGGGCACTTTTGTTCCTTCTTTTGAGCTGGGAAAGCCCTGGCTCTTGCCTCACCAGAGAACCAGAATAGTATTCAAAGCATCCCATTTCGAGGACAGTTGATAACGGAAGAGGATTATGTCACAAGCTGAACAGGAACCAGCAGGACTGGGCTGTGTGACAAACCCTAAGCACAGCACTTAGAACATATTTGAACATCCCCCTCACAAATGAGCCCTTGTGAACACTTAGATGGCATGTCCCATATCTGGACTGCTGGAAAATGAGGAAAAGTTGGAGAGTGTTCCAGGAATCTCTAAAAGAGTAGAAAATGGCAGGGGGGGGAGATTAAATAACCTGGGGTGTGATCCTAAAAAGCAGAAAACTTAATCAGTCTTCATAATCCAGCCATCTCCCCAGCAAGCATTTTAGTAAGTGCGTCCTATGTGCCAGGCCCAGTGCTCAGTGCTGGGGCTACAAATAAAAATGGCCTCTGCTCTCAAGGAGCTTCTTTTCTGCTTGGTCCTAATATGGCAGTCATTCTTGATCAGCTGTTCTCTATTTCCATTGAGAACAAAACAGGAAGAAATTGATTTATATTGCACCTGGAAGGGTTTATAGGCGTAAGCCTAAACCTACAGTTTTTTCTATGATATTGATGGAGGTACAGAGGTGTCAGTGATGGTGATAAGGAAAAATGTCTTCAGGTTTGTTAACTAAAGTATTGAGTTACAAGGGGAAGCAGTGAGTGTCTTCTGGGGGACTTTAAAGTTGGGTAGAGTCACATCTGACTAATTTAGCCAAGAAAGGACTTACTGACTCCTTCCAGTCCTATCTCTGGGTTCTTGTAGGAACTAGGCCATAAGAACACATAGGCATCTTTAGTGAGCTCACATTATTTCCCAGTGTAGGCTTTACAATCCTTTTAATTATGTCAGACTTGTACAGTGTGCCTGTGTATCCCCATTCTCTCAAGCCCTAACAGTTGTTTGTTTTTTAATGTCTTTTGTAAAATTTATTTCAACTAGATGACTCAAGATTTTTATTGACATGCCAAGTAAAAAAAGAATCCATGTTGTGGTTCTGTTCTAGGAGAAATATTAAGGCTACTGGAACAAGAGGGAGTCTCTTTGTCCGATGTGGATCCAGTCCCTTTGGATGCTGAGTAAGCACAAGTATTTTGGTTGCACATTTGCTAAAGTGTCTTCATTATATCTGCTGGAGAACAGCAAGCATGAGAAACATCACTGAGTACTCTTACTTACTGTCAAAGTGTCTAGGAGCTGTTATGGCACATATTAGAAATAAGGAACTTTATTTTGGAGCATGTTTAGGGTGGTTAATTGTCTAAAGCTGAGCGAATCAGAAGTTGAAGTCAGTTTTGGCACTGGCCATTCTTCAACTGGTTCATGGCTTCATAGAAGGCTAGGATTAGGAAGGACATTAGAGTAACGTGAAGTTCAGGCCCTTTGACAAAGACAAATGACGTACTCAAAGTCACCGAGCCAGATAGTGGCAAAACCAGACCTGGAACCCACTTCTCCTGATTCCTGGGCCAGTTTTCTTTCCACTACATGATTCCTCCTGACAGACCAGTAGGCATTTACTGCCATAAAATCTAAGTCCCTTTGAAACAGGGATTGTTTCATGCTTTGCACTTAACACAGGGCCTGGCATATAGCAAGCCCTCAGTAAATGCTTTTGATTAATTGATCCCTTGTTCTGAGTGTGCAAAATAGAGCCCCCTGGCTTCAGTGCCCTTTTGTCTTTTATTTCTATATAACATCTTCTGTTTTCCTCAGTATCTCTCGATAAGGTAAATTTAATTGTGACCCCAGGCCCATTAACTGATGAGGGAAAAGTTATAGGAAATGTGAGTCTACTTTTGAATGTCCCTTTTTTATCCAGATGCTTAATTCCCTGGAACAGACCATGCAGTGATAAATAACAGTCCTTTTCCCCTCCCTAGCCATTCCGTTTAGTCAGTCATTTCCTGAGTGTATTGGAATACTAAATACACTGATAAAGTCATCTGGGGTCATTTAAGCCTGCCCCTTTGTGTGTATCATTTGTTTTCAATTTAGTAAAAGCAGGAGCTCTCAAATGTGAAAAACAGATGAGCAGTGATTTAAATGCTTAAAGTGAAAAACAGCACCGTTGGCTGGACGCCACCCATACAAACAGAGATGGGGCTCAAAAGACTTGGAGTAACTTCCAAATTACATGTTTTGCTGCTGTAAATTAGTATCAGCTGTAAATGTACCACATTAGACTAAGCCCATTTCTTTTAAGTGCACAGCAAATGGCTTTGTAGCCTTGCCTCCTATTTAATCAGTGATTCTAGATAGCTTGGGAGCAGAGACAAAGTTGAATTTGGTCTCCTCTGTGTCCGTGTGTATTCTTCTCTGTGTCTCTACAGCAGAACTGCCCGGTAGAGGAAGGGCCTAGACTCTGGGCCCAGAGACCTTGATTCTCTTTCTGCCTCTGCCATCAAGTCTTTGACCTTCACAGACCTTTAGTCTCCTCCTCTCCCTGGGCTTCAGTTTCCCCATGTCAATGAGGACGAAGGCTTTGCTTGATGACCTCTAAGGTTCCTTCTGTTCCCTTTCGGACCTGCCAAGATCAGGCTGATTAAAGTGTACTTCAGTTTAGCTGTCCCACTCAGAGAATTAATTATGGAGTTTATCCATTTGGATTCCTTTTTAAGGAGAAAGAAGAGTAGCACAGGATAACCCGTTTTGAAACATTTTTATCCAGGACTTGCAGAATTCTATCCAAGAGATGGCATTTTGCCTGAATCACTAAGACTCATGCCTGTTTTTGTCCTTTAAAACTTCATCATCATGACGTGGGAGGCAGGGCTTCAGCTCGGTATTTAAGTGAAATAAGCGGTCTGGATATTTTCATAATCAAAATCTACAAACTGTTAACGTGGGAGCCGAATTCCATGTTTCTGTTTTGGGGAGTGAGGGAGGAGGAGAGGGTTCTTGGGCCTCATAGTCCCTTATTTTTCATTATGTCAGAGGAATTAAGAGTCCAGAAGACTTGGGTTCAGGTCCCATCTCTAGTATTTATTGGCCTTATGCCCATAAGCAAGTCACTTCACCAATTTAATCTTGGTTTCCTAGTCTGTAAAGTTGGGAATATTACTGGTTTTGCTGCATTTCCCACAGGATTATTGTGAGAATCAAATAACATGATATAGGGACAGCTGAATGCTACAGTGAATAGAGCACTGGCCCTGGAGTCAGGAGGACCTGAGTTCAAATCCGGCCTCAGATACTTAACACAGAAAAACTAGCCGTGTGACCTTGGGCAAGTCACTTAACCCCAATTGCCTTTCCTTCCCCCCCTCCAAAAAAAAAATGATCTACAGGTAAAGTACTGTTTAATCTGTGAAGTGCTATATAAGTGTTTAGTAATTATAAAAAGTTATCTCCCAGGGTTATTGTGAGGAAAATACTATGTAATTATGATGATACACCATGGAAATGTGAGCTTATATTATTATAACAGACAGTATCAGTGCCTCATTGTGATGTAGGGGTGACCCAGGGTTTTCAAAGACTATAGCAACAGAGTGATGGAGAGGCTTCAGGTAACTTTTAAACAGCAGACAGTGTCCACTTCCTGAGGACCAGGTTCATCACCAGTGTATTGGCCACTTGGTTATGAATTCTCTGTCTATGACAACCCAGGAAACAAAGGAAAAAACAAAATAGCCAAGCATCCAGGTATAGCTCCCTCAACTACTCTCCTCTTCTTCTGCAAAGAGAGTAGTATCAGAAAAGAAAGCAGAGGATGCTAACAATCACATATGAGTCTGACCCTGACAATTAACTAAATGTGAGGCTTATAACCAGTGACCAGCAAGCAAACCTACTATTGGAAGGACTGAATCTTAACAATCTGAATATAATTCCCAGTCTAAATGAAACAAGACAAAAGGAAATTGCAGCTAAATGGCTGCATTTGTTTGTTTGCAACTTGTGATGGCTCACACATTCTCCTTCCAGTTTCAGATAAAGAGAAATATTTCAGAGAGTATTGGGTCATTTCTTATTACAGTCCTCATGATAAATTCTTGCCAAAAAAAAAGCGATAAAAATCACTGCAACTTATGAGCCAATATCTGTCATGTGAGGAGGTAGAGAAATTCTACAAAGATTTGATGATAAGACCCTCCAAGTTAAATCTGTATTAACTTACTAAATGTCACACAGCTAGTGGAAAAACTAGGACTAGAACCTGATCCAGTTGATTCTTGGTGATTTCAACACAAAGGTTGAAAATATAGATCACAATTAGAAACAAAAGGTCAAAGAAGTCAAGTAAAGGCCACCCAGAAGCATCACACCTGTATCATGGATGCTTTCTTAATGAATGGACTAAGAAGATAGTATATGTGGTGAGCACCAAATTACATCACAAAAAAACATGGAACCAATTATACCTCGATGTATAAGAAACAACTCCCTGCTAGAGGTTATTCCTAAATTAGCTGTCAATGGTGAGTCAGTTTAGTTATCATATTAGTCAGTCTGATATAGTCAGACCACTAACAAGTTAGAATAAAATTTTATAACAGTAAGTGCTCTTGGACTGGACCAGGTATGTACAGAGGAGGGCCATGGTGGAAGTGAGGCAATTTTGAAGACATTAGTGTTAATTCTCCAATTATAAAAAGGGGGAAAAAATCTTATTCCTTGTTGTTATGTTTTTTTAAAGGGCAACCAAAAGATTACCAATACCAATCCATATGCTGACTTTACATTCCCATGCCAATAAAATTTTAGTGAGAATAATCTATATATGTATTGAGGACATACTTGATGATGGTTTTTTAGGGGGAATCAGCAAGCTTTCACAATATTTTGCAAGAAGCCACTTTTATAGTGATAGAGCATGGGCAGCTAGGTGGTGCAATGAATAGAGCACTGGCCCTGGAGTCAAGAGGACCCGAGTTCAAATTCGGCTTCAGACACTTAGCACTAGCCATGTGACCTTGGACAAGTCACTTAACTCCAATTGTCCTGCCTT
Source organism: Pseudochirops corinnae (assembly GCA_028646515.1). Classification (NCBI taxonomy): domain Eukaryota; kingdom Metazoa; phylum Chordata; class Mammalia; order Diprotodontia; family Pseudocheiridae; genus Pseudochirops; species Pseudochirops corinnae. Next base: position 106,429,025 of record CM053590.1, read on the forward strand.
TCCCCCTCCAAAAAGCAATATATATATATATATATATATATATATATATATATACATATATATATATGTAGTCATAGAGTCATAGAGTCGAATGAAAGTTGAGAGAATACAAGATCTCACTGTATTTATTGTTGGCTATAAAAAAAAATTTGATTTGGTAGAGCAAAACACTGCCTTGAAGGTTTTCCTCCAATAAGGTATATTCCATTTATGTCAAAATCATACAAGATTCCCTGAAAGATGTAACAACAAAGATAACTTTGTTCAACCCTTATGAATATCAAGCAAAGCATAAAATAGAGTGATATGCTTGCCAACTATATTTGATGCTCCTATTTAAGGATTCTAGTCTAGAGTCCAAATGAGAATTCCTTATAGATGGTGAGGTCTACAGATAACATTGTGCATTTTCATTAAGGCCCATATATTACACAACCTTTTAAATGAGATCCATAATCATTCAAAAGCATTCCAACTAATCACACAGAAAAAATACAAGTAGGTAAAGAATGTCTGTTGTCCAAACTTCAATTTGCAGATAAAGCTGATTCATCAATACATATGCCTTGAACAGATGCTGCAGATAGATAGCTTGGTCCAGAGTAGAATAGGAGAAGGAAAAAGGATTGAATTGCTTTGCTTTTAAGAAATTAGTTGTTCAGTGTTCTTAATGACTCCACCCTGAAACAGAGGCTCATCCTTTTAACATTAATATTCTTCAGGTGATGCTGTATGGCTGTGAATTGTGGAATACAACACCTCCAAAGAACTACAGTTGAGGGTCACCCAAAGGGCAGTGGTGAGGCATGTGGTGAATATATGTAGAATACAGTACATTTAAAATGAAGAATTGTTTGGGAGAAGTAGCATAAAAGATGTTATCAGAGAAAAAAAGATGGACAAAGAAAGAGCAAGGGATGAACAGCCTATATACTCCATTGGTATCCATGAAATGTTAGGAAACCTAAAGGAAGGCCTCCACCAGGGTGAGTGGATCCAGGGATTACACTATGGAGTTAGGGGATCACATGGATAAGGGTGTCCACAGGATGAACAAGCATGAATGGACTGTAATATGCACCATTACATCGAGTGCCCACATGAGAATACAGATCCACTGAAGTCATAGTTAATATTAAACTACAAATAACCCCCAAATCAATCAACTTACAAGCATTTCTTAACCTCTAGCTACAGTAAGTGCCAGGAATATCAGTTGTATTTGATTTTGAAGCCCAGGAAAATGTGCAGATGTTGACACACATCCTGTTTCAAGTTAAGCCCTCACCTAGCTCAGCCAAAGATGTCCTGGGCCAGAGGCACCATTGTGAATAAGGGAGTGGTGATGGAGTAGATTGAAACAGATTGATGGTATCACAGCTTGTGACACAACAGTGACCTCCACATGGGTTATCTCTTTTACTCTTAAGGAGGTGACAAGCTTTGTGGGGTAGGGATCCTGGAGTGTCCACTTCCTGGCTCCAGATCTTTTGTCAGTGAACATGTAAGGCCACTCAGGTAAAGTTAGTCAGATGTACCGACTTGATTTCACCTTAAGACAGTGACCATTATCCTTTTACTTTGGCCTTTTAACTTTCTTAAACCTTGAAGCATGTCTTCTAGGACAGCTGTAGAACAAATACAAACAGCCCAATGACTGCTTTTACTTGGGATTATTTTCACACATGAAAAAAGACAACAGGGCTCTTCAGTCTAGTTGGGTATTGAGCTGCTGGTGTCAGAACCATTGCTCTTGGTGTGACTGTAGTTGAGTCTGCTTTGGTTCTCTGATGAGGTTACTACTGGTAGCTCTCCTGGTAGAGACCAGCAGGACGTGATGCTGAACACACTGAAGCATTTACTAATGAATCTCAGTTCCTGTAAACAAGAGCAAGGGAGTTAAAAATAGAAGCTTTGAAGCAGATTCCCAGGCAAAATATTGCCCTTCATAGTTCTTCCTAAATGAATATGTTAATCTGCAAAATACCACAGAAGCCTCAGCACTGACCAAGGAGAAGGGAAAGCCTTGGTTTCTGCACAGCTATTCCATAGTGACAGCTTTCCAATTGACCCCTGTACAAATCCACTGTTATATTCCACATTGAATTTTTTGTTTCTGCTGTGTAGGCTGGAGACCTAAATAGAGACTGGTATACCTATAAACAAACGAAATTAAATTATATCCATGTGGCTGTGAAGTGTGGAATTGGCTTGGCATGTCTTTAGTAAAAAATTGTTCTTAATATGCTCTGAAGTTTCTGTGGAACTGATTTAAGAAAAGGAAGTGACTTCAAGGTCCTGTTCCTTCTTAAAGAAACTCTTATGAGAGGCAGCATGGAATTAGTAAATAGTGGGAAAATAGATAAAGCCAGAAGACTTGAGTCTCAACACTAACAGCAGCTGTGTGACCCTGGGAAAATCACCTAGCCTCTCTGAGCCTCAGTTACTTCATATGTCAAATGGAGATATTTCTTACACTACCTATTTTAGGATAATATGAGGACAGTGCCTTGCAAACCTTAAAACACTCTGCTGTCAAGTGATGAATTCACCCATACAGTGACTACTCAAAGCACTTTTTTTCAGTTTTGCAAATAAGCATAAAAACTACAAGAATGCACCCATTTTTCACCAGCTTGCATTCTCCTAAAAATGTTCATAGGATTAATAAAGTCAATGAAATCTGAATTCATTTCTCCTTGCCTGATATGGTGGACCACTTTTAAAAAATATATTTTACTGGTATCTTTTATTTTTATATCATCCTCATTTCTGAATATGCCCCTATCCAGCCAGCCATCCCTTGTAACAAAGAATAAAAAAGAGGGGAAAAAAAACAGCTCAGCAAATCTTAACGAGCACCTCCATCATGTCTAACAGTATATGCAACATTCCACACCCATAATTAAAGAAAGAAGAGAGGTTCTTTTTCTGGGCCAACTTCAATAACTTCAGTTTCACAAACATTTAGAAATCCTAATGTCAGAAGTGCCTTGGTCATTTTGTTTAGCACTGTCAGCACAGACTTGTTGGATCAAATTGTACTTTTTTATCTTATTCCATAGGAAAGTGGGACAGAGTACATGGAAACCTATCCATGCAGGATTTGATATGGAAATGGGGCTGTTGATTTGGTACCCACACACAGCAGTACCGTGTGCAGTGAGCCCTGCCCCATAGGCCTCAGTGGGCTGCTGAAGGTGAATGGCCTGAATGTAACATGATGAACCAAGGGAAAGCCTCACTTCATTTCTTGCTCCAGTGCACATGTCCCTATCTCCCTGCATAACGTGATCCGACTGAGCCATTCTCAGATCTTAGTATTAAAGTGCAGTATATTTGTTCACCCAGTTCATTAGACACAAAAAGGCTTTTGTGCTTCCAGTGTGTCCTATAATGAATTTCCCCAGAAACTTACTCTTGCCATTTATGAATGTCCTTTATGCTACATGTTTACTGTTGCTAGGGCAAAAATTCCATTGTCAGCAAATGAGCCTGTGGTTAGGGCTTTCTTTAAGCACTGCACCTATCTGCCACATAGATTCTGCAGGATCAGAAGCCCAGGACCATAATTCTGCTGTCAGACTGCTAGGAGCTATTTCTTCCCACTGAAACCATCCTGGAAGGCATGGAGCAGCAGGTCAGCTAAGAAAAACCTTTTCCTTGTTACCAGTAGGTGGATTCTCTGCACAAATAGAGATCTTATCCATCCATGAGCAAGCATATGGACTTATGACTACATGTGTCCCATCAAGCTGGTCATGCTCTCTTGTGTCCTTTCTCCCCAGGTTTAGCTGTGCTTCTGGAGAGGAGCTCCTTGGCCACCAGGGAGGTGGTTCTGGTGGTTATTTAGAGCACATATTCCGATATGCTGCCCAAGAACTCTTTGGAATCCAAGTGGATGGAATCACCTACAAACCTCTAAAGTAAGGCTTTTCAACTACTGTGCAGAAAAGAGGTCTTGGATAATTGAATGTGTTAATTAGCTGGCAACAGTTAGTACACAAGTATTTATCAAACACCTCCACTGTGCAAATCCAAGGGCAAATGGTACCTGTCCTCAAATAGCTGAAACTATAGGAGACATAGAGCTTAGACACACCCAAGTGAAGGCAAACTAAATATAACGTAATTTAGCGGGGAAATACAAGAAGCAGGGAGAAATTGGGAAAGGCCTCATGGAGGAGGGGCATTTTAACTGAGCTTTGAAGGAAACTAGAGATTCCAGGAGCTAACACAGAGCAGAAAATTCGCTCCAGACATGGAAGATAGCCTTACAAAGATGCGAGTGGGTGCTGTGTGTGAGAAACAGTCAATTCTGAGGTCAGTTTGACTGAACCAATATGAAAATCATGTGTAATAAGGAAAATATAGGAAAAGTAGGCCAAAACCAGGTTATGAATGGTTTGCATAACTAATGATAAGAGTTTGCATTTGATTCTAGAGGTAAGAGGGAACCACTAGAGTTGGTTGAATAATGGGGCTGAGGGGACTGTCATGATCTGACCTATGCTCTAATCTGCCTAATTTTGGCAGCTAAATAGAGGATGGATTGGAGAGGGGGTGGGGTGAAAGATGCCATGCAGGTAGAACTGCCAAGATTTGACAATTGATTGGATTTTTAAGATGGGCAAGAGTGAAGAATCAGAGATGACCCCAAAGTTGTGAACTGATAGGGCTCTCAACAGAGGGGGAAATTCAGAAGATGAGTGGGTTTGGGAGGAAGATTTTGAGTTGTTTTGGACATTTTGAGTTTAAGATGCCTGGAGGACGTTCAGTTTGAAATGTCCAACTGGCAGCTGGTGGTAGAGTACTGAAGTTCAGGAAAGAGACCAGGGTTGGACATACAGATTTGTGAGTTTTTTACATAGAGATAAGTGAATCCTTAGCAACTGATGAGGTCATCAAGAGAGAACGTTAAAGAAAAAGGAGGACAGAACCTTAAAGGACACCTACAAGTAGGGAGACAGAGCGTGTCCTGTGGTCAGACACTTGTCTGAACCAGAAGAAAAGTGGTATCTCAAAAACCAGAGAGGTCCAAGAAGGGCAGTCAGTGGTATTAAATGCTGCAGAAAAGAAAGATGAGGATTGAGAAGGGGCCGTCAAATTTGTCAGTTAATAGAAAGATCTAGAAAGAACAGAGTTTAAATGGAGACTGAAGCAATCTACACGCTATCATTCTTTTTCATGTTTGGTTTTGTTTCCTTTTTCCCATTGTTCACTCCACTGGTTACAACCCTTCTATACAACCAGACTAATGCCCAATGTGAAAGTATCTGCAGATCCTATACTTGATTGTATGCCACCATGGGGGAGGGGGGAGAAGGAGGAGAGAAAATTTGAAACTCAAGGGATTGTGGAACTGAATCTTGTAAAAACTAAAAGTAAATAAACAAATCAATTTAAAAAAAAAAACATCATTGGTAACTGGGGAGAGCAGTTCCAATTCAGTGCTGAGGTGAGAAGCAAAATTGAAAGGAACTGAGACCTGAGTGAAAAGAAGTGGAGACAGTAAACAGGCTGCTTTCCCCAGGAGTTTGGTGATCGTTTGAGAAGACAGTAACCAAAATTAGCATCTTCCTCTGACTGTTCACTTAAATCAGCCTGTGTGGCATGCCCCTCTCCTTTCCTTTTCTTCAGGGTTCACTTTGCTGTTTGTTACAGCTTGTTGCCAATAGAGGGAATGAAGACTCTTGACAATTACTTTGTTACCTTCTCCTTCAGTACAAAGCAGGGCTACTCTTTGTTGCCATTCCTTCCTAGGTCTCAATTTTCTGCTCAGTCTAATTCTAATCATGCCACATCTGCTAAGGGCATAGAACATAAACATTATAGGATACAATCTCAGACCTTGGGAGTTTGTACTTTATTTGAAAAGTCACAGGTTGCCAAATTTCCTTATAAATAAATATGCCAAGTCCCTATTCCCCAATCTATACAGAAAATGGAATGTTCTGTGTATAAACATAACTGATCACAAAGTTTCTTACATTTTTCTCCTTTTTCATCTCAGAAACAAAGATTTCCAAGAAGTGACTCTAGAAAAGGATGGTACAGTTCTACTTCACTTTGCACTGGCATACGGATTTAGAAACATTCAGAATTTAGTGCAGAAACTCAAGAGAAGAAAGTCTCCATATCACTATGTGGAAGTCATGGCCTGTCCATCAGGTAAAAGATTAAGTTTTACCTCTAGCTGGCTAGCATAGCAACTGTACGGCCCCTCGAAGACCTAATTATTTCTTATGTAAATGTATAAATTTCAGAAATTAACTTTGGGTAAGGTAGGGATTAGGAAGGGAATAGTGAAATCTGACTTTAGTTGGGAGGACTGTGCCTTTCATGGTGACCAGTAGGGGGCAGTAGCAAAGTACTCCTGATCCTACTTTCCAGAGTGTTGAAATAAGCCAATGGTGTTTATCCTGACCCTTCCAGAATCCCAGAAGAATAGAATTGAGGCTTTTTCTTCATGTTTTGTGCTTTTAGGGGGAAAATAAGGTGAGAGAGAGTAGAGTGATGGCTATTCTAAATCAGTCCTTGATAATTTTGGTATTTTATTTCACCATCCTTCTCCCCATATCTTTATTTCACCCTGTAATATCAAGCCCATACCTTTGTAGTTCCAAATACCTTTTCAGTTGCTATAATTGCTTCCTCTAGTGTCTTTAAAATTGAACATCTCACTCCAAATTCATGAGTTTTTCTTTTTTATTTAGGCTGTTTAAATGGTGGTGGTCAGATCAAAGCAGAAGCTATATCCAGTAAGGACCTTCTCCAGCAAATTGAAAAGCTATATGAGATGGTTAGGACTGTAATGCCTGAGACAAGCCCAAAAATTAAGGAATTATATGAACAGTGGCTCAAAGGGGAGGACTCCAAAGAAGCTGGGAAAACACTGCATACACAGTATCATGCTGTAGAGAAGATGAGCTCTGGATTTAACATTAAGTGGTAGAACAACAGTGTGTCCAGCATGCAGTTTCTGCTGAATGAGTAATAACACTGTGAAAATCAAAGGCTGCTGAAGTTGACAGAAGAAATCCTAATAAAGCCATCATTCCAGCTGCTCACTAAGAAAAACAAACTGCAACACTATTCCTGGATCAAGTATTAGAGCTATGTTAAGGCAAAGAGTCTATCAGATAAAAAATAGAAAACCAGGTTAAAAGGTGGGTTTCTAGTTGGATAGGACAAGACATTTTTACATTTTATGCACCCTGGAGTTTTAACCAAGGAGGTTAAAAACTCTAGACTCCTACTCTCCCTCCCCAAAACCTATTCAATCTAGTCTTCATATAAGTGATTTTGTAAACACTTCCATGTATTATATAACTTAGTTTCTGTCACCAGACTCTAAGAGCCCAAAGATGGTTTCATTGATCTCTTTGGGTGTTTGTCTCTCTTATTTTTACACAAGTGTTACTAGATTTTCCAATAATTCAATGGTGCTAGCATCATTTTTTTAAAAAAAAGAGATTTCTAGCTGATTGACCCCAGTTCTTAATGTAAAGCAAAATGTGAGTCTTAAGTCCCTGAAGATGTCTGTGGATTGGGGAAAATGAAAGTACTAGATGCAACTGAGTTTGTCTTGACAAAAATCTAGCCCTGATTCCTTGGTGTTATCAGTCATGTTATAGGACACAGAATTTAAAAATTGCAAACCACCTGGTATGAGAACAAATGGCATATTCAGGTTCTTAGGTTCAATGTGTCAAGCATCTAACCCACTCAGATGCCTTAAGAATTCATCTGTGTGCTGCTGTCTCAGGTAAAACATAGTATTTATTTTTTACAATGCATCAATGATTCCTATAGGCATTAGAATCATTTTTCCTTATATGTAATTATGTTCTAAAATCTGCATATTGACTAATGAGCGATATTAAAAATCAGTCCCTGGCATTTTTCCATTTTCTTGTTTGTGAGCCTCTTATTTCATTGTCAGTGTTCTGACTATAACATGTTAGGTGAAGTCTTCTAAACTGTAGCTTTTATACAGCAGATCAGGCCGAACCATGACTGAATTACTATACAGTTTTGTGCTCTTTTTTTTTTTTTTTTAGCTATGAGAAAGCTACTCAACACTTCTAAAGGATAAGTTCTTCCCTCTGACATTTTCTTCAAATTAAAAAAAGCTTTTTCTAAGCTTTATTGGAAAAAAACCACCATTCCTAAAAATAGGTTCTGCACAGTAACATGAAAATGGTTGTGAGCTCTCACAGTGCTATTAAGCAGCTTTTTAAAATCAACTTGGCTTCCATATTCCATTTTCCAAAATGGGTTTTATTTCCACAGACTTTCTTTACATGTTATAGGCAATGCAGGTACAATAGTGATATGTAAGGAAAGGTTATGTAGCCTGTGATTAAAACTAGATTTTAATATCTTTTAGAAAAAAAAATATGGCTGTAGCTGAGTGTGATGGTGCACACCTGTAGTCTCTGAGGCGGGGGCAACATTTGAGTTGAGAAGTTCTGAGCAGTAGGGCTAAAGCCAATCAGGTACACTAAGTCTGGCACCAATAGGGTGAACTCACAGAAGAAGGCCACCAGACTACCAAAGGAGAGACAAACCAGCTCAGGTTGGAAAAAACAGATTTTTTTTTTTTTTTGTATCCATAACCCCTCAGTACTGGAACTGAACCCATGAGTGGCTGCTGCCCTTCCAAGAAAGAAAGAAAGGGAGGGAGGGAAGAAGAAAGAAAAGCAACAAATTAGCAATAGAACAATAAATTTAGGGCTAGAGGAGATTTCAGAGAACATTTAATTCAGTTCCCTAATTTTACAGATGAAACAAGTAGAATGACTTGCCCAATATCAAACAGTCAGTAGGGGATGGAGCCAGGCCTCAAATGCAGGTCTTCTGATTCCAGCTACATGGCTCTTTCCCCTTTGAAATAATGCCAAATCATATTAAAATCACAGATTAGCCAACTACAGGAAGAAACCATCTCCCAATAAAATCAAAGATTCATCTCCAAAATCTTACCAGCAGTAGGCCAAAATAAGCCCAGAAATTAATTTAAAACAAGCAATGCACTACCCGAGGAGTCCTTCCCAGCTGTAATGTTGCCAAATGTAAGGTGAGGTGGGCCTACCTCACAAGTACTGGTTTCAATGGCTTTATTTCTTTTGCACTAAGGAACCCAAGAGGCCCCACTCTAGTGCAAGGACTGCACGAGGGTCCAGTGGTTCTGCAGGCTTTTTGAAGTTGTTGTTTTCTGTATGTAGAACTTCCATGACCTCCACCGGATCCTTCTTCCCAGTGTATTTCTGGACAGATTCTTCTCTACAATTAAAAGGTAGCTTTAGTTCAATAAGATGGAAAATAATCCAATCACGGTTCAGAAAGTGTTGAGATAGCAAACAAAATTGTGCATTCTGAAACACGACCTATATTGGTATTTTTGAAGAGAAATAGAGATGATGAAGTAAAACAGGATTGCCCACAAAGATCAGGGTGAGTGGCAGTGTATAAAGAGGCAGCATTTAGCTATGAGACTAGGAATAGCTCATAACTGTTATTGGAATCACGGATTATACAACCACCAGTCAGCAGCCAGATCCAATGGAACACCCATTTGTCTATCCCAACCTCACAGATCTTATAGGATTTTTTTACCCTAATCTAAAACATAACACTATTTAAATTTCATCTTATCAAATTAAGCACAGTGTTCTAGTCTATGGGTCAGCAAACTACAGCCAATCACCAAATCTAGCCCTGAGCTAAGAATGGTTTAAAATTTTTAAAGACTGTAAAACTATTTACAGATGTAAAAACCATTCTTAGCTCTCTCATCCAAAAACAAGTGGTGGGCCACACAGAACATATAGATTGCTGACCTCTGTTCTAGTTTATCAAATGTTTTTGAAGCCCAGTTCTGTCATCTAATCTGTCAACTATCCACCCCAACTTTGTATCTTCTGCAAGATTTAAGCAAACTGCCTATGCCATTATCTAAGTCAGTGATAAAAATGTTAAACAGTACATGGCCAAAGAGAGACTGATCCCTGGGGCACTCCACTAGATACCTCCCTCTAAGTTGCTATTGGAAACTCAATAGCTGCTTTTTGGACCCAATCATTCAACTGGTTCTGAAATCACCTAAATGTACTCTTCCAACTGACATCCCTCTCTCTTATCCATGAGAATAGCATGTAATTTTATCAAATATCTTGCTGAAATTCAAGCAACTCTACTGGGGTAGATAAGGGTGTATGTAATGCCATTGCTTCCCCTCATCTACAAGTCTAATCATCTACAAGTCTAATCAAAGAAAATGGTGTTTGTGTGACATATTCTTGAAGTCATGCTGATTTATTATCACAGCTTTCTTTTTTAACTATTCACTCAATATCCCTTTTAAAAATATATTCTAGAATTTTGCCAGGAATTGAAGTCAAACTCTCTTGCCTAATTTGTAGACTCTATTTTCTTCCTTATTTCAAAATCCATCCTGTGGCACCTCTCCCATTCACTACAATAAATCTTAAAAGATCACTGGCAGTGGGGCAACAATTACATTCAAAAGTATTTTTACAGTATCCTGGTATTCATCTGGTCCTGGGGACCTGAACTCATCAAAAGCAGCTAGATGCTCTCTTTCTACTCCTTATCTTGAGTCTCAACTCCCTATGAGCCATTTTTGTTTTGTCCTTTCCAAGCCAAAGATATTCTTCTTGGGGAAAAAAATATTAGAAAATTAAAAGTAATGTAGCTCTATGTTGTCTCCCATCATCATAGCTATCATCATCCCATTCACCCTGGCAGCAGCAGTCTTACTCCTTTGATCTTCCTATATCTTCCAATATAGCTTTAAAAAAACTCACCCCATTTTGTTCTCATTAGCTTTCCTCACCAACCTCCACCCATTCTGAGCTTTAGCATTCCTAATAATATTCATCTTCTGTAGCTGTCTTAAACCCCTGTAGTTCATTGAGTTTCCTAGGTATCCACAGAGGTCTCTTTGGACAACTGCACCCTCTGTTCCTCAATAGAACTGCTTCCATTTCCATCTTTAGAATTTCATTCTGGAGTCATCCCTCTTAGTCTGACTTACCCTATAGAATTTTAGAGCACAAAATCCTACCTATCCTTCCTCTGAACCCTTTGAAAACTGAACTCCCAGACTCTAAGGTACACATCATACTCTGCCCAGCTTGCCCTCCTAAAATGAAGTGATCACTTCTCCACCTCCACCCAGTAAGTTTCTCATTATTTCTACTCAGTGACCAGTTGTTCCTTGTAGGTGAGAATCAGGTCCAGAAAAGAAGTTTTTCTTGTTTCCTCCAACTTTTGAAGAATGGAATTATCATTAGGAAACATCAAGAAATTATTAGTTGCTCTCCTTTTGGTAGAGAACTCCAGCAGATATCCAGTTAACTGAAGTGCCCTATTACTTCTATATCACTCCTGTGCCAAGCATAAAATCTATTTCCTGAACTCCTCATCTATTTCTTCTTTCTGTACAAGTGGTCTACAGTACAATACCCCATGACAATATTGTTTATTTTTCTGTTGTTCTTCACCTAAACGTGCTCCTTACCAATTCTTCCCAATTCTGACGCCTGGATTTCCTCAGGTGAACATACACATCTTCTTTAGGTACATCACTACTCTGTTCCTCCTTTTGACTATCCTATTTGTTTGCTTGTTTTTTGCTTTTTTGGAGTGAGGAAGGCAGGGCAATTGGAGTTAAGTGACTTGCCCAAGGTCACATAGCTAGTAAGAGTTAAGTGTCTGATGCCAGATTTGAACTCTGATCCTCCTGACTCCAGGGCCAGTGCTCTATTCACTGTGCCACCTAGCCGCCCCTATCCTATTTCTTTTAGATAAGAAATAGCTTTCCAGAGCCATATTCTGATCAGCAGCCCTGGGGCCCACAGCCTCAACTGTATGACCTGGTGCCCCTTGGGTGGCTGACAAGAGCAGCTGGCACAGGCCTTCATGGGCGGTGGGCCCCAGCTTCTGCACAATGATGTGGTCTACACTGACCACTACTGGTTCCATACAGTGGTGAGGGGCACCGTGCACCTGGAGTTGGCCCTGATCCTGAGAAACTTTTCCCACTATGGGGTTGAGTGCTGAACACCTTGGCCAGCTCCCAGCCCCTTGCCCCTCCCATCCCCCAGTTCCCCATCCCTGGTTCTCTTTTCTGTCTGTCCCCAGGCTCCTGCCCTCAGCAATCCATCAACAAACTCTTACTGAGCTTTTATTATGTGCCAGGAAATACCCTAAGGAAGCCTTGGGGGGTACCAAGAAAAAGCCTTGCTCTCCAGGAGCATTCATGCCCATGGGGGTGAGGGATTTCATGGAAAGAAATATATGAATTGCTACATACAAGGAAAAAAAAAAGAACATGGTGGGGTGGGATGATGCAAGCTCAATGTACCTTGGCACATTGGCCAACAGAACAAATGTGATCTTTAACTTCACTAAGAAAAACCTGCTGTCCTGTTGTCTACCTGGTCACGCTCCCTAAGAACTACAACGTCCATTTTTTAACACTGTATCTAAGAAGAAACAAAGGAACTGGCTCCTGGAGTGGAAACAATGGGAACCTTGGAGTCTTGGAATCTGGAATTTGTAATAATTAGTCATAACAAAAGCTAGCATTTATATAGCACCATATGGGTTTACAAAGATCTTTGAAATAGTGTCTCATGTCATCCTCACAACAACTCTGCAAGGGAGGGGCTATTATCCCCATTTTATAGATGAGGAAACAAAGGCAGACAGAGGTGAAGGGACTTGCTCACAGCTAGTAAGAATGAGAGGCTGGATGCGAACTCAGGTTTCCTGACACCAGGTCCAGTGCTTTGTACAGTGCACTACCTAGCTGCCCGTGGAAAGTGGAACATTTAATATACACCTGAGATTTTGAGAGTGCAGATATCAAAGGGTTCAGGAAATGACAGGATGCCACAGACTAAAATGCTGCAAAGGAATGTAGTCCAGGAGGACCTGGAAGCTCCTGAGAACGAAATTCTGCAGAAAAAGAGAAGCAGTTTCAGTGAGGAGGAAAAAGGGTAGTTGTCTAAAAGGAGGGATGTGAATACACTGAGCACTCACCAACCAGCTTATAAAAAAAAACAAAAAACATCGAAACTCTGAAAGCAAGGTCAAACAATGGAAGATGGGTACAGAAGTGTGGCACAAACCTGTAAGAACAGCTTCACAGTGGTAACTGATGACAGAGATATTCAACACTTTATTTTGTTCCTGTCCTGAATGAGTGAATGAGAATGATATCTTCTTCCAAGGAGAATAATCTCCAGGGTAGAGAGGACAAAATAAAAATGGCCAAGTAAGGTAACATTAACTGCCCTTTAACTGTCCTGATTGTTTTAAAAGGGAGGTGGCTGGGGAATTAGGTGTGCTAGCTATAAACTAGTGAGCTTTGACCTCTATTCCTGGCAAAATCCTAGAACTTATTAAACAATTAGTGAAAAGCTAGGAAAGGAAGCAGTACTCCCAAGAACTAGAAGAGCGCCCAAACAGGTCAGGCCACACTAACCAGATTCCTTTTTTGTGATAGGACTTCTAGATCGGGAGAGCAAGACATATATGTACTTTAGCTAGATTTAAGCAAAACATTTGACAAAATGTTCTTTCTGTGCATGAGGAGGAATGTGGACTCAATAACTGAATGGAATCTGATAAGATGAGCCATAACAGCACCTGAATTTAAAACATAAACTTCACAAGTATGAGATGGGGGAAAGTTGGCTAGGAAACAGTCAGAAAAGAGATCTGGAGGTTTTGATAGCAGGCTTAATGTGATATAGCAACCAAGACCTGTGATTTCATTGGAATATGAGACTCTCAGTGGGAAAAGTTTATCAATGAAAATTGAAAAATGTTCTTCCACTCAATCTTAGAAAATTTTCCTGGGTAAGTGGCTTGCCCAGGTCACAAACCAATGTGTGTCAGATGTGGGGCTCAAACTCCCATCTCAACTCCAAGGCTAGCCTTCTACTCCACAACACTACCTCTGAACAACCTTGGGCTCCATTAAAAGATACACAGTGCCAAGAAAAGGGAAGGAAACAGTCTTGCTATATCCCGCCCTCATTGAACCACATCTGGGGTATGGTATTCAGTTCTTGGCATTACATTTTAGGATGGTGATGAGCTGGAAAATGTCCAAAGGTGTGCAACCAGGATGGTGAAGATTCTCAAGCTTGTACCATGAGGATTTATTGAAAAAACTAGAGGTGTTTACCCTAGGGAAGAGCTGGTGGAGGAAGAGAAAAAACAAGAAGTTAACAAGGATATAGATCTCAGGTCAATTCAAGGAAGAACTTCCTAATGATTATTCTCCAAAAATGAGACAGGTGGATGGGCATTACCATGAAGCATTGAGTTTTACCAGAGGCATTCAAGTAGAGACTGAATGACCACTTATGGATGCTGTAGACTGGATTTGTTCTTCAGGTCGGAAGTTGACCTGGAAGACTCTAAAAGACCTTCCATCTAAGATCTAGAGAGCAAGGAGAAGGCCAAGAAGTGATGGAGAGTATAGGCTGTGTTGAGTTTTCACAGACCTAATAGTTTCCTCAAAACAAAGCCTCTCAGTTCCTTGTTCATTTTATAGTTCTATGACCATTATTTTCCAGGTTTACTGAACCTACTCATGATAAATTCACACACCCAGGCAAAAGCCCACACGTGATAAGAGCAGAGTATCAAGCAGCCCTTTATGCTTGGAAATTTGATGAGCCTGTCTCCAATACCAAGGACACTCCTCTTAGTGCAGCAAATGGTCCCAAAAAAGACATCACTAACTGGCCAAATTATTGCCAAGGTAGGACTTAAGCCCTAAGGAAAAAGAGAGCCCAGCTACTTGCCTCATGGCTCTCCTACCTAGAAGTTTTCTCATCCTTAGGATGTTGTCTGTTCCAGTGTGGATTTTCTCAGTCAACTATTGAGTTGACATTCCTGGGCCCACAACAACCATGATGAAAAACTCTGGGACAAAAATGCCATCAGTGTCCAATGGAAGCTGCACATTTCTCAAACTAAAGACAAGTGTTTTTCAAAACAGGATTTCAACTAAGAATACCTAGTGCTGGATTCACATGTCCCAAGAGTCTCTGGACACCTAAGAGATGGGTTGAAGGTAGAGCACCTCCTTACAATCTGGAGGAAGGGAGGAAGAACAGAGGAAGAGGTCAGAGTTGAGGACAAGGGGGCATGTACACATGTGGAATATTTTCCATATTACAGAGCTGAAGCAAACCCAACCAACAGGATGATACTTACACTACTCTCAGGAAGGGATTATAGTGAAACTCCTCTCCTAGAGTCGAAGGCACTGTGGGGATGTCATCATCATCTCTGGCCTGGAACAATAACAGGTTCAGTGATGACTTTGTCCATATGTCATATCACATTTAAGTTGTTACCAAAAAAGCCAAAGCCAAGGCACAGAACTAGCTACTATAGGCACTTTGTAAAGAATGCTCAACTCATCCTTCTAATTTTCCAGCTTTCCTGCTATCAGCTACCCACCCATTTTGGAGAAAAGCTGGAAATCAAAGGGACCTAAGCCTAGCCTCCACTCCTTTCACAACACAATGGCCCCACGTCCAAGAGGAGAGACAAGTAGGAATTAATGGCCATATGCTACTACAGCCCTATTAGTGCCCGAAGGAGAGGACAATGAAAATGGCTAATGGGTCCAAGAAAGGTCTGGAAACCTCCCCCAAATCTAAGCAACATCAGATGAGGGTTATGAAACATCATTATTGTAGCATAAGCCCGATGAAATATAACAGAAATGTACTATAGGCTAAGTATGGTATAAAGACTAGTATAGCTGTCTTCTAGGTGGCTGACCCAGCACAACACACTAGTATTGGGAGACAAAGCAAAAAGAATTGGCAGGGAACAAGGGATAAGAGAAGCAAAAGCCAATAGGGTAAAAGAAGCTGAGATAAAGGAGCTGAGGGGGTCTGAAGGTCAAAAATTCTAATGCGAGAAGACAGAGGAATCATCAAAATATGGAAGGAATGAAAGAAGGGAGAAAGAACATAGGCCAGAGGTATCCTGGTAGTTATGAACAACTATCAGATATTAAGGTATACAGATAAGCTGACATATAACCTGTTAGTAATTAGCAAGGCTTGAAAATTCTCCTTTGCCAAAGCTCTACTCTGAAACTTCATTATAGCATGAAGGTGACCATGAGTTCTTAAAGGAGAGATGGAGCTCAAAGACTGGCTGTAAGTAGGGCTTGCTAAGTAACTGTGTCTGCTATCTAAGAACCAACCCATCAAGCCAAATGCAAAGAGGTTCCCTACCAAGTGATAAGTTTCTTCTACCATAACAACTCATTAAACTGCCTGCTAAAATCCCTAATGGAACAAGTTATGATGAACAGGGATTATAAAAATCTCTCGTTGGTGCTCACTCCACTCTCCTCTGAGAGACAATAAGCAATTCGTAAAGAAAGCATTTCTGTGGGGGCACCAGGAAGGATTTTCTGCTTGGGAGATAAATTAGATTCTATTGGTTACCACAAGGAGGGAAACTTCAGCCACCAAAGATGTGACTGTGAAAGGGACTGATTAGTGGTAGAGATACTGGAGAACATCTAATGTCTCAACTCATACAAAGGATGGGACAGTCAGGACTATATGCCCTAGTCCACCTGTCTTTCAAACATCTAACATCCCTACTCTGTGCCAGCAGGGTCAGTGTACTAAGGACCAGAAAAGGAAAGTATCCTCCACAGAAACCCCAAAAGAGAGAAAACTGATCATAGGGAGTTGAGGAAACTCATTCTAACCTGGGTCATCATCTCTTGGCACTAAATGTCCATTAGAAATTGCACAGAGAAATCAAGAGTGCCAGCCAAGCCAAGAAGGATGAGCTTGACTGAAAGCAAGAGCCCAGCTGAATGGACTGACCAGGTCCTGACAATTTCTTTGCAAGACCTCTCCCAGATTTACATATGTGTTCTTGATAGCCCAGACCCAATAAAACCCTTTCCTTTGAAGCATCGGGTTGCCAAGGGCTCTGTCCCTAAACTGGACCATTACTATGGAGACAAGCATTCCACTCAACACAGGAAGACAGGGAGGAGCAATGATAAAACAATCTTTTATCCAGGTGTTCCTTGGATATCAGTTGTTTTGCTGTATTTCTACAAAGCAAAAATGAGAGAGCTGAAATATATTATTGTTTATTTCCCAGTGTTCCATGAAATAAAGACCTAAGGGATAATAAAGATAAAAATAAAGATAAAAAAAATAAAATAAAGACCTACCATCTTTGGGAAGCAATTCTAAAGTGTTTTTGCAAATAGCTTTACATCTTTTACCTGAGGTTTCTAAAATCTTAACAAACTGACCAGCATGCCTCCTTCTTTAGGAATTTTGCTAAAGTTTGGATAATAAAATGAGGCTGCTAGTTCTGAATTGTAAACACCAAAGAGGTATATTATATAAAATAAATTTCTTTCCCTGTTGCATTTTCTAAGTCCTCAGTTTCAAAGCAGGCTTACTTAATACCTCCACTTACTTCTTCCCAACACTGCCTCGATGCCCTATTTGTCTTCCCAAATTCTTATAATACTTACTTTGGCCCAAGCCAACTTTGTTTTCACAGTTTCGTTATCGGGCTCCACCTTCAAAGCAAACTTAAGATTCCTGACAGTATACTCATGCCCACAGAATACTTTCTGCAAAAGGAAAGGAAGAGATGCTTAGGTTTCCATAATGCCAGGATTTTGCCCTGGCACATCCAGCCAACAGAAGGATGTTCCAAACCACCCCAAGAATAAGCTCAGCTAGGGACAATGAGGTGGCACATCAGCTCAATGTCTATCATCCATGCAGATAGGTTGGGATTTCCTGATTAGTGGTAGAGATACTGGAGAACATCTAATGTCTCAACTCATACAAAGGAAGGGACAGTCAGGACTATATGCCCTAGTCCACCTGTCTTTCAAACATCTAACATCCCTACTCTGTGCCAGCAGGGTCAGTGTCCTAAGGACCAGTTAAATGTTGACCAACAACTATGAGTCTCCATCCTCTCTCTCTCTCTCTCTCTATTTCTCTCTCTCTCTCTCCCCAACCCTCCCTCCCTCTCCAGTATTGCTGCCGTTAAACTTGTCTGTTTTTCCCCCTTTCTCATCCTAGACTGGCTCTCTAGAATGGATGCCAGTTGTAGGACTATAGACAGAGGAAAAAGAAAGAAAAGCCATGGGCCTAGATTAATCACACACAGGATCAAAGACAGAGTATAGACTAAAACCTAAGACTAAAGTATTCCAATATTTAACCTTGTAGTTCTAAGTAACATTTCCAGTCTTGGAGACTTATAAGTAAAAACCCCATCTAAATCAATGAGTTTATTCCTGTCACATACACTAAGCCCCTAACCCCAATTACAAGATGACCTCCAATCCTGGTCCCAGACTGAACTCTAATCCTAGCCACAGACTGAATCCTGATTCTAATCCTCAGCTGACCCTTAATTAACTTTGCCAGTTACTCCTTCCACCAAAAAGAAAAATATGTTGTCTACAAGGGTAAACAGGTGAGAAAATATGGCTAGCTCAAGATAGCCTATCTCGACTGCTGAAGACATGCTTCAGAGGAAAAATCCTATTGAACAAATTAAAAGACTGGTCCATAATACTTATAACACAAGGCAAAAGTTATATGGCATATAGACGAATATAGCCAGCTATTTGGTCTCCAAAGAATGCTCCAACTTTGGGAAAATAAGCAGAAAGGATTAAGTATATCACTATTATTTGGCTATCCAAGAAACAGCATTCCTAGATACAACAGATGGACAAATGGATAGTAATCATTCATTTCAATTATGGTGAACAAGTAGATTTTTATATAGGTCCAGCAAGGTTATAGGCCTGGACAGGAAGGTTCCATACTGAAGCTATTTCATTCTCTTCATTTTTCTCTATTTAATGCATCCCCTGACACCCATGGGCAAAGCCCCCAGGTTCCAACCAAAGGCAGGCATGGAGTTGACTAATCAAGGGACTACTGGACTAGATTCTAGGCTCTGTTTGCCAGCCATACCTGACAAACCTAAGTCATCTGTCCCTTACAGACACAAACTAGATGAACTTTGTCACCCCACTGGATGAACTGACCCCTCCAGATTTAGATTGTGGGTTCTCCTACTCCCTTACTTTCCCTGAGTCCCATACAAAGGGTCCTTTGGGACTTATCCCAGAGGCCTGGAAGTATCAGGCCCCAATCAGGTTGTCATTCAGTAGGGTCAAAGAAATCAAGGAGATAGACATCAGATAGCTCATCCTCAGCTCTACCTAAAGCCTCCCAAGGGGTAAGATTCAGGCTCTGAAGGAAAAATGTGATAAGATGGCAAGAGGGAAAGCTGAGGGGAGGAAAGCAGGCTAAGAGTGGGTGCTCACAGTTTCCTTGGGCAGAGTCCCCAGTGTTTCATTGAGGGTGCGGTACATTTGTTCTGCTGTCCCCTCTAGGAGTCGACCACAACCACCGATGAACAGGGCATCACCTGTTCAGGGAAGGAGGTTGGAAGTTCTTTCTAGTTGCCCAGGGGAAAGGAATATCATGGAGAATGACACAATACAGAGAAAAGAGACACACAGACACATACAAGCCCAGATGGCAGGAGGTAGACAAAATTGTCATGCTACATCTGCTGGAATGGTCCCGTCGGGACAAGACACCCACACACATTAGCATCAGCCAAGGGAGAATGCACAAGGAATGATGCCAACCACAATCCCAAAGGAAAACCAAAGTCCTCCCTCCCACTTCTGCTCACCCTGGCTCCTAAGCCTATGCAAAACAAAGCAGAGCCTCCAGGTACCTGAGAACACAGCTGGAGCATCTGGACAGTTGTCTTCCCACATGAAGTAACACATGTGGCCCAAGGTGTGGCCAGGTGTGAGCAAGCACCGAACACAGATGGCTCCAAACTGCAGAGGGAAGGGAAGGGCCAGGAAATTGCCTGGATCCTTACTAGTTTTCCCTCCCCTTACCCTGTCAGCCCTGCCCCAACCCCTGACCCAAAGTGTGCTCCCCAGTTGCCTGAGATAGTTTCTGTAACCCCTATCCCATACCCTTCTTCCAGGTATGGTATCTCTCTCACTTTCACGGTAGGAGGCCAATGGGCAAGGGTCAAATTCCAACACAGACCCAGTGCAAGGGAGAGAGGAAGACACCCAAAAGGAAGGAAACAAGACTAAGACAAAAGTTTATGTCCCTGCATGCCTCACCTAGGATCAATGGCAGGTTTCTGAAGACAAACAGACTTGGTGGTATCATTCCCCCTAATTTCCAGAACTCATTCTACATAAAAGGGTAAACCATGAAGCCTTTGGTCTTTGGCTGGTCTTAAAACACAGTGTCAGAGTAGGAAGGTACCTTAGAGATAATCTAGTCCAACTCCTTTGTTTTGATGAAGATAATGAGGCCTTCCTAGGTCAGATTGCTCAAGATCACAAGGTGGAAGCAGAACTGAAACCCAGTGCTATTCCCACTGGACCACACTGCCTCCAACTGAAATATTTATTTACAAGACCAAAGAGAGCTAGCCTCATCCTTTAAAAACCCCTTCTATCCTGAGATCTGAGACCTTTAACAATGAGATTTCACCAACTCATTGCAAGGCTCAGTGATGCCCCCTCCTGGACAAAGCTTATTTCAGCTACTTGGAAACTACCCAGTCTATCCCTGGACCTGAGGCAACAGCAGACTATCTCTTTTATTGTCACGTGGTTCTCCACAAAGGACTGATAGAAACACATAAGAACAGAGAATCCATGCAGTTTACTCAAGGTCACACAAGAAAATGTGAGCAGGACCACGGAGTTTGGGGCATCCATGACCTTGGGCAACTTGGTTATACTCTGATATGCATTGTTCATTTCTGTTTTCTAAGCATAAATCCTATCTCCCCGAAGACTGAGCCTCATGACTCACATTCAGTGTGGTGAAACTCAGAAATGGTCATGCTAAGGGGCTTAGCAGTGACTTGCTTGTTGTGTGCCTGATAATTCTTGGTCCCTGCTTCCAGTCCATCAGCCTCATTAACCCTGAAACTTCCCAGGGCTAAGCAATAGGGGGAAGGTAAGGTGGCACACTTGAGGTACAGGATATCTGAGAGGAAGAAAAAAATAGCTAAGGAAGGACAGAAGGGAACAGCTCACTCTACCCTGCCCCTTGGGCAGCCACAGTACCTTGAGCTCCTGGTTGTGAGTCAACTTGTGTGTCAAGGCACCAATACGCTCATCAGCACCATACACCCGAAGCCCTGGACACAGCTGCACCAGCTCCTCATTGCCTCTGGAATGATCCCTGCATAGACAGGAAGGTTTCAAGGACCCTCGATAAGCCACAACTCTGCATCCCATTTTCCCTTCCCCCAGCTCCAAAAATTAAAATGGGAGCCTGGATCCTAGAGTGCAGAATGAGAAGCAAAGGGTAGAAGTGACTTCCTATCATTAGAGTTATCCAACAGTAGAACGAACTGCCTCAGGAGAGTGGTTTCCCTGTCACTGGAGATCTTTTAGAGATGCTGAATGACTACTTATCAGAAAATGAAAGAATTCTTTGTGCAGGTTCTACTAGAGAGCCTCTAAGGGTTCCTTCCAACTACAGTTATCCCTTCCACATTAAGACTTTCCTCATCATTGTTTTGCTATATCACGGGTCAGTATAAGAAACTAAATGGGAATTTTGGGGAAGTTTTACAGAAACTACAGACAATACAGGAAGGCCAGCAAATACCACAGAAGAAGTTTAGAAACTCAGAAATAGCTAAAAGACACGTATAGTATTGTGTCATATCAACATATTTTATCTTTTAATACATAATAATTCAGACTTCTTCTCTGGTACAAAGGGAGGATCAAAACATTTTGTGCAGATTTTCCAGATCACAGGAGTGCCACATCCCTAACCCCCATGATGCAGAAGGGATAATGATATTATGAAAGAATGTGATTATGAGAGACAAGGAATTTCCCCTCCCTATTTTCTACCCTGTCTTGTTCTTTATGTCTGCTTCAGGGCCCCCGGAAAAATGATCCCAACATGCCATCACATCCACATAAAGGATCCCATCCCAAGTCTTGGGTTCACTCACCCTCCACAACCTGCCTGGTGGATTAGCTCCTCTATCTGCTACCAAGCAGGGAATCCAGTGGCTTTGACCACAAGGCCTTTACCTTTCACCACTTTCTACAATGATCCCTGAACTCACAACTTAAGCCAGGAGGCCCACAGGCCTTCCTCTGAATCCTGTGGATTCAGAGATATGCCCCAAACTGTTCCAGAATCACTAACTCTTGATGCTGGTCCTAGCATCTACTTTCTTCTTTCTCATATATACCCATCAATATACACGCCATACCATAAGAATGGGTTTCTAAGTTTAGAGGTGGGGAGAGGGTGTTTTGTATGATTTGGCTTTTAACAAAGGAAAGGCAGAAAAGCTATAATTGTCGAATTATATTGACATAGGAGTTCTTTGGTTCATAAAATTCTTTCTTCATAGAATTCCTGTGGATAGGCAGTATAAGTGCTATTAGCCCCATTTGACATATGGGGAAACTGAGATCAGAAAGGCAAAATTCCTTAGGATTTCATAGGCTTAGAGATGAAGGCCCCTTAGTGGTCATCTAGCCCAACTTCATCATTTTATAGATGAAGAAACAAAGCCTCAGTGAAGTAACCTGACCAAGGACATCAATAGTAAGTGGCAGAACTGGAGTCAAACCAAATCCTATTGAGTTCTTTTCACTCTACTGCCCTGGGCTATTGCCCTAGGCTATTGCTCTAGGTCACACAAATATGTTGGAAAGTTGTCTCAAATGGGATCTTTGATTATTTATCTATACATAGACCTCTACCCCATCCCAAACTGTGGGACACCTTAGCTTTCTTCCTGTTTTAAAATTTTTTATTTCCATATTCCCTCCCTCCCACACCTCTTCCATACATTGAGAAGGCAAGCAATATGATAACTGTTATACCTTAGAAGTCATATCAAACATTTCTACATTAGTCATGTTGCAAAAAAATTTTTTTAATTAAAAGTATGCTTCAATCTGTACTCAGAAATCATAAGTTCTCTCTCTGGAAGCGGATAGAATTTTTCATCATGGGTTCTTTGGAATTGTCTTGTATCATCATATTGATCAGAATAGCCAAGTCTTTCACATTTAAACAGTTACAATATTGCTGTTACTGGGTACAGTGTTCTCCTGGTTCTGCTCACTTCACTTTGCATCAGTTCACATAAATCTTCCTAGGTTTTTCCTTTCTTTCTTTTTTTTTTTTTTGGAGGGCAATTGGGGTTAAGTGACTTGCCCAAGGTCACAGGCTAGTTTTGTGTTAAGTGCCTGAGGCCAAATTTGAACTCAGGTCCTCCTGATTCCAGGGCTGGTGCTCTATTCACTGTGCCATCTAGCCATCCCCCAGGTTTTTTCAAATCCATACTGCTCATCATTTCTTGTAGCACAATAGTATTTCATCACAATCATGTACCACAACTTCCTCAGCCATTCCCCAACTGATGGGCATCCCCTCAATTTCCAGTTCTTTGCCATCATAAAAAGAGCTACTACAAATATTTTTACACATATAGGTTCTTCTTTCTTTATTTTCTTTGGGATACAGACCTAGTAATGGTATTGCTAAGGCAAAAGGTATGCAAGTTCTATAGCCCCATGGGTGTAGCTCCAAATTGTTCTCCAAAATGGTTAGACCAGTTCACAACTCCACCAACAGTGCATTAGTGTACCCGTTTTTCTACATCCCCTCCAAAATTGGTTATTTATGGGCAGCTAGATGGCACAGTGAGTAAAATGAGTACCGGCCCTGGAGTCAGGAGGACCTGAGTTCAAATCCAGCCTCAGACACTTGACACACTTACTAGTTGCGTGACCTTAACCCCAACTGCCTTACCTTCCCTCCTCAAAAATTTGTTATTGGCAGCTAGGTGGCACAGTGAATAGAGAACCGGCCCTAGAGTCAGGAGGACCTGAGTTCAAATTCAGCCTCCGACACTTAACACAAAAAAAAAAGCCTAGCCATGTGACCTTGGGCAAGTCATTTAACCCCAACTGCCTTGCCTTCCCCTCTTCCAAAAAAAAAAAAAGAAGGTTCCATTTATTCCTATGCTTTCTAGTGTTTTTTATAAGAATGGCTGTTAAATTCTGTCGAAAGCTTTTTCTGCATCTGTTCAGATAATCATATGATTTTTATTGTCTTTGTTACTGATCCAGTAAAACCTTAGCTTTCTAGCCAAATCCTTAAGGAAAGTCTTCAGACCCAGACTGGTACATCCTGATTCTCTCTAAGCTAGGTATATCCTATACCAACACTGCTGACAGCCACATGCTTGCAGGTCCAGATGAGAATTTTATCCATTCTTCAAAAGACACTCAGACAGATGATAAGGGATTTGGCTACTTGGGAGTTCTTTTGCAGTTCTATAATCCCAGGATCATCCTCAGACAATCCAAAAGATCCCTCATTGCCATGACAGGCAGATTTGGCTACTCCCCAAACACTTGGTTAACTAGAGTTCTCCTTCTCTGATCACCAATCAAGGAAAGAAAAGAAAATACCAGAAAAGTAGATAGGTGTTTCCCATAACCTCAAAATAAATCAAGCTGACACACAGGTTATAACTAAAGATGTCATACTCCGGGACTCTAATTTCCTTGGATCTGTCCTCACCTTACTCAGAGAAGTGAGGGGCACCCACAGGGACCTGTGGTTTCTGGTTTCTGGTTTCTTCAAATGGCACTGAAGCATAAATGAAAGCTGGATTTTATCTTTTGGGCTTTAATATTGACTCAAGGTCAAGCTTTCCCAAAGGTGAAAGATTCAGAGAATCTCAAAGCATTCCTGACAGGTGATCCCTTGGTCTTACTTAAAAGACTCCTCCCAGTGAGGATATTTTACTATCTCTAAAGAAGATCTATTCCATTTTCTTTCTTATATTGAGTTAAAATGTACCTTCCCGTAACATCCACTCATTGTTCCTAGTTCCATCCTCTGGAGTCACACAGAATAAATCTAATTCCTCTTCAAGATATCCTTACTAAGCCACTTTGGGTCCACTGTTCCTTCTCCACAACATGAGGACCCCAGGTTTCTTGGTATCACAGAGACTGTCTATTTGTCAGGAATGTTATGGATGGGATTCCTGCTTAGACAGGGACCTCTTCCAGCTTTGAGGTTCTATGATCCTATGACAGTTTAATAACTCTTTCCCTGAATGAGAATGAGAAAATATAAATAACAACAATAATAATTCTGGAAATTATCTAAAATCAAAAGCAAACAGGTACGACAATTATGAGGTCTAGGAGAAATGAGAGTGTTGGTTGGCGGGAGGTGAGACAAAATATAGATGGGAAAAGTATGAGTACCAAACAGTGAGTGATGAAATGATCCTAAAGGAAGGGGGAGAAAATAACATCACAGAAATCACTGAGACTTGGTAAGATTGGTCTCCTATTTAGAGTACATCGGATGGGTAAACTTTATTTAAAAGGCACAAATTTAATGAAAAAAGAGGGCAAAAGAAATTTATATAAAAAAGAAATATTTAGAAGAGAAAATCCAGTAATAAGAGGAAAGAATATGATGGATGTCATTCAGGTGAGATTAACTGGGGCAAAGTAGAAGCAACAGTATCAAAGGTGTATGTATACATACTACAGACTACTGAGACACAGGGAGGAAGAGCTTAACACATAAACTTCGGTATCAGTATTAAGACAGTAATGGGGAACACTTCAATTATCTGGACATTTTCTGGTTCTCTCTCTCTTCCCCTCCTTTTTTCTCTTTCCTTCCATTTCTATCTCTAACATCAAGTTTCTTGAAAAAGTAGTCTATACCTTATACTTGGAGTGCTTACCAACTGTGAGATTTTGTGGTTTGGGTTCAACTCTGAATTACTGGTATATTTCCATTTTCCATTATCTAGGCCTTTTATATGTGGACAACAAGCCAAGTCAAAGTTCTAACCATTCAAACTCCTAAAATTAGGAACCTGCAATACCTAAAACCTGAGAAATATGACTTGTACAAATATACTCTGGACTTTGTATCTAGGACACAGTTATATAATAAGGTATGGGTCCACTGGAATCACCATTTTTTTAAGTACTCACTTCATCTCACTCCTGAGCCCACACTTTGATCTTTGATTATATTAGACTGAGAAGAGCAGTATGGCCAACTGCAGCATTTCCTTCCAGACATGGTCAT
This sequence comes from Pseudochirops corinnae, assembly GCA_028646515.1. Lineage (NCBI taxonomy): Eukaryota > Metazoa > Chordata > Mammalia > Diprotodontia > Pseudocheiridae > Pseudochirops > Pseudochirops corinnae. The sequence goes on from CM053590.1 coordinate 106,455,289, forward strand.
TTTGTAACCAATAATCATGCCAAATGACATTTATATAGCCCTTTAATATTCAAAGAACACTATTCTTAGAACAATCCTGTGAGGCTGATCATGTAAATATTATTACCTCCATTTTACTGACAGGACAGCTAAGGCTCAGAGGGGAGAAATGACTTGCCCTATCCTAGTGCCACATTGCCTAGCACTTAGCATAGTGCCTGGCATGTCATAGGTGCTTAATAAATGTTTACTGACTGGTAGTAGTAAGTAACAGGGTTGGGACTTAAACTCAGGTTCCCCTTTGGACTCTCCAAGTCCAAAGCACTTTCAACTTAAACCCACAGCTTATTCTTCGTCTCCCATAGCCCACCCCACTTTTCTCCAACCAGTGAGGTTTGACTTCCAGATATAAAATCATTACAAGGTCCAGTAATGATGTCTACTGAATTCCCCAAAAAAGGACTGAGGATAAGAAATTATAAGCAGCCAAAGAATCTGTACATCGGAACGACCCACATTTGCCCTTCATTGAAGAGAACAGTGTCAAATTCCTCTCCGAAAGGCACAGAAAGCAAGGAAAGGAGTATTTATTAAGAGCCTACTATGTGCCAGATACTGTGCTAAGCACTTTTACAAACATGATCTCATTTGATCCTCATAACAACAGGTAGGTACTATTATTCTTCCCATTGTACAGTTGAGGAAACTGAGGCAAATAAAGGTTAAGCAATTTGCCCAGATCACATAGCTAGCAAGTGTCCAAGGCCAGATTGGAACTCAGGTTTTCCTGACTCTGGGCCCAACATGCTCTTCACTGTCCCTCCTGGTTGCCTCTAATGGACCTACTCTTGTTGAACAGTCTAGGACTAGAAGATACAAGTGAAGAACAATCTTCAGACAAAGGGAAATTACTTACCAGTGATGATGAGTGGTCAGGACCGTTGTCAGCTTCACCTCCTCCTTCTTGACAATTTCCAGCAACTGAAAGAGAATTGGAGTGCCCCTGAGAAAGAATCAGCTTCTTCCTGAGCTCTGCTCAAAGACCAAATTAATCAGCAAGAGATGAGGGCACTGAGGGAGTAAGGAAGTCAAGCCTTAAGACTATAGGACTGAGGAGAAAAGAACATAGAGATACATAATTAAATAGGCCTGCTCCAACCCATTCGCAGCAAAGGGCTGACTCTAAAGCAGGGCAGCCTATAGATTTTATCCTCAAATGATCATGTTAGTGGACAATAGCTAGTGAGGTGATGCTAAGGAATTTCCCAGATCCCTTCTCCCACAGAGGAACCCTGATAAAGAATCTTTTGGCACCTGGAGGAAAGTAGAACTAGAATCAGCACTGATACATTCTTGTCAGAAGAACCTACTAGACATCAGCCCAAATCACCTTTGCCACCACGAAGCATAAACCCTCCCAAGAATCACAATCACAATCGGAGAATATCCAAACTGAAAGGAAGTTTGGGGATTAATTAATCTAAGATCCATATTTTATAGAGGTGGAAACTGAGGCCCAAAAAGGCTAAACGACCTCTGGAATGTCAAGTAAGGGGCAGAGCTGTGACTCAAAGATAGATCTCCTGTTCTTTCCACTACCCAGTGACTTATCGAGCTCACTAATTCCACCTCCTGTGCCTCTGAGCATGATGTCAGTTTAGGTTCAGGCAGAATAAAACAAGGTCTCAGGCTTCTTAGTGAAACAGCAAAGACCAATTAGGCCTAAAACTAGCTGGAGAATTACAGTAGGCACTGTCCCAAGTGACTCTAGTCAGAAGAGGAGGAGGGTTGCTAGGCAGATGACAAGCACTCCATGGAGAAAGCACAGCCCATCCCCCAGACAACCTTGAGGCTTCTGTTTCATTTAAGGAAAGTGGCTGAAGGAAAGATACTGCCTTTGAACATTTGTCAGGGCTTTATTCCCTACAATCAAAAATAGTTTATCCCAGAAGTTATCTAAACCTATCTAGCCCTTGCACAGCTGTTAATGAGCCAATATGTCTCTCCTCCTCTACCCTTGGCATCACACACACACACACACACACACACACACACACACACACACACACTCTCTCTCTCCTCTCCACTCGGCACAAGCATGGCTGGAGCTAGACTTTGGAAGGAGCAAAAGGCAAGATATCAAAGTGTAGAATAATGAATCCCTCCCTGAGGCAAGCTTGGGACAGAGGTATATAAGATTATGAACCTGAGAGGGAAGGAGAGAAGGGACTGGAATAATAGAAGGCTTTGAGAGAAGGCTTAGGCAATGTTAGGTAGGACTGCCCATAAGTGGGCTGCCTGCCAACCAAAGCCTCTAGGCCTGCACTAGGATTGTTCTAATTATATTTGAAAATAGTCTGAGGCAGTGTCCATGGGTAACAGGTACAGGGCTCTCAGCTTCTTTCCAAGGTCCAGACTCAGGTCCAGAATCACTTAAGTTCTAGCTGGGGCATATTTCCAAGTGTTCACCTCCTGATTCTGCTCCTGCAGTCAAATGACATGTTTCTGCACTTGTTTCTCTTTTAAATTATTTTGTACTGACATGTCTTCTTGAATCTCTGCCTTTTGTCATTGTTTCTCAACTGCCCTCTCCTTGACTCATAAATATCAGGTCAGTTGCATTCAGGAACTACAGGATACAGCATAAAAAAGAGAAAGAGCAATTTGCAAGCACTATCCCAAGTAAGTACAGTGAGAAGAGAAAGTTACCAAGCAGACTGACAATGACGAATGCCTCCTTGGAGAAAGCATAGCCCATCCCTAGACAATCTCAAATCTCCAAAAAAACACATCAAGAAATTTCGCTCCACCAAGGACAGCTGGGTGACCTGGTAACTGATCTAACCACCATCTTGCTGGGGAGAAATATGGGTGAGATTTGGGAACATCTCCATATAGCCACAGTGGTGTGAAGATCTCTGAGTTCTCTTTTAGGTGCATGAGGAATTCTATAACCTCAGTCTCAGACTTAAGGGTGTATGTATCTCATGTTCATGATCCCTAAAAGGCATGGCTGAAGGGCCACTAGTTGTGTCTCTCCAGAGTTTTGACAGTGATCAACATGGAGGACTAGGGAAGTGTAATTATCAGGAGAAGGGTCGGAGACACAACAAATTGTCCCCAATCTCAGGTTTGTAACTTCTCTTTTCTCCATTACTACAGACACCTTGGCTATACAGAACGTCAGCAATAATTCTAAAGGTCATCTAATGAACCCCTTCACTTTAAAAATGGGGAAACTGGGGCAGCTAGGTGGTGCAATGAATATGGCATTGGCCCTGGAGTCAGGAGGACCTGAGTTCAAAAATAGCCTCAGACACTTAACACTTACTAGTCGTGTGACCTTGGGCACATCACTTAACCCCAATTGCCCTGCCTTCCCCCCCTCTAAAAAGCGAAAAAAAAAAAAATTGGGGAAATTATCTTAGAAAAAAGAAGTAAAAAGAAATGACTTTCCAACGGTCACACAGAACATTAGTGATAGAGCCAGGAACCCAATAAATCTATTCCTTTCCTTCATATGCCATTTTTCCATTATTACTATGACCAAACCTACCATAGCAGCAGGCCTTATAGGGCTTGGGACCTAGAAAGAGTAATCCTGCCTACTCAGTCATCCCAGTCACCTCAAAAATTTTTGCTTTTCAATTTAACTGTTGTTCAACTTCATTCATTTTAATTCTTTCATAATTTAAAAGTTATTATAAACTGAAAAACATTGATGAGATTCTTGATAATTCACTAGCCAAAGCCCAAAGATTCAAAACTGGGAATTCTTTAGTTCCTACAGAAACCCAACCTCTTGAGGATAATTGGCCCTGGCCTGGCACCGGTGCCACCTTAAGAGGTGACTAAGGCCCACAAAGGGAAGACTCCCAAACCCCTACTTACCCTTTTGGGAACTGTTGCATCTATTGCAATGGCTTCTCTGGTATTCTCTTCAATGACCAAATACATGTAGTTGTCTTCTAAGACTGAAATAACTTTGACCTTCATGGTCCGTTCAGTTTCAGTCCTACATAAAAGTCAGGAAAAATAAAATTTTCAATATGTCAATTAATAATCATTTCCTGAGTATCTACGAGGAAGGAAGAAAAAGAAGGACGAGAGCCCTCCCTGCCCTTGGGGAGCTTGCATTTGTGTAAAGGGGATAAAATATCCATTGTTAAGTACAGTACAAGGCAGGACATGCTAAGAGCTAGATCAGCGCTACTAACTAAACCCTAGAGGAATGCAGAGGGAAAAGAATCACTTACCCACTCTGAGGGTCAATTCCTTCATCTGTAAAATGGGGAGGGAAGTATAGGGAGTATAATTTCTAAATTTCCTCTCAATTCTAATCTGCTAACATTGTAACTCCACAATACCTACCAAATCTATATGTTCCCTGTCTTAATTTCTCTCCTGAATTCCAGGTGTGGATTACCAACTACCTCCTCAAAATATATACTTGAATATCTTGTTAGCATCTCAAATTCAATACATACAAAATTAAACTCCTTTGACCAGGTGGAATAGTGAATCCCAGGCCTGGAGTCAGGGGGACCTGAGTTCCAATCCAGTCTCAGATATTTACTAGCTGTATGACCCTGGTCAAGTCACTTAACTCGTGTTTACCTCAGTTTCTTCAACTGTAAATTGGGGGTAATAATGGCACCTACCTCACAGAGTTGTTGTGAGAATCAAATGAGGTAATATTTGTAAAAATGCTTAATACACAGTGCCTGACACATAGTAGGCACTTCATAAAGGCTTACTACCTTCCCTTCCTCCAAAATCCATCATACTTCCTCCAAACATCCTTGTTTCTGTGTAGGGCCCCACCATCCCTCCAGTAACCCAGGTTCTCAATCTTGGAATCACCCTTGACTCTTCCCTCTCCCTAACCCCACCATACCCAGGTGTTGCCAATTCTACCTCCCCCTCCTCTCTTGCATTGATCTCTTCCTCTCTCCATTCACATTAGTTTAGGCCCTCTTTCCTGGACTACTGCAATAGCCTCTTAATTGATCTCCCTGCTTTCATTTTCTCCAACTGGTCCTTCACATAGCAGGCAAAATTATCTTCTTAAAACACTGACTATGTCACTTCCCCTATTCAGTGATCTTCAATGGCTTCCCACGGTTTAATAACAATTTCTTGGCTTGGTATTTAAAGCCCTTCAGAGTCTGACTTCAAATCTCCCTTTGCAGAATTATTTCATATAACCCCTCTTTCAGGCTCAACCATTCCATCAAGCCAAACAGACCTACCTACTGTTCTTTCAAGTCTGCATTTCCACCTTCCTCACCTCTGCTTCCTTCAAGGTTCAACCCAAGCAACACACCTTACCAGAAAGCTTTCCTGATCCCCCTAGCTTTTAGTGTTCCCTCTCTTCTCAAATTATCTTGTACCAAACTTCCCTGTATACATGTTATATCAACCTAAAACGCAAGCCCCTCGAGGGCGGGGGATTTTTCATTTTGTCTTTGTATCCCCAGAGAAGAGCACAGTGCTTGTCATTTGCTAAAAGTTCCCTCTAATGCTCTCATCTCACATCACTCAGATGTCTTCTGCTATTGTCTCCTCCTTCACTCCAGTCTCACTTGAAAGGTCCTCTTTTTTCCCTTCCAAGACAAACTGCCCCCCCCAAATGCACAAGTGATGCCATTACAGCCTGTCTTCTCCAGAAGATTGCCCCTTCCATCATCCCTTCCCTCTGACTAATCTTCAATCGATCCCTACCAGTTGTTTCCTTATTGCTTATCATTTAGAAACATGCCTATGTCTCTCCGATCTCAAAAAAAAAACACCTCACTTGGTCTCTCCATCCCTGCTAGCTGTCATCCCATATCTCTCTTCCCTTGTATGGCTAAACTCCCCAAGAAAGCTGTCTACAAGTAGTGACTCTAACTCTTTGCCAGACTAGCTTCAAATCTCATCATTCAAATGAAACTACTTTCTCCAAAGTTACCAATGATCTCTTAATTACCAGATATTTGGAGTCTTTTTTTTTGGAGGCAATTGGGGTTAAGTGACTTGCCCAAGGTCACACAGCTAGTAAGTGTGTCAAGTCTCTGAGGCTGGATTTGACCTCAGGTCCTCCTAACTCCAGGGCCAGTACTCTATGCACTGCTCCATCTAGCTGTCCCAGGCTTTTCTTAATACTCATCTTTCTTGACCTTTCTACAGCCTTTGACATTGTTGATCCCCTCTTTTAAGTTCTTGTGACTACACTCTCCTGTTTCTCCTCTTACCTCTTAGATTTCTCCTTAGTTTCCTTTGATGGATCTTCAGTCAAATCACTAACCACAGATGTCCCCCAAGGCTCTCTCCTGGACCTTCTTCTCTTCTCTCTCTATACTGCTTCACTTGGTGTTCTCATCAGTTCCATTAATTCAACCCTCATCTCTGTACTGATGATTCCCAGATCTATTTATCCACCCCTAACTTCCAGTACTGCATTTCTAAATGTCTTTTAGACATCTTAAACTACATGTCTCATAGACATCTTAAATTCAATTATGTTCAGAACTGAACTCATTATCTTTTTTCTCAAATCCTTTCCTCTTCCTAACTTTCCTCTTACTGTCAAGGGTATTCCTCTAGTCACCCAGGCTCTCAACCTAGGTGTTATCCCAAACTCCTCATTCTCTCTCACCCTCTATAATCAATCTTTTGCCAAGGTCTATCAACTTTACCTTCATAACATCTCTTATATATACATTCTTCTCTCCTGTGATTCAGCCACCACTCAGGTTCAGGCCCCTCATTATTCTACAACTGAACACTGCAATAATCTATTCTCTTAACCCCCTTGCAACAAGTCTCTTCCACTCTAGTCCTCCCTCTGCTCAACTATCAAATTGATCTTCTTTAAACAAGAGGTCTGATCATGTCATCCCAAACTTTCCTTGTTGAACAAACTCCAAAGGCTTCCTCTCAGAGCAAATATAAAATCTGTCTGGAAATCAAAGTCCAGGGTCCCTCCTACCTTTAGAATCTTTTTATGCTTTATTCCTCTCTACATATTCTGTGATCCAGCAATACTCACTACTTGCTGGTCCCACACAAGACACTCCATCTCCTGACTACATGCATTTTCACAGGCTGTCCTTCATGCCTAGAATTCTCTCCTTTCTCACATCCACCACCTAGCTTCTCTGGCTTCCTTCAAGTCCCAGCTAAAATCTCACTTTCTACATGAAGCGTTTCTTGATTTCCTTCAATAAAGCCCTCCTTTGTTGACTATCTCCAATTTATCCTGAATATATCCTGTTCGTACATAATTATTTGCATATTGTTTCTCCCATTAGACTGTGAGCTCTGAGGGCAAGCTGTTTTTTGCCCTCCTTTGTATCCCCAGTGGTTAGCACTGTGCCTAGCACAGAGTAGGTGCTTAATCAATGTTTATTCACTGAGGCATAGCAAGTAATTAAAAATGCTTCCTGAATTGAATAAATTGACTTCTAAAGGAACCAAGGAAAGAAATGACACCTAGGCCAGGTCTTGAAGAATAGTTATTTGCAAGTAGAGATAGGAGGGCATTCTGGGCATAAGGGATGGTATGAACAAAGACATTAAGGGATGATGAGAGCTTCCTTCAAAGCTCAGCTCAAGAACCACTTACTGAATAAGGCTTTCCCAATAACAACCCCAGCTACTAGTGCCTCCCCCATGGAACTGCCTTATACTTACTTTATATATCTATTTATATATATATATATATATATATATATATATATATATATATATATATATATTTACATATATTTATATTTTATATTTAAATAATATATACAGATATTATTATTTTAATTAATTATTAATTTAATTATATTTAATTTAATTATTAATATTTTATATATAAAACATAATTATGAGTACATGTTTTCCCCAAGCAGTGCCACAGTAGGAGCTTAATAAAAGCTATTGGCTGACTGATAAGAGGAAGTACTAAAGATATTCTGGAGGAAAAACAAGTAATCTAGTTTAGCTGAAACATAACAACAATTTACGTTTCTAAGACTTTTGAAATGTCATCTCATTTGTCCCTCACAATAACCCTGTGAGTTGGATAGTTCAGGTATTATCTCCAGTTTATAGATGAAGAAACTGGGCTTCCAAGGGATTCAGTAATTTGCCCAAGGTCACACAGGTCAGAAGTAACAAACATTGATCCTTTGATTCTAAATCCATTGCCCCTTCCACTACACCACACAAAAAGAGGAAGAAGAAGAACATTCAGGGGAACATTGTAACTGGAAAGATAGATTCTAGCCCCTGGAGAACATGAAATTGCAAGATAAAGAGTATGGACTTTATTGTAGGCCCTGGGGAGCCACTGAAGTTTTTACTAGGAAAGTGACGGTATTGTGCCTCTGCTTGACAAAGATGACTCTAGAGCAGAAATGATTAACCTGGGCTCCACAGACCCCTAGAACAGTGGTTCTCAACCTTCCTAATGCTGCGGCCCTTTAATACAGTTGTGGTGACCCCCAACCATAAAGTTATTTTCGTTGCTACTTCATAACTGTAATTTTGCTACTGTTATGAATCATAATGTAAATATCTGATATGCAGGATGTATTTTCATTGTTACAAATTGAACACATCCCACAGATTGAGAACCACTGCCTTAGAAGTTCATGGATAGATCTCAAGGGGTTTGTGGACTTGGATGGGGGAAAAAATACATTTTTATTTTCACTAGCTTCTAATTGTAATTTAGGCTTTCCATTATGAATTTTTAAAAACTAAACATTATTCTGAAAAGGGGTGCATAGGCTTTACCAAGATGACAGTGAGGTACATGACACAAAAAAAGTTAAAAAAAAATACACAAAAAAACCCCTGATATAGGGTAAGTATATGCAGAATGACTCACAGGTAGAGAGACTGGAAGCTATGCAATAATCCAGCAGAGAATAGTCCCCACCTCCTCCATCATGTTTGTCATCACAATTCAAGAACAACAAAACGTGTTTATTATGCATTGCGCTAAGTCAGATCCTTGCCCTTTGAGCAGCTCACCAATTAAGACACACATGGAGGCAAACCATCAAGAACTGAATGCTCAGCCTACTTGACTACATAACAAAGTGTTATGTAGTCCATGGGGGCATTGAGTTGATGCAGTTGAAAGAGCACCTGACTTGGAATCAGGAGGACCAGAATTCAAATCAGCCTCAGTCACCTGACATTTACTAGTTGTGTGACCCTGGGCAAGTCACTTAACCCCGATTGCGTCTCAAAAAAAAAATTATGTATCAGAAGTGGGTATATTTTATGCCGTCATGAGGTAGTGAGTACAAGTCAATGGACTGGCTACAGAACTTCAAGTTCCATCAGGTCGAGATGGCCCGGAGTCAACATCACTGACTTTCAGATGTGTCTAAGGGGGCTTCTTGTGGAATATTAAGAACTATCTCAGTGACAGAATAGGTTTGGGACCAGGTTCGGCACTATCTGTCAGATGACTGGGTGGCAGTAAAGGTCAGATAAGATAGCGAGGAAGATGCGCACCTTTTTGTTTTTTGAGTTCACAGGTTCCTTTCTCCCCAGGATGCCTAAGCAAGGCACCTATGGGCCGTGCCCAGGCTTAAAGCAGCAGGTGAAGAGCAATTTTCAGTCATTTTAGGAATTTGTGCCCAAGTCAAACGCAGCTCCCACATGTCATTCTAGGCAAAGGTGTACCCATCTGTAGTCCCTTCTCTTTGGGCCTCAATTTCTGCAACAGTAAAACGAATGGATTGTACTAGAAAATCTCTGAGGTCATTTCCAGTTGTGTCGTCCTATGTTCTAAAATTGTGGGGGGATGTGGGTATAGTGGCATTTGCCGGATCGAGGAGCCAGGGACCAAGACGACAAATGAAATGTCTTCACACTTGCAAATATACAACCAGACGCTGATCACACACACACGGCTATGCCCTCCGTCCAACTTCATTCCTCTCCTGACACTACCCTTCACCCACCTCCTTACACCCCCAGACTTCTGCCCATCCGCCTCAGGTCTTCTTACAAATGCTCCCAGAGGGCCTACCCACCCCCCACTCCTCCCAGCCTCAACCTATTTCAATTTCTCCAACCCTTCCCAACTTCCGTCCATCGCCCCGCCCAACACAACAGCTTCCGCCCTCGTCCATTTCCTCCTCCACTTCCGCCCACGTCGGCCCCTCCCCTCCGGCCGCTATCCCCTTCCCTTCAGGGGAGAAGGTCGCCACCCAGGATCCGGGCTCCTCACCAGTGGTTGAGCCTACCATAACATGTCCTAACAGCGGGAACGGCGCGGGGTGGAGGGCGCGCGCTCGAGCCGCGGAGCTGGGGGGCGGAGCCCGAAGGCTGCAGCAGGGGCTCGGCCGGGGCCGGTTTTTGGCTGTCACTGGCCCCGGGAGCAACCCCGCCCACCAAGAGCGCACGCCGCCAACGGCTGTAGAGCGAGCAGCCCTCCCCCCCCCACTATGCTCCGCCCCCACCTCCCCCTCCCTCGCCACTCATTCCTCCCTTTTACCCTCCCTTTCCCTCTCCCTCTCCCCGCAACTCCAGCTCTGCTTCCTGCCCCTTCTCGATGCTCCCAGCTATCCCCCCCCGTTTCCAAAAGCTTCAGAGAAAAGCAGTTTCCATAAGCTGTCTCCTGCGCTCCTCCACCCTAGCCAGACTACTGCCTTCCTGAGGAAGTAGCTCCCTTCCACTCCAAAACTAGTCCCCCAGGCCGCAGCTATCAGCCTCGGCCTCCGAGGTGGCCCTGCCCCAGTTTCCATGGCCGCGGGGATACCGCCCTCCCCCCACCAAACCCCATCCACAAACACGCTCCTTCTGACTCTGGCTCTCCTTCCGAGCTGGGTTCCTTTCCAGTTCCTTTTTTCCATTTTTTCCTGCCTTCGGTCGCTAAAATCCTTCTCGTTCCTCCTTCCCCTGGGTCTTCCTCGGCTACTTCTCTCATTCCCATCCTTCCCATTCCTTTAATTCACTCCTTGGGCAAAAACTGGTCAAACACCTACAGTCAACAGTGCCCTGCGTTACAGCCCCCCAGCCTTCTAGAAAGGGAGCCTGTCCCAGGCATCCACCTTGCCAGGCCCTAGGCCCCTCAGCTTTCACAGAGCCACACTGCCCAGACACCTCTGCCACCAGGTTCCTCACACAGAGGTGCTTCGGCCTCAGTTCACAAACAGTAAAGAATGATACATTAGCATTAGAGTCAAGAGACCTGAGTTCTACTCCCTGCTCTGCCAGGACACTTTCTGAGTGGGCAGTATATAGAATAACTTCTTTCATTGTAGGATCAGATAACCATCCCTCAGTCCAGGACAGTAGTGGCATCCTATGGAACTTTGTCTATCAGGGTCTATAAGGATGCAGACCTAGTTTCTCAAAGCCCATCAGAGAACTATGTCAGACAGGGACTTTATTGAAGACTTCCAGGGATAAACGCACTTTGAACACCAGTTTTCTGAATTGGCGTCAATAAAAGCCTATTCTTAGAGCATTTTATAGATAGGTGTTAAGTGACAAAGGATAAAAGAACCTGGTCACATTAGCTAGACATAGAAGTGAGTTTCTTGAAGAGAAGGATTGTGTTGTGCTTTGTACGGTATAGGTACTTAATGTTTATCCAATTAGATAGAATGTTATAGCTGCCCTGGTAGAAAGGGTTTCAGCCTGGGTTTCAGGACACCTGAGTTCCAGTCTTAGGTTCTCTGGTTCCATAAAAGCCTCCATATTGACAAGGAGGTGACACTTGGATTCTCTAAGACTATGCCAGGACAGAGCGTAGATAGGTTCTGCCATGATAGAAAAAATTTTAAGTATGGAGCTAGGACTGGACTATATCTGCTTTCTAAGGACCAGTTAAACAAAAGGAAAGCTCATCACCAGTCAGTTGACCACTTGGTGATGAATTCTTCTGGACCTGGCAACAGATGAAACAAAAATATAAAATGGTCCTTAGTCCTACATGACCAGCTTAGCCCTTTTGCAGTGATAGTGGCAGAGAGAGAGAAAAGGGAAAAGAGGGTGCTAAGTTAAATCACACTGTTTTTAGACTGTGAACATCAAATGTGAGATAACTAAATCAGAAGACAAAAGGAAGTTCCCACTAAAGAGAAAGGTAGCTTACAGTTTTTTCTCTGGGACAAAAATAAAGAAATTGGCAGAGTTTGTGGGGTTTATTTTTTTTAATAGTTTGTCTAGAGACAAGAAGAAAGATCATTTCATGGGATGTTTGCTTATCTTATATGGCAGTGTTCAAGCTAAACATTTGAAATAAGACAGCCATGAAGATAATGCAACTTAGATAGCAACATCTTTTCGGGGGATGAGGAGATGGAGAAATTCTACAAAACACTTGTTAAAATCAGGATGCTCCAAATTAAATCAATATATATTTTAATAGTAACTTCAACATAAAGGTCAGCATAGGGAAGGATGGCAAAAAATTGTAAAGCATGGTATAAGAATAAGAAATGAGAAGCACATAAGACTTATAGACTATATGGAAATGTCATGTCCATAGATAATGACTATATCATCTTCGAAAAGAGATGTGGGAGGCACTGAGCCTTGCAAGTATCACAAAAAAAATAAAAAGAAATTAATCATATTTTAACAGACAAGAAATAACTGGGTACTGATGTGGGAGTCAAATTAGCTGTCAGGGTAGTTACCAAATTATTAAAGCAAAGATCAAAATGAGAATAAAGAACAAAAATGAACACGTGATTGAGACTACCTCAATTTGACCTATTTAAAGAAGTTGTTGATGAAAAAAAAGAAAATGATAAAAAAAAATTACAAAGACCATTACAATTTCTTAAGAAAATTTAACCATTGTGGCTTAATTGCCACAAGGAGGAGCTCGAAAGAACCTAGAAACTGCCTCAGCCAGCAAATACTGCATCTCCTTGCCAAGTGATATGGCTCCCAAGACAACACTAGTTTAGAATATAAACACTTATAAAATCCTATAGAGGAAGATGGTGGCAAATTGCAAAGGTACATAAAACAGTTAGTAGCTATGAAGGGAAACAAATGTTTACAGGGACTTAAATAAGTCACATCATCCTGAAAGCATTTAAGTATGAAATTAGAAAGAAAAACAACATGAAAAATAGAAAGAGTGGCTCAAGATTACTAAAAGTGACAATGCTTTCCTCCTGTCTTCTCCATCAGATTCCTTCCACTATCATTTCCCCCCTCACTCTCTAATCTTTAATCTCTCCCCATAGCTACTATTTCCTTCCCTACCTAGAAACCCACTCAAGTCTCCCCATCCTTTAAAAAAAAATCTTCACTAGGTCCAACCATTTCTGCTAGCTAGTTTTAGATAGAGAGATATAGAAATTCAACTGAACCCTTTTCAGGATTAATATATAATCTGTCAAAACTAATGGCATTTTCTCAATTCTCATCCTTCTTGATCTCTCTATAGCATCTGATATTTGTCAACACCCTCTTCTCTGACAGTTTCCAGGACACTGCTCTCTTGGTTTTCTTACTACGTGTCTAACTGCTCCTTCTCAGTCTACTTTAGTGGTTCATCATATCACACTCTCTAAATGTTGGTATAGCCCAAGGCTCTGTCCTAAGTCCTTTTCTCTTTTCTCTCTATACTATTCACTTAGTGATTTCATTAGCTCCTATGAGCAAATGATAATCTCTATGAAGATGATACCCACATCTATTTTTCCAGCCCTAGTCTCTAACCTGAATTCCTGTCTTGCATCACTACCTGTCTTTTGAACTAGATGTCCCATAGGAATCTCGAACTCAACATGTACAAAACAGAATTCATTATCTTTCTTCAAAAACTCTCCCAGAGCTTACCTATTTCTGTCAAGGGCACTACCTATCCTTCCAGAACCCCAGATTTACAATCATGTCATCCTTGATTCCTCAGGGTCACCTCACATATTCAATCAGTGCCCAAATCTTGTCATATCTATCTCTATAACGTCTCTAAACATGTTCCCTTCTCTCTACTCACACTGCTACCACCTTAATTCAGACATTCATCACCTTTGCCTTCTATTGTAATTGCCTTCTAATTGGTCTCCCTCTCTCTGGTCTTGCCCCCACTCCAATCTATACCACCACCAAGGGGATTTTCCTAAAGCACGTCTGACCACGTCACGACCTCTACTTCTCTCCCCAGTGAACTACAATTAACCTCTACTCTTCCAAATAACTCCTTGTTACTTCTAGAATTAAATATTAAACTACTTCTTACATTTAAAACTCTTCACAACTTTGCTCCAATATACCATCCAGCCTTATTATACATTACTCCCCTCCATATCCTCTTGTGATCCACCCAGACTGGCCTTATTACTCAAACAAAACCCTCCACGTTCTTTATCTTTTTATCACTAACCTTTTACACTGGCTGTTGCACAAGCCTGGAATGCTATCTTTCCTCACCTCTGTCTTCCTTGGGTCTCTAGTTACTTCAAAGACTCTAGTTACTTCAGACTCTACCTTCTGCATAAGACCTTTCCTGGTTCCCTTAGCTGCTAGTCCCTTCCCCTATTTTGCATACACCTACGTACTTGTTCTCTCTCCAGATAAAATAAAAGCTCCTTGAGGGCAGAAACAATCTGTATCCTCTGTGCTAAGCACAATGCCTGACTTGTAGTAAATGCTTGTTAACTGAATGACAGTGAAACCTCACATTTGGATCATAATATCACATTCCCATATATGAGAGATAGCATTGTGTAGCAGAAAGAGAAGGCTCAGAACCCAACTTTGACATTTACTATGTGACCTTGGGCAAGTCACTTAACTTCTTGGAGCCTCAGTTCCCTAATCTGCAAAATGGGAATAATAATACCTGTAGTACTTACTTCAGAGGGTTATCAAAAGAGTCAAACAAGAGTTTTTAAATGTTTTGCAAACCTTAAAGTGCTATATATAGTATCCCAAAAGTCCTAGTGCAAAAGTCTTTATGCTTTAATAGCTTAAAACTGCGCTAAGACTTTTGGAACACCCTGTATTAATGTCATTATTATATGCTATAAGAAAAAAGTGAAAAAGCACACAAAAGAAAATAAAAAGGCAAGAGCAGCTAGGCAAGACCAGATACAGTAGAAATAAAATGTCTACTGGTAACAACATAGTTTTCAAAGGCATTAAGGAATCAATTCTCAACATACCTAAAAAGACTATCAAACATTTCAAAAAACACAGGCTTTGATTTTTTTTTAAAGCAAGTGGGGAAAATATAAACTATTGACCCATATGCCTACTTTCCCATCTCCATAAAACTTTATAAGAATAATCAACAAATATTATCAAGGGCATAATGGAGGCATTTTTAAAAAGTCAAGTTTTCACAAAAGATTTTCTCCAGCAGACACAACTGACTTGAAACATGTAAGAATACAAGATCCCACAGTGTGATTCCTTGTTGACTATAAAGAAGTATTTGTTTCACCTCAAAGTCTCTCCTCTGACAAGTTGTATCCCATGCATACATTCAAAATCCTACAAGATTCTTTCCTTGAAAATGTATTGACAAATGAGATTACTTTGTTTGATGAGTTTCTTTATCCATATCAAGTAAAGCCCAAAACAAGGAGATACATGTTTGTCAAAGCTACTTCCCATCCTCATGGAGGATGTCCAGTCCAGTGCCGAGTCTAAATGAAAGGATTCCTTATAAAAAGTGAGAAAAAAATAAATATTTAAAAAAAAAAAAAAAAAAAGGTGAGGGCCTCCAGGTACCCAGGTTTGCTGATAACTGAGCGGATTGCACCAAGCCCTGGAATATTTCAGATCTATAATCACACAAAATAATTTAACATAACTAGTCACACAGGAAAAACCAAAAAGATAAAAAAAATGTCTGTTATCTACCAATCAGATTGATAAATGTTGGAGGAACTGTGAAAAGACAAGAGCACTTGATGCATTTTTGGTGGAGCTATAAATTAGCCTAAATGTTCTGAAAAACAATTTGGAAATATATGAGAAAAGTCACCAAACTATTCATACCCTTTGACCCAGCAATACCATTGCAATGCAAATATCCCAAGAAGGTCAAAGACAGAAAGACAAGGATCCCCAAATATGGAACAAATACAAAAATATTTATAACAACACTTTTTTATGGCAGCAAGAAACTAGAAGCAAAGTGGATGCCTATTAACTCTAGAATGGTTGAATAAATTGTCATATGAATGAAATGGATGGAATATTGTTATAAGAAAGCACAAAATGAAAAATTCAGGGAAACTTAGAAAGCCTTATGCATATAAACTGAGGCTTAGGAAAGTAAACAGAACCAGGTGAACAATTTGCACAATACTGTCAAGAAAAGTAACATTGAAAGACATCAGAACTCTGATAAATATAGTGACCAACCACAATTGTAAAGGACTAACAGTGAAATAAGCCTTCTACCACTGCTGGAAAGATAGCAGACTCAAGGTGTGAAAAGTGGTATATTTTGTCAGACATGGCTAATGTGTTGGCATACTTTGTTATAATTAAGGACCATATTATTGGGAGGAGTGAGGTGGATGGAGAGTCATTGGGAAGTAACTACGTTATAAAAAGAAAAAAGAGCATCAATAAAACATCTAAGTGCCTATTGTCCTATGAAGTTGCATAAAGTTAGTCCAGAAATACATTCATCTTGGAAAGGCATAAACTGATAAGCAATAAACTGAGCTAAGAATCAAACAGGAAGAGAAGAATGGGCTGGATTACCTTTGAGAAACTGTTCAGTGCTTTTAACACTTTGGCCAAAAACAAAAACAAAACAGAAACCAAGAGAAACATTTAAAAATGAAACACTAACAGATGTATTTATTGTCCTCTCTGAAACCAAGGCCCATCAATATTTTTCCAATAATGCTGTATGATTGTCATGGAATTCCACAGTCTCCAAAGAATTAAATATGAGGGTTACCCAAAGGGCAATACAGAAACGTGTGGTGGGCATGAGTGGGCTGCAACATATGACCAAAGAAGGATGATAAGGAAGAGAATAAAGGATGTCATCAGAGACTTCTATGCCCAGAAAGGGGAGTGAGCAAGTCATGTGACAGGAGCAAAGGATAAGGCATGGAACAGCCTACATACATGGTCCAAACTGTCCGGAGGTCTGGAGGAAGGCCCTCAGCATGTTGAGTGAAACCCCTATGGAGGATTTATAGTTAACAAACATGTATTCTGTGCCAGGTATTATGATAAATTCTGGAGATACAAAGAAAAGAAAAAAAATAGTCCCTGCCCTCACAGTCTTCATGAGGAACTCAACATTCAAACAACTACGAACAAAGAAGATAAATTGGAGATAATACACAGAGGAAAGGTACTAGCATTACTGATTGGGAAAGACTTCTTGGAGAAGGTAGGATTTTAGCTGGGTCTTGAACCAAGTCCAAGGAAAGGCATAGATAATAGGTTGTACTATGAACCACTGCTTTGATGAACTCATGAATCTATGGAATGATCAAATAAGCCATCTTTAGTGCCCACAATAGTGTCTTGCATTTTGTAGGCACTTAATAACTATTTATGATATAGAACAGAATATCTATATGAGAAAGAATTTTATTATTGTACAATGTAAAGAGGCTTGGAGCCCCTAGTTTCCAAGTCCCCACTAACCCACTGTGTGACCTTAAGCAAATCACTTTTTCTCTGAGCCTTAATTGCCCTGTCTATCCAAATGGGGGATTTGGATGGTCTATTGATGTTCTATGGTTCACTCTTCCCTCTTCCTTTTTATAGAAGAGGAACCTGAGGCTAAGAGGCACTGTGACTTGTCCATAATTCAGATACACGTACGTATGTGCATAGATTGTGTATAAGATATACTGACACAGTCCTCCTTTAGGCATCTTCTAGCATGTTGGTCACATGACACCCATGGGGACTTTCATCAGGTGACAAAGATACCAGCAACAGTTCCCCCTAGCAACTGGCAGGTGTTGGTAGTAATCCTAGGGGTGACTAAGTGGGGGAGGTGCCTTCCCTTCTGTATATTTCCTCTGTTCCTCTAGACTAAGCTCTACTCATCTAGAGTTGTCCATATTTCATACCACAGAGGACCGAAAGGACAAGAACTATCCATTGGGCACAGCCACCGCAGCACAACAACCAGCAGGCAAGCACCTCCCACCCCTAGGGGTGGGAGCCCATCACCCAGACCCACCACCCTCCCCTTCCTTCCAAGCCTTCTGTCCCACACTTACCCTAAAAGGTGAGGAGGGACAGGAGGGTTTCTGTTCCAATTCACAGATGTTGGGAAGTATGAGGTAATGGAGTGTTAGACTTGTAACCACAAGCCCTGGGTTCCAGTCCCTGTTATTGTGTGACTGCTGTAGTCACAGCCTCTTGGGGGTTTAGTTTCCAGATCTACAAAATGAGGGAAGAACGTGTGGATTCTAGTTCTAATACTTTGTGATTCTGAATCAAGAGCATAGAAAGGGTCAGAGTTGCAAAGTAGAAATGTGTGTCCATCATCAATCATCTGACTAAGAATGAGAGGCATAAAGTCATCAGAGCTGAGATTGTATAAATAGACTCAGAGAATATGGGGAAGAGGCTTGGGGAAAATCTCTGATTTTCCAGGCTGGGTATGGTCCATTCCTTCAGGCCCTTTGTTCCACAGAATCCCTGCCCTGTAGCCCCTCTAGGGGGTGGTTTGAGGAAGGCTGGAGAGAAAGAGGTGCCTATTCAGCTCCTGTATGACCAGCTCTAAGGAAAGGTTGAGGAGAAAATGTTGTTATAGCTAAAATAAAGTTTGGGGATGATCCATGTTTTTCGGTTCTCCAGACCTTTCTCCTACATCTATAATGGTGGGCTGGAGGATGTTCATTGGCATTTACTGAGTTCCAGCATCTAAGGTCCTTAGGATGAAGGGAATTGAAAGAAGATAAGGGTGGGGATTCTAGGGAAAGGAATGAAAGAATCCAGAGAACCGATAGATCAGTAGAAATGATACAAATTAATAATGTCCTATTCTTTAGTCTCTAGAATTGTAGGACATCCATCAGAGGTCAGCTGTGGGAGGTCCCTTAGAAACCATCTTGTTCAACCTCATTTTTCAAAGAAGAAAATAGGTCTAGCGAAGGGAAGGGACTTGCCCAGGGTCCCACAGTTAGTGGTACAGCTGGGACTAACTATAGTACCTAATTCCTAGGGCAGGGCTTTATCCTCTCTAAGACCTAATCAAAGTGATGTCCAGCACATATGGTAAGGGGACATCCCCTAACCCATACATAAGGATCTCTGTGAGCCACATATTGACAGTTTTACAATGTAATATTAATATTATCTGTTTTCTTGTATTATTGTTTATTTTGTTAAATATCTCCCAATTGCATTTTAATCTAGTTTTGTATCAGACACCTCTGTTATGATTGAAGAAGTAGACTGACAAACAGTCTCCTCTGTCTGGTCGGTCAGAAGGTGGTAGAGAAGGTGGCAGGTGAAGGGAAGGAAGAGAGAGACTATCTAAGGTTAATGCAATTGCCCCTTCTCCCTGCTGGCCTAGGTCCAGCTGCTGCAACGGAGCCATCAGCTGCCAGGAAGGGTAGGGGAGTTCCATGAGACTATAATACAGATGACCAGCGCCAAGACTAACCTATCCACCCAGCTGGTGCTGAGTGAGGAACAGAAGCTACAGGTGATCCTTGCAGGGGTCAAGGAGGGCATGACACAAGAGTACTAAGGGAAGCAAGATAGCAATGCAAGCTCATCTTCCATTGCAAGACCCCAACAGGAAAAAGTTCAGGCCCCTTGGTTGGCCATTCAAGGCCCTCTTTAGCTTGCCTTATCTCTCCCTCCACCCTCACACACACCTTTTGCTATAGCCTGTCTCCTAAATGTCCTTGAACTCACATATCTCTATCTCACAGTCTTTGCTCACATCATTTCCTTTAACTGAAATGCCTGTCCTCTTCTCTACTCAGCCCTGACCCTCATTCTTTCAAGTCCTGAGCATCCTATAAGTTCAGAGTGATCTTATCTTCCTCTGAATTCCTAATTCATTTGTTGTACATAACCCTCATTTGGCATTTTCCATATGTTCACAACATATATGTTCATGTGTGAGTTTTGTCTCCTCCTTCAAGCTGTGAGCTCCCCAAAGATGGGGCCTAGGTCCCAGAATATGAGTTCTGTTCCTTGTTTGTCCCTGTAACAGTATGCCGACAGGACTGGGCGCACGGGAGCCAGTGGGCTCCTCATTTCCCACAAAGTATAGAAAGTCACAGAAATAATCTCTCCCCAAGAAACTTATGACTTGAGTAGTCTTATGATCCACCTTCGTCACTTACCACCACCACCCCCCGCGGGGGGCCCCCCCCCCCCCCCCCCCCCCCCCCCCCCCCCGCCTCCATCCCACCAGATTCATAAGGAACTCATCGACCTCCACATTGAAACCAATCGCTTGAGGGAGCAATATGAGACCGACAGCTTTGAGCTGAAGTGTGAGGTGACTTGTGTGTATCTGTATCTTGTGATACCCTCTTGCCCATCCTTCTCTAGGACTAGAAACAAGGATTTGACCCAGAGTTCTCAGTAGGTAAAATGGAAAACAGGGGAAAGTCCAATTCTCACTATCCTAATCTTTATCCCCACCGAGATAACCCTTTGCAGTTATGTTGTCTCCATTTTACAGATGAGAAAATGAATGCGACTTTGCCTAACATGCCCAAGATTCCATAGAGTAAGAAGTAAGACCCAGTCCTCATAACTCCCTGCCTAGAGCTTCTTCCATGGAACTGCCACCAGTCCCAGAACCTACCAGTCATCCTGCTGGGTGACCTCAGGACCTTGGATGGGGAGAAGGATAGGATGGGGTTGCAAATGAAGACAGGGGAAGAATAGGGCTGTTGCTGCCCTTTCACAGTGACCCTGCTCCTCCACAGATTCTAACACTGGAGAGTAGAGTCCTAGAGCTGGAACTGACTGGGGAGAAGGCTGGTCATGAACGGGTAGGGCTGGCAGAGCAGCTAAAGCTACTGGAAGGCAAGCATCAGGAGCTATCGGATGCTTACATCAGCCTTGAAAACAACTACCAGACCCTGACCAAGCAACATGAACCTGAGGTGAGGGTTCAAGAAGTCATATGGGAATCCTGGGCTTCCTCCTTGGGTTTCCAGCCAGCCCTTAGAGGCCTAAGTCATTTTGGGTCTGCCCCATGAATTCAGCCTCCTCTGAGCTGTCCTGACCTGTCCCCAAAGAGCCAGAGTAGGCTATCTAGCAAAGAGGCTTAGGTAATAACTGTTTCTTCCTTGTCTCTGCTCCTAGGATATGATCCACTTGACAGGTTCCCTTCTAGGAATAAGCTCCCTTAGCCCTGAGGAATTCACCCCAGGCACACTGCTATTAGCTTCTCCACATCTGTTCCACATCTGGGTCACATCTAGAATGATAATAATGAGTAATGACAATAACTAGTCTTTTTATCTCGCTTTAAGGCTTACAAAGTGTTTCATACATGTTATCTCATTAGCTCTTCCCAACTCTGTGAAGTAGGTGCCATTATTATCTCCATTTTACAGATTAGAAAACTGATGGCTGAGAGTGTTTAAATGATATGTCAAAAAATAATCATGTCTGAGCCAGGTTTCTAACTCAGATCTTCCTGACTCTAAGAACAATATTCTTATGTGCTCTGCCACCTAATTGCCTGGGTACTCCGAGATGAGAGGAAGAAATCTAGAGACCTGAGTTCTAGTCCTTACTCTACTACTTAATTTCTATGTGACCTTGAACAGATCATGCATGTCCCATCTCTGAGTCTCATTCTGCAAACTGAGAAGATGGACTAAACTTTAAAGATCCTTCACTCAGCTTTAACACTGTAATCTGAGCGTCCCTGATCACAAAGTCACAAAGAGTCTCATTTCAAATATGTAAAATACTCACATGATTGGGATAGTGAAAAGGGAGAGAAATGTAACTTAATTTACTATTTTTTTTAACACAACATCCTTCCCACCTCCATGTCCTTTTCCAAAAAGTTACAATCAAGTTGGCCTGGGCCTTTGGGAGAATACCTTCTGCATTCATCATACTGGCAAAGATGGTATTCTTTTTGGGTACCTCAAAACCCTTGTAGGTCAAAGGACTCATCCTACTCCAGCAGCCTAGGTAGAAGCTGAGACCCAAGGAATAAACACCCATCCTTGGCCCCAAGACAAGGCAGGGAAGAATGCTGTCCTGAGTCCTGAGCACAACGTGGAAGGCCAAGAGCTGGGGCAGAACACAGGACTTTCTTTCCCTTGATGCCCTGCAGGTGCCCCGGAGGGAGGAGCAGAGCCTAGAGCTGTTTACCACATCTATGAAAAAACACTCTTTCCCAGTCCAGCCAAAACCATCTTCTTCCCAACCTTCAGAGCTTGGAGAAGCTGCTAGGATAGCTGCCAAACCAGAGAGAATCAGATCGTTGGTACAAGGGTTCCCTCATCAGAAACTCAAGGTGGGTTATCCCAAGAAGTCCCTCAGTCAGCACCACTGAATGAGTTTCCACTGAAGATAGATCCCTAAACCAGGCATGCTAGGAACTGAGGGGGGAAAAAAACCTAATAATAGTAGCTAGAATTTGCATAGTGCCTTAAGGTTTGCAGAGTGCTTTATTTGCAAAATGCTTTACATGTGCTCTCAGTTGATCTTCACAACAACCCTGTGAGAATATGGATTATTATCCCCATTTTACAGATGAGAAAACTGAGGCTCAAAGAAGTTATATGATTTGTCCAGTGTGACACAGCTAGCAAATTTCTTAAAGTAGACTTTGAACTCAAGTCTTCCAGCACTCTATTCATGGCACCACCTACCATCACTCAAGTAGCTATTTGATTGGGGAGTTGCAGGGAGAGGAAAATTTAAACATAACTGGGCAAAAGTTTCCTGAAAGAACATATACTATAAGGAAGTGGGCTAGAATTTAATCTGGGACAACTTCCTGAAGGAGGAGGATTCTGAATGGGTGTTTGGGAGAACAAGGACACAGACTAATAGTTAAGCTCACAGGAATAGCTGTTCCACCAGAGCTAGACATCTTTCATTTGCCTTTCCCACTATCCTCAGACAGAAGACATCATCACCTCTGAACAAGAGCAGAAGAAAATGGAGAAGGTGGTAAGTGAACCAGGCCCAAGTTCCCCTTCATTTCCCTTAGGGGAAGACAAGGAAAGAATCTGAGCTTCCCTGATCACAAAGATACAGTCAAATTTCAAGTATGTAAAATATTCACAAGATTGGAACAGTAAGAAAAAATAGAAATGTAACTTAACTTACTAATTTTTTTTAACACAAAATCCTTCCCACCTCCATGTCCTTTCCCAAAAAGTTACAATCAAGTTGGTCCGGCTTTGGGGAGAATACTTTCTGCATTCATCATACTAGCAAATATGGTGTCCCTATTCCCAGTGAAGTCAAGGAGATGATCAAGAATATTTTAATGAGGGGCAGCTAGGCAGCACAGTGAATAGTGCACTGGCCCTGGAGTCAGGAGGACCTAAGTTGAAATCTGGCCTTATACTTACTTAGCTGTGTGACCTTGGGCAAGTCACTTAACCCCAATTGCCTTGCCTTCCTCCTTCCATAAAAAAAAATGTTTTAATGAGTTCCAAACACTCTATATCTGGGGAGCAAAGGAGTGATCAGTAGACCAAATGGGTATATATGCACCTTTCTCCAGGAGCATATCCCAGAAGAGAGGAGAGTTTGGGAAAGCATTACCTAATACTTAGGTGGATCCCTGAGTCTCTAGCAGCATTATGCTTCCAAATACTGTTCTCAGAATGGCCCAGTAGTCTCTGGAAAATGGCCCAGGGCTCTGAAAATTGGACTAGAAGGACATAGGTCTGGGTGTGTGACCTACAATATGCCAAGTAAGGCCTAGTTATAAGATGCCCACTTCTAATATGCAACCTGAGGCTGATTTATATGACAACTTCTAACAAGTCCATTTATGCCAACTTCAAATATGTCCTCATGTATAAATGAATATATAACTAGAAGCAAAGCGGTAGCCAATGACTGGGAAAAAGAATTGTCTCACTACAGTCTTTACCACCTGTATCTCTCTTCCTGGGGATGGCCACAGATGCTGGCCAGCCAAGAGCACATTAGGGAAGAGGTGGAGAAGATGAAGCTACTACAGAAGACCCATCAGGAGAAGCTGGAGGAGAGAGTGTAAGTGATCAGACCAGCGTGGAGGGAGGGAGCAGCCTCTGGGTTTCAGTATGAAAGAGATTATTTTGAAAGGAAATAAAAAATTATTCTACTTTATTAACCTGCAGAGCAGTATACTTCTTATAGAACTTAGAATCACAGCACATAGATTGTTAGAACTGGAAAAAACCTTAGAACATTCAATATCCAAACTAGAAAAGGGACCTTGGAATGAGACCCAGAAGGAAAATAATTCATATAAAATTACACATTGAGTTAGTCCTAGAACTGGGGCTAGAACCCACGTTTTCTTATTCTCATTACAGACTCTTTCCATACCATACCTTTTGTTACATCCATACATTTCCCCCCAAGAGACTGTAGAGGTTCAAAATATCAACAAGCTATAGAAGGACAGGGTGGAAGATGGATCCCTACCATATACCCATGATACCAGAATCACTCCCATCTTAGAAGTGTGCTTCCATTGACTCCTTGGCAGCCTAATGCCTTCCCCCAGGGCCAAGGCAAATGTCCAAGGAAAGGTCCAGCTGCTAAGGTCTACCTCCCTCATCAGCCCAAGCACCAGAGGGTCAGAGTAAGAAAGAGATCCTTCAGGCTCTTCCTCCTTTCTCAGAAGAAAAAGCAAGAGAAGGAAAGCATGAGCTGGGCCACTCAGCCATCTAACCAACCATCATTTTACCTTCTCTCCACCTCATCCCTGACTGCTGAGGCCTGGCCATTGGCAGGGACAAAGGAGAAAGGACAGACATCCTGGGGCATACCTAAGCATAGAAAGGTCCCATGTTTAGGCACCAGAGAAATGAACAGAGCTTTTCCCAAATTGTCTCTCAGTTCTTCACACACACACTCACTCTCTCTCTCTCTCTCTTTCTCTCTCTCTCTCTCTCTTTCTCTCTCTCTCTCCCTCAGACTCTGGGTTGGAAGGACTTTAGAGATGATTATGTCTGGTCCCGTTGACTGTGTTTGTCAGAGCTGAAGGACATGATTGTTAGCACATGGGAGTCACTAATCCTGCCATGAGCCATGTTTGCCTACCTTATATCTTCAGGGAAGTGCTGGGAAGAGAACTCCAGGATGCCAAACAGGAGATCCGTGGCACACAGCACAAGATGGATGAACAGGCTATGGTGAGCCAGTAATTACTTTTTTCCTAGTGACCCTTCACAGGATGGATCAGAGAACATTTAGAGTTGAAAGAAGCTGTAGTGATTTTTAAAATCTAATCCCATCATTTTACAAATGAGGAACCTGTGGCCCAGGGAGGGGAATGGGTTTCTCCATGGTCACACAATAGTAGAACCATAATTCAAACCCAGATCTTGTGACTCCAATTTCTATACACAATGACTAGGCAATAAGAAGCTGGGGTTTATCACTGAGACTGGCTGCTACATGGGGACCTGGGCAGGTGACTGTGGCTTTAAGTGTCAAACTCATAACTATGCTGGTCATTAATCCCAGACGTTTCTCCAGATTCTGAAAACTAGTGTCTTAAATATATATATTTTTAAAGATGCAAACTAGATTGAGCTATGGCTCAGAAAGCCATGTAGATAAGGGGTTGGGAAGGAAGACCTTGGCAAGTACCATGTTAACCTCAAGCCCCTGCCTCCTAACATGTCCTTCTCTACTTCCTCCAGGCACTGTCTGCTTCCCAGAAGCAGCTTCAAGAAGTGGAGAAGGAGAATTCCAGACTGCAGCAACAGCTGAAGATGATGAATGAAGAGTATCGAACCAGGCTTCTGCACTATGTGAAGAAGATGGCTGTAAGAACATAAGACAATGAGATGGGCAAGAGACTAAATGGGGTCTGGGGGGAGTGGACAAGGCCATTTTTTCATGAGGATTGGATAGGGAACAGTTAAGGGAGATCAGCCCATGTCAGGGCTCATCTGAGTCAATTATGGTCCAGACTGACCTAGGCTATAAGAATCCTGATGAGTAGATACTGTATTATCCAGTACGAAGTAGAGACAATTCTTGCAATCAAGGAAGAGTTGGGGTGGTTTGAGGCTGGGTTTTAGAGAATTTCGAGTAGTGTTCATGGAAGGTCCAAGTGGATTGACAGTGGGTTCCAAGAGTATTACAGGTGAGTTCTGATTATGTCCTCAAGATGATTTTTCTTGGTAAGAATTGGTCTTAAAAGAGCCCTCCGTAAGGTAGTCTCACAAGCCCCTAGAAGAAGTCTTGTTCTACCAGTGGCCCAGTTCAGCAACATTCCCCACTTTCTCTCGGGCTTCCACGGCTTGTCACACTTTCCATTTTTCTGGGGACCATGGACAGTCTTACATGGACAACACTACCCAGGGCCACCAAGGGCCTCCACAGACAGATGCTGCAAAGCCAGGAGCAATGAAGAAACTCTTGGATGGAATGCTAAATGACATTCAGGCCTCAAACCAAAGCCGAGAACAACAACTGGCCAAGGTTGCCCGGAACTACAAGAAGAGGATGGAGAGCCTGATGAAGAGTCATGAGAGCCTGCTCAATGCCTACAGGTTTGGTCTTCCAACACTTCCCCCTAAATGGGCCCAGAGCCCCACCAGGCCAACCCTGTCCCAGCTTTCTGGCCCTATTGCCATTTCTATGGGGCAAAGAGTACAAGGTCAAAAGTTTCCATTGTTTTTTTCCTCTCAAGAAAGGAAAATCTTGGCATGTCCATTTTAGTCCCTTTGTTGGGGTAAGGAACGAGGGGTGGGGAGCTCCTTACAAACACAGCCCTCTTCAGGAGGAAATTGTACAGAGAGGTCACTGGGATAAGCTGGATGTGGGTAACTACCATATGCAACCAGGGCTACATCTGAATCTTTCTGGGGTTCTGTGGGCAACAATCAAAGCAGTGGGTGACAGGGAGAGCCTGGCTTAGGGTCCTGAGAGAGCAGATTAAGGCCTGGGGTGGTCCCAACATGGAACCTGGTCCTCTGGAAGCCCACTTCACCATCAACGAGGTTGATCTTCAGTCCAACCTAACCCAAGAGCTCAATAAGCTTCGTGAAGACAAGGCTCAACTGGAGACTCAAATTCAGGAACTGCAGGCCCAGGTAAAGCTCTAAACCACTTTGATCTCAACTGAATCCACATGACACCTCAAAAAGGCTGTAGAGTTTATTTACCCACAGTTAGACAACAAGGCATCAAATAGAAACCAATGTTCCTAGGTGTTCCATATAATTTTATTTAGCCAATTCAGAAAAATCATAGAACATCAGAACTGAAACAAAGGATAGAAGTTACTAAAAGAAAGATTTTTCCTTCATAAGAGGAATAATTAGCCAGTAGAAGTATCCAGACAAAGAATGGACTACTGAGATATTGTGTTTCCCATTATCATTCAAGTAGAAGTTAGATAATAACCATTTGTTTGGAAATATTCTAGGAGAAATTCCTGCTCAAGGTATGGGTGAGACTAGATGAACCATAAGATTCCTTCCAACCATGATGTCCTATGATACATGGAACACAACAAGAGCCTGGAAAATCCAAATAGCTTATTTTAGCCTATAGTTTCATCCTCTTTATACCCAACACAGAAGCAAAATGGAAAGTTTTTCCTTCTCCTTGCCCTTATCCCCCAAGGAAAAGGCTCATGTTTACAGATTATAGGTTTATAGTTGGAAGGGGCCTTAGGGGCTATCTAGTCCAACCCTTTCATTTTACATATAATGAAATTGAGTCCCAGAAAGCACCATACCCAAGGTCACAAAGGTAATAACAAGAGGCAGAGCCAGGAATTGAACCTAGACACCAAATTCAGAGCTTGTTCCATTGTACTGAATTAATTATAAGGTAGCCAGATATCTTTGGGAGATGTTTCTAGTTTTCTGAGGCTGTCACCAAGGATTATCCAATAAAATGCCAGTGTCAAAGATTTCACACAGGATTGACTGGATCAATGACCTGAGTCAGAGTAGCACTGAAAGAAAAGAGGTATTAGAATTGTTTGTGACTTTTATGTTTCCCACAGAATGGATCCAACAAAGCCTCTGATTTGGGAGCATCTTTGCCTAGGTGAGTGTCCCTGATACATGGCCAGACATGCTCCACAGCCCAAAACGGGAGCTGTGGTAGAGATGAGTAGGAGTGACGACTGTGCCCTTATTTGGGGCTAATGACCCAAGAGTTAGATGCTGACCTTGAAGAGGGAGAAGGAGGCAATAAGAAGGGAATAGGACAAATAGAGGAACAGGGCAAGAGATGTGTGGGATGGCCCGCCCCTCCCTGGCCTCATTCCTCATAAACCTCACCCCCCCTCCTTTTCTAAGCGTGCCCCAGCTTGGAGGACCCCGGGCAGACCCAGAAAGCACTGGGCTCACTCAGCCACCTGGGTTTGAGTCACGGGTGAGCTGTAGTATTACTGTTTGATGTCTGATGGGTCATGACAATTTTTTGAACTTGAAATTCCTCATCTATCAAATGGGAATGGTATTTGTCCTGCCCCTGCTCATTTAGTGGCCCAAATGAGCTATTAGATGTATGATCACTTATTCACTCATTCAACAACTATATGTTGAACACTTTCTGTGTGTAGTCCTGTCCTCGATGCTATATGGATGGGAAGCAGCTAATCATACACCAGTAGATTAGGGTGGGCATGTTCCTGCCTGAAGTCAAAGGCAGGGGTTTTCTTAAGCGAGCCCGGCTCCCTGCAGGCATTCCACTGACCACCAGAGAGCATCTGTGCAGTAGTAACAAAGCCCTGGAGGCCCAGAAAACAGACTTCTAAAGGAAGGACCTTCAGATGCAATCGATTGTTCTTGCAGCATGGATCTCTTTTCTACAATATCCCTGACAAGCGGTCATTTAGCTTCCAGCTTAAATATCTTCAGTGACTATGAATTCATTACCTTTCAGTGAAATCCATTCCTTTGTGGGATAGTTGAAATTTCTAGGAAATTCTTCCTAACAGTATGATTAAGCTAAAATCTGCCTCCCTCTGTTTCCTGTAACAAATGTTGCATTTGGTGTGATATTTCTATAACTACAGAATTACACTGTATTTCACATAGCACTTGTAGGTTGACAAAGCACTTTCTCCACACCAATCTTAAGAGGGCAAAGCAAGTCATCTTCATCTTGCAGATGAGGAAGTGGAGCTAAGAGACTCACCATGGCCATATAGCTAGTCAAGTGTTAGAGGCAAGATTCAAATCCAGTTCTCTTGACTCCAACTCCTGTGTTCTTCCCATTCCTTTGTCAAATATGGCATTCAAGACCACACTATTCCAGATAGGGTCTGAACAAGGTAGAAGATACAGTACTATCACCTATGATATTCGGGAACCTTTGGCTACAATCTATAATAACATCCTGCGTTCTATGTAGTTTTATAGCAATGCCTTGACCATTCTTTTCATCTGAGTCATTCTAATTACCTCACACATAGCGCCAGAAGGAGACTTAACGATTCTCATAGCTGATTGTCTTGATAGTACACAAAGCACTTCACATTTTCTCATATGATCTTCACAATAACTCTATGAGTTAGGTTATGTATTATTATTTCCATTTTACAGCTAAAGAACCTGTGTTAAAGCTTTGGAGCCTATAAGTGGCAGAGTTGAGACTTTGCACAGCACCATAAGGAAGGTGGTCAGATCAAGTGAGGCCCAAGGGTGCCAAGTTCATGCTCCACCACAGCAAAGTTCTATTATATAACCTTCCAAAGTAGGAGACACTGAGTAGGGGATAGGGCCAGTTGAAGCCAGAGAATAATCTTCAAATGTGTGGAGAGTCCCATTGCCTGCCTTATGAGATCACAGACTTACTTGAATTACTACATCTTCCACATATGCTCTTTTTTTCTCTCCTAGGGATGAAGTAATCTGGGCCAAAATCCAAAAGCAGCTTCAAGAGTTCACGGAAAACACTCAGGTAGTAGATGTTTCAGAGGGAAGACTCTAGGGCTGATCCAATTATTTCCTCAGCCTGACAATCTTCCAATCCTCCTCTACTCACCATCCACCATCTAGGAGACAGTCCAAGGGTGAAGTAATTAGTTCAGATCAAAGCTGCTTCTTCCCCTTGAGAAAGGGCAGAAAAGCTAGGGTTCCCATCTTAGATCTTTGGGCACAAGACTCACCACAGCCTGGGATGCCATCCTCTCTCTGGGAGATATGCTAGGGCTATACCTGACCTCCAATATAGATGATGGATATGACCTGGAAATAATTCTCTGTTGTCCCAAGATTAACACTTATTTTTCTAGTCCTGTTCTGACTATAGCTAAATGAGGAACTTTCATAGACTCTTACCATGAGGCCATCTAGCTTTCTCCCTGCTTAAAACAGGAATCCCCTCTCCCAATAAGCAACCACATTGCCTCTGCTTGAGCACTTCCAATGAAGAGGAGCCCATAAGGTGCAGTCCATTTCTGAGTAGCCTTTTTTAAAATCAAAGTTCTTTCTTATATTGAGCCAAAATCTGTCTCCAACTTCCCTCTATTGATTCTAGCTCTACCCAATAAGGCTAAACAGAACAAGTCAATCCCTCTTCCCCCTGAGGGCCCTTCAGATATGTGAAGACGCTGATTATATTTGCGATCTGGGAGACCCGTGCCCAATCATCTCAAATTTAATTCTAAGTGATTTATCATTCACTACCCTGTCAAGGTCATTTGCTAAGAAAGGGATGAGCTCAGTCTGATTGGGCAGAGGGCAGAGGAAGGGGGAAAAAATGTGGCCCTCTGCCCAGCCAACTATGAGGAGTCATTATTTTGGGGAGACCAGTACTTGAATTAACAAAGTACCAGTCTGAAGGTGACAGTGCCCTTCCCTGCTAAATAAGATCCTAGCAATAGCATTGTTGCTATTGTTTAGTCACTCAGTCATGTCCGACTCATGATCCCATGGACCCTACTGTCCATGGAGATTTTCTTGGCAAGGAGTGGTTTGCCATTTCCTTTCCCAGTGGATTAAGGCAAAGAGAAGTTAAATGACTTGCTCAGGGTTCACGCAGCCAGTGTCTGAGGACAGATTTTATTTCAGGTCTTCCTGACTCCAGGCCCAGGGCTCTATCCACTGGGCAACCCAGCTACCCACCAATGGCATTAGCTATTAGCAATAGTCACATTTGTAAAAGGACCACTGATAAGCTGGAGTATTACAACAGCATAAACAGGAGTAGGGGGAGTGTCAAAACCCACCCAATAAGCCTGTATTATCTAATATGTGCCAACCCCAAAGAGTTCTTTCTCTCAAGGTGTTTGAAGCTAATATCTTGCGGGGGGGAAGGGAAGAAGAAGAGGAAGATGGGGGGTAGGGCAAGAGAAGGAAAAGACGTGTACCTTATATCACAAAGGAAAGGTCTGGACTATGCTTTGAGGAATCATGACCGTAGAGAGATACTTTTGATTAGTCGGATTGTTTACAAATCATGGAGATGGGAGAGGGCAGGGCAAGAATAGGGAATAGAAGGTAGTTTAATTTGGCAGGAATAGAGGGGACATGAAAGGGAGTTAACATGAAATAAAGCTAGAAAGATAAACTGGAGCCAGTTTATAAAAGATTTTAAATATGAAGACTAGAAGCAGCAGATTAGAATAGAGGAATGGGTGCTCAGCTTGAAGCCAGGAAGCCCTGTAGTGTGAGTCCTGGCTTAGACATTAGTTGTGTCTCTGCAAAGACACTTAACCTCTCCCTACCTCAGTTTCCTCATCTGTAAAATGGGGATAACAGCACCTACCTCACAAAGGTGTTGCATCAAATCAGGCAATATGTGCAAAGTGACCTACAATCTTAACTTTATTTTGCAATTATAACATACAAAGATCAGCTGAAGTTATTGTAAACAATTAGCCTTGAAATGAGAAAAAAGCAGGGGACATTACCACTGGCTTTTAATATCTGAAAGACTAAGGTGCAAAAGGCATTAGGCTTGTTTTCCTTGATTCCACAGGGAAGAACCAGAGTAGTTGGTGAATGTAAGAAACAGGACCTAACAATTAGAACTATTAAAATATGGAATGGGCTACCTCTTCAGGTAGAGAGTTCCCTAGCACAAGAAGTCAAACCTAAGTTGAATGGTCAATTGTCAGGCATGTTGTTGAGGGACATCTTGCTTTAGACAGAATTTGCACTAGAGGACCTTTGAGATCCTTTCCATTGTTGAGATTCAGTGAGTCTGTTCCCTCTCCTTGTTACAGAACGAGCTAGAGAAGGAGAGGAGCCATTTGTGGAGCCGGGCCTTGGTGGCAGAAGAACAACTCTCCCAACTGCAAGAGTATGTGGACAAACATCTAGGCAGGTGAGCCAAGGTGGAGCTGCCCGAGTGGAGCCCAGCACTATGGCTGTAAGGCAGGGCTACTCTTCCCACCTGAGCCCTTAAGGAGCCTCAGACCATCACCTCACCTCCCAAAAGCCACCTTCATCATCCCACTTGATAAGGCACAAGAATGTAGCTGTTACTCTGCAACCTTTATCTCAAGTTGTTCATTGCACTCAACAGCCCTTCTGTCCCTGCCTCTTCCACATAAGGAGTAATAACCTTTCTTTCAAAAATACCTGGAAACCAGTAGTCTAGTGCTAGTCCCATCAAAACCAGGACCCAGACCTCCTGGGGATTATGTGTTCTCTCTCCCCATTACCCTTCCCTGCCTCTCTTGGCAGAAACAAGTAGATCCTGGTGGACAGATGTATTGAAATCCAAAGTCCCCTAAGAACTAGGATGATGCCATTGGGATAGATGCTAATCCCAGCACCAACATAAAGAAAATGTGAATGGTCAGATCTGGCAACATTCGGCAAAACTGTCTTCCCTGGACTCTCTTTACAGGTACAAGCAGGAGATCTTGAGGCTGAGGGAGCTTCTGGGGAATGAGTCCTCATAGGCAGCTGAAAGCCAGTTTCCTTAAATCCCCAGAGCCAAAGCATCACCAACCATTAGCTGCACCTACTCCCAAGAACCAGCTGGAGGAACTGGCCCTAAAAGCCTATGGGCAGGGACCTCCACATGGATTTCTGGAGCATTAGGGATGGGAGTGAACTCTAAATCTGCAGATGGGGGGCATCCCAATTTTCTCAGAATTTTGTGCCTACCATTACTGTTAATGCGTTATGCCTTCCTACAGTGATCCTAGACCTTGAACTAGGCCATCACTGTCACACTAGGAGCAACCTGGAACAAGACTCTAAACTTTGGGGCCTTGTATCCCAGAATGATTTTTGAGTTCTCTGTACCCTGAAGCCCACTCACGACTGGGCTCCCTAATTTGCTGTCTTTGAGGGGAAAAGATATTAGAGCAGTGGTTCTCAACCTTCCTAATGCCTTGACCCTTTAATACAGTTCCTCATGTTGTGGTGACCCCCAACCATAAAATTATTTTCGTTGCTACTCCATAACTATAATTTTGCTACTGTTCTGATATGTAGGATATATTTTCATTGTTACAAATTGAACATAACCCACAGGTTGAGAACCGCTGCATTAGAGGAAATAAAACAATCTGGGGTTTAGAAAAAACTATGGAGGGGAAAAAATAGTAAAGTAGTTGTTGGGAGGGGATACTAAGTTTCAGCAGTAGTCAAGAGAGCATTGAAATGTTAAAAAACAACTTTTATTGTGTTCAAATGTGAACCACAGGAAACAAGTTTCAGTTCTTGACCTTTCGTTGCCAATGAAAATCTTCACAAGTGGTCCTGAATTTCCCTCAGCTGTCGACTCCTAATAATCAACTGCATCTCAAGTACAGTGACCAGGATCAGCTCTAGCTTGGAGCACATCCTGGTTCTCTATGGTTAAGTGAGGTGAAATCCTTGGTTCTAACAAGGGCTGCTAAGGTGCCCTTACATATAACGCAGAGAGCCCCTCTCATGAAGGAAACTGTACCTCCCCAAAACCTAGACAGGTGTTCCCTGTAGGAAGGTAGTTCCCCTCATCTCCGTGTTTTGCCGGATGAGTTCAATATCATAAGCCCAAACTTTGTCCAGGCCCTCACCAACTGTGGCTACTGGCTCCCAATTGGGAAGAGGGAATCGACCAGATACCACTCGGGCCTTGTTGGGCAATTCCGCTAGTAATTTGGTTTCCAGGAGAGGGAGCTGTGGAAAAAGGCCAAGTCAGGAGAGAAGTAACCTGTAAAAGGCAAGGGGGTAGGGGAGGGGACTCAGTAATAAGGATAAAGGATTGGTTTAAAGCACAAGGTCACAGGAGCTAGGAAAAAGCTGATCTGGCCCCAGCAGGCTGAAGTTCAAAGCCAGTAACTTTGTGGTTGGTCTTCCACCCCTAGGGTCAAAATAGGTCTTCCCAAAGATCTTTAAATCTGGTTGCTACGCTTTCCTCCAAAGTGTTCCCATTCCATCTCACAGACACTGAAATGTCTTTGGGGTTCCTAGCAACATCCAATGCCAGTCCATTTGGGAACAGCCTGCTGATTTTTCACGGGGACTGCTAGAGAAACAAGCAGACGTTGGCTGTGAAGCCAAACAGATGGGGCACTGGCCCACAATGCAACAATTACCTCAGTTTGAATCATTCCCTAGCCCTGGGAATATTTTAGTTCAACAAATCCCATGGCCCTAGAGTCTCTAGAAGTTCTCAGACATACCACACTGGGAGCCAGGAACACTGTGACGTTTTTGCAGTCAGCCAGGTTCACCTGCAGAAGAGATATATATGGCTGTTTAAGAGAGACGAGGACAAGACGACAGCCACAAGCGACTCGGAGACTGCTTTGCAGATGTCTTCTACTTTTATAATACCTACAAAAGGGAACCTTTGTGCACTACCTGAGGAGCCTAGAAACCTGTGAACATGTGTCTATTTCATATTCCCAGCAATTAAAATGGCTCCTCAACTTCAGGGAAACCAGGAGATAGCAGGCCATTGGCCTAAGGCATCTTCTCTAGCTTTTCTTTCTCTGCTGATGGCCTCCAATTCCAATGCTGAAGTTATGCTAAACCAATGACTGTTTCTAGCCTTTGAAAACATCTATCTGGTTCAGCTGTCCCTAAAGCCTAAGGAAGTATCTTATTAGCAAGTGATGATATATCTTAAGTCATCCAAACCAGACTGTGTTTAAGTAATTCAAAGAGGCCAGAGGTCCAGAACCCCTAGACCACAGAATCACTTAGGGAATAGGGAAGTAGCTCATTTCCAAGCGGCTTGGAAATTCATGTTATTACTCAAACACAGATCTGACTAAGGGTGCTAGATAAAATAAGATCATGGAAAGAGGATTAAAGAGGTTAAGTCCCAGCTTGCCACTACTTCACTGTGATCTTAAGGAAGTTATCTTCCTTCTCTGGGTTTTAGTCTCCTCCTTGGAAAAATGGGTGGGTGGGGATGGTGTTGGAGTATATGGTCCCTTTAAAAGATCCTTTTCAGGTCTGAAAGTTTTTAACTCTTTAAGATGTGTGGGAAGATGAGAAAGATGAAATAGTCACCTCCTACCACTAGATTCACTAAGTCCTTGGCCCTGCTCTAGCTTTGAGTATGCTGGCTTCCTGGGCCAATCAGTACTTATGTGTCCTGCTGACCCATTACTCACCCCCAACTAACTAGAATCCTCAACTACAGAGAGAGAAGGAAGAGTATTAGAGCTTCAATTACCTTCCAGAGATCCTCCTTCCGGTAGGAAACCTTTCGAATACAACCAGCCTGCCATGCATGGAACCGGGAAAGCCAAAGAAGCCAGGGGTTCAGTTCATAACCCACAACAGGAAAGAATCCTTGTCTGTATGCTGCCAAAACCTGTAGTACCAAACAATGGGCACTCCCTACCATATCCCTCAAGGATCAGGGAAGGTGTTGGCTGGAAACAAGGCAAAACTAGGTGTCATGAACTTGAGCAAAGATAGGAATAGGGAAAAAAGCAGCATAGAGTGAATGGTATCCAGAAGAGCCTCTCACCTGATGCAGGAGACTGGGGCCTACAAGATGGAACATGGGAAAAGAAATCGGATTCTTTAACATGCTACTCAAGGCCTCCACATTCTAGGTCATTATTCTCTGAGCTTGTACTACTTCAGTGCCTTTGCTGATAACCTTCCCTTTGCCTGGAATGTTCTTCTCCCTGACCTCAGCCCACTGAAATCCTACCTACCCCTCAAGATCCAGTTCTAATGCCATCTCCTCCATGAACCTGTCCCTCTCTCACCAATTGGAAATGATCACTCTCCACAGATCTCTCATTACATTTTGTTTGTACTTTTCTTATGCATTCATCATACTATTTTGTAATAGTTAACCTATGTGTATGTTTTATCCTATCCTCTAACAATTTCTCCTGAAAATACTAGACTGGATTCTTTTTGAGAGTAATGACAACTGTTCATCTCCCCCCAGTGCTGGACTCTGCTGGTAACAGGTGGTCAATAAATGTTTGCAGAATATGCTTAAATGAACAGGGAGTAGAATAGTCTGAAAGGAACTCTATGCCCCAACCAGAAAGAACAGAAGAAAGGAGTAGAAAGAGGAAATTTTTTTTTTCTTCTTACAATCCTGCCATCACCAGAGCCCAAGTCCACCATCTTGCCAGAGCGGCCTTGAAGAAGACTCAGAACGTTCTCTACTTGCTGCCTACTTGCCGGGACATAAGGCACCTGGAAAAAAAAAAACCAGAAAGAGCACAAATTTGGAAGCTGCTCTTCAATTACCATCTTCCCCTTCTCCCCACCAAGGTCAACTTACCTGAAGCTTCAGGGGCACTTTTCGGAAACCAGGCATAAGGAACCCTGCCCAGAAGGTATAGGCAAATAAGCCAGTGCCAGTTGCCACTTGTAAGATACCCAGTCCTCCAAGGTGGCGCCCCTGTAGTTCTGCCATGGCCTCTCCAGGATCATCTTGGTCCATTTCTAAAAGGGGAGTAATATGTAAACTAGCTTCTGATACCCAACTTTCTGCCCCTATTCTCTACTGATGCCTGGTTATTTCTCTTCCTCCCTACCCTACCCCACCCCGAATCCCTCACTTCCTATTCGAGGAGAGGCCTTACCAGTTAAGGCAAGGACAGTTAAGCCCTTGGCATAAAAAAAGCTTAATAGTCACACTGATAATGAATCACCCCATTCTACAAACTAGCATATAAAAGGAAAAAAAGTGTGATTCAGAACCACTGAGTTAGCCCACAGAATACATTGTGTCACCAACTCCAGTGTATTGGGACAATCTGACAAGGAACAACCCACTTTCGAAGCCACTGGAGCTCAAAAGTGAGGGTATTAGCACATGTTAGGAGTAAAGGGGATAATGGTTCTTAAACTTTAAAGTAAGTACTGGAGCTACACTGATTTGTTGCACAACAGAAAACCCACTAAAATACAAAAAAAATCCTCATTACCTGGTAAAAATCATAACAGTTTATTATTGCTATTAAAATAATTGACTTTATTGTGAAATCAGAGGAGTTAAGTATAAAAACCAAATCTGCTCACTCCCAGCTCCTCAATGCCCCTATAAATCATCTAAAAAGTCTGAGCCCTCTACTCTACAACATTACAACAGGAGACAAAGTAATGCAATGTGGATGTGCCTTACTTTTAAGATTTTTACAAAATTATACAAAATCAGAGATGGAAAGGGCTTCCCCTTAAGAGATCCTAATGCAAACCTGTTTTGCAGTAGTGACTAAAAACCCAGAAAAGGGAAGAAATTTGCTCAAGTTCCCATGAGTCAGTAGCAGAACCAGGTTTGCAAACCTGGGCTCCTTCCATGATGATGAAAACTAAAATGAAATGCTATGATGCCAACCCTATTTTAAATATCCTATTTGGATTTGCTATTTAAAGGAACACAGTGATGTATTCTTTTATAATCACCCCTTTCCCTCAACCTTGTTTGTCCTTTATGCATGCAATTTTTAACACTTGCCTAAAGTAAGATTCAGAATCTAAGAGCTGGGTTAGACTATCTAGTTCAAAATACACTTTAATAAGAATCCCTTCTATAGCATACCAGACAAGTAAAGAAACATTTTAAGTCATTCAAAGGAGACTCTCTTTAACCAAATCACGGTCATCCAGCCTTTCTTTGATGACCTGTAAGGACAGAACCCACTACTTTGCAAGGCAGCCTATTTCTACTTTCCTTAGATAATTGTTTGTAGTTTTTCCTTCCTAGAGATCCTAAATCAGGCTCTCTGACACTTTCACTTATTGCTTCTAGTTCTGTCCTCTGGGGTGAAGCAGAACAAGTACGTGCCCTCTTCCATTTGATAACTCCTCAAATAGTTGAGGTCAGCTATCATGACTCTGGATGTTTTTTCCAAATGATTCCCAATTCCTTTCACTGATCCCTATAAGGCATGAATCATCGAAAGCTCTCCTTTGGATGCTATAAATGCTCTTCTTTGAATGTGGCATCCAGAACTGAAATATTCCAAATGTGGTCTGGGCAAGGTAGATAGAATACATCGGGCCTAATTATCACATTCCCCCCCTCCCCACCCCACCGCCAGAAAGCTGTGCCCCTATTAATGGAGCCTAAGACATTATTAATGGTGTGACTTTTCTGCAGCTCCACTCAGCCCTTCTATTTTGGCCAGAATGATCGACCTGTGGGGTGCCTCCCACCCCATCCCTTCAAACTAGCCTAAGCAGACAGGCCTCTCAATGAGGAAATGCGCTTGGGAGCAAGGGGTGGGACGAGGGGAGAGATAGGGTAAGAAGTGTCAGCAGAAAGTAGTAAAGCGTGCCTCATAATCCTCCTCCCTCCAGTGGATGCTGGAGACCTGGGCGCCATGGGCTTCCTCATGGCACTTCCCTGCCTGGACTTCAGTTTCCCCATCTGCAAACTGGGGCTATAGTACTGACGCCTCCTCCAGTTTTCTATGGCCTGTGTGACCTTCCTCTCGCCAGGCCCCTGCATCACGAGATTATGGCGACAAAATGCCACCGAAATGGGAATAGGAGAGTCTCTTTACAGGAGCAAAGCCGAGGTCGGGTCACAGGCAGGCCCTCGGACGCTCGGCTCAGGTCTCCCTCTTCCCCCCCCCCCCTCCTCGGCACCAGCTCCTCCAGGTCCTTTTCTTCACTTCAGGAACCTGGGGGAGGAG
This sequence comes from Pseudochirops corinnae, assembly GCA_028646515.1. Classification (NCBI taxonomy): domain Eukaryota; kingdom Metazoa; phylum Chordata; class Mammalia; order Diprotodontia; family Pseudocheiridae; genus Pseudochirops; species Pseudochirops corinnae. The sequence goes on from CM053590.1 coordinate 106,494,398, forward strand.
GGAGGCCTGAGGTGGAGTCTCGCTGGCTGGGGCAGCGCCATCCACCCTCCCTTCCAGGTTCCCACCTCACTGAGGGGGCGGGGGCCGGAATCTGACCCCGCTCCCCTTCACCACCGCTCCTGCCGGGGAGGACTCCGCCACTACACCCCCCGGCAGCAGCAGGCAGAGTCTGGGCGGAGATCCCACCGTGATCCTCTATACACTTTGTCCTGCCTGGATCCCAGGTCCCCACTCTCGAGTTCGAGGCTTATGCCCTCAGCGGAACCACTGGCGTTGGGGCGAAGGGGGCGGGGGCAAGCGGAAGGTCAGGCAGGCCGCCAACTGTTACCCGGAAGAGAGTGCGTAGTCCGGTGGGGGCCGGACCGGCGCGTGACCTCCTTAGGAAGTGAAGCGCGTGCGCGAGAGTCGAATGGGCAGGTCGGGAGAGCTGACTGGTCGCGTCGTTCACCGTCACCTAGGAGACGACAAGGGGCGGGGCGAGCCGGGGCGGGGGCGGGAGGAGGAGAGGAGGGACGAGAAAATGGAGCGAGTGCGCTCACTCGGTGCATTTACTCCTTCCTCGCGCACCTAACGGTCACCCAGCTCTCAGCCCACACGGGGGAGGAGCACGTGGTCAGCCTGCGTTTATTCACTCGGCTGACCAGGGGAGGTTGGGGGTAGGGAAAACCTGGGGAGTTTTATCTTCTCTTTAGCCCCAGACATGCCCCGCCGGTTTGGCACATCTTCCTCAAGAGCAGCAAGCGACTTTCCAGCTCATTTCATCTGATCGGTCTAAGACAAGCGTTTATTAAACACCTCATAGGTTCCAGGCGCTGTCCTAAGTATTTGGAGCACAAAGGCGGGAAGTGAGACAGCGTGTCCTCAAGGAGCTTACTTTCCGGGGTGCTCGTGGCACACAACTCTACAGAAAACAGGCAAGAAATGAACGTTGCGGGGCAGTACTAGGAGCTGGGGAAATCAGGAAAAGCTTCATGTAAGGTTTTAACTAAACTTTGGACTGACACTCAAACATTTCTGAAGTCCTTGCTAGGTACTATATGCTGGGTGCTGGGGGTACATGCAAAAAAGGAGACTATCCCAACCCCTTTTATGGGTGAAAAAACCGAATAGGAGAATATTCGTTAGAAAGCCCAGGTCCCCTGCTCTGGACTTTACACAGCTCTAACCCTCTCACAGAGACAGAGAAGAGGGATACCCAAAACTTAGCCCCAAGTTTATCTGGAAGGCCCCCAGATTTAGAACTTTAAAAATAAATCTTTGATTCAGGAAAAAAAAAAAATGAATGTTGAGGTTCAGCAACCCCATGCTGAAGCATGCTCATGCCAGTTTTAGGTTCGCAGTCCTGATTCATGTGCTTGATTCCTGTACACACAAAGAGGGCTATTGTTGCTTGTGACCTAGCAGTTCTCCAGAAGAGTCCACACACACACTCTCTCTTTTTCTCTCCTCCCCCCTTGGTGCCTAATCTCAAAGGAGAAAACAAAGCTCATTATATATTAACATTCCACACCTCCACTAGTTCCAAGACCAGGGCTCCAAAGACAATACTCCAGAAAGTTGCATGATTTTCCCCTAAAGTGGCCACTCTGTACTCCCTTTTACTGATGCAACTCACAAACCTAGTAGGTGGTCTTCTGGAGTTGTTGTAGCCAAAAATGCTCATCGTCCCAAATAGTGGTCCACTTTTGGAGCTGGGCTTCTCTATGATTAACTAAGCTGGTTCTTTTACTAGACCAGTACTGGTTTAGCAGCACCTGCCGGACTTTGCACCCTGATGACATAGCCTTATGTAGCCCAGGGTTATTTCTGCACTATTATACATCAGATTGGCTTTAGTGGATACTTACATATGATAAGAATTGAGATGGATCTGTGATTTTACTGCTATAGGGGAACTTCCAGAGACGTCACCCCTTCCACTTATGTATGTCATCAACCTTCTCTGCAACTTATATCCTTAAAGAGTGACCTAGAGCACTTAGAGATCAGATGACCTGCCCAGGGTCACAAAGCCATCACGTCAAAAGCAGGACTTGTTTTGAACTCCCGTCTTCCTGGATCTCAATTCATTTCACCATATTGCTTCATATACAGTAGTAGTGTTTTTGATGAAGGCCAAAAATAAAGGCACAGCAATACTCTCCGCCTTGGCACACTATTAATGATAATCATAATCTCTTACATTCATATGGGCCTTTAAAATTTACAAAGTCATTTCACATATATCAATTTATTTGAACCTCAGATCTCTACAAAGAAACTGAGGCCAAAAAAGATGAAAGAATGAATGGGAAAAAACACCACAAAAAAATCACATTTATTAAGAGCCAAGCACTATACTAATTTCTGGGGATACAAATGGAAAACTGAGACACTCCCTGCCCTCAAGGAGCTCACATTCTACCTGAAGAAGACAACACATGAAGGAAGGTACAGCTTCAGAGCAGATGACCAGGTCCGGGGTCCTTGGGTTCTATAGGCAGGTCAAATTGCAATGCCCAAGGGATAGCATGGCAGATGGAAAGGCCCAGTGGGCCACAGGGAGCTGGAAGGGCCCATCCCACAAACACTAGGAAACAGACAGTAGGTCTAACGGTCATGGAGCATCAGAGGCTTTGGCTTCTTTCTTGAAAAAGTGGGAATGGGAGGGGGGGAGTGGTGAGGAAGGGGAAAGGGATTAGTGTATAGATCCATAGGGCAGGAAAGTCAAGTGGTACCAGGGCACCAGCTCCTGGTGGGCCCTCCAGCTTTCACACTTTCTGACACTTAATTGCTACACTGATGTCATAAGCCTTGGGCCCCAGTGCCTGTTCTATGCCACCTCACGATGATCTAAAGGACAGGGGATAAGAGTCAGGGGGAAGTGGGAAGAGACTGTGATAGTCAGAGGAGGTTGCTTCCCAATAGCAAGTGATTTAAAGGTCTTTTCTTCTAATTCTGTCCCCCTCAAGCCTTATCCCCTTTCCTATGCTACTTTCCCCATCTCTTCCATCTCCTCCCATCTGAATTCAGCTGGAAATTTCTCCTTCGAGGTGTCCCCACCCATTCTATTCTTTTCTGTCCCTCAAAGCACTTATAAAGCAGTGCTAAATTAAAACAAAGCTCTCTCTCCTTTGGGGTCCCATCTTGAAAGATTGACATTTACATACATTATCATATTTGATTATCACAACAGCCTTGTAAGGTAGGTTCAGCAACTATCTTCATCCCCATTTTGTAGATGAGAAAACTTGAGGCTCAGAGGTGATATAATTTGCAAACAGTAACATGGCCGTTTAGTATTATCAGAGAAGGCAATGGAACTCTGGTTCTATTGACTTTCAATTCCAGCCAAAATGCCACGGTAAATCTTAAAATTCTCCAATCTAGCCATATGAGCTCATAAAAGGAGGCAACCACCCTCACCCTCACTGTTCAGTTCACTCCCAGAAAGTCTGGGAAACAGAGAATGAATGGTGCACATTTTTATCTTGAAAGGAACCCAACTCAGTGTTTGACCTTTTGGTGGGGGTAGAAAAATAACTGGATTAGGATTCCTAGCTTCTTTCAAACCACAGCTCAAATATTGCCTCCTCCATGAAGCATTTCCTAATACCCCCCACCTGCTAATTTTTTCCTCCTCAAAAATAAAATTACCTTGTATTTACTTTTTTATGTATTTCCCTTAATAAGCTCCTTTAAGATGAGGACTCATTTGTCTTTGTCTTAGTAATCCCATTACCTATCCTACCACAGAATATCCTTATAACTAGGTGCTTAAAAATATTTGATTGAAACCTGGGTTTGACTCCTAGGTCTACCACAAGTGACCCTTGTGACCTTGTGCTTCTCTGGACTTCAAGTTGCTCATTTGAAAGATGAGGCTTTTGGGTTAGGGGATCTCTAAAGTTCCTTGCCACTGTCAAATCTTATAATCTTTCTGTTTTGCAAGAAGAGTCTCTAAAATGAAAGTGATTGATACTTTAGTTTTCCACTAGCTTTAAGATGCTTTTCAGAGCTGATGACTAAATTCCTCAGTAATCAGACTTGCTTATCTTTTATGTGCCCAGGGAATTTTATTTATCTTTTTAGAGGCAAACATTTATAGAATACTCATGCATAAAGGATATTTTATTGATCAAACAAACTAAAATTTAACTAAGCTCAATTTTTAAAAAATTAACAACTAAATTTTAGAAGTACAAACTTTGCAAAGTGCTCCTTTTAATCAAACCCTTTCCCTTACCCCAAATATAGAATAATCTTTTTAGCCTTGTCTTAAAAAAAAAAAAAGCACCACCTGGACCCTGTTCCCCTGTTCCCACATTTTGCCTAAGGACCAGGGTACATAATTTTAAAGCTTAAAATTTTTCATATTTTGTCTTATTTGCTGAACCAACCAGAGCCCCAGACACCCACACTAAAACAAACTGGCCAGGCAAAGTCAAAGGGCTACATGACATTCTAGGGGTGGGAAGGGGGGCAGACCAACCACTTAATCAATCCTGATAGGAACCAGGTTCCAACATATAAGTATCACCTCTAGAACAATCCTAGGCAACACCTTAGAGAAATTTGGGAGGAAGGTGGCAAAGGGGCACCAAACTTCCAGGTGACCAAGTTACTAGAAGTGCATATTCCTCCTGCACTAGAGAAAAGGGGGAAGGAAACAGGAGAAGCAGTAACAGCTGCTACAACCAAGCATTCCCAGAAGACAGGGAAAGATACCCCTGTTGCTACAGGCTTCAGATCCCAGGCAGCCCTATCACACAGCAAGAGGCCCTGGCATAACCCTGCACAGCTCATACTCATGCCTATAACTCACCAACTGCTTTTTTTGACATCTCAAACTGGACATGCCATAGGCCCCTCTCAAATTCAACATAACCAAGACATAACTCATTTTCTTTCTTCCCAAACATCACTATCCTCCCAGTTACCCAGGCTCATAATCTCACTACAAACTTTGCAATCATCCCCTTCATCCTTCTCTCCACATATCCAATCTGTAGCCAAGTCTTGTCATACCTACCTTCATAATATCTCTCTATTCATATAGCCACCACTCTGGTGCAGGGACTCTTTATCACCTCAAGCATGGACTATGCTTTCTGGTCTTCCTGCCTCAAGTGTCTTCCCCCTCCAGCTGCTCATCTTCCATTCAGCTAACAAAGTGATTTTCTTTAAGTGCAGGACTGACCATGACACTTCTCTACTCAAACTCCAGTGACTCCCTATTACCTCGAGAATCAAATGCAAAAGCCTATTTGGCTTTTAAAGTCCTCCACACCTGGTCCCTTCCTGTCCATCTAATCTTTTTATACTTTCTTCCCCTCAACTATTCCTTATGTGACACCCTATCTCTCTACCATGTCTAGAATGCTTTCCCTCTTCCCTTTGGCCTCCTGGGTTCTCTTCCTTCAAGACAGCTCCAATCTCCCCTTCTGTAAGAGGTTATTTCCTGGTCCCTGCTTTCTAAGATGACCTTCCATCCACTCTATGCATGTGGCATTACATAGTTGTTTGTATGTTGTCTCCTCTACTAGAATGGAAATTCCATGAGGGCAAAGACCATGTTTTTGCCTTTCTCTGCAGCCCTAGCTCTTAACATAGTGCCTAGTACACAGTAAATGCAGAGTAGAAATGCTTATTGAATGACAGATGGTAGGTGGTAGAGCTGGGACTGGAGCCCAGGTCTTTCCACCATATTATATTGGCCAAACTCTTTTCTCTGGTGGTCCAGGTGGGGAACTTACAGGAAGTTAGAAATCTTTTCCCAAAGGGCCTGCAGACAGGCCCTCTGGCCCAATTTCAAGTCAGGGAGGGAGCCTAACATGGGACTGGGAATCAAATTCCTAAATTCCATCTTTAGCTTCAGGCCCTAGGCTTTTATACCCCTCTGGTCTGTGCTATCACCATCAAAGCTCATAAGCACTGGAAGGGCTATGGAAATTTCTGCTGAGAAAGCATTTTGCTTATGTCCAACATGCTGTAGAAAGGCATAATCACTGTGCTTAGGCGATTTGAATTAGGTCCAGAGAGGAAGGACAAAAGCACTGGGAGCTGGAGGGGTTGTTGATCATAGTGGGCCAGGAGAAGGGCAAAAAGGGTGATAAACTTTATACTCAGGACTCTTTCCACCAGTCACCCCTAATTAGGGATGGGGCCTTGGCCCCTCCTAGCTCCTGTTCTGGGAGAACCAAATAGGGCTTCGATAAATGAAACCATCTTAAGTTCTAACCCCAGCCAAATGAACCGCCACGGAGACTTCTCTGATTTTCTGGTTCTCTCCTGCAGCTGGAGGCAATTAGCTTGAAATCTGATGGAAAATCAGGCAAAGAAAAAGGGGGGTGGGTGTAGTATAGAGAGCAGGAAAACAGGGAAGTATTGAGGTAAAGTGAGTGTGGAGACCAAGTGAGCCCTTGGGGAGCAGAGAGAAGCCAACAAAAATAAAGGCCAAAGGACTTAGAGCAAGGGGACTGAGGTTAGGAAAGATGATGTGTAAGTGAAACTGAAAATGATGTGAGGGGAGAAAATGAGGCGCTTGAGTCCAGTTGGGAGGACAGGAAATGTGAGAGAAGGGGAGGTGGAGGGAGTAGGAGAGGGGGGATTGGCAGAGGGAGGCCATTCCCTGGGTTTGGGTTGGATCCTTATGACTCTTCACTTCTGAATTTTCCAGTTGTCCGGTGAAAGAGACTAGAGATTTCCCACCATAGGCAACATGTAAAAAGGGATTTAGGAATGCCAAAGAAATGACCTTTCCCAGCCTGATGGTGGGAAGAGGGGCCACAATTTGGATTCCAAAAGATTTAAACCGGGGCAGGTGAGGACTGAGTAGAGATGCTTTATGCTCCTGGTAGGAAACCTCTCAGAGTCAAAGACCTTTAATCTTTTATGCTCCTAGACCTTTTTTTCTCCTCCATGCTGTAAAGTAGCCATGAATGTCAGGAATTTGTCACTATGTGCTGGGAATAGCTCCCTCCCCAGCTGCCTGCAATCTTAGCTGCAGCCCTGAGAGCCAACAGCCAAAGGGAGAAAAAGCAGCTTAGATGGGAGGAGGCTATTTCCCAAGCCCACCTGAGTACTCCAGATCTTGAGACCATTCCCAGGCACTGGACATAGCCTCAGGGAGAGGACCAAGTCCCCTAGGCCTCAGGGCAGAGAGCCATCTCATTTAGCTTCCCAAGCACACACAGCCTACCTCCCCCACCTCTACCCCCCACTTGCAAATGGGGCCCTGGCTGAGGCTGCCACTTAGATTTCTGCAACTACGCACTCCCAGATGATGGGAAAGCCCTGGACCTTGGGAACAGCTCCAGAAAAGAGAAGTGACCTGGCAATGTTCTAAGTAATGGAGAGAGAGCAGGCCCAGAGACCTCAGCCCAAACCCACTAACAATAGCCCTTCCCCTTTGGAGACTGCTATTCATTACTGGCCCTGCCACCCTGGGGTGACAAGAGGCTGCCCCTTCTAAACCTTAGAAGGATTAGTCTGCTGCGGATCAATAGCAGAATGAGTCCCAGGAAGCCACATGTGGAATTTGTACTTAATTCTCTACACTCTTGTCCAAGAACCAATTACACAGAAAAGCTCCCAGGCATGCAGACCACTTTCTCACACACCCACAGCCTCACCCGAGATGTGTCCCAGACATTCTTGTAGAACCTTACTCCATACCCTTGTCAACGTGCACCCACCCCCACAACATACACTGGGGTGCACATGCATGTGGGATCACATTTGCCACCAGAGGCACAGGAAGGCACTCACACCCACGTGTTCTTTCACACGCATCTTCTTCCATGAAGTCTCAATATTTCTACCACTGCAGTTAATAGAACAAGCAGTGTTAAAACCCTGGACAGAAAGCAAAACCAGAGCATCTCTTTTCAACCCTTCCTTGTGGGCAAAGGACCTACTACTTTGATTAAAAAAATATCCGTGGTCCTTCTAGTCATCCCCTGGTGAAGATGAGTGGGTAGGCTCTTCTAGCCCAGTGTAGCCCACCACCTCACCTACCCCATTTTTCTTTCTCTGGGAAAAAAAAAAGGTGTAATCTCTTCACTCCCAATCATTTCCAGGGTCAGAACTCCCAAGCAAGGGCAGGTCTAGATATGTGGATGGACATTACAAGTGATGTGAATAATAAAAGCTGGCATTCCTCTAGCACCTTAAGGCTTGCAAAGCATTTTACAAATGTCATTTTTCTCATTTGGTCCACAGAAAAACCCTGAGGTAGGTGCTATTATCTCCATTTTTCAGATAAGGTAAAGACTGAGCTAGGTTAAGTGATTCCCCCACCCCTATCCCCACCCAGGGTTATATAGCCTGAGACAGGATTCAAACTCAGGTTTTCCAGACTCCCACAAGGCAAGTTGCCACCCTAAGGCTTGGGTAGAAGGTGGAGCAGTGAGATCAGAGTTTGCAACAGATATAATTTAGAGCTGGAAGAGACCTTATAAATGAACTAGTTTAAGCCCCTAATTTTACAAATCAGGAATCAACTGGGAGTTGAAGTGACTTGCCCAAAGTGGCCCAGCTCATGTCACAGATAGATGAGAACACAGTACGCTAGGCTTTCTAACTCCAGCCTCAAACTTCCAGCACTAAGTCATGTTCAGCCCTAGCCAGGGAACCCCCTAGTCCTCACTTAAATTATGAAGTCTTTCCCCCATACTTGTTGACTGCTATCTCTTGAAAAGACTAAGTAAGGGCCACTGGTTACCAGAAAACAAATGGTTTCAGACACTGGGATGCAACTTCATAGGCCAAGTTGGGTGAGAGTCTTGTCCTGAATCCTGGCCTCTCTGGAACCAGTGACTTTTAGGAAGATACTCTTTTTCCCTGGCCTGAAGGCTCTAAGACAGGCTTCGTTCAGGCTGCCACTGCTTTAGAACACAGCTGCCTGTTCCATCCTGGCTGCTCTGCATCCTAGCCCTGAGGGACCACCTCAGACAGTCTCTGGACCCTAATGTCTGGAAACAGGAGCACTGCTACAAGCAACTCCCTGGTCAGGGAACTCCTTTCACCAGCATGTTTCAGAGGGTGAAACTTGAACCCAGGTCGTGCTCTATGTGAGGCCTAGTTTCCCCCTTCTACCTTATATTGCTTCTCTAGCAATAGTGATGTGGGGGGAAGCCCTGGGCATAACCTCCTTTCTCTCTTGTCATCCCTGTCCCTTCTCTCCCCGCAACGGCTTCCCATGAACTCATCTTGGTTTTTTTCAGCTCCCTCCCACCCCCACATATTTGTCCATAATTCCCTGTCCTGGTACCAACTCTCTCTCCACCAAGAGTACCTCGGGGCCTCAGAAGGGGGTGAGGGAAACCTTGATATGATATATGATCCTGGCATTTTCTCCAGAATAACTCCAGCTGCTGTTTTGGTTGTTTTTTTTTTTCCAAGAGGCACTCTCCTCACTCAGGCTCTTGAAAAGCCATGGTGGAGCAGGGAGAGGGCTGTTTCTCTCCCTGTCATAGGGGACTGGGAGGAAGTCAGCTATGCCACCAGAGGGACTCTGGGGTCATCCTTCTTCCTGGCTTTGGCTTCATAGTTTGGGGTGGGGGGAGAAAAGAGACAGGGGAAGCAGCCACAGTCCTCTGGCTCTTTCAGGCTTTGTGCCGCCTCTTCTTTGTAACCCACCAATTCACCAATTCAGTCCTTTATCTGCCTGAAAGAGCAAGGAGGAAGGAATGGGGGAGGGAGAGAAAGGGCGACAATGGGGGGAAGTGGCGGGAAACATCTCCTTAGAGACCCCATTGTGTGGCTCCCCCTCTGGGGCTGGCCGGGGGTGGGGGGGAGAGGGGGGAAGGAGAGCCCTGAGCCCTTAGCCCAGCTGGGTGAAACAGCTCCCCATCCCCTGCAAGGAAATTCAGCAACAAGTGGCACATTCTTCCCTGGAATGCGCTGGATTGCAGAAAGTAGGGCGAGAGCCCTTGCCTCACAGGCCAAGCTTGGGCCAACGATGGGGTTCCCTTTTGCTCCCTCTCCCTCCCCTCCTCAATCCACAAGACATCCTGACACTGCCCTCCAAATTTAGAATGCTCCTCTTTCCCTACCTAGGCCTTATTCTCCTACTCACTCTTGCAAACCGGCTCTCTCCTCTCTAGCAAGTATCAAGACAGAATGCCCAAGGTACTGAGAATTCATCTCACGTCCACCACCTCTGCCCAGCACATCACAGACATCCTCTCATTCATCCCCAGGAAGGTGGGCCAGAGCCAAAGATGACTATCCCCATTTCACAGACAGGGTGACTAGGGCACTAAAAGGGGAAAATGGCTTTTTACCAGTCATTCAAAGTCAAAGCTGAGACAAAAATTCAACACACTCCAGGAGTTCTGAATTTCAGACCAGTACACCATTCACAAGATGCTCTAAATCTCAAAAAAATGGGCTTTTGGATCCAGCTCTTTCTAGGGAACATTCACTCCTTCCTTCTAATCTTCCCTCTTTCTCTTGTGCTTGAGGCTCTCTCCAGGCATTCTTACTCACTCTGGATTAACCCAACCACCTAGGAGAACTCTGAAAACTTGAGTTTGTCTGCTTGGTCTGTCTCTCTGAGATGGGGGGGGGGGAGGGGGGAGAGAGAGAGACAGACAGAGACAGAGACAGAGAGAGAGAGCATCTTCTCCTTATCCCCTCGGTTGCCTTCCTGGATGGCGGCCAGTGTGAGCTCAGCCTCCAGGAATCTCTCCATCCTTCCAGCTTCAGTTCTCAGAGATGGAGAAGAGTGGCTGGGGGAAGATGTTCCTCCTGTGTATGTCAGGAAGTGGGAGTTTTTAACCCATTTATCAGCTCCTATCGTGGGCGGCTGTAAAATTCAGGAGTTGAGAGAACTGAGGCAACTTCAGTGCAAGATAAAGAAGGAAAGAGTGTGTGTGTGTGTGTGTGTGTGTGTGTGTGTGTGTGTGTGTCTGAGAATTTGCAAGGAGCATGTGGGTGGGTGTGAGAACCTGTGTTTGAAAGAGTGCATGTGTCCTGGGATGGCCAGTATTATATATGTACTGTTGTACACCTAAAATACAGGGCTAAAGGTTAATAAAAACAACATGTACAAGGTTGTGAGTGAAGGCCACAATGGGCTTGGAAAGAAGGGGGAGATGAGGTGTGTGGAAAGGGACACATAACAATAAATAAGGAACCAAGGGAAAGAGGATCTGACTCTCTTCAAGTCATTTCACACCTTAACCTACCCCACCCCCAAACCTTCCTTTCATTGAATTCAGTTTCTTTCCCCAAAGGGGTTTGCCCAATAAGCCCCAGCAAATAGGCTGGAGAACCCAGACAGAGCAGAGGCCTTTGGAAGAGGAGGAAAATAGCCAGGATGCTGGTGTCTGGCCTTCCCCTGCCCCTCCCAGGTGCTTACCAGCCAAGCCCCCACCCTCCAATGAAAGCAGGAAGAAACCACTAAGCCAGGCACACTTGGCAGAGTTTAGTTGCCCCAAAATAGCACTGTCAGCACATACATTTGGTATCAGGATAACTGTAGTGCATCCAAGGCCTCTTCTCCACCTTTCTGCCTCCCATCCCTGCCCTTCCTAATCCAATCCATTAAGTCATTTATTTCCAAGGTGAGATGCCCACCAAGCTGGGGTAGCCCGGGCTCTAGCAGCAGTGTCTACCTGGAAAGGGGAAGTTAGGGTGATGGGCCAGCTCAGCTTTCCCCTCCAAGACCTCTCTGATATGCAAGATCTGCAGGACAGATGATGCCTACCCACTGGGGTAGTCCCCTTGGTGGTGGTGGTGGTAGTGGTGAGGGAGATCTACACAAGGGATTATCCCTTATCTCTCTCAAGGAAAAGACTTATTTTTCCTACCCAAGGCTAACCCCACCCCCCAAATTAATCGCCCAGAATGTGCCCACTTGACATCTTCCAAGTTTGGCATTATTCACTCTGCGCTTGAAACACAAGGATGCATTGGAATGTGCAGGTTGTTAGACCTTGCTGAATCCTGAAACAAAAGCTAGGATCAAAGCAATTCCTTTTTCTTACAGCACCTCTGGACAGATGGCTCAAGGTAGCAACAGTCTTGGGTACTGATTAGCTTCTTAGCAATGAGTGATCAGAAGATAAGTGGGGTCTTTTTTTGCCATTTCCCCAACCTCAGAGAGCCTTAATCCAGGGCCATCTCACAAGGGTTATGGTGAGCAGCCTGAGCTGCCTCATACATGCGTCGGAAATCCTGGTATCGGGGAGCACAGCCCAGCCAGGCCTCCCCAAAGTGGCTCCAACCAGTGAAGAGGAAGATGCCAGGCCCAGGCCTGACACCACAGCGCAAAGGGGTGCGGATGGTACCAGACATTTGACTGGAAGACTCTGCTGGCTGGAATAATGGGAACTTCTGACGATGGATCCGAGGAGTGCTGACGCTGATCACTGACTCCTGAAGCTCCTGGTCATGAGTAACTCCACAGATCGTCCCTTGAACCACTGCCAGAGGAGAGGGAAAAAATATTTGCTGTCTCCAGGCAATGCTATACAGCTTTAGATGGGACAAAGACCTCTATGTGCTCAGAGGGAAAGGGCTGAGAGAGGCAGAGGGCTAGTGGACAAGAAAAGGGTTGTGGGCTGTGCAGGTGAAAAGAATAGAGCAAGAGGGAGCATAAGGAGAGATAGCAGGATAGACTGCATGGAGAAGCCATGACTGAGTCAAGAGCTGGGGGCTAGAGGATCCCTCTTTCAACTTGCAGCTTTCTTAAAAGCTGGTGTCTTCAAATCCCTTCACAAACCTGTCCCAGACACTTGAGATAACTCCTCTTCAGCACTATGGCAGTCCATTGCTTTCTCAGTTCAGTAGGAGAATCCAACGTTCCCAATTGAATAGGATACTAAAGTGAGGCTGGGAAATCATGGGCTTGTCACTCAACCATCAAGGATCCTAAGGGATGCTTGATACAGATAAATCTGCAGTAATATCCCCTGAGGAACCTCTGGACTCCAGTCATAAAAGTTGATAATCGACTTGCTGGCCTCAGACAGCAGTCCAATTTGAACTGTACTCACTTCCCCGCAGCAATGGACCCTTACACTCCATGCTCATCAGGAGACCAACTTGAGCGATCCTTCTCCCCACCAGACTTTGCTAGCATGGCCTTAGGGTTAGAGGTAGAGCCCCACAGCTAGCTAGCTAAGATACCAGCCTTTTGCTAAGTTAGAAGGATGAACAATACCAAAAGGCATATGCTGGAGGAGTTTGAGTTCATCATCCAGCATGTCAACTGAAGCTGCTGCTGTTCCTTCCCCCACCCCTGAGTGCCCCCAAACTCCCCGTAGATCATCTGACCTCTGACCTTAGTGCTTTCTCTCCTCAGCCAGCTCTGCTGAAGAGTCTCTGGACTTCTGTCAGAGGAACTAATAAACTCTCTGGCTTGCCATGGCAACTGGGCCCACTCTCCTGGGCAACCTGCAAACCCTGATTAGGCCAGACCCTCCCCCCATCTCCCATCCCAACTAGGAACCCCTGGCAGTCACCCTTCTTATGCTGTCCCCCTAGTCCTCTTCCCATGATCCCCTAAACACAGTATGACATAAAGCCAGAGCTCAGATGTGCTGCTCATCACTGTTCTATCTCTGGGAGCCCCTAGGAAGGTTGAGCACCCTTCTTATTCTGTTGATGGGTAAACTAAAAGAATAAAGCTCAGCTGATGTCTACTCCACATTCTTCCCTTCCCCCTCCCCAAACCAGAACAGTGGACCCTAAGTCCTTCCCCTATCCCCAGGCTCCCCAAGTCTGTAACGGCACCAAGCTCATCGCCCACTCTCCCTCCTCTGTCACCTCACAGGCATAGATCAAAGGTTGGACCTGTTTCTAGCAGCAGGGACTATACTTACTGAGGGTTCCAGACAAATAGCTTCTTTCCCTCCCAGGAAACCTAAGACAAAGGGGCAGCAGAAAGAGGGCAAACACCAGCAGGATGGGGACAGTGGCCAAGGGAGATGCCAGGAGAATCCAATCAAAGCCCAGAATAATCCTGGGAAGGGGGGAGGAGGAGCTGGGAGAAGATGGGGCTGGGACTGGCAAGACACTGACCGAACTGAGCTCAGTCTGAAGGGCCAAGAAAGCTACTTACCAAAATCGCTGGTGCACACAGCCATGAGAACCTCAGCATCACTGCATGGGCGACAGGTCCCTGGGGCACAGACAGAAGCATGAGCTGCACAGGCTGGGGGGGCTCCCTACCCCTTCCCCATTTCCCCCAATGGGCCCTCCCCTCCAGAGAGCAAGAAGGGCCATTCGTGGAGGCTGCTCTGTCCGTAGCATAGGCTTGGAGGCTGAAGTCATTTTTGGCCCCAACAGAGAATCTTCCAGCTCCACTGGAATTCTCTGGATAATTCCCATCTGTATGGTGCTTTTAGCATACACAATTTATTATTCCTGCTTTACAGACAAGGAATATGGGGGGGGGGGGGGTCATCATACCATTAGCTAAGTGGTAGAGACCAGATTCGAATCCAGATCTTCTGACTTAGTCCAGTCACTGCTTCTTCTACTCTGTCCCAGTTGCCGCTCAAGCCATGCATGCATGTGTAAACCCCCAAATGCTCCTCTGAATTCAATGAATGGAGCCCCAAAACACACACACACACACGCATGCACACATGCATACATGTACAGGCATAAGTATACATCATATGACTCATACTTCTACCTCATGCGGCAGAATCAACTACTTCTACATTACTCACAAGAGTATACGGTTTTAGGTTTCCCTTCTTTAGCCTAGGACTCCTGGCTTCTGGTCCCTAACTATTATGATTATCTTTCATGCTCAAAAGGAAGCCATAAGATTCTCAATCCCTTTGTTTGACCTAAATCCTAAACAGAATAGATACAGGCCCACAAAGTGCCCTGAGATCCTTCATTTTAGAAAACTGTGGCAATTTGGAAGAGCCAGGGCCCTTGGGATAAGACCAGAGGCCTCTAGGAAGAAGAGAACAGGATCCTTTCCCTTCTATCCCCATTCCCCTAAACCTCCCATCCCTTCAACAGATGGGTGGGGCTAATCCCATCATATCCAGCAATGGGGCTTTCGAAGGATGGGAATGAGCTGTCTTGCCCAGCGGGGGAGATGGCGGGGGAGTGCCCATGTCACCATGGAGACCAGGCAGCCAGGCCACAGATAGTACACTGGACTTTTGTTGGCAGCATGCAGGGGTTGGCGGAGGGATGAGAGGAGGGAGGTCATGGGCCCCCAGCCCCTGTAGGGAGCACACTCTAACCCTGGTTCTCTTCTTCCCTTCCCCCCTTCAGACAGAGGGGAGAAAGGGATTCAAATTACTCCTCCTCCCCCAGTGGGAGGCCTTGGGTCAAGGCAGGGCTTTCCACATGCTCGCCAAGGCCCAATCACTGAATCCTAAGGCTGAGAGGAAGTTTGAGAGGTCATCCAGCCTAAGAGCTGGACTGTATTCCAAACAGCCCAGGGAGGTCATTGCCTACACTTCCCTCAAACAAATCCAGAGTAGATGCCATGGCCTCCCTTGATAACCCTTGCAGTGTCTAACCTAAATCCCTTCTGCTACAGTTCAAGTCTGTTTCTTTTGCCCCAGCTCCCAGAACATTCAGAAGAAAGCAGTTGCTGCTCACTACTATTCTTACACTATAACTCTCCATATACTCAATAGCTACCAAGTACTCCCACCCCACAAAACCTCTTCCCCAGGCCCAGCAACCCCAGCTACTCCAGGTCATCATGGCAACTGTTTCTCTTCTAGTCTTCCTCCCATTTCTCTTGGTCTTATTCCAGCCAAAGGTCTTGTCTGATGCTTGAGTTACACTGAGTATCAAAGACAGGTCATCCATTCTCAGGTGGAAGACTTGAGGGACAAGGAATTCATGTGGAGTGAAGGGAAAAGAAACATAGCTCTTCACTCAGGATAAAGCCAGGAGCCCAGCCTGATCTCCTCAATCTTTAGTCAAATGATCTCAAAGTACTATTATTTTCCATTTAAGAGTTAAAGGAAACTGAGGCCCTAAGAGGGTAAATATCTACTGGCTAGCGGATACCCAGCAAGTCAGCTCTAACACAGGCTGGCAAGAAAACCCAGAAATTCTAGCCCCCTGACTCAAAAACACCTTGCTTTAAGGGTACAGGTTTCAGTTCTAATTTCAAAGGACCATGGTAAGATAGAGGAGAGCCATGGAATAGGTATGTAAATAGTGCCAGCAGAAAGGTACCCAATCCCTAGGAGGCCAGAGTGGCCTTGATCTTCCTCACCTTCCATGCTAAGGTTGTGGGTGAACAGGGGAAGGTGTAGATGCCAGTCCCCTCGAAGTTCATAGCGGAAGGCTGCTACCCGGCGACTGATGTCCTGATGTGGGGTAGACTGAACAAACAGTGCCACCCTCTCCTGTGGCTGCCAGCTGACACACCGGCCCCTGGGCGGCCCCTGGACCTCAGCCAACAGCAACTCCAGGAGTCCATCTCTCTCCACGTAGACTTGGGCCCCCCGGAAGGGGCCAGAGGACTTAATGCAGGCTGTGATATGCCTGGGACTCTGACCAGCTCCAGCACTGCCTGGGGGTAGCCTGGGGGAGAGGGTAAGGCGAAGGGCACCTGCTGGGTACAGCCACTCCAGGGAGCCCTCGGCACAATGCAGGGATAGCTGCTCCACGCTGTTCGTCTCCTGGGACAAGCCACTGCCAAGAACACCCCCCCCCCCAACAGGGTCAGTATAACACCCACAAAGCAATACCAGCACCCACAGCACTTCCCATCTAACTTTCTGTAAAGTATTATCACATCTCTCATCTCACATAAGTCTTGCAATTGCCCACTGAAGCAGGAAGGGCAGGAGTTAATATCTCTATGTTATAAATGTAGAAACTGAGGTTCTGAGAGGTTAACCCTTGAGCCTGACCCAGAGCCCAGGCCTCCTGACTCCCAGCCCCAGTCCCTGCCACACATCACAAATACGACATGGAAAGGGATCTTGTATTTAACACAATTTTATATGAAAAATATTTGGGGAGAGGAGAGGGTTGTGGACCATAAAAGTTCAAAATGAGTTGTCGTGATTTGGCAGCCAAAATACTGAATGTGGTTTTAGGCAGGATTGAGAGAGGTTTGGCATCAGGGTCCAGGGAGAGGAAAGCACAACTGTACTCTGCCCCAGTTAGACCACTATGAAGCACAATGTTCAGTTCTGGACACCACTTTTTAGAAAAACATGAAGCTGGAGTTTGTCCAGAGGCAGATAATTACGATGAGGCCTTGAGATCAGGCCACATGAGCATCAGTTGAAGGAATCAGGGATGTTTAATTTGAAGAAGAGAAGACTTAGGGGGAAAATGACAGCTCTTCAAGTAAGCACAGGCTGTCCAGAGGAGTTAAGACAGTGTTTGACCTTCAAAAGGTAGAATTAGGAGCAATGGGAAGATGTAAAGAAGCTTGAGGTAAGGAACAACTTCCTAGCAATTAAAATTATCCAAAGTAGGTAGGTCAGCCACAGGAGGTAATGGGTTCCCCAGCAATGGAAGTCTTAAAAAGCAAGTGCTAGATGACATTTCTCAGGGATGCTAATGGACCCTTTTTTGGAACAATGTTTTTAAATGCATAAAAATATTCAGGATTACAAAGCAAAGCAATTGTATTGAAATACATTTACCAAAATATTAAAAAAAAAAAAAAAAACTAATGGACCCCAGGAGGTTCAAGAACCTTTAGTGTAGAGATTTGTTATTTTAGGTAATGGATTGGTCTAGTTGGCCTCTAGATTCCCCAACAGCTGAAATGTTGTGATGCTATGTGAAACTTGCTCCCATCCACGTAGTAGGGGGGAAGGGTATAGGATTTGGTGAAAATCCTGACCATAGCACAGCAAGCCACAGGAATCTTAACTATCAGAAAAAACCGCTAGCTCTCCCCTGGCCTCTCCCTAAAGCTTTCTCAGACCAGTGCCAGGTCATGTGGCAGTGACCTCACAAGTCTCTACTACTTTCTCCTCTACCCTCAGAATCATTGGATTTCCTATTTAAAGGAGCCTCACTCAGAGACCATCTAGCCTAATCTGTACCTGAACAAGAATCTCCATACTGAATGTCATTGTTAGGATAAGTGTAGGTCGCCTTGCAGGTCATCGGGCAGATACAATCACAGATTCACAGGATCACGAAACATTAGAATTGCAAGAAACCTTACAGATGGGGAAACCAAGGCTCTGAGGCTATACTTCCTGATTTTAACGATGAGGGAAATGAGGTTCAAGGGAGGGAAAAATAATAGTTAACAATAATGGCCAGAATTTATACAGCACATTAAGATTTGTAAAGGGTTTTAAAATATTATCTCATTTAATTCTCACAACAAGCCTGGGAGACAGGTATTGTTTGTAACCCCATTTTACAGATGAGGAAACTGAAGCGTACATGGGTTTTGTAAATGGCCACTCAGGTCTCCTGGCCTCCAGGCTCAGCCCTCCATCCCCACATCAAGTTAATGGTAGAGAACCAGGGAGGTGGATCTAAAATCAGCTGACTCAGGTCCATTGCTATTCTTCCTGGACCATATCTTATAGTCACAGATTCTGAGAGCTGGGATGGATCTGAGGCCATCCAGTGCAATTCTCACCTAGAAAGTACTATCTTCTATCCAATCCAAAAGCCCTGACCTGTAGTTGTCCCCCACGGGAATATAGTCCCTCCCTCCCAAAGCCTCCCATTCCACTTCTGGACAGCTCTGTTAGGAAGTGTTTCCTTCTTTAGGGCTGAAAGGGGCATAATCCAACTTCCTAAAACCAGGGAAAGGTTAGCCTGGTCCTTAACCTGGCCCTCTCAGGGCTTGTACTCCAAGCTAGCACCAGTTGCTATAGACATTGATATACTGGGTGATGCAGACAGATGTATAAGGTAACTGGAAAGCTCAGTGAATGTATATTGGGGGAGGGAAGGGAGTAAGGAGAGGCTGGGAGGCAAGGCAGGAAGCTAGAAGATGTAGGGCAGACAGAGCAGGCGGAACCTTTAAGCCAATGGAAGGTTTGTCTTATGGGGGACAGAGAACAGCTCTTTTCCCAGGGAACGGTTTAAGTAACAGCAGGAGGGATATTGGTAAGATTACATGAAGAAATGTACAGACAGAGAGTGGTACCTGATCCCAAGGCCAACTTTTGTCTCCTTTTGAGGAAGACTTAATGGGGGGGAAAATGGGCTTGAGGCAGGAGGATGGACTACATAACCTTTGAATGTCTCTTCTACCCTAGGATTCTCTTAGTGCATTGACTACACGGAGGCCCCTTGGCCTGCCCTTGTCTCTCTAGTTACTCAGTCTCAGAGCTGATTCAGGCCCCACAAGTTGTTTGATCAGTGATTTGTGGATCCTGAAATGTTAATCCTTCCAGGGGCCCTGCAGACAACATCCCAGCCCAAGATCCTCAAACATCTGCATCTCACTGGTCAGAGGGAGGAGGAAGAAGTAGGTGGGGATCTTGATTAGTTTGCAATCTAGGCCCAGGACAGAAACTAAGAGGAAGCAGAGAAGCTTGAGTGGTCACTTATCCTACCTCCTATTCCCTACCCCCAGTTTCCCAAATTTGAAACCAAGGAGCTGAGCTCAAACGTAGTCTAAAGTCACATTCCTTTGAGTTGGAAACTGAAGCCCAACAAAGATGGAAATTGACTTGTCCAAGATCACTTGGACCAGGATGCATTAGGGACAGGATTCCAGTTTTATTTTCTCCCATCCCCCAATTCTGAGATCAAACTGGCACTCTGGAGTTATCCGGCACTGAGTGGGGAGGGAGTAGTGTGCCCAGCCATTGGGCGAGATGAGGCCTTCTTACTCCCCCGTTTTGAGTCCCTTTACCTCATCCCCCCCACACTCACTGGCGACAGTGATCGTCAATATCCCATGTTATCTCAAGAAAGAGAAGCAAACCCATTCACTAGTGGCAGCTCTTCAGACGGGGCAGGTTCTTCTCCCGCCCCCCCACCCCAAGTTCAACATTATTTTTCCAACGCTTTTCCCTAGAAATACTCTCATCTCTGAGACTTAATCATACAGGAAAAGCTAATTCCCTCCTCACCAACACTAATTCTGAAAGAAATGAGGACAGTCAACCGTAGCACCAAACAGGATGGCAGCTTCACAAAGAGGGTTCTGTCTTCTCCATCTCTGGGTTCTCTTATCCCTTCCTAGAGGGTTATGCCCTAAGTTTTTCCTCTGCTCAGACATTTAAAACCCATTTCAAACCCCATCACAACTCCTAAATCCCCTGCCTCAGTCCCAAGTTCCTAGGGAAAGGAGAACACTATGAGTTAGCTCCTGAGAATCAGAGGAGAAGACCCTTGGGGGGGAGCAAGTGCAGGGGAGCGTTAAGTTCTTCGGAATGCCAGGAGAAGGAGGACAGGTTCCCCTACTGAGAGAAGAATGTGTGCATATGTATGCAGTGGAGAGATGAAACAGAGGGGGGACCCACCTCAGAGGACCCGCCAAAAAATCCTAGGAGAACAAAACCAAGCTGACTTTGTGACTTCTCCCTCCTCCCGCCTGCCTGCCAGCCCCGCCCCGCCCTCTCCTTGGAGATACCTCGGGATCAATCCACAAAAACCCCTACTCCCCACCACCCTATTCCCCATTGCCACTGGCTCCAGGTACCAGGAGTAGGATCCAAAAAGATTCCTCCCTCCCCGAGCTAGGGGAGACATCCTGAAGGTGGGAAAGCGCTTCCCTTTCCCCGTGTCGGAAGAAGGGGGGCGTCCCCCTCTCCTTCCCTTCCACCCTATCTTTAGAGAAATCCATCTTACTGTACATTCCTTTCCTCTCCTATAGCTCAAGGAAAAGGAGCAAAAATTAGTAAAGATTCTAACGCTTCCTATAACGAAGAGGAGATGAAGAAGGGACGGTGATAGACTTGAGAGGCAAGAAGAAGAGGATGGGGGAGGGGGATCCCGAATTGGGGAAGGGATGAAGGCAGGAGGTCGGGCGTGATAGGGGTGGGGGCGTCCATACCTCCCTCTCCAGCTGCACTGATCCTCCGAGTAGCTGGCCAGGGCCGCGGAGGCCAGGAGGCCGCAGCCCAGTAGCCAGAGCAGTGGTGGAAGCGGCATGGCCAGGCGGCTAGAGCCGAGCCCTGGGGCCCCGGGGCGCTCAGGAGCCGCAGCCCCGCCGCAGCAGCAGCAACAGCTGGAGCCGCATCCCCAGACCCGCGCACCCGGCAAGCCTCAGTCTGCGCTAACCGCAGCCCCCATCTCCCGCAGAGGTGCTTCAAAGCCGAGGGGAAGCTAGAGGCGCGGCGGCGCTACCACTAGCCCCATAACCCCAAGCCTCGCTGACCGTCGCGCCGCCGGCCACTTTCAACCTGGGCCGAGAGATGCCAGCGGCTAGGGGAGGGATGGGCAGGGAGGCGGGGACCGACAGAACTCTCCAATCGCGACCCAGTCCTGAAACTTTCCTCCAATCAGGCTGTGGAGGAGTAGGGAGGTGGAAGAGTCTGGAGTGGGAGCGTTCCTGCCCCACACTCCCCACCCCCGCCGGGGCCGGTCAGATCCGAGCTGAGCAGAGGAGAGCGGAACAGAGAACAATATCGGGCTATCGGGAGGGGAGAAGAGAGAAACGTGCGGCTCTGGGGCCTCCGGCCCGGCCCCGCAGTGGGGGCCCGAGGGAAGGCAGCACAGACTTCGGCCACTACGGCCAGTCTTCGATGGCCCATCACCTCCCCCCCCATGTCCCGCTTCGCTCCCAGTGCTGTGTGGTTTTCCCCTGACCTAGAAATAAGCTCCATAAATAATTGAACTAAACTATTCATAATTATCATTAGCGAAAGTCATCTCATTAAGCACCCCATTGCTCTGCCCACCACCATCACCCCGCCCCCACCTCTAGTCTCTACTCTTTCTCCCCTCTCACTATCACCGTTCTCAACCCTCCACTTCCTTCACACCCTATGCTCTCAGAAAGGGGAAGCCATTCAGTCCTAACATCTTACGATACTAGAATTTACGGGCGTCTGTTATCCGTCCCCATTCCCAACTCTCGGAAGAGCGTGGAAGGGGGGGAGGGGGTTTCGACCGAAAGGAACCCTGCCCATCGGGAATGCTAGTGTAAGGGACCACCTGGTCTAGGTGTGTAGAAGAGCCAAACTAGGAACAGTTGGGAGGGTGGTGCTCCCCAGGGGGGCAATGGAAGACTGGACACACCTTCTAAGTCCTCCCCACACACACCTGTCCTGCTGTTCCAGATCGTGGGAATCTGCTTCTTTCCTAGAATCTGCTTGAACTCCCTTGCCCTGAGGAGAAATTACAATCACCTTTGCCTCAATGTCTTGCTCAAGACGCCCACTGCTAGAGGAATCAGAAGTAAAGGGGCAGATAAAGTGATAGGACTGAAATAGTCACTTAGCACAGGGGTTAGCTAGGTTCATCATGGAATTGACCAACAGAGAAGTAATTGGAATTCTCACTTCTGCTGCAGGTATGAAGGACTTGATTGAAATGAGGAACTGAGCTGAGTAAATCTTGAGCAAACCATTCTGGTGCTGGGCCACATCCCACCCCTGCCAGCTTAATAATTTGCCCCACACATTGGAAGTGCTCTCAGTTTGGGACTGACTCGATCAAATAAAGCACTAGGTGGAGGCTTTAGCTGTTAGAGGGGGCTTAAAACAGTACTGTTTAGCTTGGTTTGGGCTCTTAATAAGTGCCATCTTTCTTCCTATATGTATCTGCCTATGTATTGGTCTATCTATTTACTGGAGTAAGACAAGGGGAACTGTTTCTTGGTCTTATCTGACCAAATAGATTTTGTTCTGAGTGACCAACTGATAACTCAGTTGAGCAGTTGACAACCTAAGGTGGAAAAACCACCAAATAGAAAATCCTGGACCTTTAGCTTACTCCAGATCTCAAAGTCCAAATCCAACAATCCTACTCTTACTCCATCTTTGACACACAGACATTCTAGTTCCAAATAGTCCTGATGTTTCAGCCAATGGATATCTACTTCCAATTAATCTTTATTCAGTTGGATCGGCAGAAGTTTGGAATGGTGGATGCTATGATTCTGTGATCACTTCTTCCCCTTTACTGACTCAGTTTCCCCTTCTGAGAGCAAGCATCAGAAACCCTACTCTGTCAGAGGCACTGTGGCCAGAGAAGAAATGTACAAACTTTGAGGTCTTGTAAGGAAAAGAACTTGTGTCATGAAAAAATGACTTGAGAAATAATTTACATGAAGACCATGGTAAATGTAAAGGATATCAACACTGAAACTTCAGAATGCTGATCAGTGCAAGAAAAAACAACCTACAACTTCAGAGGATTGATCAGAAAGCTGTAAATTATAGGTGCAACATAAGGTATAAATTTTCAGACAGGCCAATGTGTTTTGCTTTTATTTCAAATGAAGGTTCTTTGTAGTAGTGGGGGCCGTGGAGTCATTGGAAAGTAACAATGAAGAACATTAATAAAACGTTAAAAAAAAAAAAAAGAATGGGCCATAGAGGTGAGGACCAGAGAGGAAAAACTCCTTACCTGTGGGTTATTCTCCCTAACTCACTCTCCCAGCTAAGTCTCCCTCTTTTCCAGGAGAAAACTGGAGGACTGGGAGATGTAGAGAGGGAGGCATTTGAAGGGCTAGTCAGGGA
Organism: Pseudochirops corinnae; assembly: GCA_028646515.1. Classification (NCBI taxonomy): domain Eukaryota; kingdom Metazoa; phylum Chordata; class Mammalia; order Diprotodontia; family Pseudocheiridae; genus Pseudochirops; species Pseudochirops corinnae. The sequence continues at coordinate 106,517,956 of CM053590.1, forward strand.
GATCCTAAATCCAAAGGGGAAGCAGGGAGAGAGGGTCATAAAGCTAGCTCCCTGCACCTCTGAAGCTGCCTAGAGGAAGTAGGGCCCTCCTAACCTCCCTATTTCTGCAGAAGTTCTCACCATCCTGCTAGTCACTCAACCTAGAGTCATTCTTGATTCTCCCTTCTCTCTCCTCCCCCATATGCAATCACCAGATTCCATCTCTCAGTCTGCCTCCATACCATTCTGTTGTACACACTTGCCCTCTCCACTCACAACTTTCCCACTAGCTCAGGTCATCTTTACATCTCTCTGGAACTATTGCAACAACCTCCTTCAGTATTTGATAAGTCAGTCAGTCAATAGATATTAAAATGCCTGCTATGTACCAGACCAGGATGGGTAGGGAACCTGCAGCCTCAAGGCCACAGGTAGCCCTCTAGGTCCTCAAGTGCCACCCTTTGACTGAATCCAAACTTCACAGAACAAATCTCCTTAATAAAAGGATTTGTTCTGTGAAGTTTTAATTCAGTTAAAAGGTTGAACTCAAGGACCTAGAAGGCCACATGTGGCCTCAAAGCCACAGGTTCCCCACCCCTGTACCAGACACTGTGCTGAGTGCTGGGGATACAAAGAAAGGCAAAATACAGTCTGTAATGCCAAGCAAAGGCAACTTCCAAGGTTCGGATTACCTGCATAGCAAACTCCATTTATTCACAGAACAGAGAAAATCAAAATACAGGGTAACTCATTCATTTAACAAGTAAGTTCTCAATTCAATTGCAAAGTACCAAGGTCCAAGTATCCCACCCCTGGCCAGTACATTAGTCAAAGTAGCCCATTCCTGGGCAGTACATTCATTTAGTCTCTTCTCAAATGGGGATTAGTTTTCAATCATAAACAAAGTACATTCATTTGGTCAATCACAGAGCACAAAAAAGTCAAAGGTTTCCCTCCCCTGGATCACCACTGACTTACTATCCATCCATTAACTCCAAGCACTTTCTCAAAAGGGGCAGGAGAGCACCAAAGGCCATCTACCCTTAAGCTACAACAAGGTTAAGATATCATCCCAGCACTGAGAACCCAAGGAAAGGCCCTTCCTTCATCTTGACTCAAGGCAAGTACTCAGCAATCCCTATTCCTGGGGAGACAAGGCTCAACAAAGCCACAATATCCATTGCCAGTGTCCTCATCAAGTCACTCTCTGCCTGCAGAACAGTCCCAGAACCCCTGAAAACATCAGCAAGGCCCTCTTCCAGGATTTCTGTAAACATAGAACAGGAAAATCCTCCTTCAGGGCTTCTGAACCAACAGCAAGGTTCCAGGACCTCTACAACAGCAGCATTGTCCTTCCCTAGCAGGTGAATCTGGCAAAACAACATCAAAACAGACAGACAAAATACCGGCATCACAGCCATGCCTCCTCAGTTCTTGGCAGCTCCAGGTGACAGTTCCCAAAAGTCCTTCTGGCCTCCTCTGCTTGGGCCTCTACATAAAGCCTCTGACAGAATAGGGTTTCTGATGCTTGCTCTCAGAAGGGAAACTGAGGCAGTAAAGGGGAAGAAGTAACCACAGAATCATAGCATCCACCATTCCATTCCAAACTTCTGCTGATCCAACTGAATAAAGATTAATTGGAAGTAGTTATCCAAATCTCTAGATCTAAATCTTCTCTCTAAATTCCATTACCTTACACAGTCCCTGTTCTCAAGGAGCCTAGAGTCTAACAGAAGAGACAATGTGTATAATGTCTAGGTACACATAGAAGACATATATAGAGTGCATCTAGATAATCTGAAAGGGGAAGGCCTTTAGCAGCTAGGGGACCAGCAAAAAAGCCTCTGGCAGAAGGTGGGATTGGAGGTGAGATTGAAGGAAGCCAGGGAAATTAAGAAGCTGAGGTGAGAAGGCCCTTGGTCCTGCTGCTTCCAGGCTTTCCCTTTTCCAATCCATCCTCCATACAAGGACCAATTTTGGGGAGGAGAGAGGGTCAAGTCCTCTGATTTCATCATCAGTGTAGGGAATTCCTAGCAGAAATTCCCTCTACTGATACAGACCTGAAACTGATCAATGGGAGGTTAAGTGATTGATCATGATATGATCATGCAGCTAGTATTTGTCAAAGGGAAGACATAAATCTTGAATTTTCTGACCTCAAGGTTTTCTTTCTCTCCATTATATCAAGAGACCAATGCAATTCAACTAAATAAGCAGTTACTAAGTGCCTACTGTATGCCAGGCACTATACTAGATTTTGGAATAGAAAAACAAAAATGAAAACAGCTCCTGTCCTCAAGAAGCTTACCTTCTACTGGGTGGGGGAGGGGAGGCAATTTGTAGAAAAATAATGTGTGTATATATCTTTATATATTACATATGTATGTATATACATATTTAAGAGCATATTGTGACTTCATTGGTATAGAGAACTCCCAATGAAGAAATTCTTCCAGTGATCTACAGTTTATAGTCCTTAGAGAGCTGATTTGGTCATTAAAAGTTTAAGTGGAAGTGCCCAAGGACCCAGGGCCAGGACGGTCAGAGTGGGACTTTAGTTCTACTATGACTTCAACACCAGATTGCTATTCACTGCACCACATTGCCTTTATACAAGATAGATCTGAGCTTAAACCAGTTCAAATAAGGTATCTCTCATATTTATCTTCTTACCTGTTGTTATAGGTCTATGTTTCCTGTTCTATCAACTTGATGAAGTCCATAATACATATGCAGGGCACTGTAGAATAGAATTATGGTATGTTTCAATTTTACAGGATTCCAAATGTTTTTGTGGTTAAAGCAAAAAACAAGAACAAAACCCATACTGATATTCCTAAAATAAACTTGACCATGGCACTCTTCTACTCTGAAACCATCAATGGCTGCCCATCACCCAAGGATAAAGTACAAAATCTTCAATCTGGCATTTAAAGGGAAACGAGAAAGCATTTATTATGCACCAGGCCCTTTTACAAATATTATTTCATTTGATCTTCACAACAACCTGTGAGGCAGGTGATATTATTATCCCCATCTTACTATTGAGGAAACCGAGGCTGGGAATAGTAAGTGACTTGCCCAAGGTCACACAGCCCATAAGCTTCCAAGGCTGGCCTTGAACTTAAGTTGACTCCAGGTTCGATGCTCCATGCACTGTGCTACCTGGCTTAAAACCCTCTATAATATGACTCCCATTTAGTTTATTTCATATCATTTCTCATCATACACTCCCTTTCTTCCAGTGAAACCTGGTCTGTTAGCTCTCCCATGTCTTTGTACATGTAGCCCCTGATTTCTGAAATGCGATGCACCCTCACCTCTACCTCATATGATCTTGTTTCCTTCAAAGCACAGCTCATTTGTCCTAGCCTAAAGACCTTTCCTTTTGTTTTTTTTTCTTTTGAATAACTCTTACTATATTTCCAAGGAAGCTTATATCACTAAGATTTCAGTTGTGTCATGAAAACCACAGTTGTGATTTGTCCTTCATTCTTGAAGAGGACCAGGACATCAAGAAGATGATGACTTGACTTGCAATTGAATTGGATTTAAGTGCGGAAGGGCTGTGCAAAGTCAGCCTCACTTTCTCCTTCAGAGCTATCTGGGTCCAGTGGCCAGACATAGATCAGGATGCCTGGAGATGGTTCTGGATATAGTGGGAGACCTTGGCCTTTTAAAGCTAAGGTCTTTCCAATTTCTCACTTTGAGTGAGACAAAGCCTATCCAATGAATAAGCCTATTTAAGAAATGAGGCAACCACAGGTGGCCTTGAGGCTGCAGGTTCTGTGAAGTTTGGATTCAGTCAAGCGGCTGCATTTGGGGACCTAGAGGGCCACATTTGGCCTTGGGACTGCAGGATCCCCACCACTGGATAGATACCCTATCTAACTCACAGAATTATTGTGAAGATTACATGAAATAACATGTAAAAAAGTTTTGTAAATTGTAAAGCATTATGAAAATATAGGATATTATTGGAAACTAAAAAAAAAAAAAAAGAAATGAGGCAAGGGATGGCCCCTTTAATAAAAAATTTTATTAAACTGGGAGGGAAAGACCCTCAAGTTTGCTATTCACTCTGAGCCAGAAGGGCCCAAAAAATAACCATAAGTGGTGCTTGGGCAGGGACTTATTGTTGTCCAATCAATGAGAGTCAGGGTGAATTGGGTTTAAGGTATGATCTTTAAGAAAGAAAGTATAAACTATATGAGAAAGAAAGCCAGTATACCCTAAGATAACTAGGTAGGTTTCAGTCATCAAAATTTACCTTCCTTAGCATTTATTAAGCACCTACCAAGCTTTGTGCTAAGCTTTGGAGATACAAAGAAAGGCAAAAAATAGTCCTTAACTTAAGGAGCTCCCAGTCAAATAGGGGAGATTTCATGCAAATGACTCAGTCTGAAGGAGATACACACAGAACAAACTGGACATAGTCTCAGCGGGGAGGCCTCTAGCAGAAGCTGGGATCTGAGATGAGATTCGAAGGAAGCCAGTGAAGCCAAGGCAGAAGTGAAGACGACTAGTTGGAGGAAAAGCAAGGAAGCCTATGTCGCTGGATCCCACGTTCCGAAGAAGGGAGAGGAGTAAGGCACTAGAAGACCAGAAAAGGTGGGAAGGGGCCAAATTACAAAAGGCTTTCAGAATCAAACAGAAGATTTCACTTTGGATCCTAGAAGTGATAAGGAGCTGCTGGAATTGATAGAGTAGGGAATGACTGGGTAGACCAGAATTGTAAGATCATTTTGATAACTAAGAGGAGTGAGGAAGACCCGCAAGCAATAACTCAGGAGTGAGGCAAAGAGGGCCTGCACCAGAGGCTGGTTGGAGGAGGGAAGGGGAGTAGCAGAGAGAAGTTAGAAATCAGCATGACTTAGCAACTGATTGGGTAGAAGGTAGGCATTCCTTTGTTTACTATGGACCAGATGGAAAGGAGAATTGAGCAAGGAAGGAGTGAAGGAAGGAGTAGCTGGTTTTCAGAAATTAAAGATATTTTCTCCCTGGATGTACTGGCTTTCGCTGTTCTGTTTGTTCTATCTAATAAATTTTAAAAATCCTAAACTTAAGCTATCTTTGTTTTATTTGGATGAGGCAGTTCACCTTTTGTTCCACACTTTCTCTGAAATGTAAATTGGGAATCTCTTGGGTCAGAGGGTGTCCTGATGAGGAGCAGGAGTTATTCTGACCTTCTGAACCTCTTTCCAAGCAGGAATATTTGTGTATCTATTCATTCTCTCTGACCGAGAATTTTGGCTAAAATGCAAAGTAGTCGTCTTTTCCTTTCACATTATATATTCACATATTACATTCCTGTCTCTGTCTCTATAATATGAGCTCCTTGAGGGCAGGGACTAGTTCAGTTTTGGTTTTGAATCCCCAGCATGAAGTAGGTACATAATAAATATTTATGGAATGACATTGAATTAAGATCCAGTTCAAAAACTTCCTCCTCCATAAGGTGTTTCTTTATCCTATCCCTAGCTGGAAGTGATCTTTCTCTCCTCACACTTTGTATTTATGCATTCATTATATTGAACTGTGATCTATTATATTTATTGCTAAGTCCATCTTATCTCCCTTTATGGATCATAATCTCTCTGGGGGCAAGGATTGTATCTCACACATCTTTTCTATATTCTATTTTTTGAGCACAAGTCAATAAAGTTTGTTGCATGAATAAGTGCAGAAAAGCAGCTAGGCCTCAGCACAGTGAACACTTTGTTCTTAGGTTGGGCCTACTAGTTCCTAGGTTAGAAAGTCTCGGTTTGCTCCATGGAATCTAGGGAAATGTGAGACTGAGGAGCCTTCTGGCCGCTAACCAAGCTAGCAACAGCTAGAAAAGGTGCTTTGGTCTCCATCATTTCCACATCTACTCCAAGTCACTACCCTTAGTTGACTGTGACCTGTAGGAATACAGGCACACCAATATTGAGTTCTTATGTCCCTTCCCACCACTCCTCCAAAGGGACAAAGTCTGGAGAGGCTGGAACTCAGACTCTCCCACAGAGCTTGATGTGATTGAGCCTGGGAGGAGAGAGTCATTCCTGAGGGCTCCAATCTACCCCCATGCCTGTCCATCCCTCCCATCCTGGGCTGGAATATTTACAGGGGACTAGTTAATGGACCATACAATTAATGGAGCATGTAGTTTATAGGGAAGAAGCAATAAAGTCAGGGATCTGTCTACCAAATAGATTTGTACACAGTGGGATCTTGGAAACTGGGCTAGGAGCCAGGACACCTGGACCCCTCCATAACTAATGAATCTTGAAAGTAAGTTTTCTCTCACTGGTAAGGTGAGTCAAGTTGTATCTATGGAGATGGGTGGTACAAAGTTGTATTGAACAAATGAATGAAAAATATTTATTAAGAACCTACTATGTGCTAGGCACTGTGCTAGAGATATAAATACAGTAGTGGGGAAGTTCCTTCCCCAGAGCAGTTAACTTTCTAATAGAGGGTGACAGGACAGATGGGGGAATGAAGGCCAGGGAAGGGCATTTTGGTGTGGGGAGTATTGGAATGGTGAGCAGAGCCATGGTGTAGTCAACTCTCACACCCTTTCCAGAAGTTCTGGTAATATTGATTTACTGTTTCCAGCAGCCATATTTTTGGAAACTAGGGATGAGTAGGAGAATCCAAACAATTCAGACCTAGGGAGGAGTTCCACAAAGGAGTGGATTAACTCCCCATCCCTGGGGCATAGAGTCTGGAGGTCAAGTCCAGGGAATGCAGTTCCAAGTAGGGAGAAGAAGACAGAAGCAAGAGAGGATGAGGTAAATAGAGTGGGGTGGCAATTACACCATCATTGCTACCATGCCATCCCAAAGTGGTCAACTTTGATGCCTTTCACTGTAGTAGTAGTAAGAACTGTAACCTTAGGTTAGATCTCTATTTGTGAAATGAATAGAACTGTCTCTCCTACCTATCCTGGGGTGATAACAGTAATATAATAATAGATTTACAAAGTACTGTACATATAGTATCTCAATTTATCCTTCAACAATCCTACGAAATTGTTGCTGTTATTCCCATTTTTCAGGTGAAGAAACTAAAGTAATGAAGTGACTTGCCCAGGGTGACACACCTAATTAAGTATTTGAGGCAGAGATGGAGATCAGGTCTTGACCCCAAGTCCAGCCTTCTACTCACTACTCCACCTGCGTTAGAAAGGAAAGTAGATTGAAAGTTGAGATTGGAAAATTTGGAAATCAGGATGGCAGTCAGTAAAAGGGGAACTGATTAAACATAAAAGGAGAGAGATGATTGAAACAGAAAAGAAAATTAAGACTCCAACCACTTAGGCTGCCTAAGGGTTTGGCAAAGTATTTGGGAATCAAGGTCTCTTTCCATAGGGTAATCTCATTGTTCCCAATACTATCTCCAGGTCCTAGATCCCAATCCTTTCTTTAATTATCACCTCTTTCCCCAGCCTTGCCCTCTATAGTACCTAGCCCTGAGTTAGGGCCTGATGGATGAGGGACAGATTGAGGGGGACAAACTTTCCTATGACATCCTGGTAAAAGTGTCTCACCCTAGGCCTTAGGTCTCGTTGGTCGTTGGTCCATATCCAAGAGTTCCAGTTCCTGTATTTGGAGAGCTGAGCCACCTAAGGGACTTTGCCTTCCATCTCAGAACTTTCTAGAGTACTCCACTCTAAACTGAGACTCTGAGCCTCCCATACTTGACGTTCTGTACACACAGTTCTGTTTCTGCCACTGCCCCTAAGGCCTGGTGCTGGTCCTAGTGTCTATTTCCCTCTTTCTTTTCTGCCTCCTGTCTCCCATACCACTGCCCACAGGAACTCTTTTTCTAGGGCTCACTGTCAAAGGAAAGGAAAAGAGAATTTACAAATTCAAAAACAATGCATCCAGGGAAGGCAACTGAAGTAAGGATAAAAGACATCTACCCAGTTGCAGACTGAGTGGCACTTTTGTTGTTGTTCGGTCATGTCCGAGACTCTTTGTGACCCCATTTGGGGTTTTCTTGGCAGAGAGTTGGAGTGGTTTGCCATTTCTTTCCCCAGATCATTTAACAGATAAGAAAACTGAGGTAGACAGAGTTAAAATGATTTGTCCAGGGTCACACAGTTCGTAAGTGTCTCAGGGCAGATTTGAACTCAGGAAGATGAGCCTAGCACTCTATCCACTATACCAACTAGCTTCCCTCTCATCTATCCTAACTCTTAACTGACGTTCTCCAGGCTTTGCTCGGCCATCATGATTTATTCTAGGCTGGGACCTGCATCTCTCCATGCTTCAGCATTGCGTTTTCTGGTGTTTGCAGTATAGAATTCTCATACAGATCAGCATCAAGCTGACTGGAGATTTCCCCACGACAGTGTCCTTTCCACAACCTCAGGTTCACTCCGCCCCATTCTCTTTGAGCTAAAATAGGCTTCTCTGGGGCTAATAGAGGGCCTGACAGATTTCTTTCATATGTAGAAATCAGTCCCAAGATTTAAAGGCCAGATGGATTTTTTCAGCCTTGAAAGGAAAGGAAAAACAAAAGGAAAAAGAAAAAAAAGATCCTGTTGCCAGAAGGTATGGGTTCTCAACCTCATATTGACACCCACACACTTCCTTGGATGACTCAAGGTAGTGTGAAGGTGACTCTGGGTCTTCTAAGGCCTTATCTGTGGAGCTCTGGCTAATCCTATCTGGCTGGGAAGGTTTAGAGTAGGGACCAACCCAGAGGCTGTGTTTGTTGTTCAAGGGCCAGCCTAGTTAAGAATGGAGAGTTAGGTCCTTTGGTACTTTCAGCTAGGCCTGACTCAAAATTGGTCTGGTGGTTTAGTTTGGGGATTAGAATGAAAAGAGATTCTAGTAGACTAACAATTAACAGAAAAAAGTTTACTTAGCAATAGCATGGAAAGGATATTCAGCGAAGATACAGCATTGTTTCAGGGGGTCACAGCTCTCCTCAACTCCATATGGAAATGCGCCCAGGAAGGTGATTCTTAAAGAACTAATCCAACCCCTCCATTCTTCAGATGATGTCGCTGAAGGCCAAGGAGAATAAGAGATCCAACCAGGCAGTAAGTGTCAGAGGTGGCATTTTTTCCCAGTACCTCCAATTACTCCAGTGTATCCCCACTGACTGCCAAAGCACCTGTTCAGGACAGACAATTATACAATGAAGTTTTTATACTTTTATTATCTAAGCTACATCAAAGATTTGAACCTCAGAACTCTGGACCAATTAAATTTCAATCTAACTTCAAAAGCAAAAGTTTATTAATTTTACATTTTTTAGGGAAAAACTAGCCTAACTTACCTGGCAGGAACTTTCCAGCCTCAGTAATTGATGTTCCTGTCACCCACTGGCTACCAGATAATGTTTGTTTTTATTATAGACTGAAGATTTGTAGAAGGGTCTAAAAAGTTCCTTTGGAAATACTTAACAAGGGGAGTGATGAATCCATTCCATCAGCATACTTCCTTCGGCTCCGGTGAGGCAGGTGGAAATCTTCAGGGCTTAACACCTCTCCCTTCTTTGCCCTCCCTCCCCATCCCCCACTCACTCTCATTCCCCACCCCTCACATAGCCAATCCATGGCCAGACCATTTCATTTTTACCTATGTAATATCTCTCATCTGTGTCCCCCTCTCCATTCACAGACTTCCCCTCCCTCCTTCCCCCTTCTAATCCTCCCCCAACCCACCCCAGTTCAGGTCTTTATCACCTCTCTTTTTTTTTTTTTCATTTTTTTTATTTACTCATTTACTTTTAATTTACGAGATTCAGTTCCACAATCACTTGAGTTTCAGATTTTCTCCCCTCCCTTACCCCCCCCATGGTGGCGTGCAGTCATGTATAGGATCTGCAAATACTTTCACATTGTACAATAGTTTGGTCATACAGAAGGGTTGTAACCAATGAGTATCACCTCTCTTCTAGACTACTGTAAGAGCCTTCTAACTGCCCTCCCTGCCTTAGGTCTCTCCCTGCTCCAGTCCATCCAACACTTGGCTGCCAATGCAACGTTTCTAAAGTTTAGATCTAAAACAGGTACGGGAAACCTGTGGTCTCAAGGCCACAAGTCCAAACTTCACAGAACAAATTCCCTTAATGAAAGGATTTGTTCTGTAAAACTTAAGACTCAGTCAAAAGGCCATATCCAAGGACCTCAGGTTTCCCACTCCTGATATATTGATTCTCTGCTCAATGAACTCTAATGGCTCACTACTCCCCTCCAGGATCAAATAGAAAGTCTTCTTTTTGGTATTTAAAAACCTCAACACTTGGCTTCTTCTGGCCTTTCCTGTCTTTCTTACACTTTAGTCCCCTACGCTGGCCTACTCACCCTTCCTCTAACAGGACACTACATTTCTCATCTCTCTTTCCCCATACTGGAGTACTCCTTCACTTCCACCACTGTTTCCCTGTCTCCATTCAAGACTCAGCTCAAATCCAACCTTCTGCAGCAGGCTTTTTCCAGTCCTCCTGGATACTAGTGCTTTCCCTTCTGATATCACCTTCCATTTGTTTCTTGTATTTCTCATCTTTTCAGGGTTCTCACAACTGTGTGTAACGTCATCATCTTCTTGATCCTCTCCCATCGTCCTCTTTTAGAACCAAAGACAAACACAACAACAACAACAACAACAACGACAACAATCTGGTAGGTACCTTGTTATTTATATGTTGTCTTTCCCATTCCAATGTAAGCTACTTGAGGATAAAGACTGTTTTTTTGCCTTTCTTTATATATTTAGCACTTAGCACAGTGCCTGGCATGTAGTAATCACTTTAAAAAAAAATGAGAGGGAAGCGGAAAATTGAGAAAGAATTTTTACAACCAGTGTCTCTGATAAAGGCCTCATTTCTAAAATATACAGAGAATTGAGTCAAATCTATAAGAATACAAGCCACTCCCCAATTGATAAATGGTCAAAGGATAAGAATAGGTGGTTTTCAGGAAAAGAAATTAAAGATATCTATAATCATATGAAAGAATGCTCTAAATCATTATCGATTAGAGAAATGAAATCAAAACAACTCTAAGGAACCACATCTCACCCATCAGATTGGCTAACATAAAAAAACAGGAAAATGATAAATGCTGGGGAAGATGTGGGAAAATTGGAACACTAATGCATTGTTGGTGGAGTTGTGAACTGATCCAACCATTCTGGAGAGCAATCTGGAACTATGCCCAAAGGGCTATAAAAATGTGCATACCCTTCGACCCAGCAATGTCACTTCTAGGGCTGTATCCCAAAGAGATCATGCAAGTGGAAAAAGGATCCGTATGTACAAAAATATTTTTAGCAGCTTTTTGTGGTGGCAAAGAATTGGAAATCAAGAGGATGCCCTTCAGTTGTGGAATGGCTGAGCAAGTTGTGGTACATGAATGTAATGAAATACTCTTGTGCTACAAGAAATGAGGAGCAGACAGACTTCACAATAACCTAGAGAGACATATACAAACTGATGCTGAGTGAGGAGAGCAGAACCAGGAGAAATTTGTACACAATCACAGACACAACATATGTGTGATGACTAACTTTGACAGACCGGGCTCCTCTCAGCAATGTAAGGTTATAAGACAACTCCAAAGAATTCATTTACAGAGTCTGGATGCAGATTGAAGCAAACTACTTGCTCTCTTTCTTTTTTGTTTTGTTCCTTTCTTGTTGTTCATTCCATTAGTTATAATCCTTCTTTACAACTTGATTAATGTTTAATGTGAAGGTATTTGTAGAACCTATATAGGATTCCATGCTGCCATGGCGGGGAGGAGAAGGAAGGGGAGAAAATTTGGAACTCAAGGGATTATGGAACTGAATGTCAAAAACAAAAAATCAATCAATTAATTAATTAATTGAAAAAAATTTTTTAAATGCTTGTTGAATGACTACCTGCAGGACTAGGTGTAGCTGGGAAGACAGAGGAGTGGACAAATGCTGTTGCTTTTCAAGTTATGAGGATTAATAAAATACAAAACACAGTAGAAGGACAATAAGCCTTTCTATCTTTTAGGGATATGATTGTATGGCCAGTACGAAGTACCATGGGAATCTGGTGTCTTGAGTTGATCTAGGTCTGCATTAGTATCTTGGTCCTTCCTCCCAGGTAACAAATGGGCATTTTCCTTCTGGAGAGAATGTGTTAACCAAAGGAGTAACTGAAAGGCAAGGATTATAGGTATCTCGGCAGGCCAGGAAAGTCTCTGAAATCATACCACATAGCTAGCCATTTATTCTGCTTAGGGAAAATCAGTTTTGGATAAGAGACAAATACAACTGTGATTTTAATTTTTATTAAATTTTATTTTTTTGATTGATAAACATTTATTTTCTCTTCCTTTCCCCTTTCCCTAAGCCCACCAGTGGGGGAAAAAGAAAAAAACAAAAGCCTTGTAACAAATATGCAGTCAGACAAAACAAATCCCCACATTGGCTATGTCCACAAATGTGTATAGCTCTGTGTATTTATCTAGTTTGTCACCTCTGTGTCAGGAGATGGATAGCATTCTTCCCAATTGTCATTCTAACTGGTATATTGCTCATCCCTCTGGAACCAGCAGTTCTCTACCCTCCCCTCATCCCTCCCAGAGCCAAGCCCATCCTTGCCATCTCCACGTCTAGCTCTACTGAGAGCACCATGGGAAGTTCCTTGTTCTAGCACAGTCTGACATGTTCTTTGTCCTTCCCCCTTCACATCCCCAACCTTGGGAATGGGCTCAGTTGGCCTCATTATGGTCACACATTACTGGAGAATGAGGTCAGAATGGGCGACGGGGGAGCCAAGGCCCAGGGTGCTGGCAGTTGGCCACTCTGGAATCTGATCCATCTTCTCCACCTCCCCATCCTGGCCCCCAGCCCCAAAGATGGAGGAAGTGCTTTCCCTGGTATGTCCCTCCATCCCAAACGTGGTAGAGGAGTAAAAGGGACCACAATTATGATTTCTCAGGGCCCAGAACCCTTAGGAAAGGGAGGGAGGAGAGTGTGTTAGGGGTTCTCAAAGGTCCCCAGGCAGAGTCTTTAAGGGAAAATGTTGAGGAACACTGGGTCAGAGTAGGATCCCGGGGCTTAATCATATATGATCATAGATTTAGAACTAAAAAGCACCTTAAAAATACTTTAGTTCAACCCTCAGACGGTTCAAATGAATGAGGAATAAAAAGTGAATGTGGGAGATAGCATCTAATATGTTCTCTGATGGATTGTGACTTCAAGAGAACCTGGACAAAAGGCAGACAAAGGAGCAAGAAGATGTACCCTTGGGTCCCAAGCATCCTAGGCACTAACTATTCTTAGAATTGATAGCAGGAGACCTTTATTATCACTAGAAATTTTGGCACCTGGGGCAAATACAGTTTGAAGTAGGTGATGGTCAGAGGCAGTCACCCTGGGAGAAGGTACAGACCATTCCTCAGAGAGTCCAGCATGAACTCCCAGAGCACAGTCAAGATCTCTAATTGCCAACTAACTCTTGGGATGAAGCAGTATGAAGGAAAAGAAAGGAGGAAGCAGGTCCTAGGAGAGGGGCACTATAGTGATGTAACCCTGACGCCATACAAGGGAATGGGCACAAGACCATAACATGTCTGTGAGGCATGAGAACAGCAGGCTGGAGGATTAGCACAGAGGGATGCATGTCCCCTCTCAGATCCTCAGCACTCTGGGACAGTCCTAGTTGCCCTACCCTCATTACAATTCTGGCCTTGGCCCTTAGACTTGTACCTTTTGTTACTGCTTAAATCTGTACTCAACTCTTGATTGACTATCAGCCCTTTTTCTGTAGCTGTCTGTTCTCTTGACTTCTATTCTAACTACCAATGTTCCCCTCTCCCTTTTGCCTGAAATCTTCACACATTCCAGGCAAAGGAAAATGTTTTTCTAGGGTTTAATAACCAGAGAAAATTCAGAAGTAATACCACAGGGGAGGGTAATTACAAACACATATAAAATAGATCTGCCCAGGATCAGACTGAATGGAACTCCATTCTTACCTGGAATTAGTTCTCCAGGCCTGGGTGAGCCCGGGACACTCTTCAGACTAGCAGCTTCAGGTCCTTCTGACCCAGAAGACCCCAAATCAGTTTCAGGCTTCTCTCAATCCCTCTCTGTGGGTTGGATTCATGCATCCTTCTACAATCCCAAATTTATTATTTAGCCAATCAGAAACAAAGGCATCTAGGGGTGGCCTGGTGGATACAGTGTTAGGCTAGGAGTCAGGAAGATCTGAGTTCAAATCCATTCTCAGACACTTAATAATTGGACAATTAATTTTGCTTCAATTTTCTCAATTGTAAAATGGTTATAATATCACCTACTTCTGCAGGGTTGTTGTGAGAATTAAATGAGATGATATTTGTAAATACTTAGTCCAGTGTCTAGAACATAATAAGCACTGTAAAAATGTAAATTCCCTCCCTGCTTCTCTAGGTGACCTTGTGATTAGGAAGGTCAGGCTGTGAATGGAGTGATGGGCTTGGAATCAGGAAGATTTGAGTTCAAATCCAGCCTCAGAAACTTCATAACTGTGTGACATTGGGCAAGTCACTTAACCTCTATTTGCCACAGAAGGAAATGGCAAACCATTCCAGTATCTTTGCCAAGAAAACCCCATGGAAAGAGGCCCATGGGGTCACGAAGAATTGGACACAACTGAAATGACTGAACAACAATAAAAACATACTTCCCCAGCTCTCCAATAAAGGCCAGTGTAAGAAACACAAATAAGTAAATCTGGACGCGCTGCTTCAGGAATGACAATAGTTTGGGCTAATAAGGCAGTCATCTCGAAAGGTCACGAAAGTCTACCCCTTTCCTCGTGGGGACCTCGCCAGGAATGGGGAGCTGGGTGGCACAGTGGATAGAGTTCAGGGCCTGGAGTCAGGAAGACTCATCTTCCTGAGTTCAAACCCAGCCTCAAAGCTTTGCGAGCTACGTGGCCCTGCACTTAACTTTGTTTGCCTCATTTTCCTCATCTATAAACTGGACAAGAAAATGGCAAACCACTCCAGTGTCCTTGCTAAGAAAACTCTAAATGGGATCGTGAAGAGTCGGATGGGACTGAATGACTGAACAAGGCTACCAAGAATGAATACCTAGGAGAAAAAGAGCATTGCCTATTATTCAAAACTGTGGACAAAATTCTACATGTAGTTCCTAAGTATTCAGAAAGAAAAGCAACTATTCTAGTCTTTTTTCCTCTTTTTTACAGGGTTTCTATCCTGATCAAGGAAATGTTATAGATAGAATATCAGCCTTTCAATAGAGAGTATATATATCGTATACCAGCATTTCAACATAGCAATGTGTCAGTCTGTCAAGATATACTTATGTACAAGATGGAAAAGAGTGTACATTCCCAGATTGATATTAACCAGGAGAGATATTCCCAGGGGAGTACTGGGAAGCTGTTTTCTCTTAGATTCTGCTCAATGAAAAACACTGATGACATTCATTTGCAGATGACCCAAACCTAAGAGGGATTGGCTACTTCACTGAATAACAATATGGTAGTGTAAAAAACTCAATAGCCTGGAGTGATTGGCTAGAAAAGGTAAAACTAGAGGAAACTTACTCTGGGACTGGTGAAAGAATTTGACCTTTGTCACACAACCAGTAAGTGTCAGAGTCAGAATCTGAATCCAGATCTCTTCACTCAAGGTATTCTTTCCATTTTGGCTATTGGTACAGGAATTATGACTGGAGCTTCATCCTGGGAACTCTCCCTCCAGCAATACTACGGAATATTCAGAAGTTTGTCCCACACCTGCCCTTGCTCATACACAGGGTTCAGCACAGTCCCCGGCACATAGGAGGCATTTCGTCAGGATTTATTGACTTGTTCACTAGATTTCCTTAGCACTTGGTGGTTAAAAAGGAATCATTCTATCCCATCCTACCAAGTCACTTCCAATTAAGTCAAGAAGCATTCATTAACCACTCAGAGTGGGTCCAGCACTGTGCAAACCACTGGGAATAGGAATATAGGCTAAAGGAAAGGTAGTTCCTCCCCACCAGGAGTCTATAGTCTAAAGAGATAAGACAATACATTATAAAAGGGGGCTGAAAAGTAAGATAGATTGGGAAGAGATGGAAGGGAGGGGGAGGCAGTAAGGTAGAAAAAGTTGAGACAGTGAAGAATACATCCTTCAGAGGCGTGAGATTGAGCTTGGCCTGGGCATCCTTCTGAAAATGGTGGTTCTGGAAGTAACTGATCTATGAGAGACTGCAGGGGTGGAGGAAGTAGGCTTCCAGACAGAAGAGGTTTCAAAGGCAGAGAAAGCCTAGGGTCAGGAGTATAGCCTGAAGAGAAATTATTTTTTTAAAAAATATTCAATCAAGTATTTGCTATTAGCTACTTAGTCACTTAGTGCCTGGTAAGCCAATTTCCACTGATCTATCAGCGACTATTACTTTCATTCAGGTATTTGCATTTTAACATCCAAAAACACAGGGGGAAAATGAGACCCAGTGCTGGGGTGGGAGGAAGCAGTAGAGGGGAGAAACAAAGTTTAGATCAGAGGCAATCTTTGCCCTCATAGAGAATGCAGTCTAGTAGAGAGATTGAAAAACATATACAATTACCTATTATACAAAATAATACCCAAGTGCCTAAAAGGCACAAATTAGGTCAGAGGGAGAAAATTATTAAGAACAGAGAAAGGATCATGGAAGAAGTGGCATTTGAGTTGGCTTTAAGGGATGAAAGGCAGCCTGTTGTAATGATAGAGAGAGCTGACCCAGGACTCCAGAAGAGCCGGATTCAAGTTCTCTCTCTGACACTAGCTACGTGACCCCAGAGAAATCACTTAGCCTTTCTGAGCTCTAGGCAACGCTCCCAGATAAGCTGCAGAGATGATATTGCGACTGGGAGTTTCTTCACAGGTCCCTACACCAACTAAATATCAGGTCCAGATTCTATCCTGAGGGAAAGCAAAGAGGGTTAGGGATGGGACTCCAGTTTAAATCATATTTTAAACCAAGTCAGGAAGGGACAGCTCTCTAAGTGTTTCATCATAGTGTTTTAGGAAGAATAGATAGGAGCAAACTTTTAGTGAGCTTTTAATGCCAGCTTACAATTTTGAAGTTTCCTAGGTAGTTTAGGGGGGAAAGGGGTGTGTGTTTGTGTGCGTTTGTGTGTGTGTGTGTGTGTGTGTGTGTGTGTGTGTGTGTGTGTGTGTGGTAATAGAGAGTTTTGAATAATCAATCAATAAACACAAGGGATTCAAAAGAGACAAAAGACAACTCCTGCCTTCAAGGAGTTTACAATCTAATGGAGATGTGGTTAGAACTCTGCATAAGGAAAAATTAACATGTGAAGAATGGATTGGTGGGGAAGACTCGGGATGAAGAGGCAACAACCAAAAGGATGGAACGAACTTCAAGCACTTGTGCCTGCCAGTGGAGGAATAGTTTGGAGTGATAAGGTTCTCCTTTGGGCTGCTTCTGAGCTGCCTAGAAGAATCTGGGGCGGTTGGGGCGGAGGGTGATGTGATGCCAGGATTGTGGGGAAGGGGTGAGTCTGAAACAAGGCACACAAAACTTGCGGACTCCAGGCGCCCTCTAGTGGCCCACGAAAAGAGCACATTGACACAGAGCTTGGATGGCTGATTCTCACTTAGAATAAAACTTGGGCAATGGGACAACCTGAGAAGGTTCCCCCAAGCGTTTTTAAACAGGTATCAGAACTTTGCTTCCTGCAGAGGTAATGCAGAAGCAGGAAGGTTCTCTTGCTATCCACAGGGTTTCAGCGTTGGGATGGAGAATGATGTTGGGAGTCTACTTCTCACCAATATCCCACCTCCCCCCACCTGGGGAAGTGATAAAACTCACAGCATGAACTGACCTTCCCCCTCTCCCCCGAAGGGGCCCAAAGACCTGGAAGAATCAGTGAGACTAGTGTAGAATCACAGGCTTTCAGAAGACCTCAAGATTCTTCCAGTTCAGGGGGTCTTCCTCTTTTTTCGTGTCTTGAATCCCTTCGGCAGTCTGGTGAAACCTATGGATCCCTCCTTCTCAGAATAATGTTTGTAAATGCATTAGGATAGGCACCTAGGCTGCCTAAGGAAGCTAGTGATTGGGAAGGAAGCCAGATTGGAAAAACAGAGCAGATTAAAGTTTTTGTACCTGATTAGTGTTGAGAATGGGCTGGGAATGCCCGCTGTACTTTCAGTCTGGGTTTTTAGATAGGGAGACCCTGTCTCAAAAGAAAAAGGAAAAGAAAGGAGAAAACACAAAGCCTAGAAGGTCTTGGCTTTTCTGTGTTCTAGACCCTTGGCAGCCTGGGGAAGACTACAACTCATTCTCAGAATACCGTTTTTAAGTGCACAAAATAGACTACATACCAGTGGTTCTCAACCTTCCTAATGCTGTGACCCTTTAATACAGTTCCTCATGTTGTGGTGGCCCCCCAACCATAAAATTATTTTTGTTACTAATTCATAACTGTAATTTTGCTACTGTTATGAATCTATCTGATATACAGGATGTATTTTCATTGTTACAAATTGAACATAACCCACAGGTTGAGAACTGCTGATACATGCGGTTACAAAAGAAGCAAATCATAGTGAAATAAAGATGTAGGTCTTTTTCTCACCCAAGTTCATGATCCCTTCAAATCTATCTGTGTCTGTGAGCCCTAGGTGAAGAACACCTGACCTAGTTCTCCACTGCTGACCTTCCAAGGAACTTTATTATTCTTGGAGATGTGGATAGATTTCTTTTTTCTTTTTAACTAAATTGATTTGTTTATTTACTTTTAGTTTACAAGATTCAGTTCCACAGTCCCTTGAGTTTCAAGTTTTCTCCCCTCCCTTTCTCCCTCCCCCCATGGCGGCATGCAGTCAAGTATAGAATCTGCAAATACTTTCACATTGGACATTAGTCTGGTTGTACATTGTAACCAATGGAGTGAACAATGGGAAAGAAGAAACAAAACCAAGCACAGAAACGAATGATAGCATGTAGGTTGCTTCAGTCTCCATGAATGTAGACATCTCCTTCCATCCTGAGACTTGTCTTATAGCTGTGAGTTGCTGAAAAGAGTCCAGTTTATCAAGGTTGGTTGTCACACACACGATGTGTCTGTGATTGTGTACAAGTTTTTCCTGCTCTTCTCACTTAGCATCAATTTGTATAAGCCTCTCCAGGTACATATGAAGTCCATCTCCTCCCCACTTCTTATAGCACAATAGAACTCCATTACATTCATATACCACAACTTGTTTAGCTATTCCCCAATTGATGGGCATTCCTTTAATTTCCAGTTTTTTGCCACCACGAAGACAGCTACAATAAATATTTTTGTACATATGGGTCTTCCTCCCACTTCTATGATCTCTTTGGGATACAACC